>CM040394.1:105820917-106505917 GCA_022702515.1 Ilyophis sp. 1 JC-2022
ATGCTCACACACAGACACGCACGCACGCATACACAGACACGCACGCACGCACACACACCTGTACCTGCTCACATAAAGACACAAAACTACCACATGTGTGTACATGCATTCATACACACATATTCCACACACATACAAACATGTGCACACATACATGTACAGAGATATTCAGTATGCATGAACACAAAAGACACACAACAAAGCTAAGAAACACACAGTGGCGAGGGTGTCCCTTAAGGCCAGTTCAGGCCAAAGATTCGTGACGCAACAAAACCATTGTAGAATGTTGCAGAGAGGAAGTTAATGTGAACTACCTCGTCTCAGAACGACCCATGTCGGCGCTTGCCATTGCAGGCGATTTATCTTGTCTAATTGCAGGTGGCGAGTTTTAGAACAGAACGTACGTCAGCGCTAGGTTAGTTCGTTTTTTTCTAGCCAATCAGCACTTCGTATTTTGTCTCCGAATCAACGATGACACCAGCTGTTCACAATCGTTACTTTTCATACATTTGAGATTACATGTAATATCGCAAAAAAGAAGTAACGACGATGAAGTGGAGAGAATCGTTGCTATGGTAAACAACGCCTAATTTCGTCGCTTTGATGTGAACGGTCAGTTTTAGAATGTTGTAAACCAGAGGTTTTCAAAAAATATGTTATGACCCCAAATTAAATAACAATTTAAAAATTGCATATTTAAATAATTTTTGCAAAAAATAAGACATCAGATTTTGGGAGAACTACGGCGGCTGGAGAATTGTTTGATCGATGTGACCACCATTTTAGCTGTGTGCAAGCTAAACCGTCAGTGCTAAAACATTTTTTTTATTTTTCATTTATTTATTCAAAGGAATTTATCATGGATAAGTGGTTACAAACAGGGTCTCTCAAAGGGAAAGATTCAGAGGCTGGTCCATCTACCAGTAAGGAAACAGCTCCAGTGTCTGACATTGAAAAGAGGCATAAAGCAAAACGAAGGAAATACAGCAATGAACATGAACAATCTTTTTATGTAATTGTAAATTATGACTCTGGGATCTAGTTTTATCTAGCTATGTTTACAACTGTTGATGAAAACATTCTGAATAACATTAGCCTGGCCCTACCAAGTCTAGTCATTTTTAATAAAATTAACTTAAATAACGTCACTATCATGTTTCTGTCCGCCTATCCCACACTGTAATCCCACACTATAGCTAACTAAAGGTTGAATTTGTCAATTAGATGTAACGACACATTTGATTAATCGCACATAACATCAGCATTGGTTTTGTATTGCATTTGATTTGGCTCGTGAATTAACTGTGTCCATTCTCAATTGACAGCAGTGATTGCGTTGCTACTGGTTACACATTTAGTCACGAGCATTTCAATTATGTAGTAGCGCCCTATTAGCCCAGGATCATTGAATGTTTTTTTTCTGTAACATTAGTGTTATTATTTTGTATTGTTTGTTGCATCAAAATGTATTAGCCCAGCCCCCCCTAGCTCCCCCAATCACAATTATCAATGCGTGAAGCCGTGTTACATTTTGTAGGTGTGTCCGTGATTTTCAGTGTCGATTATTACGTATGTAATTGCATTTGTAAAACGCTGGGGTCGTGCAGGGGGGAACTTTTGTGGTCGGTCGTGTGGGCCGCGAGTTGTAAAAGATTGGGAAACTCTGTTGTAAACAATGAGTTTTGCAAGAAGTCGGCAGTTGCAGCTCGTTGCATCGCAAATCTTTGTGTCTGAACTGGTCTTTAGAGCATTCTGGAAAAAGCCGCCCATGCATTGTGACGTTACAGCCACAGCTGGGTTAAAGGATGCAGTGACCACAGATATAGAACCATAGATGTGACATATGTCATAGTTAGTGGCACAATTTTTGAGACCATACCCAGGTAAGATGGTGGCCAGTAACTATGGTTTTATATCTATGAGCCAATCATCAGCTCTCTGGTTTCTGAGACCCGATTGTGACATCACAATGGATTAGAAAGTACATGACAGTCTTCCATAGGTTCCTATTATAGCTGTACCCAGGTAAGATGGCTGCCAAATTGTCCCATTTCAGAATTTCAAATTACTATTACAGTACGTGATACGTCATATCTATGGTTCTACATCTATGGCAGTGATGGCAGATGTCCAAGAAACTGGGGCTGCATTCGAATAGTCAAATTCGAGCAAGGAAGGATCCTTTAGATCGCATGAACCGGAAATATCTCCCAGGCAGCCATGCTAAGGGCCGTTAAAAAATTTTATATTGAGAAGGAAAGGAGCTTCACAATTCCTTTTATCCGTTCTTTCACAAAGGATGCTCTGGACTATCCTATTCAGAAGCAAGGTAGTATTCGTGCCCCACAATGTAATGCCGCCAATGTTTTCATAAGCATTTCATGAGTTTTCCGGAGCCTGCCAAATTACCGAATTCAAACAAGGCGAACATCTGAGAAATCTAAATTTGAATAGCCAGTTTTGTTGGTTAGTATTGGCTTATAATAGAAAGTAAACAAACAATGACACAATCAGACAATACACCAAATTTGTTAAGAGGCTAAATTTCGCCGAGATAAAACGAACGGTTCAAGTGAAATGCAGACGGCAATGATGCGCCTTTTGTCGTAATTTTTCGTGAAGTTGTAGTTCGCCATGTTGAACAGTCACGTCAATACGACTGGACGTCGCACCACGACGCAAGGTAGAGAAGGAGGTTTGAATTCCACAGTTACGCTAGATTCTTTGTAAATCTCTCCTTCCAACTTTTCCTTGACCTCCATGACGTTTCCTGGCGAGGTCAAGGAAAAGTTGCAAGGAAAGGAAAAAGGAGCTATTTTTTTGACTATTCAAATGCAGCCTGGGGTCCTCTGGCTTCTCTCATCCCAGAGCCCTCTGGGTAATTACATTTTTTATGGTCACCTGACGTGTTTTTTTGCTACCTCCCTTTGCCGGCTCCGCCCCCATCACCCATGACAGAGTTGCAGCAATTGCAAAGACAATTTCTGGCTTTTTGCCCCCTTGCTGTAAATTACCCTTTGATGGCAAAATCACTCTATTTTTCTCCGTAATGTGTCATTCTTCATCTTTGCCGTGGTGCGGTTGTTATGACCTCACCCCGCAGTCTGCTCAGTTGAATTATGCTCGCGTCATTTCTCCCCCACCTCCATAAGTGACTGGCCCATCGGGTACAGTCTGATTTAAAGGAGGGTAACTTTATAAATCACTGCTGCCGCTACATACGCTGTATATGAGCCCACATGGCCCAGAGAAGAATGGTGGTGAACTAATGAATCAAATCTGCTCTCTCCATTCAGAGTGCTTTACCAGGATGGCTTCTATGGGGCAGAAATTTATGTGAGTACCATTGTTTTTTTTGTTTTTTTTTTGTTGGTAAAACAGGATAAAATTGAAGGGGGAATTAAGTGCCTGAAAAAACAAAACTCTCTTTTTCAAAACACTCTGCCCAGTTTCTATGGTGAGATTTTTTTTTTGGCCTGTTCTGGACTTCTTGTTACTCAGGGGCCACATTTTAACATTTGGCCCCTAATGTTAAAATGTGGCCCCTGAAGAACAGGAAGTGGTCTGAGCTCTGGAATAAACCAATTAATGTGTCACAATTATTACCACTCTGAGCACTTATACATTTCAGCGAGATATCGTGTCCAACCTGGCTTTTGGGAATGAATGTAGCTCATCAATCCAGCACTCTCTTTGAGTCTTTAAAGCGCTCTTCGCCATTAATATGTGTTACTGGTTTTGAACAAAAAAACATGAGTAAAACATTATGAAAGTTCAATTTATATTTATTTATTTTCTAAGTGCTCCTTTTAAGGACTCGTTTATTTACGCTCCATTATACAGAGTAAAGAAGAATCTGCCACACAAAAAATCTACATTTCTTTGGATTTTGTCTTTGGTGCATACTGTACTTGGCATACTTGAAGAAGATAATCCACAGATGAAAGGAAATTATGCTCTCATTTAGAAGGTTTTTTAAAAAAAAAACTTTCATTCAGTGCATGTGAACATTTTGGCCTAAGTTAAAATTCCAAAGATTCCGGCAATTAGCATTAAACAAGAGGAATCTTTGGAGTATTGGAGGGTTTGGTATATTACCTTGCTTTTGTTCAGTGTGGCGAGTTGTTGCAATTACTCTAATTGATCATTTCCTATTTAAGATGTGTTTATGACGCATTAGATGAACCTGACGGCTTTGCACCGTAATGTCCACACACACTTAACACACAAAAAATAAATCTAAATGAGTGTGGACTTTAGATCTAAAAACTGCCAATGGCATACATTGGAGTCTGAAAATAAGAATTATCTGAAAGATATGGGCTGTGGATGAATGAGGAACGGGACCTGCAGTTAACACCCGTGTGATGGACTGAAGGCTGAAATATAACACCGTGTCTATATGTTTCATTCCCAGGGGGGTTACGCATACAGATACGCCCAGCCTGCCACAGCAGCCACCTACAGTGACAGGTGAGAACAGTGTGCTCCCTGGAATACAGGAGGGGCATTACAAGCCTCTGGAATAATGAGTAAACCTTAACCAGGGGGGTATATTTTGAAGCAGGATTACTGAGTTAGCTGGGTAACTGGGTAACTGTTCCGAGTAAAACCCGGAACAGCTCTTTTTTTTACTTCAGTCCATGTTCCAGATTTGGGAGGGTTCTGAGATTTACTCAGTGCAGTTATCCAGCTAACTGAGTAATCCTGCTTCATAGTATACCCCCCTGCACTCTCAGAAATAAAGGTGTAATGGAGGTACATTTTTCTTCTTTAAGGAACACATTTTCCAAATGTACCCTGAAAGTACAATAATACTATTAGTTCTATTTGGGTAATAATAAGTACCTTTTCAAGCAAATTAAGTATGTATTGCTGGCTATATGTACCATTTTATGTACCTCAGCTTCTGTACCTTTTTTGTGTGGTATTGATGTTGTGCTAACCTTCTCTTTAAAGCAGCTGAATTTGTACTCTTCATCTGTAAATAACGGTGTGATAAAAACAGATCAGATCACACTGTCTGATCATCTCTTATTGCGCTGTCACTAGATCATTGAAGTGTGGTAACGTCACGCTCGCTGAGCGCAGATCTTACTGGCTCAGAATCTCATCAGCAGATCGGTTTACAGCAGGCTGACATTATTAAGGGTGTGGCTTACCTTCAAAAATAAATATCAAAGTCCGCCTGTTGAAATCCTCCAAGGGAATTTGCATAATGAGTAATAGGTATTAATTAATTGCATGTATTAAGTGTGAATTAATTGCTAGTAATTGTAAGTGAATTGCTATTATCAGTTGAGACGCTAATGAATTGAAATTAACTCTGCTTAACTCAGTTTTCTGAGCCTCCCATCCAGTGAATGCCTAAACCTGTGTGTCTTCTTCTCTGATTCTAGCTATGGCAGACTCTATGCAGCAACGGAGCCCTATCACCATGGCGTTAGCCCCGCCCCCTCATACAGTGTGGGCACCATGGTGAGCTCCCCGTTCCTTTTCATTCAGCCAACTTTGTCCATCCATGACCAAGCTCAACCTTAACGTACCACTTAATGTCTAATCATGACCTAGTCTAACCATGTCCAGCCGTAACCAAGTCCATCCACATCCAACCGTGACCGAGTTCAGACATGTCCATCTATGACCAAGCCCGGCAATATCCCAGAATCAGGAAACGGCCAAATCTCAACCAGAATCTAAAAATATTTCCCCAATCCCCCGTAAATATAGACCAATATACAGAGACTGATCAGCGAGTACTGAGAAGGAAGTCCATGCATGCGTTACCTTTTCAACATTACATTACATTACAGGCATTTAGCAGACGCTCTTATCCAGAGCGACTTACACAACTTCTTATTACATTTATCCATTCATACAGCTGGATATATACTGAAGCAATTCAGGTTAAGTACCTTGCTCAAGGGTACAACGGCAGTGTCCTACCTGGGAATCGAACCTGCAACCTTTCAGTTACAAGTCCAGCTCCTTAACCATTATACTACACTGCCGCCCAACCATCCAAATGCTGATATATCAGCGCTCGCTCCCAGTAGTTGTTGTGTATGTGTTTTTTTCCACAGTCTAAAGCTAATTTCAATTTTTACAGTGATATGTTGAACATGTTAATGCTTGTTTTTAGCTAGCTTTTTGCAACTAACATGAAAGATGGAAAAAGTTCAGTGAGAAAAACTGAGAAGTTCTGTTTTTATAAAAAAACAGTAGAAAATCGATTCTCATGGGGTGTGTGGTAACGCTGAGCCTGTGAAGCAGCAAGCCACGGTAGATTTAAAAAAGAAAAGCTTTAAGTTTGAAAGTCTGTGCCAATCAAAAGTTTTGGTTTAGCCAAGTCGAAGCACGAGTGATTTATAAAATGGTACAATTTCCCAGCACAGTTGCTAGCTAAAAGCTTTCATTAATTAAAATGATACATTTTCATTTTGAGAACTGGATTGCTGTAGTTTATTTATTTTTTTATTTTGATTCCTCAAATTCCCAAATTCTCTTTCCTTTCTTAACACTATTCCCTTAACGAAAATCCAAATGTTGTTTCTTCCGTACCATTAAGGACGATTATGAACTGGTAGCAAACAAATGGCTTACAGAAAGTAATTGAGAACAGAAACATTTTTAAGTAGACTCAGTGACTTTTTTTGTGAAATTAGATGAATAGTTGGTCAGGAAATTGGTATTTTTTTTCTCTCTCTTTTTTCTTTTCTCTCTTTTTTTGCTTTCAGGAAGTCGTTCAATAATTAGGTCCACAGAGGTTGCGTGAAATTCTCTTTGCAGATTTCTAGCGCACTTAAATTGCAAATGCACTTTATGTTCATGAAAGTTTTATATCAGCCAGAGGGAATCTTAAAAGCGAGTTTAGCCTTTGAAGATTTAGAGTTTAGTGATTGGGGGCTGGCTAAACAGCAGCACAATTTTAGAAAAATGTTTTTTTAGTGTTTTTGCATCCTGATTTACCAAAGACAAGAAGAAGTTAGGAATCCCATTTTCTCAGGTGCAACCAACAGAGTGGAACAACTTCACACACACCCGAAGAGGAGTAATCCTCTTATTCTCCTCAACGTCACCATGCTTTTTGATCTATAATGCAGGAGAAATTTTACTTTCCATACAGAATGGTTCCCGACAGATTCCGTACCGAAAGACACGGACATAAGTAGGGACTGTTTCTCTGTTAGTTTCCGGAAAAAAATATTGATAACGGAACGAGTCCCGCTTTTGAGTGTCTACTTCTGAGAGCATGACAAACAAGAAGACGCAGGTTTTTAAAAGGCACCGCGGCTTCGAGTGTGACGCTACAATATACGGAGTAACCCAATGTACGGCAGGGTTGTCTGCCACCACAACCAAGTCACTTCGTAGCTTTGCAGAGAACTTCTTAAGCACACACAAAGACACGCACGGCACACACACGCACGGCACACACAGTCACACACAGTGTGCACACCCCACATCCAGACACACGCAAATATTCAGGAGATGGAACCCCAAAGAAAGGAAAGTGGATTTGCTGGAAAGTGGAACGTAAGAAAGAGCTTTGGCCTGTCTTGACTGAAATCTTCTCATCTTTGATGTTTCAGGCCGGCCTATGCAGAGGGGCATACAGTCGCTTCACCCCCTACTAAAGTGAGATGAACATTATACCCCCCTATTATACCCCCCTACTGCCTCCACTCAAGAAAAACTGAATTAAACAACTAACCCCCAGATTTTTCTCCACATTTTTATCCCAATTTAGTAACCAGTTGAACCCCTATTCTAATTCAATTCCCCCCATGTAGCAACCGCTAGAGAACCACCGCTATACAACCCTGGCAGCCGGTAGTAGGAAGGAGGGCGCCACGTCCTCTACAGGGCGCGACTCCTCGAGCTCCTGACCGTGATTCCAACTCGCCCAGGGCCTTTTTGTGCGCAGCGATTCTCTCCGAGCCCCTCCGAGCAGCCGCCAATTGCTGCTCCCACAGGGCACCGGCCATGCTCGGATCTGGCAGGACCGGAGCGCGAACCCCGATCCTCGGAGTACAACTGCACCGACTGAAAGTCAGCGCTCTTACCGTTGTACCACGGCGGCGGCCTACAACTAACCCCCCTTAACCCCCACTAAATGCAAACGGAGTTTATATCCCTCTTCAGTCCCACGCCTCTACAGCAAAACACACTTTGTACCACTTTCACCCCCCCCCCACCACCTATATGCTCTTATCCCCACATAAACAAACTCTACTCAATGTAGTATTATTCTAGTCAATCCTTCCCATGGCACCACGTTGACCCCTTGACACGTTCACATTTCTTTTTTAAGAAAATATTTTTATATCAATCCATTCATTTAAATGATGTGTAGTTATGTGTTATTTATTTACACGTAATCCGTGTGTTTATTTATAAAATGCTGAAATAATGTATGTATGGGGTGGGCAGTGTAAAATCAGTTCTGGGTGGGTGATGGGTTGTGGATATCAATTTCAATACTCAACGAAAAACCCACATAATCAATCGGAGATAAACATACACACGCATGCACTCGCGCGCACACACACACACACACCTACTCACATACTCAATCAATCACAGAGTATCACCCAAACAGAGATGAACACCAGTGCACACAGATACACACACACGCACGCACGCACGCACACACACATACATTGGCTCACAAACACTGAAATCATTCAGAGAGAAATTATTTGTGTTCATCCTCAGGAGATAATTTACAAGGAACTGAGTTTGTTTGGAAGCCGTGTTTCCCGGGGGTCATATCAAGTCAGGGGTTCCGCTCCTCCTCATTGGCTGGTTCCAGTGGCATTGCAGGGGGGTGCGTCCCAATACTCAAAAAATGCATCCTCCTCTCTTCCACTACCACCTCCTCTTCTCTGTGCCGCGGAAACCGATCTTTGTGTTTTAATCGAATGTCGCAGATTTCATATTTGTTACATATTAATCATTACATATTAATTAATGTCTCGACACAAACCGCAACGTCAGGTGTATTGTAGACTGTACATGCAACTACTTGTACTTGAAACGTTCGGGCAGTTTTGCATACTTCTGGGTAGGAGGCGAGTGGAGGAAAGGAGGTGAGGAGTGAAGAATATTGGGATGCAGCCAGGGTTTACCTCTTCCCCTCTTCCCCTCTTCCCCTCTTCCCCGGTCCTCACAGCGTGAGTGCTCAGTCACTCTGTATTGCCTGGGCTGAATACCAATGTAATTGTGTAGCTGCTTTAGATGGACCTCATTACGTCATACTTAAACAGGTGATTTAACTGCAACCATAGCAACAGCTCTTAAATGTGGACTGGCTTACCAATGCACAGGTGCAGATATCAGTGTTTGTACTCTCTATGTTAATTTTACTTTATTTTAATTGTGTTATTTGTTTTCATTAGATTACTTTTCCATACTTTTATTATTAATTTAACAGATTGGTGCAGGTATTTAAAATATATATATCTAATTACATATTTATTCGGGCCTCTAAAACCGTTTGTGTAATTGAGGGTGGATTAAACTGTGGTATTCATGAAGACATTGAAACGGTTACAGTATTATTCTATTAAACAAAAATAACATTGATATAGATTAATGAGTTTAAACAGTATGCTATTGAGACTTTTATATAATTATGAAACAGGTTTTTAAGCAACTAATTTAACCTTTTTCATGGAGAGGTAACCAATGCTACTTTATAAATGTTTCTGATCAAATAACTGTGAAGTACCAGACTATATTAATGTGAGTACATACTGTGAGTACACACTGTGCGGAAACTTCCACTGGGAGCTGAAATTGCTCTCTCTGTTTGACTTTAAAATGAGTCTTTCTTTTCAATTTAGCAACTTCTTGCTATAACGATGGTAGGCAACCTAGAGGGCGAGACAGCAATTGTCTTAGCAACTAATTTGGCCAAAATAACATCGAATAAGAAATAGGTTCTATCCAGTTCAGAGCTTGCACCAGTTTCATGTACATCTCTGTTCCTATTTGAATGTATATAGATGTGTAATAATGTTTTCGGCTGAAATGTATTTTCATGCACAAAATATCACTGAATGCGGGCTGTAGCATTTGAGAGAAGCCTTTCCAGAACACTTCAATTAACATATAGTTCAGTTATAACTATTCAGTGAATCATATATTATTGTTATCAACATACATGGACCTCTGGAAGCCAGCCACTGCTGTTGCTGAATCGCGACGTGCTCTGCTTTGCGGTAGGCTATACCTTTATCAGAATTCTTGGAGTGACTTGGTTCAAGACAAATTTTTGCTGCCAACATAGCAAACATCCCAGAACGAGAGAGTCGGGGGATGTTTGAAATGCAAGAGCTGCGACAGTTTGATCGGTTTTTAGATTCTATCTCCAGCAGCTCACGACAATTGATGCCAAACAATTCAACTGTCTGCTCAAATCCGAAAGCTAATTCGGTAATTGCCGCTGGACGATTGCCGTTCCTGCGCTTTGAGAAAAAAAAACCGCCACATTTGTTTGAATTCCCCCGATTGAAACGTAACGATAAGACCGGAAATAATGAGAGAAATACATTTCGGCCGTCTCAATTAATGTCGGATCTCCAAAGCCGCTACCCTTCCTGGATGCTGGAGGCAGTCTTTGAGTGAGGGCCAGTATAACCGGCTCTGTGTTGCCTGCGTTCGGTTGTGAAATGAAACTCTGGGCCGCAGTCCAGTGCATAATGGATCCGTGCCACACTTTTCTTCTCACACAATGTTCTTTTGCAGCTCGGTGCATTCTGTTGGACGGAATTTGACACTGCACAAAGTCCCAACAGATTGTTTTGTCTTTTTTCTTCTTCTTGTTGTTGTTATGAGATTTTATATTTTTTGATCACTCACCAGAAAAGGTTTTGTTTTGTTTTTTAAATGAAAAAGACAAGCAATGCAGGCTGCCTGTGTTATTCTCCATACACCCAGTCTGCTCTGTATAAGATCAGTTTTAGAAATGTAATTCTTTCTCAGCATCTGAAAGTGTTTACAGATTAGTTATCATAGTAATATACATAGCACTGCTATGTTGGTTGTATGCTGTATATTGACCAAAACCTCCATATTTTTACCTTTTTATTCATGTTGTTTTTTAGACATGGAATTCTTGTTATACTGGTTATTTAATTATTTTGTCAATGGCAGGAAGTAGGCAGGAATGAGCCGTTGTAATTTCTAATACAGCAACCATACATGAAATAAAGTTTGGTAACAAAATTAATCTGATTCATACAAATAGGTGTATGTATATATGTACATAGTAATGTGTTACCAGGTATCTAACACTTTCATACATATTTATAAGTAAATGTATTTATTTAACCCCTTCAGCAGTTACATTTATTTGAAATACTGCTGAAAATGTTTTATGAATAATTTTTTACTTTTTAAAGCACAACTGAACTTTGGGTTGTGTAGTTACCTGGCCATGATATTGCGCTTATTGTATGTCGCTTTGGATAAAAGCGTCTGCTAAATGACTGTAGTGTCCAAAATACTGGTGAAATATGTTCGTTAGTTGCTCTGTGCTCCCCTGGGGTGATAATCCAGAATAGGGTATTTGTCGCTCTCCAGCAGCCAAAACAGTCTCAAAATGACACTTCTAGCACGTGTACGAATGCGATCGAAGTGTATTCTGTCAATACAAACAATAAGCAGTCCTCATACGTATCATTTTTTAATTATTATTAAATGGCCCTTTCCTGGCTTTTTTATATTTTATTTGGAACGTAGATCCGGTAGGTAATTATTGCGCCAGAAACAGCGTTAATGCGCCGATGCGTCAGAAACCACTCATTGGTCCAAATTTCCATGGAAGCAAACGTTCCTGTTAGCATATATCTATGGTAAACAAACCGACCTGCCAACATTTTGCTCGTCTTTTCTGGTAGCTTGCTAACAACATTGAAGAAAATAGTACTTTTATAAATAATTTTAATTACACGAAAAACAATATGTACAAGGACTGGTTATTGTTGGTATTTACAGAATCCGCTTTGTGCTAGTTCGTATACGCGCTAGAAGTGTCATTTTGAGACCGTTTTAGCTGCCCTACAGAAATGAATGGAGAGCGACAAATACCCTATTCTGGATTATCACCCCAGGGGAGCACAGAGCAACTAACGAACATATTTCGCCACCATTTGGACTCATATCATGGCCAGGTTATCACATAACCCAAAGTTCTACCAAAGTTCAGTGTGCTCCCAGGTACCAAAAAAAAAAAAAAAGTATACTTTTTTTGTATCCAAAAAAAAACTTGACAAAAGTTATATATATGTGTTTTTTTGTTGGACTTGGGACTTGTTTTGAGTGTCAGAATAAAGTAGTGATTATGGGTTATTATGAGTTTATAAAACTAAAGGTTTTTCTGTCAAACCTATAGCACGCTGCGTTGCAGTGGAATATATTGACTAATGTGTTCCTTTGGGTTATTTTCACTGTTCACATCCGAAATAATGAAATAAATAAATAAATAAAGAAGCACAGGCAATTACAGAGTAATGTGGAGAATATCTCTAGTGTGTAAGAATGCGAAATCCCCCACACTGGACAGCAGAGCCAGTATGTCTTTAATGTGAGGACAATGTGAGTGTGTGGGAGAGGAGAGGGGGAAGAGGCACTTTGGGAAGAAGATAAGAAGAGGGGTAGATGAGTAGAGGGGGATGGAGGGAGAGAGAGAGGGGGGGGGGGGGAGAGAGAGTGTCGTGAAACCTGCCTTTATTTCCTATGGGGCGGAGTTGAAAAACTGCCACGTCCAGTTTTATTTCCCCGAAGGAGCCTTGCGTTAGGGAGTCTCTCTGTCACAGAGAGTGTCCCAGAAGGCCGCTGTTCTCTCCGTCGCTCTGAGAGTAGGCTACACTTCACTCGCACTGCGTTCGGTCCACAGAGGGGCCCGGTTTGCAGTCAGACAAGCCCCCAAAATTTCTGATGCTGTCTGAAATTATTCCCAGCACGGTCCTGGGCCTTTCTGTGTGCCGGAGGTACGCTCCCTCTACTTTTCAAAAATAAAAATTTTCCTTTTGTATTTTTTTTCCAGTGTGAACCCTGACCCGTATGAAATAAGCTGTTCAGATGACATGGCACACTAAGGGTTAAAATGAAACCAGTGAGAAAATGAACCTGAAATGTGTGTGGAGTTTAATTCTATTGTCAGTGAGTCGCTGATCTGAACCAATCGGGTGTCTTTTCATTGGCTTGTGCAAGTCAGTGATTGATGGCAAAGTGTATCTCTCCAGTCAAGTTTTGGGTTCATTCCCATTGCAACCTAGAGTCACCCGCTGTCATTCTCCAGCAGTGAGCTCCATTCTCGGCCATCCATTTTCATTCCCTCACATACATCTGATGAACTTGGATACTGGAGGCCATTTCACAAACGTCTGCCGTTTCTCTCTATTTTCAGTAGATAAAGGAAGGAGCGCTGTACTGACTAACAATGGACATCACAGAAGAAGACGACGACTTGGGGATGGGGGAAAAAAACTATAGAAATGAAAAAGGGAAGAGACTGAAAACATTGTCTAAGAAACAGAGGAACGGAATCCTCCCATCAAGGCTGACAGGGAGCATGTGGCACGTCACTGCGGCAACCGTCAGGCATGGGGGCGGAGCCAAGGAAACACCCTTGCCCGCTGGGTGGACAGAGAGTGCCCTTCATCACAAAACATTCTTATTTTTCTACAGCCGTATGAGTTCACGCAGTAAAAAGTATGCACATATACAGTATAACTTTATAATTTATTTTAGTATGGGAGACGTGATAAATCAACGTGGGTGATTTTGTAGGGCCACAAAGTACTTAGGGCTGTGTCACGGGTCAGCTTCCTGTGGGCAAGAAGAATACACGGACGGGTAATTTACCGCAACCATCACTGATGAGTGGCCCAGGACCTCGTGTCGGCACGGTTACTGGTAATCCAGCCCCCTTTAGCACAAAGGTTTGATTGACAGGTGAGCAGACCATCCCAGACATGGAGGGGCCTCATTCTTCTGTGTGAATTTGCTTCAAAATATTTACCTCTCTGTCTTCCCCCTCCAAAGTACTCAATTATATTCCCCCAATGTAAACATATACATGTGCTGTACTCTCTTTGCCAAACACACAAAAAATGAACGGTCATTTCTCCTTTTTTCTTAATCTGTTTATGCAATTCTTTCTATTTAAAGTTTAAATTATAAAAAAAATAAATGTATGCACTGAAAGATGTCAACTTGTTCTCTTTATGAACTTGCCTTTGTTTCGTTTCTCTTTGAATGCATTCCAGTACTATTTATTACAGTGAACTATGATTGTTGTAATTATTATATTGTTATTAATATTGATAATAAAGATGTTTCTTTTCGGTGAGAAACGGTCATTTCATTGGTCTAAAGCTAGCAGTTGTGTTTGCTAAAATCTAGCCTCCCATGTCAGGCTTATAGACTTCCATTATGAACGCAGTTCAGAGCAATGAACCCGCCCACCAATATCATCGACAGAATGAAGCCAAGTCTGAGGTGAAACTGGAGATTCAAAACATAGACTGAGATGCAGGGAAGTAGTTGAACAGTGAGGAGAGCCGCGTGTCAAATATGTCACACATTTCTACAACCCCACCCACACCCAGAGAATCTGACCAATCTCTTGTGCCTCTCCCAGCTACAGTGAGTGCTGTTCCCAGATATGTGAGGGTATTTTGAGGCCTTAGCACGTAGGTTCGTAGACTAGCTAAGAACGTATGTTCTGAAAACACAACAGCACCCCCTTGTGGCTGGCCTACTGTAATACAGCATTTTCCTTGAGTACATATTGGGTTGCCTATAATTATAAAGGGGGTAGCACTTCTATAGCCCTTTCCACATAGCACACTGTAAGGGCAGCGCAGTGCCGGGGCTACCGGGGGTTCGTCTCGAAGGGATGGCACAGCCAGCCGGCAGGGCAACGGCAAACAGAGAGCGGTGTTTGGCGTGTACAGTGTGATCGCTATCTGACTGCAAGATAGGAAGGGTACAGTACCAGTTGCAGCTTGGTGCGCCAGTGTGATGGATTTAAATCGAACGTTGGCAGCCACCAAGTCAGCGAGCTGGCTTTAAGAATTTGCACATGCCGTGCCAAAAGTGATGTGTAATGTGCGAATTTTAGCGGGTTGACGACCAGGGCGCCGAGGGCGGGCTGCAGAATTCTGGACCGGCTGCAGTGGCCTGGTGGCACGGGTCAGAAAAGCATTACAGCAGTCCAGATGAGAAAGTACAAGGGCTTTTATGCATATAAGAGAGAACCTGCAGGACTGGCTGGTTGCTGCAATGTGGTCACACTGGGAAAAAAATGTTTTAGTCTTGTAATAATTTTTTTTTTTTCCCTCAAGTAGAAAATATTATCTTGTTTTAAGGAGCTTTTTGCTTGACAAGTGAAATTATCTTACCTCATTGGCAAATCTTGAAATATTAATAATAAACTTTATTTGTATAGCACCTTTCATACATACAGTACCCTCCACTATTATTGGCACCCCTGGTAAAGATGAGTAAAAAGGGTTATAAAAAATGCACTGTTTAGTGAATTAGCTTAATCTCACACTGAAAAAATGAGAGAAATCCAACCTTTAATTGAAGAAAATGTATTATGTTGTAAATTTGCTGTAAATTATGCTGGAACAGTATAGAATACATGGTTGACAAAATAGTTTTAAGTCATCAAGGGTCTGAGGTATCAAATGAGCCTCAAACTATCACGCTGCTGCCAGATATGCAGTAGATATGGATGGATCACTTTAAGGGTTGTTTCTCCTGACACATTTTCCTATTGAACTCTGGAGAAATAAGTCAGGAGAAGAAACCCTTCAAGTTATCCATTCATATCTACTGTATTTCTGGCAGCAGAGTGATGGTTTAAGGCTTATTTGATACGTCAGACCCTTGGTGACTTAGAACCATTTAGCCAAACATGTGTTCCATACTGTTCAAGTGTAATTTACAGCTAAATCTAGCTCCATCCCCCAATTCCCATAGAGATCCATTCAAATGCAGAGACGTTATAGTATCGGTTGTAAGAGTACCGTAAAATAAGATATCAAGAGTCTTCTGATGTTGTTGGGTCACAGACATCAGGAAGTCATGGCATGCAAAGGATATGCGACCAAATATTAAAAATGATTACTTTATTTTATATATAAATGCAGGGGTGCCAATAATTGTGGCACACATGGTTTTGTTAAAAATAATTATTTCTTGATGAGGGATTTTTTTTTCTCACAATAAATTTACTTCAATTAAAGGTTGGATTTTGGAGATTAAGCTAATTCACCAAACGGTTAATTTTTCATAACTCTTTTTACTCATTTTTACCAGGGGTGCCAATAATAGTGGAGGGTACTGTAATTGCAGCTCAAGGTGCTTTACATGAGTAAAACTATCTCACCCCATTGGCAATCTTTTTGTCTTATTTAGCAAAAAAAAGTAATAGAAGATTTTTTAATTTCTAAAATGCTTGGTAAGATTGAATTGAGCAATGTGGTCACACTGCAAAAACTGTCTATCTTAAGTGTTTTAGCCTTGTAATGAGACTTAAAAATCTTTAAAAACATTTTTTAAAGCTTTTTTGTCTTATTTAGCAAAAAAGTTATAGAAATAAGACTAAATATAAGACTAAAATGCTTGATTTATATTTTGGTTTTTGCAGTGCAGAGAAGCTCAGCTGGTCAGCACGGTCCACACCACGATTGTTATCTGAGCGGGAAGGACACACTGCATGGCATTGACAGTGATTGAAGCTTCAAAACTGTGAGGAGTTCTGTCTTCCCCAGTCTGAGGTTATGACAAACATGTTGGCTCGTGCGTGAGGTGGGGGGTGGGGGAGGTCGGGTCGTTGTTAAGACGGTCCTAATTTTCTTTCTTCTGGGCAAGAAAATGTTTTTTTTTAGAGTGGGAATAAAAGAGATTTAGATCTTAATTATACTTATATGTCACAACTTTTTTTTCTTATTCTTCTTCTCTTTTTTTTAAACAAGGAGGTATGCACACGGCAGAACGGGGTCATTAATAATACACAGACCAAACTTTCCATTTGTTTTAACAGTGCCTGTTCCACTCTTACAACATTAATGGGGGAAAGTTCCTCCCTAGCAAAACTCCTGCTGAAGTTTTAAAGCGCATGCTAAAGGTTTATTTTATAGATGGCGTAGCTCTACTGTGCTACTAATGTACAACGTCATTAGTAGAGGGGGAAAGCGTATTTTTAAAATGATTTAATGATGTATGACATGTTTATTAATACTGTATGAAGCATTTACAACTGCATAGTAAACTAATGTGTTACCAAATAGCTTTGGTATCAGAATGCCAAGTTAATTTAAACTGAGGATAGTGAGGGATGTGCTTCTCAGGCGATCGTTCAGTTTTTTTTCTTTTTTTCAAGAATTAATTATTTGGCAAAGGCCCTTGTCCGGGGATTTGGAGCGCGTTGAGATTCCGGTTGTTGTGTTTACAGTTTGCGCATAAGACAAGAAGCGGCAGCTGGAGGATAGACCACTACAGATGTGCGTCATCCACACCTGCTGTGCTGAACGAGCTCCGTGCCATTTCATTAGAGAGAAAAAATTAAATGTAAACAAACGGAACCCGTTGGACGAGGCGTTAAAATTAACGATCATTGTGGTCATTAACGATCGCGTGGCAGTTATCGCAGAGTGGAAGGTCGCCTGGCTAAATTTCAAACCTGAATCTCTCAATCTGGCCATGTAATCATCCGTCTGGATAATTGTAATAATTCACTCCCTTTCCATCTCGGCTTATGTTTAGTAAGCGTTTTGACCCAAAATGGCAGACGCAACCTTGAAAGCCCATGAGAGTGCTACACCTATGTGGTGTTTGGGGGTGAGCCTCTTCACTGTGAAGAGCTCTGAGTCTGTGAGAGGCACGGTATAAATTAATTATCAATCATCATCGATAACACAATCTATATTGATGACTCATAGCAAAATGGCTTCTTTGGAAAAGCCAGTCACTGCGCATTTAAAGTTGGTATTGTGCTTAGAAAAATGAGACACCTTCTTACATACTTGAAATGATTTTAATGATTCTCAGGTATCTCTGAAAATCTTACACACAATACATTTTATGGTCAGAATGTATGATAGTCTCTTGTTCAGAGTGCCAATGTACAGGTGCAGCTCAAAAAATTAGAATATCGTGAAAAAGTAATCCAAATTCAGTGTCTCAGAAAATTAGAATATTTAGCTTTAACATATTTTTAAAGTATCATATTTAATATTTGGTTGCATATCCTTTGCATGCTGTTACTTCCTGAAGTCTGTGACCAATCAACATCAAAAGACTCTCAATATCTTATTTTCAGGTACTGTTACAAGCGATACTATAACCTCTCTGCATTTGAACTGATCTCTATGGGAATTGGGGGGTGAGACTAGATTCAGCTGTAAATTACACTGGTACAGTATGGAACACATGGCTGGCTAAATGGCTGTAAGTCATCAAGGGTCTGAGCTATCGAACGAGCCCCAAACCATCACTCTGTTGCCAGATATGGAGTAGATGTGGATTGATCACTGCAAGGGTTATTTCTCCTGACTCATTTTCCTATAGAACTCTATGGGGAAAAAAGTCAGGAGAAACAACCCTTAAAGGGATCCATCCACATCTACTCCATATCTGGCCGCAGAGTGATGGTTTGGGGCTCGTTTGATACCTTAGACGCTTGATGACGTACAGCCATTTCGCCAGTCATGTGTTCCATACTGTACAAGCTTAATTTACAGCTGAATTTAGTTTTAACCCCCAATTCTCATAGAGATCAGTTCAAATGAAATATTTCACTCTATGTGTAATGAATCTATATAATATATGAGTTTCACTTTCTGAAATGAGTGACAAAAAACTTTTTCACGATATTCTAATTTTTTTGAGCTGCACCTGTAGATGCTCCCGAATGTCTAAAACCTGGTGGAGAAGTGGTTTTTAAATCACCTCCCCTCGTTTAAGACTACAAATTCCAAAAAATATACGCGATGGAATAAAGCTTATCGTCCCTCCTTTTCACTTACCCGTATTAAAAGGTACCTCGTGCATAACGATTAGACCGTTAACCCGAGGGAAACGTTTGGTTGGATGTACGGTACCAGTCATTTCTATATCCCATTGGCTTTGTGTTTCTCATCGGGTACGGTTTCAATACGTTTTCGCTTATATATAGGCAAATATGTGCGTGAGATTTGTGTCACCGAATTCTACTCGCTGTTCTGTTAAACTAAACTTATCAGAATTCCTCCGATTTTCATACTGGTCACAAGAGCCATCAGCCAGCAGTAAGGAAAACGACACTAAACCAATCTTTACCAAATTTATAGTGACTACCGCTTACCCTCCATAGGTGCCAATGTAAAAAAAAATAATCCCCAGTATTGTTGGCTACGGTTCATTTTCTGCCACTTCTGACTGTTAGATGGTCCCATCTTTCAGAGTTCTAAATAGCGGTTGAGTTAGATGGTCCCATCTTTCAGAGTTCTAAATAGCAGTTGAGTTAGATGGTCCCATCTTTCAGAGTTCTAAATTGCGGTTGAGTTAGATGGTCCCATCTTTCAGAGTTCTAAATAGCGGTTGAGTTAGATGGTCCCATCTTTCAGAGTTCTAAATAGCGGTTGAGTTAGATGGTCCCATCTTTCAGAGTTCTAAATAGCGGTTGAGTTAGATGGTCCCATCTTTCAGCGTTCTAAATAGCGGTTGAGTTAGATGGTCCCATCTTTCAGAGTTCTAAATAGCGGTTGAGTTAGATGGTCCCATCTTTCAGAGTTCTAAATAGCGGTTGAGTTAGATGGTCCCATCTCTCAGAGTTCTAAATAGCAGTTGACAATGGAAAGCGCTTCTGTGCAGGAAGACATGGTTTCTTAAAAGTACATAAGATTAAAAGCAATTTCTGTTGTCCACTAATATATACTATGGGTCACACACATTATTTTCTCCACTGTGACCTGCCTATTGTTTATTCATAAAAAAATTTGAATTAGAGTTTAAATGAAAACCTACAGGACGGCGGATCTCCAGGAACAGGGTTGGGGACCACTGAGTTTGGTCACTTCATGGGCACATTTGATTCTCTGAGAGAACAGCCCTGGTTGCTCTTTAAATGGTGTGCCACAGACTCAGCAAAGGGGGAAGGGGGGGTGGCAATCACAGCTGTTCTCCCACCTTATCTGTGGGCGTGGCTACTGCTAAACCCACCCCCTCATGGGGTGGGGTCGCAGCTAAACCCCTCCCCCACTAGCATAGCTGAGGATCCGCCTCCCCCAGTGTGACTCCGACACGACGAAACCCTCCAGGCTGACGGGCTCCACCACCAGCTCCAGCACGCTGGGGGGTTCGGGCACAGCCAGCTCGGAGACGCGGAACATGGAGAAGTAAGACCGTCCGATCAGGGTCAGCGGGCCCGGGGGTGTGTGGGGCTCGGGCCCGCGGAGCCGTCGCCAGTGGACCCGGAAGTGGCGCACCAGCTGCACCGGGTACCGCCAGCGGAGGGTGCAGTTGAGGTACAGCTTCTCCTCTGTGCCAGGTCCGTGCCCCGCCCCCCTCCGCCACAGAACGTCGTACGTGCAGATGTTTTCCGCTGACAGCGGGGGCACAGTCAGGCTCTCTGCATCCATCACCTGTGCCGCAAACAGAGACTAAGGGTTATCGCTGCACCAATTGCATCATGGGAAAAAACAGGGATCTGGTTGGCTGCTGCCTCTTACCCCTTTGAAGAATAGGTCTTTTGGAATGTTTTTTCAAAATTCTAGAAGTCCATTGCTTTCAAGTACCAGTAGTGATTGTTACATCAGCAGTAGAATGTTCAGTTAAGACCATTCTAATCACATATTTGTGATCTTACAGCTTAAAGGTTTAAGTGTCTCATAGAAGTCTCGAAAACTGCCTGGATAACCAGACTTTTTTTTGCACACATATTGTTCCTGTGATGGCCTTGCGAAGATAGCCAAGATGTCATAAAATGACAAATGGTGCATGTCCCCGTAGTCTTTCCCAGTCTGAAAGGTATGTACCACATGACAGCAATAACCAGGGTTCCCAACCCTCAAGCATACGCCACAATGCTCTAGTTCTGCTGATATGAGAGGGGGCCTCAACAAATTGGTGCCAATCCATTATTTCTTCCACTATCACAAACTTCACTAGTAAATTTAATTTTGAGGAATCTCTTGAGACCTAGGTGTACCCTTGTTGCAATCTCAGGAGCAAGTCCAATCATTTTATAACAGGTTTGTCAAAATCAATCTTGGAGAGCCACAGTGTCTGCAGGTTCTGTGGCTTCCTTTCAATCTGCAGCCAATTTAAGCCTTTGGAAACAATGTGCGCCAACGATTTAGCCAATCAGTGGCTTACATTTATCACTTAAGTGCTGAAACTCACAGAAACCAGAAGACACTGTGCCCCCCCCCCCCATGAGTCTGACGCCCCTCTTTAATTATTGGCCGATGAGCCAAGAAAAGCAACGTTTAGCTCTGAGTGTATAATTTTTTTGAGGAGAGATGGGTGAGTCTGGCATCAATGGAGTCTGCGCTGGAGAAAAGGGGGCGGAGTCTCACCATGATCTCACCAATCCGGCAGGTGAAGGGCACGTCCTCGTCGCCCGCCTCCCGGGACACGTTCACACACACGTCCCGCAGGGCGCAGCCCCTCAGCTCCAACAGGAAGCACCTGCAGAGCGCCCCCTAGCGGTCAGAGGATTTCTAAAGGCAAGTACCCCTGCTCAACACACCCTTTCCTCTGGCAGTCAGGATCTCCAGTACGGCCAAATTATTCATGACACTGCCTCTCACCCCCACCAATCACAGAGCAGCTCCTACCTCACAGTCCAGCCGTCCGGTTTCCACACCCCACAGTTCTCTGTGAAGCGCCGAACCAGCTGATGGTCTCCCTCCAAGGCTTTGGGCTGAACACTGGTGTCTAACCACACACACACACACACACACACACACACACACACACACACACACACACACGTCACATATGCATACATGCACAACACCTTTAACAACGTGTGGTCGAGCAACGTCATCAGAAGCATCATGACTGACCGTGACTCACAAAGTACACGGTCAGAGCAGTGACTGACTCGCAGTGTATGAACGAGAGGTGGCCAAGTCTGAGTCACTGAGTATGATGAGAAGGGTGACTGACTCGGAGGGGACTGTAACTTGCAGGGATCAGTGAGAGAGGGGTGACTATGATTCAGAGGAGACTGTTAGAGAGTGCAGACCATAGATATAGTTTAGTGGAGTCATACCTCATAGTTTAGTGGCACAATTTTTAAGACCATACCCAGGTAAGATGGTGGACAGTAACCATGGATCTCTATCTATGAGCCAATCATCAGCTATCTGGTTTCTGAGACCCGATTATGACATCACAGTGGGTTAGAAAGAAAGTACATGGCACTTTTTCCATAGGTTCCTATTATAGCTGGCTATGAACTGTACCCAGGTAAGATGGCTGCCAAATTGTTCCATTTCAGAATTCCAAATTACTGTTGCATGACATGATGTGTCACATCTATGGTCCTATATCTATGGTGCAAACTGACTGTGACTCACATGCAATGTCCTGGATTCCCTCGAAGGAGCACAGAGCGGCGTCGGTGGTCTTCAGCTCCAGCCCGACCGTCACCCTATCAGAGGGCTTGTAGATAAAGGACACAAGCGTTCTGGAAGCTAGGGGTATGTGGAGGGAGAATATCCTGCCAGCAAAGAGACACTTTCACTCAACATCTCAAATTTACATAACATGCGGCCTTCTTTTCAGAGTTACATAAACACTACAATGCAGGGACATTCAATGTTATAATTAACAATAATAACAAATGATCATGGAATTATCCACAATCAGAGTTTTGTATGAATCGGACCTGGGTCACATGTGTATTTGAAATTCTTTACCCGTTTAGATCAGGGGTTCTCAAAGTGCGGCCCTCGAAAACCTTTTGTGCAGCCCACGTTAAGTCTACGTAAAAGGAAATACATATTATATTAGAAAACACGAATGGTCCATTTTAATTCAGTACTGTCCCTATAAATGTTTTACCGGCGACACAGCGACTGGCGGCTCCTAGCAACTAAAGCGGACATTACACCGTTAGCTAGGTTTCTTGCGCGGCCCTCCATCCATTGCAGGCTCCCTTCATTGGCCCTCAGTCACCAAATCTTTGAGAACCCCTGGTTTAGATACTGGTAAACATTTGAGAACCCCTGGTTTAGATACTGGTAAACATTTGAGAACCCCTGGTTTAGATACTGGTAAACATTTGAGAACCCCTGGTTTAGATACTGGTAAACATTTGAGAACCCCTGGTTTAGATACTGGTAAACATTTGAGAACACTTCTAATCCCTAAATAACTGTCGACAAAGCATGATATTAACCAAAACATACAAATCATATGCAAGAAGAATTTTGTTCTGGATATGGGTAGAAAATGGGTGTTCTTTTAAAAAGCGGTTTAGGCACATGGTTAAGGTATTTCAAATTATTTATTTCACCCAGGTCTGACAGTGTGTACGCCATTTTAAAGATGGCAGCGTTGTTAAGTACCCCAGGGGTACAGCCTTGTTGCCCCATGAAGGATTCTAATCTGCGTTCTTTAGGCTCCCGAAGTGACACACCCTCTCTCCAAGTGGGCGTGGCCACAGCCATACCTCGCGCACACTTTGGAAAGCGTGGATGGAATCACGCCCTCGACCAATAGGGAGCAGCCGCCGTTCCAGGCCTCGTCGGGGCAGCCGCGGGTCTTCAGCCAGCCGGAACCTTCCAGTTTCTCGTTAAGGTAGAGAGGCTGGGCCTCCTGTGCATTCATGTTGAACCAGGGCGTGGAGTTCTCTACCTGCAGGACAGAAACACAGGTACAGCACGGTCAGTCGCTGCAGAGTGAGAACAGTCACTTCTTTTACGTGTACCCTCTCTCTCTTGTTCCTCTCTCACCTGTCCCTCTCTCTCCTGTCCCTCTCTCTCCTGTCCCTCTCTCTCCTGTCCCTCTCTCTCCTCTCTCCTGTCCCTCTCTCTCCTGTCCCTCTCTCTCCTGTCCCTCTCTCTCTCCTCTCTCCTGTCCCCCTCTCTCCTGTCCCTCTCTCTCCTCTCTCTCCTGTCCCTCTCTCTCTCCTGTCCCTCTCTCTCCTCTCTCTCCTGTCCCTCCCTCTCCTCTCTCTCCTGTCCCTCTCTCTCCTCTCTCTCCTGTCCCTCTCTCTCCTCCCTCTCCTGTCTCTCCTGTCCCTCTCTCCTCTCTCTCCTGTCCCTCTCTCTCCCCTCTCTCCTGTCCCTCTCTCTCTCCTCTCTCCTGTCTCTCCTCTCTCTCTCTCTCTCTCTCTCTCTCTCTCTCTCTCTCTCTCTCTCTCACATTAATATGGTCAAAATCTGTGAAGACTCCTGAGAGCATGAGCAAATTATTGATCTAAAGATTGATACTCGGCAGGAAAGCCAGAAAACCTCTCAGCCAGAGAAAGAAACATCTCTCTCGCTAAAGAAACATCTCTCTCACTAAAGAAACAACTCTCTCACTAAAGAACAGAGCTGCCCAACCCAGCTCTAGGGGTTAAAGCACAGCATAGCATTTATGCTCTCCTGAAACCACTAACAAACTCAGAACTGGACAGAACAAAGAGAATTCGCTTCAGCAAGACAATGATTAGTAGAGTCAGGTAGACATGACTGGTCCAAGAGCCGAACTGGGCCGGAAGCCCTACAGGCCCAAAGGCCTGACTGGGCCAGAAGCAAGAACTCCTGACAAGTCCTTATCACTGTTCTTCATCACAACTGAGTGTACATAACCTAGACCAAGGCCAGCCTCGGTGGCTGGTGGTGCAGGTTTTTTAGTTACCAACCAGTTCAATCAATTCAATCAGCATCAACACACACCACACACACAATCTCACATAATTCACTTACAGAACGATAAAAAAATACAACGCATACATACGCGCATTGACGCAACAAGCACTCATTCATCATCAGCTGCTTCATATCGCGGTGTAGATATAAATAATATATATCGTGTAAAAAATTGGGCTAATTCAATAATTGTTAACTGGCGGCAGCAAAAACCTGCATACACACCGGCCCGCGAGGCCTGGAATTGGCCACCCCTGACCTAGACCTAACAGACATATAAGTAAGAGACATCGACCTAAAGGACTAAAGTCACTAAATGTCACCGTAGTGCCAGTTACCTTTCCCTTCCAGAATAATTTCTTCCCAAACCCCTGGCAGAAGGACGAGACAAAAGGGAGGTGGGAGGAGGGGCGATGAACGTACAGGAAGTCAGACAGTAGCCCCCAGAACCTGAAAACAGGAAATGACATCACTGTGTTTCTGTTACTGCAACACAAATGAAAATTGGGTATTGGGTATGCTGCAAAAGATACTTCAGGTAAGGTGCAAAAGCCCAAAAAAAGTTAACAGAAAAGACTTCAAAACCAGCTACACCTTGCTCTGAATTAGGCCAACTGTGCCAACATACATTAGCATGACTCTCATTCAGCTGGGTTTTAAATATATTCATAGGTACAGGCAAGGCTTCAATCTGTTTCAGCCATTATCTTTAGAAATGCTCTCTCATCCCCAGCATGGGGGAAATTCAGCGACACACTTTATATTCCACATGAACAATGTGCTTAGAATGCCTTTAAAAAATATCCCAGACACAATTTCAATTCACAGCCTTCAACGCCCTCTGGTGGCCGTTAAGTGCCATGTCACCAAGCAGTTTGCTGAGCAGGGTGATGTGGGTTTTAACTCGAATAATATATAATAAAATATTATCCCTGCTCAGATGCATTAACCTGGAAGTTTGTGCCTCAAAGGGTTGCCACTGTTGCCTGGAACATAGAACAGAAACGACCTCCTTCCCATCATTATTTAAACGGGACGAGTGCTCACTTGTCCTGGTTGAGACGGAAGTCCTTTGCGTCGTTGGTCTCGTGCACCCAGCCGGGGGCGAAGAGGGCGGAAGAAAGGCCGTGCTTGCGAATGAGCTCCATGGCCTAGAGCGGACGAGACAGGGGTCACCATGCCAGACCCGCGCACTGGACAGGTCAGACGGGGCACAATTCAGACAAGAAGTGCTCTCACCTTGTTGGTCTCCCACTTCCCCCCCACCACTTCCCCCCGGGCGAACACGTCCACCCCCACGTAGATGTCCCCCAGCCGGCCCTGCGCAGTGGGGTACGAGACCGTCCGCTCCAGACTGCGCTCTGTCCAGTTGTAGTTGGTGAAGATGCCGTCGCATGCCTGGAAAAATATCCTGCCAGAGAGGGAGAGAGAGCGAGGAGAGTGAAGTCATGTAAAACTTAAATTCAGTGATATAATCCATCCATTATTTAACCCGCTTATTACTGGTCAGGGTCACAGGGGGGCTGGAGCCTATCCCAGCATGCAGCCATTGCACTAGGTGAGAGGCAGGAATACCCCCTAGAGAGGTCAACAATCCATTACAGGGCACACACACCGTTCACTCACACACTCATACCTACGGGCAATTTAGAGTCTCCAGTTAGCCTAACCTGCATGTTTTTGGACTGTGGGAGGAAACTGGATTACCCGGAGAAAACCCATGCAGACACAGGGAGAACATGCAAACTCCCCACAGAAAGGCGCCTGGCTGGGATTGAAACTCGGGACTTTCTGTGAGACAACAGTACTACAGCCCCTTTGCCATCCTCAATGATACATGTACATTTATATACAGTATCTCCCTGTCTGTCCCCTACCCCCTACCCCCTGTCCACTGTCCCCTGCCCCCTGTCCCCTGCCCCCTGTCCCCTGTCCCCTGCCCCCTGTCCCCTGTCCCCTGTCCCCTGCCCCCTGTCCCCTGCCCCCTGCCCCCTGTCCCCTGTCCCCTGCCCCCTGTCCCCTGTCCCCTGTCCCCTGTCCCCTGTCCCCTGCCCCCTGTCCCCTGTCCCCTGTCCCCTGTCCCCTGCCCCCTGTCCCCTGTCCCCTGCCCCCTGCCCCCTGCCCCCTGTCCCCTGTCCCCTGTCCCCTATCCCCTGACCCGTATCCCCTGTCCCATGTCCCCTGTCTCTCTCCTCTCGTATTTTGGCTGCGCGTCTCTTGCCTGTTTCTGTCGTTGAGTTCGTTCTGCCACCTGAGCGCGCCGTCGTCCAGCACGCTGTCGTACCACAGCACCACGCTGCCGGCCACACGCTCGTGCATCTGGTCTGTGAGGTAGCGCATGAAGAGGGGCATGTTCTTCACCGCGTTCTCCTAGAGGGGGCGAAGCGAGATGCCCAATGTAGCTGTACTGACGCAAGTTCTTGTAGGCGCCCAGTTTTTAAACACCATTCCCTCCATGTTTATACTCCACATTGAGTGGCTGGCTGATCACAGCTCTTGCTGCATCGCCTGACACTAGCAGACTTATCTTTGTTATTATTGTGGGTTTTTTCACTCTGAAATCCACTGACTGAGCAAAGCGGCTACAGCAACAAAGAACTGCGCAGATATGCAGCTGGAGCAGGCAGAGCCCATGCAGACTCTAGGCCATGCTCTAGGCCAATCTTATTAAAAAAGGGCCCGGTTGTGACTGCAGATCTTTGTTCTCGCCCAGCATTAAAACACCTGATTCAACTAATCAAGGTCAGTATTGAAGACCACGAATAGTTCATTAGTTGAATCGGGTGTGCCTGCAACCATGCCGACCCTTTTTGGATAATATTGGACACCCCTGCTCTAGGCACTGCGTTGCCCAGAGGAGTCGCTACACTCCAAAAAAAAAAACAGTGTTTAAGTCTTGTAATGAGACTTAAAAATCTTATTTTTTAATTTTTTATCTCAAGTAGAAAATATGAGCTTGTTTTAAGTTACTTTTTCCTTGACAAGTGAAATTATCTTACCCCATTGGAAAATCTTGAAATGAGTCAAACGGTCTCACCTCATTGGAAATATTTTTGTCTTATTTAGCAAAAAAGTAATAAAAGTAAGACTAAGATAGTTGTTAAGATTGACTTGTTAAGTGTATTGTACAGTGATTGGAGGAATATCCTGCTGACGGAAAGCCCCTCCCTCCCTCGCTAAGAAATTCTACAGGGGTTATCCTCTGATAAAGTGATAAAAAGGGTTGATGTATAGGTGTGGCCCTGTGCTTAATGTCACGGCATTGCAACAGAATGACAATCAGTGGCTGTAAAGGGCACCTAAGGCTAGTTCTCTGGATAAGGAGACCACTCACGCTCAGTGGGTTCTCGATGTTGATAAGCCAACCGTCAAAGCCGTAGCAGTGCGCGATCTGGACCAGCTTATCAGCAGCAGTGCGGTAAGACTCCTCCCCAGCCAGGAACAACTCGCACATTATTCCGCCGTCTGTCCACTCTGTGATGAAGGTGCCTGAAAAGCCAATCACACCACTGAAATTAACCAATCACCAACTCCCATCGTTCACACTGCTCTGAAATGGACCAATCCCAAACTCCCGTCATTCACGGTGCTCTGAAATTAACCAATCCCAAACTCCCATCATTCACGGTGCTCTGAAATGAACCAATCCCAAACTCCCATCCTGCCACATACTCTCAGACAGTGTGGCTCTGAGGCTGGGGCTCACCGAGAACAAGGACGCCGTGCTTGTGGGCAGCATTAGTCCAGACAACGGGGGGGATGGTCACCGTGTGGTGGCTGAAGTAATTGAAGATGTCGATGTACTGCCAGTGGTAGAAGGCATAGGGTGTCTCAGCCTCCGTCCCTTGCACAAACCTGAGAGCGCAGGGCATAGTCAACGGGCAGTCAGATCTGCCAGCTCCATTCCCACAGCAGCAGTGTAAGGTTGTAGCCATCGGCTCCACAGTAAGACAAAACCCCACTTGGAGTTGGTACGCACCGTTTCTGAGAGACGAAATTATAATCACTACAGTCACACAGATAGTTCTAATGTGAAGAAATAATCTGCTGGGATTTGTAATGGAGTCAAAGATTCTGGAATCTGCACAAAACTAGACACAGTGACAGATTAATTCTAAACCACAAGCAAAATAAAGCACCAAGAAGAACAACAAGACATGTTCTCATTAGGCACGCTTTCTGGTGTACTGAAGCAAGAAAGAGAGTGTCTACCATATGGATGAATACAGTAAGCATGGAAAAGGTGTTTGTTCCCAACGCGCTCCACAGACAGAAAAGCGTACCTGTCCTCCAGGTACCCCCCTTTCATGTCGTGAGACACCAGGGTCCTGCGCTGGCTGTTGGTCAGCAGAGGCTGCCGACTGGCTAGGGGCACTGTGGCCACGTTGAATGGGTGGGTATCGCTCCGTTTCCATGACAGCAGCTCATCCAATGATTTTAGACTGTAGCTTATTGGTTCGGTGGTGTCCGTGTCGTAGTGATTGGCTGTGAGAGAAACCTCAGCATTTATTAGCTTTTCTTTCTTTTTTTTTTATATAAATGATGAATGCCCTACTAAGGAAACAATGCCTACATACAAAACTGGTTTAATGAATCAGAACATAAAATGGCTACCAAAAAAAACTAACCCTGATTGCCTTTTGATGGACATACCACTAGTTGTCCTGTACCAGGGCTGTAGCTATTGATTATGTATCATTTTTTAAAAATACATATAAACAAGACTGAATAGTTGATCTAAACGGTGAAGGATCTGAACAATACTCTGGCAACCATTCCAGTCTCACAAACAACTTCTTAAACTGCCTTTTATTATTGGCCTTCCTTACCTATAAGACTCCTGCCCCAAAACATTAAAACAAATAATTGTGCTCAGAGAAGGGAACCTACTCAATCTCTAGGGCTTTTTTCACCATTATTGGACAGCACAGTGTAAGAGACAGGAAGAATGAAACCGCCGTCATCGCAGCTCGCAATGAGCATGTACACGGAGCTCTTATAGGCTACGCCATCGAGACGCCCCAGGGAACCGTCTTATTTGCAACAGTTCCAATTATTTCCTCAAAGCAGTCTGCAGCACATTCATCGAGAGACGCTTTGCGATTAATCGCCATAATTCAAATCGATTGTTTTGTCAGCAATTAAATCGATTTCTTAGATGAAGTGTTGCAGCTGACTAATGTCAACCCAAATCGTATCAACACATTTACCTGACAAGTGTGAAGGTTCAAATGTCACAACTTCGTAGACGTTCCTTAAGTCCATCGGCTGATCCAGACAGGACCCCAAACTGGAGAAACGGCAGCATTCAAAATAAAATCATTTTCATCATATGCGACCCCTATTTATAGTGCCCACCATAATTATCAGCAAATGCAATTAATGCAAGCAAAAAGTACAGGATTCTATTCGGTTTATTTTTTTATCAAATTCTTTCGATACTCCGAAAAAATTGGAACTTCTATAGTTTAACTGTCATACAATTGATCAGAGAAAAAAACTAATATTTAATTCAAAATAGTTTTAATTTTGAATTAGATGTGTATCATAATTATTGGCATCCCTGTATTTAGTACTTTGTGCACCCTCCCTTCGCCGAGGTAACGGGTACCGAGTCTATCAAGGGATTTGATACCATTCCTCCATACAGAATCTCTCCAGATCCTTCAGAGTTATTGGCCCTCGCTTGTGGACTCTCCTCTTCGGCTCAGCCCACATGTTTTCAGTGGGGTTCATGTCAGGAGACTGGCATGGCCATTGCGAAAACCTTCTGTGGTCAGTGGAAAATCTAACCACGACCCACTTTTAGACTTCTGGCAGAGGCAGACAAATCTTAGTATAAAATAAGTCATGCCCAGCCAATACACACGAGGGAGACAAATTGCTTTAACAAATTTGTACAAGAAGCCATATTAGTCGCCCATATAGAATCATAACGGCAAATTATAATGCGCTATAGAAAATAACATAAGCGTAAATGTGACAAAAGCATTATGTATATCTTGAACACACGTAGGCTACCAGTTAGCTACTGTGCGTGAAGTATACTTAAATATGATCTTAGTGGCCACAGTGATAAGACATGCCTTTAAAATAACAGTAGACCACATGTAGGTTATATTTGATACGTGTCGGTGCTGTTGAGACGTTAAAAAGCAGCAACACATTCTTCCTTAACGCATTCTTGCCAGTAACGTTGAACAATTCAATTCTCAGAAAAAATAAACTGCAAGCTAGCAAACGAATTGTGAAAGTGAAAAACGAAAGTGTGCCAGCTTATTGCTGTATTTACCTGTCATTCTCTGTTTTCTTCAGTTTTCCGTACGCGTTATCTGCGCCTCTCTCGCTTTCCTCTCTTTGTCTTCTCTGTAAGGACACATCTACCCTTTCATTCTCCATTTCGAGACTCGAGATGTGTATTTTCCGACCCAAACTCAAAACTAAAAAAAGGATGAAAATACCGTCTCTTGAACCGCACTTCCTTTTTAACCAGGATTGGTCGCGCGTACGGTGATTCCATGACGTGTACTTTCAACAGCCAATGGTTTCACAGTGGGAGGCGTCAGTATTTGACAGCACTATGGTCATGGGCAAAAAGTCAATTTTGCCCGCATTTTTTTTCCATTTTAGTAGAAAATTATTGTTTTTGCCCCAGAAAGTCTTGGCGCTGCTCCGTTATATTTTTACTTTCCACGATTGAGAGCTGCTTTTCGAGAGGACCATAACTAAATACGCACGAACGCACAAAAAAAAAAAAAAGAGACATGTCAAAATATAAATAAGTTATCCAAACACAAACCTCAACCAGACGCCCACATTCATGGAATGTCAGTTAATGATTCAATTGGTTTAACTGTTCGTTGAAGTTTATAATGGCATTTAGAATAGAATTGTAGTATAGCTGATATACCCACAGCTTACTGTGAACTACATTCAACGTTCATTACTAGGGATAGCTGCTACGTTATGGTAAGGATGTGCTTTATCTTATCTGTTCTGTAGTTACTTCGATGACGTTTCTGTATGCACTTATTGTATGTCGCTTTGGATAAAAGCGTCTGCTAAATGACTGTAATGTAATATAATTATTAATTGTATAAAGGCCTTACAGTCAGCAAGACCAGTCTGTTGTAAGATGAATTAAATACAAGAGCATTTTTAAATGCACCTAGTGAATTAACAGATTTCAGGGCAGTTGGTTAGTTCTTTAAGCCTATAGGGGCCTTCCATTTAAATGCCCTTTTCCCAATCTCAAGGGATACACTTTCCACCTGAAGGGGAGTTATTTGCAATTTTTGGAATGAGATGAGAAGTGAGGATATACATTTTTTTTTTAAATAAAAAAACTGGTACCAATGCTAATATGACACCCTGTAGCTGATGGCCCCCACCCCAAAGGTTAACTTTTACATCATTATCCAACACCAGTACAGGCTGCAGTGCAGTGACTACTTAACACACTATCGTACAATGTGTAAACTTCTAAATCACGATGCAATTTAATCACAGACATACATAAGACACTGAGCTCTTTGTTTTATTCCCCTCTTAATAACTGTAATAATCATTGGAATCTGCAAAGCTAATTTGTTAAGTATTTCATCTGGAAATATAGCCTCCATATGTAAATGCTATTTAAATGATACATAAGTAAACATATAATTTGGCTGAGGAACACAGTTTGGCAACCCCTGCTCTAGGATGTTGATTTTGCCCTAAGAACCCGACTCAAATGCTGTGAACACCGCATTTATTGGCTGCGTCCCAAACCGCATACTTCCATGCTCCGCACTACCGTACTTCGCGATGGACTCGCATGGATACGCGTGCTCACTATGCGTACTCGGAGCATGGAAGTATGCGGTTTGGGACACAGCCCTTGTGTGGCTAACAACTGTAGGTCAAAGGTCGCTTGTGTCAGCATGTGCCAGAATGTGTGACAGGATGTGGGCTTGGAAGTAATTAGCATACACAGGATGTATTTTTTACATATTTACATTCGCTGTTCATATTTTTTAAATGCAGCGATACCAAGGCTGAAGCTCAGTATGTGTGGGCTTGGTTACATTACATTACATTACATTATAGGCATTTAGCAGACGCTCTTATCCAGAGCGACACACACTTATTTATTTTTATCCATCATTCATACATATATATTATATACTGAAGCAATGCAGGTGAAGTACCTTGCTCAAGGGTACAACGGCAGTGTCCTACCTGGGAATCGAACCTGCAACCTTTCGGTTACAAGTCCAGCTCCTTAACCATTATACTACACTGCCGCTCCTGGTTAGTACTTGGACGGGAGACCTCCTGAGAAAACAAGTTGCTGCTGGAAGTTGTGTTGGTGGGCCGGTAGAGGGCAATTTTTCCTCTGCAATTAAATTTCCCAAAGCAGGACTACGGAGTAAAATAACTGCACTGAGTAAAACCTAGAACCCTCCCAAATCTGGTCTGTTCATGGTCTGAAGTAAAAAGAGTTTTTCTGGGTTTTACTCAGCGGAGTTACCCGGGCTAACTAGCAATTTGGTTTTGTGAAACACCCCCAGGGTGTCATTCTGCAACAGGTTTGGCAATGAAAGGTGATGCTAACGTGATTAAACTTATTATTCGAATATATCTGGAAAAAACTAGGCAATGGAAATTTGTTAAAATAGAAGCTAAAAGTTAAAACCCTGAAGAAAGATCTATTGTCATCGCAGAAATGTTATTCTCTTTAGCACAATGGCTGATGTGTCCATTCTTTGGATTGTTAATTACGTTTTGCGTGTTGAAGTAATATGAAATATAATTTCCATATCTTTTCTTATTCATGAATCTCTGTATTAGGAGCTTTATCTGTTGTGCTTTAGAAGGGAAAGTTGGTTACAAGGGAGTATACTTTTAATGAGATGCTGTTGTTAAATGTAAACACACAACAATTAACAATTACACACGTTATTTACTAGAGATTCCGCGATGCATAATTAGAGGAAACCCTTGAAGAATGCAGTGGCCTGGGCTATATGGCACTTACTACATTAAATTAGGTCTTTAGAGAACCTCCTGCTAAACCCAGCCAGGCGTATGTAAGGGAAATAATCATGATTCTGGGCATTCTTTCAATGTTACCACTTACAGAAAGAGCCAAAACTGAAACGCCTTTCTCTTTTAGCTACTCCACACAGAACAAGTCCCCACTGTTGAAGTTATGGAAAGTAAGGGTAAACAATAGGCTACTGGTCTGTTTTGAGATTTTAAAGTGGTATAAAACTGGCCTGCATGAACGGTGGGGTGGGTGCATTGACTGAACTTTGGGAGAAATCACAGGAACTTACAAATGTTTTTCATGTTCATTGATGACCACCTGACTATTTTCTCAATTAGTGTAACTCAAACTTTTTAACATCGGGACCAAAATTATAAATTTAGTAGCCTACCTTTCAGGGACACACTAAGTACACATACTAGCATAGCCTAGTCTAGTGGACTAAAGACTTATTCTGGGATCCACCATATACACTCCCGCGACCCATTGTTTAAGAAACACTGGTGTAACTAATAGCAAAGGCATTGCAAACTGTGGACAAAGTCAGCACGTTTTCACGCTGAATCCACGGTATTTGAATACTCATGTATTTGCATGCATAATGTGGACAGCTGTGGTGCTCCTGTCCTGTGTAGCAGAGCGCTGGCTGTATTTATAGCCTTAAGAGCCTGTTACTGTTCCTGTCCCAAGCTGTGGATCAGTGTGAATTATCACTGCCTGGAGATAAATGAAACCAGAGGTAGAAAACCATCCTTATTTATTGATACTACTTGTCCGGTCTCTCTTCTCCTTTCCAGCTGCAACATTAGCTCATTTGAACATATGCCTGTTTTGCAATTATATTTCTTAGCGGGTTGAAGAATTACAGCAAATAACAAACCAGCGTTTGGCATTTTCACGCTTTACATTGATGTTATCCATTAGAATCATTAATACGCGAATGTATTGTAGATGTTGATTTTTCCCGTGGTGTTTTCCTCAATCGGATGTGCTACGATCCACCGTTTCCCTTTGTATTTGCAAAATACGCGAAAACGCCGTTGCGGTTCAGCGTCGTCGAACACGTGCAACACCGATATTGCGTAACATAATACAGCATGTCTCGCCATGTGATCTGTTCGGGTGTAGCCTCAGGCATTGGCTGCTTTCTAACCAATGACATTCGTCTCATCAGAATAAAGATTTGTGGGCGTGCCGTAACCAAGGTGATTGTTCTGGAGGTGGGTACTGTGTTTTTTGTAGGCCTAATGTTTTGTCAGGGCTTCAGCACATTCATACCGTTTTGTAGTTTCCAAAGTAATGTTCCACTTATTGATGCCTGTATTTAGCTATTTACATTGTATAATGTTTCCATTGACTTTAGAGTGTATGTTTAAACCTGTTAAATTTAATTAAGTGTTTTATAAATCGGTGCAATTTATGTTAACGTTACAATCGCTCAATTGAAACTATGCACAGGCCTCTGCACGCATGTATGTGTGTGGGATTTGCGGAATCTCAATCTCTTGGAGCTAGAATAATAACTATAACTGTGGCAATCTATCTACTTGCATACTGCCAAAAACAACAAGCAGATCTTGTGTGAACATCCATTAGCCTACGCCTGGAAATTCGATCAATGTTTCTAATTCTTTAAAGCTACTGTTAAACTAAGATTGAGATTGTCGTACTCGACAGGCATTACTACATCATGTCAACCCGTTGGTCTTCACAAAAATCCACACGAATATACCTTCAGTGTCGATGTTTCTATATTTGTTTTTGTCCAATGTGCTGGAGATCCTGAAAACAATCAATACACTTACGTAATTAGGTTAGTAAAAGAAAAAAAGATATGTAGGGAAGTGGACAATGACATTATTGACTCCATCAGATGACTTGTGTTGCGGTCTATAGAATTTAAATAATAACTCTATAGATCCCTTATTCAGGGTTTATTTTATGTGTTCGCACTACTGTGTATAGCTTAAGAGCTTCTTGATTAATATTTTCTGCTGTAGGGCAATTGTAGTAATTTCTCGCTGGAAAATAAATAAAAGCATAAATAATTGGCATTTGATCTTTTTCTCAAGGCTTCTAGCGGGTTGTAAACCGAATAGTCAATACAAAAATAAATATCATTTATAAATAATAAATAATGCAGTAAGTATGTACGGAAAGGTAGGATCGGGTATTTGGCTTTGTGAGGACAGTGCCTGGGTTCAACACACCACAACCCTGACTAAACAGAAGAAGAAGAAGAACAAAACCACTAAACTTTGATCATACTTTAAAATATTGCTGCAATTATTTCTGAGGGTCAGACTGGAACGGACCCTTTCGCTGGTTGACGTGGATCTGGTGAGGTTCACCAATAACATAGGCATCCATCATGGAGGCAATTACTTTTTTTGTAACGGCTTGTGACATGCCTCAACTTGCCTTCCACAGCACTACCAGGCCAGAGGAAAACATTTCAGACTTGCGCAAATCGGAAAGGCATGCCAGAAGATTTCTTTAAATCAATTGAAGTGGTAAGCACAAGGAAGCGTTTGAGATGGGAGTGAAGTGTTTTGCAACATGGACATTTATCTCATGACGCTGGCAGATTGGCTTGGACTGTTGTGCAACAGTCAGGAAATGAAAACACAAATAATCTGAGCCAGTCTTTGTCATGAAAGGGATCTGTTGGAAAACACGTTTTAATGTTATGCTAAGGGACCTTTTTTTCATTGATTTTTTTCCACACACAGAAGTAATATTCTAGCCTACATAACAGCGAGGGAGGCAACCAATCCACACCTCCTCTTTTGTTCCGCAGTTTAAAAATTGTTGTCACAAGTTTAGTAATTCACTCACAGGCCAACCCACAGCTTCAAACTGGTCACACAAGTAAATCACATATTGTTCTGTAAGTGCACACTGACACTCCCTCGAAGAAGTTGACAAATTACATGCTTTGTCTTTTAAACATTTTCGAAAACCTGTCATTGTGGAAATGCATATAATTTAGCGTTTTTCTCCTTGATTGTCCTTTGTTTTCCTTTCTTGAAGCCTCATGTTTTGAAAGGAAGATGATCCAAGATTTAAACAATACAGCGACACAAGAACCAAACAATATTATACCATTTATGTTGCAGTTCTGAACAAGAAAGCAAATAATTTTGTTTGTGAATATTTATTTAAAGATAAAAAAAATTACATCAAATGACTAATTTGTTCAGATGGTATTGTTGTGTTTATAACTTGAGGCAACTGTAAATATAGTATTGCTACCCATTTACTGTATAATAAAACTGTAGCCAAATATTTGCTTTCAGTAAAACAATTACAGCAACAATACCCATTACATTACATTACATTAGCATTGCCTCATTTCTACATTCATTGATTTTTTGTTACATTTTTCTTGTTAAATTGTTGACGCTTATATTTATTGTAGCGTCCCAGATTATTTTACATTGCTAGCATAATAAATTAAAACTATTAATACATTGAGTTTTATTTTAAATGTGTGACTGTAAATTTTCTAAATAAATGCACATTTTATATTGATTATTTAATATTTATATTGTGGGACCTTTTTAAAGTGGTTATATTACACAAATCAGACGTGTGTACGATAACGAATGCAAGAAAGGGGAGAAATGATTCTTTTCACTGCGATGTTGTGTTTGCGGAAATCATGCTCGCCTGGCCCTAAACCCCGCCCTCTTTGCGGTTGCTAACGGAAGTGACGTCACGGGAGTGTCCCAGACAGTGTAACACTGAAGGAAGAGGAGAGTGTAGAGAATCAGGGGAATGATTGTAGAAGAAGATATCCATTAAAATCCGGCTCCATCCTCTTCTCATTTTGGGGGAATGCAATCAAAAACGATAAGATCATAATCTTCACACTTCAAGCTACAAGATAAGCCCCATATTGTGGTATTCTCAAAATCAGGGTGTTAGATAAGGGATGGTGAAAGTTGGATTGGAATAATATTAATACCTTGAAGTAACCGGAGGGGGTGCGACGAAAAAGACATTTATTGTGGGTATAGGGATTTCACTCGTTTATAGTACGTATTGTACGCAGTGCCTATATAAAATACTGTTTACGTTTTTAAAACACAAGAGAGACAGCTAGCTTGTTGGCTAGCTAAGTTAAATAAATATAAGCCATGGAATTGAGAGTGGGAAACCGATACAGACTGGGAAGAAAAATTGGAAGTGGATCTTTCGGCGATATTTATTTGGGTAAGTATCTAAAATAAACAGTTTTACTTCGTGGTAATACTTGCGCATGAACGCAATCAGTCCAGAATTGATTAGCTACCTAGCTAAACTGCTTCCTATTGTATTTGTGCAGGAGGACAGCGAGTGACTCGAGCTGAAATAACGCTGGCTAACTAACGTTATTGACCAAATCCATTCCATTGGCTTGTTGGCTAAATTACTGCTTATTTGTTCGTTATTTCAGGCATTAGTAATGAGTTAGCCAAGTTGTCATGTCAGATATTATTTGTTTTAGTGTCTTATTGTGTGTTTACTTTTTTTGAAACGGCTAACTTAGTTATAGCTAACGTTAACGACGCGTCTGGTATTAGGTGACATGAATTAGACCAGTTCGTTACTGTCGTGGACTGCAAATGCCTTGTCCAGCCTGACACAGTGACAGCTCCATAGTAACGTTAGCTGAAGTTGTGTCTTAACAAAGCCGGTGTTTCCTGGCATATCGTTACGGGTTTGTGACCTGCCATCATGACGTTAAGGCACTGTGTCCAAGGCAATTGTGTTCATAACATCCACCTTGCTTATGTTGATTTTAGCTATTGCCATTTCGCCAAGTCAGCACAGAACCATTGATAGTCATCTAATATAGCTGGGACAGGTGATGCAATGTTAATTGCTCAGTTAGTTTGCTCTGTAACGTGAGGTTAATGTCAGTTTTCTCTTGTTTGTCTTGTCAAACTTGCTATTGCAGAAGCCACTATATCCAGAATGAACTTTTATTGAAGGGGCATTTACCTTGCTATATTATATATAGTTTGGATAGCAGTTGTCTAGCTGACGACATTAGACAATAAAGGGGTGACAATATATACCGATAGGTGAAACTATTCCTTCTTTTAAAGCACAACTGAAGTTTGGTCGAACTTGTTTTGTGTAGTTACCTGGCCATGATACAAATATATTCGTTAGTTGCTCTGTGCTCCCTTGGGGTGATGATCCAGAATAGGGTATTTTTCGCTCTCCGTTTTTCGCTAAAACGGTCTCAAAATAACACTTCTAGCACGTATACGAACGCGAACGAAGCGGATGAAACTCACCCACAGGCGTACTTAGTGGAGTATATGGGAGTTCTCTTTGACCAATCCTTAGCAGGACAGTAACGTTGCTGTAGTCTCTCTTTAACCACCATTGTGAGTTTATTTTCCCTGGTCTTTTTGAGATCTTCCTGACCGTTTCTGAGTGAGTTGGATAATAATTATGTCCTGCAGTAATTTGACTAACTATAGCCATGCTTTAAAAAGCCCCTGATTGCCCTTGCTGACATTGATCCACTGATTGTTTAGACAATAAGCGTCCACTCTTAACTGCATTGAAGCCCATGTAGATGATGTGAGCAATAGTTTGGGGAGGTGGTGAAGGTAGCAAATTATGGATATGGTGTTTGGGGTTTTGGAAAATGTGTGAATTATTAGCAATAATTGACTTGCTGTTCTTTTGCACTCAATATAAAGGATCAGACAAGCTTGCATGCAACTGCCAGTTATATTCCCTCACTGCTATAAATCATTGTGTGCATTCAGCTTGCTGGACGTGTACCTTGTGAGCTAGTACATGCGTTTAATTTCTATAGCTTGACAGTATTTGACAAAACAACCTGTCAGCTGCAGGTGAAAGCTGCCAAGCTTAAGGAAAGAATCTTGTATCGTACCGCAAAGTTTGCTATTTTCTCAGGACTTCACAAGGAACTCTAGCAGAAAACACCTGTTGTTCTACCTTTTAAAACGTGTCAAAAGTTGTCACCACTCTATGTCGGTTTTAGAAGGGCTTTTATCGCAGAGTTAAAACGATTACATGAAACCTGGGCTTTCTTTTCCATGGTTCACATTGCAACACACGTCTGCAGTTCACTTTAATAAAATATTGAGGTTTTTTTTTTGGCGGAGGATGTCCGGTCAGCTGGACAGCACACCATTAAGAGTTCCTGTGGGAGATTTACAATCGCTCCAGCGGATCACTTGGAGCGCAGACTAATTTCCTCTTATCCTCCTGGCTTCGTACAGTAAAACAAAAACAACAAAAAAGGTGGGGATGACATGGAAAGTTCCTTGAGCAGAAAAGGCAAATGGAAGCTCCACTGAAAACTCCGTTGCTGAGTGAACACAACATGTTGTGTGTCGCAAGACGGGACGCTTTCATGGATTGGCCTTCCATCCAGGAGAAGGGCCAACATTGGTCACTGACTGTCTTCATTTGAAGAAGGCAATGCCTGATTGGTGCTCCCCATATGGTAGTTGATAATGTTTAGAAGCAGGTATGAGCCAGTGAGGCACCTCAATGGTGCTTAGGTAACTGGTTTTATAAGTGGAACTTGGCAGCCCAAACGGGAACGTTATGAAGCAAGATTTGAGTCACTCGGAGGCGCGGACTGACGTTTCATCTGGCAGAAACTTGTGAGTCACGGGCCCTCTGAGCGTGCGTTTCACACCGTTTCCCAGCACTGCTAGCTGCTTCTGCTTTGTCCTCCGCGCCATGGTGCTGAGGACCCGCGTAACCGCAGCAACAGCCAATCATTCTTCTTCCCGGCGACTGACGACATCCCGCTATCTCGTCCGTGTGAAAGAACAGTGTGTTCCCTTTCCTCTCAGTGCTAGCTATCCCCATTTCGGAAGGCGCAGATTATTTCACTTCTCAAGTCAGAGTAGTTCTGCATCTCCTTGTGAAATATTGCATGCACTGTGTATAGCCTATAGGCCCTATAGCATATCTGCTATACACGTACTCGGTCGTCATTTTTAGCACGATTAAATATGTGGTGTAAATAACTTAAAATATAGGTTTTTGTATGCATTTCAAAAAAAAAATACACTGTTTGGAGGATGTTTGGAGCCAGACAACTTTGCAGGCAAAACTGCTGCATAAAACAATTGAAAATGATAATGTCAGAATTAGCATGAACATGCATGCACAAACACAAACGGAGGCCCTCTTCCTGTTTGCATATTCTCCATTTTATAGATGGGATTAGATGCCACAGAAAAATGGTTGAAATTGTAGTAGCCACACAGGAACAGTTCTGAATTGTTTAACCCTTTGAAGAGTAGGTATTTTGGAATATATATATATATTTAAATTTTTTCCAAAATTCTAAGTCCGTGTTCGAGAACTCCATTGCTTTCAATTACTAGCAGTGATTGTTACATCAGCAGTCGAAAGTTCAGTTAAGAACATTCTATTGACATATTTGTGATCTTAAAGGGTTAAAAGTGTGGCAATATTTGGGACTGTACTAGAAAAATTTGAGGTGCGAGATTGTGTCCCTCCCCCACCCCCAATTTTCTCTTTTGAAATATGAGTGCGATGAGTTTGTCTTGGCTATACATTGGTATGTGCAGATATTACATAGTAACAATACTGGCATCTGAAACCTGCTGCATCCACACCCTAAGAAACTGCATAAATGTAACTGGTTAGGCAGACACTGAAGTAAGCAAGCTGAAGGTTTTATCATTGTAATCTTTTGTTTAATCCTCACCACTGTATTGGCTGGATTCGTCATGCCAAGACATTGTTACAGTAGCTTCCTGCTGCTCAAAAAATGTCTTTAGTTTTAACTTACCATAAATTGAGACATTTGGATGTTGTTTGGATTATGAGACAAGTGGATGTTGTAAAATTGGAAGTGTGTGTTTGCTTTTATGAACACGTGCTCTGCCGCTCTATGGGCTTCCGAGATATCGGTTTTTATGAAGATTGATAACGAGTCAATCAGTCACGTAGAAGCCTTGTGAAAGTCTCTATCTGTTTGTGACTACAGTTTTGTTTCAATCTGAATAAATTACACTTTTTTAAAAGGTAAGGTGTGCCACTTACTACAAAAAACCTGCCTTAAATTAGCTATATATGGGAAAAGGTGAATCCAGGTGTGTGAGCAGGAGAGGCAAAAGGATTGCTTCCTGAAAAATACTTGGGGCCTGATTTACTAAGATCTTTTTAGCACACACAAAACCAATAATGTGACCAATGATTGGTCATGGTGTTTGTTTTGCACCAATCATTGGTTGTGTTATTAGTTTTGCGTGTGCTAAAAGGTTTTGCGCACGCTAAAGGTCTTTAATGTAGACTTTTTACAGCACTGTTTTCCACCAGTACTGTCCAGTGTATTATTTGTCTGATCTCATAATTAATTGGGCATATTGGCTGAAGGAATGCTTTGCTGGACATGCAAACATTATCCATTCCCCTAAAAGAGTGGACGATGAAGGTATGTAATATCTCGTCAAACAGGCGTGCATACTTTCCTTTTTCTCCATGTATAATGCGGTGCATTTTGCCTGACTACACCACCCAGAAGCCTCAGGGCCAGTTACAGGGATGTGAGCACCGGCAGCTTTCCAGTTTTGCATGCGCTTTAGCTTGGTTGCACACGGCGAAGGCGAAAGGCGTGATCCATGCTTCAGTTTGGTCTTTAGACCGTGATCCATGCTTCAGTTTGGTATTTAGACACTGATCCATGCTTCAGTTTGGTATTTAGACACTGATCCATGCTTCAGTTTGGTATTTAGACACTGATCCATGCTTCAGTTTGGTCTTTAGACACTGATCCATGCTTCAGTTTGGTCTTTAGACACTGATCCATGCTTCAGTTTGGTCTTTAGACACTGATCCATGCTTCAGTTTGGTCTTTAGACACTGATCCATGCTTCAGTTTGGTCTTTAGACACTGATCCATGCTTCAGTTTGGTCTTTAGACACTGATCCATGCTTCAGTTTGGTCTAGACCGTGATCCATGCTTCAGTTTGGTCTTTAGACACTGATCCATGCTTCAGTTTGGTCTCGACCGTGATCCATGCTTCAGTTTGGTCTTTAGACACTGATCCATGCTTCAGTTTGGTCTAGACCGTGATCCATGCTTCAGTTTGGTCTAGACCGTGATTTGAGAAGTGGACGAGTCTTTTGAACAAGTGAAAATTGAAGTCCTGCGTGTCTGATGGACAAGTGCTGAAAAAGCTTAATGTCAAGTGCTTCCTTAAGCATGTTGTGTGTCGGGCTCAAAAACATTCTGCTCCACGTACCTGCAGAGAAGACTGACCACGTGTGTGCGCCTCCACCCACGCACGGTAGCCATGGCCACGCCATGGACATGGTGATGAGTAAGCATGTTCTTCAGTGAATCAGGTGTACTTTGTGATTTCTATTGTCTGCTAGGTTTCCCTTGTCCTGTAATCAGATAGGAACAGGAGATGGGGGTCGGTGGGGGTATGTGTGTGGGGGGTTTATTTGGCTTCTCTATCCTGGCTCAGCACATATCCGGTTGTGGGTTGTATATTAATGCGAAATTTCTCGCAGTTATATTGTGACTGTGAACTCCACGGGCGACACTAATTCTATGTTTGAGAAACCATTGAGCTTTAAGTGTTGTTTAAAGCTCCTGTTATAGCTGCTCACTGATGATCACAGTCCTCTCTTCTAGGCACACCTTGTTCCCCTCTCTCAGTGAAAGGCCTTATCAGTTGTGGTGTAGTGCTCGTCAGTTTTACTGTGTTGAAGTGTGCCAGATGCATAGTTGCAATGAATACTGTAACTAGCATCAGCAGTGTTCCAGAAGCATACTGTAACTAGCATCAGCAGTGTTCCAGAAGCATACTGTAACTAGCTTCAGCAGTGTTCCAGATGCATACTGTAACTAGCTTCGGCAGTGTTCCAGAAGCATACTGTAACTAGCTTCAGCAGTGTTCCAGAAGCATACTGTAACTAGCTTCGGCAGTGTTCCAGAAGCATACTGTAACTAGCTTCGGCAGTGTTCCAGAAGCATACTGTAACTAGCTTCGGCAGTGTTCCAGAAGCATACTGTAACTAGCTTCGGCAGTGTTCCAGAAGCATGCTGTAACTAGCTTCGGCAGTGTTCCAGAAGCATACTGTAACTAGCTTCGGCAGTGTTCCAGAAGCATACTGTAACTAGCTTCGGCAGTGTTCCAGAATCACACTAAGTAGCTTCGGCAGTGTTCTAGAAGCATATTGGCTTCAGCTGTGTCTCAGTGGTGGAAGGTAATTACGTGTTGAATATCCTGTATGAACGGAACAACAGCTCCATGATCATATCTGAATTTCCTTTTTGTAGATGGTAATCTGTGTTTTGGAAGTGTGTGTGCTCAGTTTCCATTTGCACCTTGTTGGGTGTCCTAGGGCAATGTTATTGGGTCTGTCTTACAGCTTGTTTGATAGCTCAAAATGATTTCTATCTTTTTACCTATATGTTCGGAGAGAACGTTTTAGCTTGAATTTTGATTGTGAAATTCAATACTTCTGTTACACTGTAGATTAGACTGGAGTGATGTAACATGATCTTGCAAGATCTCCAGTGCTACAACCGTGATTAATCGTTCTTTGCAAAGATGAGTTTACATCAAACCGTTGAGTTGAGATTTTTTTCAAATGGGATATTAAAGTAATATTTGACCTCTTCTCAACCTCTTTATATAAAATATTTATGTATTCTGAACACAGGATTCCAATCAGTAAAGGAATGTTATGCTATATGTGAACAGTCACAGATAAAACCTGGCACTGGACTTTATCCTCTGACCTAAGTGCTCTTTTGAAATCGTTGAATTATCATTATTGTATAAACAAGCTTAGCCCAGATACAAACTACAGTGACATGTGTTCTTAAAGTAGCATATTTAAGTATGTATCCTTTATTTCAGTGAATTAAGGGATATTAATTCATGTTTGCATGGGCCTGATACTCTGCTGCCGACAGGGCTCACCCTGGCTCATTTGCATTGAAGTCCATGGTAGTGTGGTGACAGATTGAAGTCCATGGTAGTGTGGTGACAGATTGAAGTCCATGGTAGTGTGGTGACAGATTGAAGTCCATGGTAGTGTGGCGACAGATTGAAGTCCATGGTAGTGTGGTGACAGATTGAAGTCCATGGTAGTGTGGCGACAGATTGAAGTCCATGGTAGTGTGGTGACAGATTGAAGTCCATGGTAGTGTGGTGACAGATTGAAGTCCATGGTAGTGTGGTGACAGATTGAAGTACATGGTAGTGTGGTGACAGATTGAAGTCCATGGTAGTGTGGCGACAGATTGAAGTCCATGGTAGTGTGGTGACAGATTGAAGTCCATGGTAGTGTGGTGACAGATTGAAGTCCATGGTAGTGTGGTGACAGATTGAAGTCCATGGTAGTGTGGTGACAGATTGAAGTCCATGGTAGTGTGGTGACAGATTGAGGTCCATGGTAGTGTGGTGACAGATTGAAGTCCATGGTAGTGTGGTGACAGATTGAAGTCCATGGTAGTGTGGTGACAGATTGAAGTCCATGGTAGTGTGGTGACAGATTGAAGTCCATGGTAGTGTGGTGACAGATTGAGGTCCATGGTAGTGTGGTGACAGATTGAAGTCCATGGTAGTGTGGTGACAGATTGAAGTCCATGGTAGTGTGGTGACAGATTGAGGTCCATGGTAGTGTGGTGACAGATTGAAGTCCATGGTAGTGTGGTGACAGATTGAAGTCCATGGTAGTGTGGTGACAGATTGAGGTCCATGGTAGTGTGGTGACAGATTTCTGCGTTCAGATGGTTCTGATGACTCCTACAGAACCTGAAATTTGAGCCACATCTGCGTTCTGTTCTGTTGAGTCGGACTGATGCCGTTACATGGATTTTGTGTGAGGGCGAAAAGAAGGATCCAGATATTTATGTAATCCGAGTGCCACCAAAGAAAATATGAAAACCATGTGGTATGTTGTTCTTTAGACAGTTCTATTAAGGCTAGTGCACTATTGTTCAAAGATGACTTGCGTGAGTATTTTTTTATTTACTTACTAAGCTACTTAGTCAGCTGTGCAATGGTGACGATATGAACAGCCCGTCCCGTTCGTCTCTGGTTAAGTTAGAGTTCAACCATCTGAGAAACATTGCAGTTGTGCATATGGAGCCAGCGGTCAGGAGGTCAGTACCGGGTCAGAACCCAGGACGGAATCCAGATATTTTTCCCCCACTGACTGTTATGCAATGTTGTTCAGCAGAGCTCATATTAGAGGAGTCATTTTTCCTGTGGCAGCTGGTGTGCGTCTCTCAGTGACGGACTGCTTGTGACAGCATTCGGGTCCTCGTTAGCTAATCGACGTAATCAGAATCCCACGGTGTTATTCATCCGTATTAGCAGTACCGAATGTGAGCCCTCGTTTGTGAGTGAACGGATTCTCTTAGCATTGAGTTATTTAACGTTACGCGTAAGGACTCTGGAGCCGGCGTTTCCTACGACTCTTGGTCAGCAGGCCTCAGTTACTCTGATGTAAGGTGTTTGGAGCTGTAGAATGTTGAGAAAGGACATCCCTGCATGGAATTGTGGGAAATTAAAACGGGTGCCGCCGCACTGGGGTAACGGTCCACGACCTGTGCTCTGGCAGTCTTGCCTGGACTTACTCGCCATCTGCCCAGCATTTTAATTACGAGTATGTGGGTGAGCGAGAGCGTTTGCCTGGGTTTATTGTTTGAAATGACGCCGATTAGTTTATGTAAATGTAAGTAAGGCTGTCCCCAGTAATCCTTATAATCTTCTGGAGGGGGGTGTGGCTGTTCCCCCTCCTTCTAATTCTATGTGCCATGTGTGAACAAAGCAATTTTTAAAACCCCTTTGTGCCACAATTTCTACATTTTCGTTTGTATTGTGTTATAAACTAAAGTGTGTCCCGGACACTGGTCTCTCAATGCCAATGGCAGAGTACTTGAACCTGCAGTGTAAAATTTGTAGCATGTTTTTATAAAAACCTAAAATTTGTAATATAATAAACCAGTTGATGCAACTTGTAAAGGCGACCAGTTATGTGCATGCCATAAAAATAAAGGGTGGACTTATACAGTATGGATTATTTAAAGTAAACAATGATTTTATTAGTCATGTTGAAACACTGTGCATCTGGCTGGTTTTCCATAGTTCATGCAGTTTAAATGGTTAACATAAGTCATTTTATATAATAGTACAATGGACCACCTCAAGATTGTGCTTCTTTTTAGAACTGTGCTGTGCATTTTGAGTAGGCTCACACAGTGTACTTTTGGAGACTGCAGTGAGTGGGTTCAGTGTTGTTGTGTCAGTCTATTGGCTGTGCAGTGTGTGTGGAGAGCCATAAGGCCTCTCTGTTTTTGGCTCACGAGCCCATGAGCTCACTGGTCATGCACGCTGAGCATTAGACTGTTCGAGTGGGGCAGCAGATGTTCACGGGGTGTGTTCCCGTGTCCACGGGGTCCCCCCCTCTCTGGCCCCTTCCTCACGTCGTCGAGGAATGTCAGCGGCGAGCGTTGGCTTGCACAGCATGCGTGAGGGGCCCAAACACGAGCTGGGCCGCGAAATGTTTGAATTTGACTATCGCGGCATGTTTGAATTTGGTCAGACGGTCACGTTTCCAACACCCCCTCCTCTCTTTCCCCCGCTCGACGCGAGGTCTGACCGAGGCCATCTTCCCTTGGCCCCTTTTTTAGTCCTGCCAACATGAGGTACCGCTCTCTGGAACGAAACATTTCCTGGTAACCGAGCGGCCGAATCCTGAGCGATTACAGGCTTTTATGTAACAGCAGTGAATCGGCCAGCTCTGCTGAACACTAGCTTTCCCGTCCACTTGGGCCCTTACGTAAAGGCCCGCCGGCCCTCAACACCTGTGGCAGGGGCCCCATCAATGGGGGCCAAGGGGGTGTGGCCACATTTGCCACCCCAGGGTGCACGGACACTAATCTGGAAGATCAGAACCGCCTTGCGCTTGCGCTTGCGCTCGCGCTCGAGAGAGAGTTCCTGTCATTCCTTGTGGCTGAGCGGCAGTGTACCGCTCACAACTGTCTGCGGTAGACTAGGGCGGGCCGATGGTCTTTCTGTCTGTCTGTCCCGCTGTATAATTGGTGCTTGCAGACTGGTCTGGAAACACTTGCAAATTGGTTCTGGTAGCTGGCTCTGCTTACGTGTTCATGAACACGTTGGGAATTGAAATGGGGTCCCCCTCTCGCCTCCACCCTTCCCCTGTGAAGGCCCCAGACTGAGGGGGTGGAGGAGTGGGGGTGGATGGTGGATAAAGCCCAGCTGCCTGTGGGATAAGGGATTGGGGGGGGGGTGGTCACTGCAGCAGTGCTGTTTTCAATTTGGCAAAAACGGTTCTGTACGTTCTGTTCTGTTCATCTGTGGGCCACCAAGCTGCTATTGTCCGAGTCTTTTTGATTGGTCAGAAGCGTCGTAAATATTCTTTGCAGCCAAACCACGGGGCTTATCACGGGATAATGTGTATGGGTACATTAGCTCAGATCAGACACGTGCCGTTTACACAGCAGTCCTGCAGCCAATCGTATTCATCCAGCCGTGCACCTAGTCCCGCCCTAAAAGCCTCCTCTGAACCTTGTGGAATGGACTGAAAACCCAGTCAATCCCTTTAAACATCCAGTACTAGCTTAAATCCAGCACTAATGAGCACCGGATGCAAGGCTAAGTCCATTACCCGGTGAGAGCTGGTGCAGTACGGTTGCTGTGAGTGAGTTGATGGATCCTCCTCTTGTGGCCTCTTCATCCAGAGGTGGACAGGTAAGATTTCTACTACAGCAGCCACTTTGGCCAGTAACCAACCAGGTTGTGTTATATTGTAAAATGTAATGTGGCTGGTAAAATGTTGAAAATGGCTGGTGATTTTTAGAATCCACAAGCCTCTCTGGCCAGTGGGTGAAAAAGTGAATTTCATGCCCTGCAGTCATGGAGGGGCTTCATAGTGTCACTCATCTGCTCGGTCCAAAGGCCCAGCTCTGCTTTTGAAAAGATAAACGTATACGCCGATAAGGCTTCACGTTTATTCTGCTCGACCGCCGGATTCAACCAGCTCTCCCGATTCGAGGGACCCGCGTTCCTGACGCGACTCTCCAGGTTCGGTTGAGCTTACTGCAACGTGTGGGCGGGCAGCAGGATCGACGATACGCTTCATTAACGCTGCTCCCACACTCCACCGCGGCGATGCGGAGGGCTCCGTTCGCCCCGGCGCTCGCATCGAAGCGTAACAAGGCTTAATCGCACCGACGTGGTGCACATCGCTCTGACTCACCACTGAATCAATCTCTTCAGAGTCGCCCGGTTTGTGCTTTCAGGTGCCTCCTAGCCAATTCCTCCCATGTTATTGCGGGCGTGTGTGAGCACGGCTCTCGGGTTGTACTTCCGTGTTTGGTTGGGCTAAAGCGCGGCCGTGGGCAGATGTTCACAGTGCGTTTATCGCGGTCTCCACAGCGCATGCGGCTGCAGAGGCGGGTTCGCTTCAAATGTCGGCGGTATTACGGAACAGAACCGCTCCGAGCTCAAAATGGCATCACAGTCCGTTGGCCTGCCCTTGGGTTGGCGCCGTTTGAAAATGTTCCACAAGCACGAAAGACAAAAGCGTTCATATAGCTGTAACCACTGAGTACAGGCCCAGTGAGGCATTCTGGGATGGACGGACACGCCCATTCTCCCATGCCCTGAGCGATGAGAAGGTGTTGAGGTTTGTGGTCCATGGCAGTCGCCACGCAGTACTGTAATCTGATTTGGATGATGATGTTTTGGGCGTGGCGTTGACTCGTCTGTGTCGTTTGTCCCCAGGAACGGACATCTCTGTAGGGGAGGAAGTGGCTATCAAGTTGGAATGTGTGAAGACCAAACACCCACAGCTCCACATCGAGAGCAAGATCTACAAGATGATGCAGGGAGGAGGTGCAGTCTCTCTCTCTCACTCTCTCACTCACTCACTCACTCACTCACTCACTCACTCACTCACTCACACACACAGACACACACACACTCACTCACTCACTCACTCACTCACTCACTCACTCATTCACACACACAGACTCAAGACTCACACACACTCACTCACTCACTCACTCACTCACTCACACACACAGACTCAAGACTCACACACACTCACACTCACACACACTCACACTCACACTCACACACACTCACACACACTCACTCACTCACTCACTCACTCACTCACTCACTCATTCACACACACAGACTCAAGACTCACACACACTCACACACACTCACTCTCACTCACTCACTCACTCACTCACTCAGACTCACTCACTCACTCACTCACTCACTCACTCACACACACAGACTCAAGACTCACACACACACACACACTCACTCACACTCACACTCACACACACTCACACTCACACTCACACTCACACACACACACTCACAAGTGTACACTTGCTTGCATACTCTCATTTGCATGTTCACTCCTTCGGGAAAAGGATAGGTTGAACATGCTGATCTGAGCGTGCTCACTCCGATCGTGCTGATCTGAGCATGCTCTGAGTGGACCTTTAATAAGAGCGCAGAATAACCGAATAATAACCCCTCTGCCTGTTCTCCTCTCTCCGGCCCTCTGAAGGTCAGTGTGCAGAGGATCTTTATCACGTCTCAAAAGAGCATTAATAAGCACTGACCTTTTTCCATCTTTATAGCCGACATTACGCTCCTCTGTACACCTTCCATACGTCAGTAACATGGGTGGAGCTCATAGATATAGAACCATAGATTTATATTTATGTCATAGTTTAGTGGCACAATTTTTGAGACCATACCCAGGTAAGGTGGTGGCTAGTAACCATGGTTTTATATCAGTCATCAGCTATCTGACTTCTGAGACCCGATTATGACATCAGAGTGGGTTAGAAAGTACATGACACTTTTTCCATAGGTTCCTATTATAGATGTACCCAGGTAAGATGGCTGCCAAATTGTTCCATTTCAGAATTCCAAATTACTATTACATCACATGATAAATCACATCTATGGTTCTATATGTATGGATTGAGCTCTTATCCACAGCACGCCTAGCCTCTCTGACATCTTTACGACGATTGTTCTCAGCTCGCGAATGTTTCTCACTTTGAAGGACACCTCAATGCACCCCGACTGCTTGGTGAGAAGCTGACACTGCAACTCACAAGTGTCCTTGTGTAACTCTAAGGCAGACGTTAGAGCAGCATACACAAGCACTTAATCATCTGATGACCTGTTTCACTTTTATCTCTTCTGCATTACAACCTGCCGTTTAAGGTCATGTTCTCACACAGCAGTCTGTTTGTAGCGCTGTGTTTAGCGGTTAGCGTAACTTTACCCGTCCCATCTGTAAAAAAACAGACCCCTTGCCTTGACTCAGGGAGGCGTAAAGAAACCTCTCCAACAGCGATGAAAAACGTTTGGGACAGACCCTTTAGGCCCTGCTGTAAGGAGACTGCGATTGGCTAGCTGAAAGCACAGGGCTCTGTGATTGGCCAGCTGAAAGCGCGGGGCTCTGTGATTGGCCAGCTGAAAGCGCGGGACTCTGTGATTGGCCAGCTGAAAGCACAGGGCTCTGTGATTGGCCATCTGAAAGCGCAGGGTTTTGTGATTTGCCAGCTGAAAGCACGGGGCTCTGTAATTGACCAGCTGAAAGTGCAGGGCACTGTGATTGGCCAGCTGAAAGCACAGGGCTCTGTGATTGGCCAGCTAAAAGTGCAGGGCTCTGTGATTGGCCAGCTGAAAGCACAGGGCTTTGTGATTTGCCAGCTGAAAGCGCAAGGTTATGTGATTGGCCTGCTGAAAGCGCGGGGCTTTGTGATTGGCCAGCTGAAAGTGCAGGGCTCTGATTGGCCAGCTGAAAGCGCAGGGCTCTGATTAGCCAGCTGAAAGTGCAGGGCTCTGTGATTGGCCAGCTGAAAGCACAGGGCTTTGTGATTTGCCAGCTGAAAGTGCAAGGTTATGTGATTGGCCTGCTGAAAGCGCGGGGCTTTGTGATTGGATAGCTGAAAGTGCAGGGCTCTGATTGGCCAGCTGAAAGCGCAGGGCTCTGATTAGCCAGCTGAAAGTGCAGGGCTCTGTGATTGGTTAGCTGAAAGTGCAGGGCTCTGTGATTGGTTAGCTGAAAGTGCAGGGCTGTGATTGGCCAGCTGAAAGCGTAGGGCTCTGTGATTGGCCAGATAAAAGAACAGGGCTCTGTGAATGGCCAGCTGAAAGCACAGGGCTCTGTGATTGGCCAGCTGAAAGCGCTGGGCTCTGATTGGCCAGTGTTGAAGGTCTGTGACGTATCGGTGCTGGCTGCTTGCAGTGGGCATCCCCATCATTAAGTGGTGCGGGGCGGAGGGGGACTATAACGTGATGGTGATGGAGCTCCTCGGGCCCAGTCTGGAGGACCTCTTCAACTTCTGCTCCCGCAAGTTCAGCCTCAAGACCGTCCTGCTGCTCGCAGACCAGATGGTGAGATGTAGCGTACACACACACACTCACTCACTCACTCACTCACTCACTCACACACTCTTTCCAATTCACACATACATTTTTACACTTACATTTTTGGCATTTAGCAGACACTGTTAACCAGAGTGACTTACACAGATTATATTTACAATTTACATTTACATACATACAATCCATTTATTCAGATATTCAGATAAGCCAGATATTTTACTGTTTGGGTGTATTTAAAGTTTTTTGCTCAAGGGCACAACATTGTCTTAGCTGCCAGTTGATCCCACAATGCGTTTAAGCCCAATTCCTTTGACATTAGACTTTCTCTCTCTCTCTCACACACACACACAACCACGCACACACACGCGCATCCCCATTAACACGCATACAGATGCACACACACACACGCAGTTACTCACAAACACACATTCACTTTCTCACTCTGCCACTAACACAGAACACGTATGCACACACACACACAGCACGCAGTCACTCTTTCAGACACACTCGTTCTGTCATGGAAACAGTCACACCTAAAGTGCAGTGCACACGTTCAATCGCATATGCACACACGCTCCCTTTCACACGCACACTCCCACACACGCTCCCTTTCACACGCACACACCCACACATATGCACTCTAAGGCTCGCTCGTACTCACCCGTGCGCGCCCGTACACAATCGCATGTTTCTGCACCCTCCTTCCTTTTCTCACACTCGGTGACGCACATCCACTGGATGTCGGGGTGCTTGTCCGCCCCCCCCCCCCCAACAGCGTCACCGATACAGACTGCTGCAGTAAATGTGTGTGTTGTTTTTAGACGAGACCGGTGTAATGTTCCTGCTCCGTCTTTATTTATAGATGTGATTGAGTCAGTCTTGTACAGAGCAGGGCAAGCTTACAGCTGCACTGCTCTTCCCCCTGCCTGAAGAACGCCTCAGGCCTTTTCTCTCCCATTTGCATGAAGCCACATTGCGATTTGCATTCCAAAGCCTTTCTTTTCCTCCACCCGAAACTGATCACTCCCTCCTCTCTCCTCCCCTCCCCTCCCAACTTAACCCTGCGCTCTCCAGATCAGCCGCATCGAGTACATCCACTCAAAGAACTTCATCCACCGAGACGTCAAGCCCGACAACTTCCTCATGGGCCTGGGGAAGAAGGGCAACCTGGTATACATCATCGACTTTGGCCTGGCCAAGAAGTACCGCGACGCCCGCACCCACCAGCACATCCCCTACCGCGAGAACAAGAACCTGACGGGCACCGCCCGCTACGCCTCCATCAATACCCACCTGGGAATAGGTGAGCCGGGGGAACAGTCAGGGGACCATGCCCTGCTGCACAAAAACGGGCTGGTTCAGCGGGAACAGCACGGTCTACACTGCAGGTTCCATTGTGGTGGTCGCTTCCAAGTCCCACTGCCCCCGTATGTGAACGTGAGCGCACCGTGTTGACATTTGACCTCTCGCCCCACAGAGCAGTCGCGCCGCGACGACCTGGAGTCTCTGGGCTACGTGCTCATGTACTTCAACCTGGGCTCCTTGCCCTGGCAGGGCCTCAAGGCCGCCACCAAGAGGCAGAAGTATGAGAGGATCAGTGAGAAGAAGATGTCCACTCCCATCGAGGTGCTCTGCAAGGGCTACCCCTGTGAGTACTGTCCCCGAGGCACACACACACTGCGCTTTAACACCCCTGTAACGTCCCCGAGACACACACACACACACACACACACACACACACACACACTGCGCTTTAACACCCCTGTGAGTACCGTCCCGAGACACACACTCTGAAAGTAACACTGCTTTAAAAATCTGATGAGTAACTCCTTCTTAGAGAGTCACACTCTTACTTCGCTCTTACTTTATACCCGTGTGTATTTGAATCCTGTGAATCACTCACTGTACACTTTACACTCCAGTGACTCTTACTTTATACCCGTGTGTATTTGAATCCTGTGAATCAGACTCACTGTACACTTTACACTCCAGTGACTCTTACTTTATACCCGTGTGTATTTGAATCCTGTGAATCAGACTCACTGTACACTTTACACTCCAGTGACTCTTACTTTATACCTGTGTGTATTTGAATCCTGTGAATCAGACTCACTGTACACTTTACACTCCAGTGACTCTTACTTTATACCCGTGTGTATTTGAATCCTGTGGGTCAGACTCACTGTACACTTTACACTCCAGTGACTCTTACTTTATACCCGTGTGTATTTTAATCCTGTGAGTCAGACTCACTGTACACTTTACACTCCAGTGACTAAAATTCTCTTCCTGTGCGTTTGAGCCTGTGATTAGCGCATCGTTAGCTTGTAGCCCTGTGAGTCACACCATTTATTTCTGTGCGCTTGACACCGGCTGTAAGGCCTGTTGCATAGTCTACGCATGGAACACGCACAGCAGCGCAGGGGGCGTTTCTCGCATAGCAAAATATGTAGTCCAAATTTTGTAACGCAACAAAAACGCCTGGTACAATTCCATGTGTTTCCGTTAGAGGTGTTAAATGCAAATACTACAAACAAAGAAGTAATCATTTCCGGTGTAAGGTTACTCGCTCCAACCAGATTAGCCTAGGCTGCCAACGAGTGGATTAGCAGTGTGTAACCTCAGACAAGGCTAAAAGAAGCTTGTAAAAACATGTGGTATGTAAGCAAAGAGCTTGTGTATGTTCTGAATCTGCGTTGGCGTTTGTGTTCCTTGAGTTTGGACCAGGCCTAACCTGCTTTCTCTGTGTGCCTGCCTGCACTCCTGAGAACACATCTGCATTTAAAACGCCCGTGAATGACGCATCCTGACGAGTTGTCGCCACCCTCTCTCTCTATCCGCAGCCGAATTCGCCACATACCTCAACTTCTGCCGCTCCCTGCGGTTCGACGACAAGCCCGACTACTCTTACCTGAGGCAGCTCTTTAGGAACCTCTTCCACCGACAGGGCTTCTCCTACGACTACGTCTTCGACTGGAACATGCTCAAGTTTGTGAGTGTCCCGTTGGGAGAGGCAAAGGGGGCAGCAGTGTCGGGGCTAGTTTTGAGCGCTGGAACTGTACTCGACGGGCCTTAAAAAGTTTTCATTTGTTTTTTTTACCCGACAAGACGCCAGCCAGCCCATGATCTGTGCTGATGTATCCAGTGACATCCCCGTACACTAATGATGTAATGATCGTTCTGATTTCTGTTTCTGTAAAATATAACACGATCAAACTAAAAGCGATTTCAGCGTTCCCCAGTCGTTTTTTTTTTTTAAGTGTGTCCTTTTATGAAATGGGAGATGTGCTTCAGGTTTTTGGCAGTGGAGTTCAGGAAAGACCAGGACCACCTGTGGCACGGGCAGGTTCCTGTGACATATTGTTTGTATTGCATTGTCCCAGTTAAATACATAGATAAATATGTTCAAAGCCTGGTGTTTGAGCGTCGGTGTTTGTGCCCCCCCCATAGGGTGCTAACAGAGCGGCGGAGGACGCCGAACGGGAGAAGAGAGACAGAGAGGACAGGATGAGACACAGCAGGAACCCTGGAGCTCCCAGGGGGCTCCCCGCCGCCTCGGGACATCCCAAGCCAGCGCAGGACGTCACCCCGCCCACGCCCCTCACCCCTACATCCCACACCGGTGAGCTCCCCACGCCCTGACCCCTACTTCCCACACCGGTGAGCTCCCCACACCTCTACACTCCTACATCTCACACTGGTGAGCTCCCCCTGACCCCTACCTCCCGCACCTAGCTCTCCTTCAAGGTAGCCGTTTAGGCAGGCTGCCCTGTGGGAATATTGCATACTCTTATTGAGACATGAGGTACCTGCTAGCTAACATTCTGGCCTGTAAAAAGCTGGGTGAATTCTGGTAACTGTGACTCTGGTTTTTGTTGTTGTGTGGCTCCCCCTGCTGGTGCATATCACACATTGCGTTTAATTAGCCCAAGACTGAGAAGATTCTTTCTCAACGCACACTTAACTTCCTGTCTACACTTCCTGTGGTGTAATTGGTGCAAAACCTCTATTGAGTCAGGCAATCAACCTGTAGTATTGTCTGTAAAACCTCACCTACCCGTCAGAAGCCATCCCATAGTGGAAGGCTAGCTTCTGATTGGTGAGTGAAGTTTCTCAGGCAACATTATAGGTTGATTGCCTGACTCACTGATCCAATCCAGTGGTTTTGCTGTGGAATACAAAGTGTTTTGATTGTTCAAGACCCTGCAACACCTTGGTGTCAAGAGTACTGTGTAAAAATAAAATCGATTGATTTTAATGTGAGTTGATAGCTTGGTAGCTCCTCCCACTGTATGGGGTGTGGTCTGGGGGAGGAGCTAAGGCCAGGCTGAATTGTGTTTTCTAAAAAATGGCCCCTTTTGCGTTCTGCAGCCAACACCTCGCCTCGCGCCGTCTCCGGCGTGGAGAGAGAACGCAAGGTCAGCATGCGGCTTCACCGAGGCGCCCCCGTTAACATCTCCTCCTCCGACCTGACCGCTCGCCAGGACACCTCGCGCATGTCCACGTCACAGGTACGAGCCGGCCCCGCCCCGGGGACCACCAGCTGACGCCCCGCCTCGTCCGCCAGACCGTGCTTCTGAAGTAAAACCAGTGACAAGATGAAGGAAAATGAATAAACACATTTCCAATCAATGTAAAATGGAGACTGTCTGTCCTCATCTGTGGGGAACTTTGTCAGGGGGTGTGTGTTTGGGGAGGGGGGCATTATTGACACAAGTAAGGCAGCCCAAGGCTCGCCAGTTACCGCACATCTTGGTAAATAATGATTTATCTTTTTAAATGGTAAAGTCTGGATAATTTTTAAATGGTTGGGAAGTCGGTATGATCAGTGTTGGTGGTACATGGAAAATGCAGTGGAAAATGGCAGAGATGAGTTTAATGAGCCAGGTTCGTATATGCCTCATAGTGGGCCAAAGTCATCTACTGACCTCAGGTGGGGGAAAAAAGATGTACATGTACTGACACCTCAGCATTTTTACTGCTCTATCTATTGTTCTAAAGCTGGAACTCCATTCTTGGGGCCTGGGGGCGTATGCTGGTTTTCACCATGGGGTTCATTCCAATCGCTTATTTTATCCGTCCTCGTCACCCTCGCCAGCCCTGGAAATCGTTCACTATCTTTAAGGACATTCCAAACCGCTAAATTCTCCTTGGAGGAGTGTGAAGAACGAGGAACGGGTAACGAGGAGGCTCCCGGAGGAGGCGTCAGCGAGGAAACACAAGTGTAGCCTTTACTCGGAACCCGTGACGTGTATGAATTATCGACCTCTCCAAATCTGCCATGTAGCGGGTACACCCCTACATAAATGTACCGTTCCTTTCCGTTTATTATAATGCTCTTTAATCCATAATGACACTCATTCTTTATGACTAACAAAAGCCACGTTTATTCGTTAAAAAATAAGCTAAAAAGCATTCTTGTTAAGCACGTAAGCATAATATGATGCTGACGCTTGATTGAGCAATGATGTTCCATTTGCCTAATGCATGTTGCCTCGATTCCTCCATCCTCGTATCTGATCTTTGCATCCTTTCCTCATGTCCTCCATTGGGCGGAGCTAAGGAGCGAGGAAAGGACCCAAGGAAAGGATGCAAGGAGTGAAAATAAGTGATTGGAATGAACCCCATATCTTGAAATTGTCTCTGATTTATAGTGACTGATTTATTTCCCACAATTAATTTCTGTAAAGTAGAGAATTAATGAACATGTGCGGCGCCCAGCTGTGCTGAATCACTTTATCTGAAAATTACAAATGAAGGGTGACACCAGACTAAACAATGAAGTTTGGACAAAACTTTGGCGCATGCTGGGCCTACAGTAACTGACACACACACACTGGGCCTACAGTAACTGACACACACACACACTGGGCCTACAGTAACTGACACACACACTGGGCCTACAGTAACTGACACACACACTGGGCCTACAGTAACTGACACACACACTGGGCCTACAGTAACTGACACACACACTGGGCCTACAGTAACTGACACACACACTGGGCCTACAGTAACTGACACACACACTGGGCCTACAGTAACTGACACACACACTGGGCCTACAGTAACTGACACACACACTGGGCCTACAGTAACTGACACACACACTGGGCCTCCAGTAACCGACACACACACACACGGCCTCCAGTAACTGACACACGCACACTGGGCCTCCAGTAACTGACACACACACACTGGGCCTCCAGTAACTGACACACACACACTGGGCCTACAGTGACACACACACTGGGCCTCCAGTAACTGACACACACACTGGGCCTACAGTAACTGACACACACACACTGGGCCTACAGTAACTGACACACACACACTGGGCCTACAGTGACACACACACTGGGCCTCCAGTAACTGACACACACATTGGGCCTACAGTAACTGACACACACACACACTGGGCCTACAGTAACTGACACACACACACTGGGCCTACAGTAACTGACACACACACTGGGCCTACAGTAACTGACACACACACACTGGGCCTCCAGTAACTGACACACACACACTGGGCCTACAGTAACTGACACACACACACTGGGCCTCCAGTAACTGACACACACACACTGGGCCTACAGTAACTGACACACACACACTGGGCCTACAGTAACTGACACACGCACACTGGGCCTACAGTAACTGACACACGCACACTGGGCCTACAGTAACTGACACACACACACTGGGCCTACAGTAACGGACACACTGGGCCTACAGTAACTGACACACGCACACTGGGCCTACAGTAACTGACACACGCACACTGGGCCTACAGTAACTGACACACGCACACTGGGCCAACAGTAACTGACACACACACACTGGGCCTCCAGTAACCGACACACACAGAAACTGAAGTTTACTTCCCTGATCTGCATGACACGAGGTGAAGGGATTTGTTCGGGGGGTTGTTAACGGCATTTGTAGCGGTAATACAATGAGCAGGCTGGAGTGGGCCGGGTCAGCAGAACTATCCGGGGAAAGGCCTCTGTGCCGCTGAGGGACCAGCGTCGGCCCAGCGTCGGCCCCGCGTCGGCCCCGCGCTGGCACAGGGCTCTGGAAACCACTGTTGCGTTTAAGCTTGCTGTCGGCATGCCGCTTTAAACTGAGAAAATCCCCCTGACTGTGTCTGTAGACGACGCTCCTGAGGGGTAAGGTGTCTGAGTGCACTGCGGCCTTAGGAGGGAGATCCTGCATTTTGGGGATTGTGTGAAGTTCGCTGTGGCCCTCATGTCAGCCCGACATGTTTTGGTAATCCAACCCCTGGTGCGAGTGTTCTGAACAAAGCTGCTTTAGCACACGGGCCCTGTTCAAATTTGAGTAGAATTAAAATTGTGGGCTGATGTCACTGAACTGAAATGCTGCAAGTACATTTAAAAATCATTCTCAGTGTTTTACAAAAAATAATATATATATTCCTTTATGTTCTGAGGACATTGCGTCAAGTTTAAAACAGAAATGAGAAACAGATATGCTGCGGCTAAGGTTTATGGTCGAGGCTAATTTCCAACCTTTGTCCTTGTTCCAACCTGTAGTACACATGAATAATGAATAGAGATTAGGCACAGATTAAGTTTCCTTTAAGGTAATATGTCAAAAAAGGTAATAATTTTAAAAAAATGTCCCGCAAACATGTTCTGTGGAAATTGCCCACAGTTTAAATTTTGCTGACAGCAATTAAACGTTTGGAAAATAACTTTTTGCTTGTGCTTTTAAAATTTAATTTAATTTATTTTTTATTTTTTGCTTTGCTTGTTCCACCCTTGTTCAGGATGCCCCATCAGTGCTTTACCCAGTTGTGTCTTTCGGGGTCTTGCACTGTATTCCATGGCAAATTTAGTGTGCCAGACAAGACGTTAGCTTTTAATGAACATCATTGCTAGCTGGCTAACTATATTCATTTGTACAGTGCTAGCTAATATTGTATGGTTATCTGGCAACGTAGGCCATATGTATTCACCTGTGGTTTATATTATTTTGGTCATCTGGTTTTTAGAAGTCCGGGTTAGAAGTTCACCTGAGTGAATTACCTTTTTTTCAGATTACAATTATACCGCAGTTGTCCTTGTGCAGAACGTCGTCATGGTGTTTTTTAATCGCCTTAGTGTCGTTAGTTCTAGCGGCCCTGTGTCCATGGGGACTAGGCTCAGGAAACATACACAGGAGATGTGAGTACAAGTCATTGTTGTTGAAGCCTGTACTTATCTGCAGGGGTGCGGCTGACACCAAGTGTGAATTTACGCGAGCTTTTACATTCCCATTTCATCTCCTCCAGTTTTATCCATATTATTTTTGGAAGTAAAAAGCTATTTTACACACAAATCTTCATTTTTACTTCAGCCCCCATGTCCAGATGTTTTGTGTCGTGTGGGCTAGATGTTTTGTGTCGTGTGGGCCAGATGTTTCGTGTCGTGTGGGCCAGATGTTTCGTGTCGTGTGGGCTAGATGTTTTGTGTCGTGTGGGCCAGATGTTTCGTGTCGTGTGGGCCAGATGTTTCGTGTCGTGTGGGCCAGATGTTTCGTGTCGCGTGGGCTAGATGTTTTGTGTCGCGTGGGCCAGATGTTTCGTGTCGTGTGGGCCAGATGTTTCGTGTCGCGTGGGCTAGATGTTTCGTGTCGCGTGGGCCAGATGTTTTGTGTCGCGTGGGCTAGATGTTTTGTGTCGCGTGGGCTAAATGTTTTGTGTCGTGTGGGCCAGATGTTTTGTGTCGCGTGGGCTAGATGTTTTGTGTCGCGTGGGCTAGATGTTTTGTGTCGCGTGGGCTAGATGTTTTGTGTCGCGTGGGCTAGATGTTTTGTGTCGCGTGAGCTAGATGTTTTGTGTCGCGTGGGCTAGATGTTTTGTGTCGCGTGGGCTAAATGTTTTGTGTCGTGTGGGCTAGATGTTTTGTGTCGCGTGGGCTAGATGTTTTGTGTCGCGTGGGCTAGATGTTTTGTGTCGCGTGGGCTAGATGTTTTGTGTCGCGTGGGCTAGATGTTTTGTGTCGCGTGGGCTAGATGTTCTGTGTCGCGTGGGCTAGATGTTTTGTGTCGTGTGGGCCAGATGTTTTGTGTCGCGTGGGCTAGATGTTTTGTGTCGTGTGGGCTAGATGTTTTGTGTCGTGTGGGCTAGATGTTTTGTGTCGCGTGGGCTAGATGTTTTGTGTCGTGTGGGCCAGATGTTTTGTGTCGCGTGGGCTAAATGTTTTGTGTCGTGTGGGCTAGATGTTTTGTGTCGCGTGGGCTAGATGTTTTGTGTCGCGTGGGCTAGATGTTTTGTGTCGTGTGGGCCAGATGTTTTGTGTCGCGTGGGCTAGATGTTTTGTGTCGCGTGGGCTAGATGTTTCGTGTCGCGTGGGCCAGATGTTTTGTCGTGTGGGCTAGATGTTTTGTGTCGTGTGGGCTAGATGTTTTGTGTCGTGTGGGCTTGATGTTTTGTGTCGTGTGGGCTAGATGTTTTGTGTCGTGTGGGCTAGATGTTTTGTGTCACGTGGGCTAGATGTTTCGTGTCGCGTGGGCTAGATGTTTTGTGTCGTGTGGGCCAGATGTTTCGTGTCGTGTGGGCCAGATGTTTCGTGTCGTATGGGCTCATTGGGCTGAAACCACACGCTTTTCTTGGCACAAAAAGTGGCCTTGAGGAAATCTGATAAATTCCAGTGTGGCAGAACATGCCAATAATTGTTTCTGGAATCTTCTCAAAGCACCAAAGGTTGGATTATGAACTCATGATCATTCCACAGTACGCCAAAAACAATTAAGCAGAAGACTAAACTGAGTTTTTCGCTGTGGCATATGCTTGGAGTTCTCAAGTTTTTTTTTCTTCACAAATGGCTGTCTTCCCCCCTCCCCCCCTTCCCCTACCCCCAACTCCCCCCCCACCTCAGAATAGCATTCCCTTCGATCACCACGGCAACTAGCTGCTCGCCACGTTCTGGTCTGAACGCAGCACTGGGTGAGTGTATTGTTATAGACTACGTTACCCATAATGCCAACAGGGCTACCCCTCTCGTTGTCACTGTTATAGATCACATTATCTTTACTATAGAGTACTCAAGTGACTACGTCACACTGGTTTCGGAGGTAAATTCCCCACTTACTTTTAAGCCATTTCTAGTGATTGTTTTTACCGTCAATTTCCTGGAATTTTCTATATAACGCCCATTCGCAAACACTGTCGTTTTTCTGGACCAGCTTCGAGTATATTTTACGCTTTGTGAATATACCACCGCTGGCACTGTTTAAAAACTCGATGTCCCATAATTCCCTCCGGACGAGCAGTGTTGTCTCAAAATGTTGCCATATAACGTTAGCCAGCAGTAGTTCTGTTTTAAACACTTTTTTCTAATGTTAGCTAGCTAGCTTGAATGACTAAAAGCTATAATTGCTTTATGTGGTTAACCGTAGCATAGTTTCTAACCTTGTCAGGCGGGCTTCTCAATTTAGCAAGCTAACGTTAGCTCATCTTCAGCAGCAGTACTCCCGTCTGCCCAAGAATGTCCAGACAGACGAGGTGATGATGATTGATCGAGAACCACCCGTGCGTTGCAGTACTGGATATGTAGTCCGTTAAAGTGGACTACAAGTCGAACTACAATCATTAATCCATTACTTTAAAAAATTCAAATTTGAACATGCGACATATGGTCCGTAGCCTTATACAACACGGGTTAATCCAGGTATGTTTCGGCTTATTCTATAAATCAGATTTCAAGAAATAGTCCATAGTCTCCGAAGCCCATTCTATCTGTCATAGGGAATTTACTTACGAAACCAGACTCTTCCCACGTCTGACGTACTCACTTGAGTACTCTATATGCAGATAATCATCTTTGTAGATGTTGGGCATTAACTACAATACAACTGGGGAGGTAATCCTTACTGTTACCACTTTATAGAATATTTTTCCCACTTGTATGGAGCTACCTCTATAGGTATTACTTCTGTATACATACTATTTATAGATGTTCACGTGTATAAGTGTTGTCACCTCCCAAGTCCTGGAGGGCTGGTGTGCAGATCTATTATTTTAAAGGCTCTTGGGTTTTTTTGTTAAACAAAAAAGCAGTTGGAGACCTTTTAGGAAACTTTTTTTATTTTTTATTTGTGAGGAACTAGTAGTGTGAGGAGCTGTGAGGACTCGGCCCTCCAGAACCAGGGGACTGCAGCAGACTCCTTTGTTTGATGCATCTCTAGTCTGTGGCAGAAACTTACTCGCGGAAAAACTCAGGCCAGGAATTGTGTGTGTTTGACCTGTCCGGAGGCTTCCCAGTGCTTAAGATGTCCTCAACGTGGGAACATAACATGGAGGATTTAATCCAATCAGGTCCCTCTGTTTCCAATGACAATATTAATGTATAAGGTCGCAGTATGACTTGACTTTTGCCCCTGTTGGTTTTGTGAACGAAAGGGCACTGCGGGCACTGGCTTCGAGTCACAGTAGGGAGTCTTGCTCCCGCCTGGGTCTGCATGCCCCCTCCACCCCCCACCCCCCCCCCCACCCCCTCATGCGCATGGAAGTGGCAGTTTGTTACCGTGCCGATCAACCCAAATCCTGGAGGACCGCAGGATCAGCTGGCTCTGAATGGACCTGTGGTTGGTTGACTGAAGCGGTTTAGCCTGCCTACCCGAGGGTCTAAAGGGATTTATTAGTGGTATACAGGGAGCTGGGTACCCCAGGGTCTAAAGGGATTTATTAGTGGTATACAGGGAGCTGGGTACCCCAGGGTCTAAAGGGATTTATTAGTGGTATACAGGGAGCTGGGTACCCCAGGGTCTAAAGGGATTTATTAGTGGTATACAGGGAGCTGGGTACCCCAGGGTCTAAAGGGATTTATTAGTGGTATACAGGGAGCTGGGTACCCCAGGGTCTAAAGGGATTTATTAGTGGTATACAGGGAGCTGGGTACCCCAGGGTCTAAAGGGATTTATTAGTGGTATACAGGGAGCTGGGTACCCCAGGGTCTAAAGGGATTTATTAGTGGTATACAGGGAGCTGGGTACCCCAGGGTCTAAAGGGATTTATTAGTGGTATACAGGGAGCTGGGTACCCCAGGGTCTAAAGGGATTTATTAGTGGTATACAGGGAGCTGGAAAGCCTGCCGTCAGACCTCCAGGACCAGGGTAGATCAGCACTGCCGCCCTGTATGTGACCTACCTGCCTGAACACATGTGTCTGAACACATCCCAGCATGCTGTGCGGCTGAACTCGCCTGCCGCCCTCTAATGTCCCGCAAACATGTGTCCCTAATGAGGGATTCCGTTCCGTCCTGATTGACCTCGACACCCCGGAAAGACACTGGGTACAGTCACACGCTGGAACATGCTGCCTGTCGTACCAGCTTTTTCTCACACACAGGTTTATGTTACCGTGCACGGCGTGCAGTACAGATGTGTATCTAACAAATGACTGGGAGAGTCTTATAGAAAGGGCTTGAGGAACGGGGAAAAAACGGGCAATAAACGTGTTTCAGTCCCCTCCCGCTCCCGTTTCTTCCAAGGAAAAAAACGAGTAATATCCAAATAGGTTTCCTGAGGTTGTGAAATTACTTTTTATTTATTTATTTATTTATTTTTAATACAGGTGATAAATTTAAGTAATGGTGCATGTAAGGATTTTTCCGTTCTGTTTTTTATCGTTCGGGGTAAACCACCCTCCCCATACCTCAGTATCTCTCATCTGTCTGTGCATTGACCCACCCTCCCTCAAGGACAAATAACACTACACATTGTAATAAAACGATTCCCATTTCATCTTTTTATCGAACAGCCTAAATGTGGCAGGTATCCTGGTTCTATTCTATGTAGTGGAAGGTAATTAAACTGGCCTCCATGCACGAGTGTTTTCGCGTAACATTAAATGGAACATTGCGATTGGTCATGTGATTAGAATCTCCTCCGCGGGTAATGCCCCTCGAGGGGGGTGATGTGATGTCATCAGTGATGAGCATCTACAGAACAGCAGCAGTGCACTGTACTCCAGGAAGTGCAGGAAAGCCCCCCCCCCCCCCCCCAAATGATTTGCATTTTGGTTCCCTGCAGATGTCCTTATGAATGATTTAAACCCCAGTCACACTGAGAAACATAACCGTTATAGCGGGAATATGAGCTGGAATTAATTGGTCACACACAGCAATGATTAAAAAGAAACTCTGCTCAAAGCATAGCGATGGATGCTTTCGTACAATGAGGTTTCCCATGGTTTCATACGGACTTCCAAATGTAGAACACATCGAACATCTGTCAGTTAAGAAAAAGATGCAAGTCATGCTAATTTTTACAATAACGGTTTTGATTGACGGGTGTTAAAAGAACATTCTCTGTTGTGACTTCTCACAAATGGTAGATTGATATTGCTGTGTTGTGCAGTTGGTTAGTCATGTGTATACCTGGTCCTTTATTCAGTTAATTGCATATGTTATGTTTATAAAGCTAGAAGTAGAGCTTTTCAGAACTATAAATGAGCTATAAATTGGCACTGTGTGCATGTAAATGTAGGAATCCTCTGCTTGGACTAAATGTGTCTTCAACAAGCAACAACGATGTTTATCGGATGTAATTTCTATATGAATTATTGAGTATTTCCCAGGAATTGGGTTTTCTGTGAGGGAGGGGCAAGGTATGACTTTTTCACCAATTGGCCAGAGTGACTTGTGGACTAACAAATCACCAGCCATTTTCAACATTTTATCAGCCACATTACATTTTACAACATGACACAACCTGGTTGGTTACCCGAGGGGTATACTACGAAGCAGGATTACTTAGTTAGCTGGATAACTGCAAAACCGGGGGAACAGCTCATTTTACTTCAGTCCATGTTCCAGATTTGGGAGGGTTCCGGGTTTTACTCAGTGCAGTTATCCAGCTAACTCAGTAATCCTGCTAACTCAGTAATCCTGCTTCATAGTATCCCCCCCTGGTGGCGGTGTTAATTTCACACCCTGGTGAGGGGTGTAACGACCATCCCTGATACAGTGTAACTGCTTCCCTGTCAGTTTGAGGTGATGTATATTCTGTGTGAAATGGTGGCCGTTTCCTGTAGTATTGCGCATGGATATCTAATATTTCGTATGATATTACTCCCGTTTGATATGGACACATTGTTTGCATTATCCAATTTAGCCACAAATTAGCTTGGAACAAAATTCAAATGTCCCGTCACAATTTAAACATGGCTTTGGGTATTCTCCGTTCTGTGATTTGGATGCACGTCGATCACTGTGGTCTCGACCTGAATTAGCTTGGAACAAAATTCAAATATCCCGTCACAATTTAAACATGGCTTTGGGTATTCTCCGTTCTGTGATTTGGATGCACGTCGATCACTGTGGTCTCGACCTGAATTAGCTGAAGTACGCTTACTGGAAAGTAGCTGCACGCTCCAACACCTGTTTGTAATCTCATACATCAGTTTGTTATGCTTGTGGGAATTAGCTACACGATGCTAAACTAGATATTAGTAGATAACCGTATGCGGAAGTGATCTTCATCAGGTCTAGTTTTCAGATTTCAGTTTAGAAACCCTGTCTCATCGTGATTTAAAACGGCTCCACACATCCCGTTGGGTTTCTTTTACACCCTTTGCTGAACAGATGTACTTCCGCATGCATCAGATGTATCTCCCTAACAGCGGCCATTACAGGAACCCAAATGTTATGACGCTTGTTCTGCTGCGATTGGCCGCGTCAGTTCTCTTGTTTTGTGTGCTTTTAGGGTTATGGAATGTGTATTGGGGTACATTTGTATTTGAATGGTGCCATTTGCAATTACTTCCAAAAAGATCCAAATTCACTTATTTGAATATTTGCCTTTGATAACTGACAAGCTGCTTTCCTGCAAAGTCTATAGCTTCTAAAAATATATAAGTAATGGCAAGTTAATTTCGATTGAAATGCAAGAAATGTACAAGCAGGGGATATTGTTTTCGCTCCTCTGTCTGTGTGTGTGCGTGTGTGTGTGTGTGTCCCTACCATTCATATCTCGAACAATTCTTCTCCATTTGTGATGAAACTTTGTGTAAATGTTGACAGTTTGCCAATGACCTGAATCGGTCAATGGCCGCCTTCACAGCGCAAGAGCCAAGTTTTAGCCCCATGCATATTACGTTCAGGGTCGAGATTACCACACGCGCAGGTGTAGCTTCTGTCTGAGTGCCGTTCTAGTTATAAATGTTACATAAAAATGAATGTCCATGGCTTTTACTTACTTTTTTCCATGTTACATAATACATCTTATATTTTATGTAATTTTAATATTTATGCACGCCTTTATGTATTGGTACCCAGCACTAGCATCCTGTCAGTGAGATGTAGTAACAGTTCCCTGTTGCTAAGTGTGCTAATTTCTTCCACAACAGGTCCTGTCTCGCGTGGCCCCCGGCGGTGTCCAGTCCGTTGCACCTCGATGAGGTCATTGCCACACGCCCCGGCGGCTAGACTATCACCTGGCTGACCAACCCCCCCAGAACTATTCCCAAAACAACCTCACGCCCACGACGACCGCAGAGAACCAAAAAACCGCCACGACCCCCAAGTGACCAGTGCTCATTCCTCCTCTTAAGAACGAACCACGGCGGAACAACAGTGCCCCCTCTCTGCACAGAGAGGGACATACAGTAAATAACCGTACACAGACAACACAAAAAAAAAACGTGGGTGCGTTTCCCCTCCCCTCCAGCAGGGGGCGACCCGTCTCTGTAATGCAGGCATGTCCAGAGGACCGAACGACTCGCCTCTGCCCTGTTCCGGTCTCCCGCGGCTGGCCAACCCTGTGCCAGTAATCTGACTTCACGCCGATCGATTCAACCCTTGCCTGAATCCCTCTCTTTTTGTATTAAACATGAAATTCAACAGACGGCAGTTTCTTTTTAGATGGATAGGTTGTCGGTACTTAGATTTTTGACTGTGAATCAAACAGAATATAAAAAAACAACACTTTCACACTGAAAAGACTCGGCAGGGGTTTCTGTAATTTTAAGAGTTATTTTATCACAGTTAAGAGAAAAAAAAGAAAAAACAAATATAATGGAAACATCGATGTATGTTTTCTACTTGTATGACATTGTGCCCACAGTGTAATGATAGCCATGCGAGAGGCCTTCCCTCTGCCCACTGCACTGCTGTACCGGCAGAGATGGGGGTTTGGACGGCTTAGTGAACACCAGAAGCCAGTGTGCCCTGCTCTACCCCCTGATGTGTGTTCAACCCTCCTTTTAAGGGGATTTCTTTCCCGGACTGACGGAGTTCCTCTGCGGTTTTTTATTATTATTTTTTTTTAGTTTTTTAATTTCAAAGCTGTGAAAATGCCTGTAATATAGAGTTGTAAATGTTTCCTTTTGTTTAGGGGCTGAGTTTCTCTCAGTAATAAGGGGGTGGGGGGCTCCGCCTGGGCTCCACAGTGGCATTTAACGCTCCGACTTCTACCCGTCTATGGAGTGCTCCGCCGCAGGGTTGCCAGGTTTTCACTTTCACAAAGGGCTTTCTTTTGTGTGAAGGTGGGGGATTTCTTCCGCAGTCACCTCACCAGCAGAAACAGCTCAATTTAGAGCCCTGTGACGTCTCGCGCTCAAAATCTATAAGCCACACTGTTTTCCAAACTGACATTTCAAACTGTTGAAAGTCTTGAGGAGGTTGATTGGGCTAACAAAAACTAGCGCGAGGGGTTTCTGCCTCTTACACTACATACGCCAGGTTTCTAGGATTCTTCTGTTGGTCAGGTGACTCCATATCAGATTCACTGTTGTAAAACATAGTTTTTCGTAGCTTGGGAGTGGGTAATGGTGAATTCTTATATTATGTTGTCATATGTAGGATGTGCTAAATGACAGACGTGCAGCTCTAGGTACCGTTGCCATTTGTGTTTTTAGACCCAAGATGCTGCCGGTCAGTGTGAGAAATCCTCCCATTCGGATAAGGGGAAGGTGGTTTGTTGGGACTGTGAAGCTTTGCTCCACTCCGCTACTCCCGAAATGCACGGGAATCAATTTTATTCCAGTGAGGGAAACCGTTAATTATCAACTAACAGGTGTGTGAATTATGAAATCACAATACTAGCCACAGGTGTCGACAGTATGACATCACAGTACTCGCCAGCAGTGTCTGCAGTATGACATCACAATATTAGCCACTGGTGTCTACAGTGTGACATCACAATGCAATCCTCTTGTCATGGCTCTGGCCATTGGGGTCTGGTTTAAAGGCAGCACAGTACACGGGTTGGGTTTCTGTGCTTTCTGCCTCAGTCACGTCCCAACACAGTACCCCAGCACATCACACTCCCAACACAGTACCCCCAGCACATCACACTCCCGTATTGATTGGAATTATGGGAAGCTTCTACTCCTGTTGACTTTTTTTTTTTTTTCCCCCTCCCTCATTTGTATTGCCACTGTAATTGTGTACTTTAAAATGGTGTAAATAAATTAATGAGTACTTGTACGTTTTAACTCCGGTTTTAGATGTTTTTATTCCGGTGTTGTTTGTAACTTTGCGTGCTTGTATCCTGTGGATTCCAGAGTATATATATGTGTCTCTACAAATGCTTCAGCAAAGGAATTTGTTTTAATACACGGGTCTCCCAGATAACTGTCTCGATTCACCTGTAAAATGTGTATTGAAAAGTGAAGGTATTTTTTAAATCTAAACTGTATTACATTTCAGCTGTAGCATAAGTCTATCAATCTCCGGTTTCACTCTGATACATTATATTATTAGATATAATTTTATAATAAATTGTCTAAATCTACAAATGATCAGCTTATTTTTGACATCTATAGGATGGTTCTAAAGATCAATACATTTAAGAAAAGTATCTGAATTTTCTAGCACATAAGTTTTTTGTTTTTTTTAAGCAATAGTTGTTTCTCTTCTGTGTGGCAAGTATGTGGACTGAGAAATGAAAAGATGTGGTTTTGCCTTTGAACAGTAGGTGGCAGTGTTTAACACATTTCACATCCTGTCCAGTTATTGCGCCAGATGTAAGAAGCTTCACTTCCAGTTGTCCTTTTTCTTCAATTTTCATGTGAGATTTTATATTGCACACTAGCGCTCTTTTTTGCATGTTGGTTTCAGCGGCCCTATGACAGTGTAAGAAAAGTTACATCGGTGTCCGCCAACATGGCCAGCCATATACCGACATTTACAGTGACTGACATTGCCCCAGAATTTCCGTATCATGCATCCCTAGTTTCCCACAAACATATTCTGATGAAGACTTCTACCAAAAGGTGTTAGGGTTTATGTATATATACTTTGCCTATTTTTCAAGTTTTCTTTTACGTTAATAGACAAAATTGAAAATGGTTAAAATAAAAACTCACTGGAAAAACTCATTTTGAGCCCGACGCTCCAAAAAGAGCAGTAATCAATGCGTTTCTTACCCCAGTGAAGTTTCAAAAGCCAGTATTATGCACTATTAGGCACAGAGCCATTCACACGATGTACAATTTTTTCCTGTGAGTGTCAAGTGTCAACTGTAGGATCACAGCCAATAATATACAGCACAATCCAGCGTCTATCGCCATGGCGAGGTGTAGCGCTGGTTTTACCAGCAGCTATGGGAGTTTCCGTTTTAGGCCTTACCCATAATCCCTCTCTGTGGACCACCAGAAGTCTTCCTGATTGGGTGGGTTCAGGTGGGGGTACCCCAAAATCATTCTTCTGTGTGAAAGGCACCTCTGCACCCCCCCCCACGCTTTGCACCCCTACTTTTAGCAGAGCTCACCAGCACCACCCTGCGCTTAAAAATGCAGGCAGGGTTAGAGGTACCATTATTCGGACCATGTGGAGATTGTATAAAATCTGTATAAATCTATCTGTATAAAAACAGGCCCATAATTTTCTGTGCTTGTGCATTGATGGTCCCTTCATTAATACTGAGAATGCATTCATTAGTGAGGTCCTTTCCTGTGGAAACCGTGGCGTTTCTCCCCCTCGCCGCTCTCTTTAAAGGGGGGGCGGTCCACCTCCTGCCGCTCGTTTACGGGGCTCACAGGCAGGTCTCCGAGCTGCAGTCTCCGTTCCTCCACCAGTCCTCTCTGAGGAACCGCTCCACCTCTGAGGAGTCCACGTGGATGCTGAGTGGCCTCCTCTCCCACAGGAGGCGCTCCCGACGCGCCTCCTCCTTCCCCCGCTCTGTCAGCGGCTCCGTTTCCCCGGCGACGGTCGACAGCTCGCGGGGCCTCCCCTTGATGAACAGGAAGTTGCCCGCAGCCAATAGCAGGGCAGAGAGCACCACCTCGCACCCGGCCAACAAGAACACATACATGTAGTTCCCTGTGCTGTCCAGTAACAGCCCTGCGGGAGAAATGAGACGGTCACATTTGCGTGGAAGGAATTCTGGAATGACGTCTGAATTTCTATGGGGTTTCTTTCTTCCTTCTTTTTTGTGTTTGCGAGTGATTGTTCGCCACTGCTGTTGAAGGCTCGGGTCAAAAAGTACACATGGTGAGGATGACACTACATTGGTCACATGATATGAGCTCTGAGCACCAAGACGAAACCTGCCTTGTGTTCACCAGGTTGACTAAAATAGGATTCGGACAAACTGTAGAGTGTTGTAGCAATTGTGCCGAACCAGAAGAAAGCGGTTCCATGTGTTTACACAGCTAGTTTACGTCCGTTTTGGTAACGATGCATGGCTTCCTCACAGTTTCTCTTGACATTACATTACATTAGTCATTTAGCAGATGTTTTTATCCAAAGCGACATACAGTAAGTGCATACAGAAACGTCAATGAAGTAACTACAGAACAGATAACACAAAGCACATCCTTCCCATAATGTAGCAGCTATCCCTAGTAATGAACATTTAATGCAGTTCACAGTAAACTGGGTAAATCAGCGCTACTACAATTCTATTCTAAATATTATAAACTTCAATATACAGTTAAGCAAGAAGAAGTATCATGAGAGGTCTGAAAAGGTGTGTTTTCAGGCCACGACGGAACCCTACTTTATCAACCCTGGAGGTGATGGATAAGCGATAATGAGCATGACACAGAGGCGGGCTGAGGCTGTACCTGCAGAAGGTGGTCCCACCAGCACAGCGATGGCCTCCGCAAGCAGCACCAGGCCAATAGCGCTGGAGAACTTGTCGGTGCCCACCAGGGTCATGAGGACCTCGAACTGCAGGGCGCCCACCATGCCGTAGGAGATGCCAAAGAAGATGCAGAACACCACCAGGGTTGAGTAGTCCCGGCAGAGGGAGCCCAGCAGGTCGGTGGCGCCGTTGAAGACCACGGCGAAGCTGAAGAGGTAGACGCATCGCGGGCGCACCCACTTGAGCCCGGCGATGACGCCGCAGGTGGGCCGGGCGAAGATGTCGACGAAGCCCAGGATGCTGAGCAGCAGGGCGGACGGCGTGTCCTCGTTGCCTAGCGACTTGGCGAAACTCACCACGAACACGGGCGGGATGAAGAGCCCAAGCACCATGACGGAGACGCCCAGGGCGTAGACCAGGAAGCCCCGGTTCTTAAGCACGCTGAGGTCCAGCAGCTTGGCCGGGGGCCTCTTCTTCCCCCCGCTCCCCGCCGCTGAGGCCGCGCCCCGGCGGACCTCCAGGGGCCTCATGAGAGCCCCGCAGACACAGCAGTTGAGCAGCAGGCCTCCCAGGATGAGGAAACTCCCCCGCCAGCCGTAATGGTGCTGCATGGCCTGCCCGAAAGGGGACAGGCAACAGAGCGCCACCGGGCTGCCCGCGGCCGCCAGTCCATTCGCCAGGGGGCGCCGCTTGCTGAAGTACCGGTTCAGCATTATGAGAGAGGGCTGGAAGTTCAGGGCCAAACCCAGGCCTGGAAACGGAACACAATAGGACACTGTGGGCCCGCCCAAGTGGTACGCTCAACACCAAACTATTGTGGGCCACCCAAGAGGATGCTTGTGGCAAACGGTCTTGCCCAAAGAGTAGGTTTTTTTGGAATGCTTCTAGTGAGTCATTATACAAAGCTTTGTGTGATCACATTAACTTCTACTTTTGAACATCTGTACAAAAATACATTTTGTATATCTTAATTTTTTGGATGTAAGAATTTTCTCTTACATCCAAACACAGTCTTCAAACACAGTCATGCATTTCCCAATGGCTGTTGAATAAAGATATTTTATCATCCATCTAACTAAAAAACATTTAGGACTGTTGCATTTTATCCTTAATTTACATTTCACACTGGTTTTTAATTGAAGATGATTTCTCATCCATCTGAATAGAAAATAGTTCGTTATACGTCTCAAAACACATGGAATTACATTTATTTCTTCATATTTATTGAAGGCATCACATTCTTTGTCCATTTCAATGATAAAAATACATATTTAGAAATGAGAATTTGTTTCCAATTTGGACTTGTATTGCGATGATTTTCTGGTAAAATAGGTTTTTCTTCATAAACGTCTCAAAACACACTGCAAATTATTTCTTTATATTTATTAAATGTGTCTCAGTCTTGAATGTCAATGACATAAATACATATTTAGAATTTTCTATTTCCTATATTTTGCCTCTTTTCAGGTAAAATAGGTATTCATCCTAAATGGCTAAAAGCTAATTGTATTCCAATGATTTTGTCATATTTAATGCATATTATTTTTCATAAATTTCAATGAAAAGACTTCTCTTGCCTAACGGTTTACTTTCCACTGAAAGATGGTTTAAGGCTTGTTTGATAACGTTTTGATACGTCAGTCATTTAACCATGTGTTCCAAACTGTTCCAGTGTCATTTACAGCTAAATCTAGTCCCACCTCCCAATTCCCATAGAGATCCATTCAAATGCAGAGAGGTTATAGTATCGCTTGTAGGAGTACCAGAAAATAAGATATCAAGAGTCTTTTGATATTGTTGGATCACAGACATCAGGAAAGCATGGCATGCAAAGGATATGCGACCAAATATTAAAAATGATTACTTCATTCTACATTATGTTAAACTGTCCAATATTTTTTGATGCCCGAAAATGGGGGGGACTATGTACAAAAGGTTCTATAATTTCTAAAAGGTTCATCCGATATGGATGAAAATACCCTCAAATTAAAGCTGACAGTCTGCACTTCAACGTCATTGTCATTGTATCCTTTCACACTCAAAGTGCTAGAATACAGAACCAAAATAACAATGAGATAATCAATGTTATTCACTTCACCTGTCAGTGGTTTGTAATGTTGTGGCTGATCGGTGTATACTCTATACCTATTTTGCTCATTCTTTTGCTCATTTTCTTCAACATGCATTTTTCCTCATAAATGTTTGAAAACACATTTTATTTGATTTATTTCTTCGTATTTATAAAATATACATGATTTGTAATCCCATCTGAATGAAAAAAAACTGGAATTTCTTTTACCAGTTTTTCACATTTTGGATAAAAGACAATAGTATGTGTGTGTGTGTGTGTGTGTGTGTGTGCACGTCTCACCTGTGATGATTCCAGTACACAGGTAGATGTGAATGATGCTGGTGGAAAACGAAGCCAGGATCATCCCCAGGGAAGCGAAGAGCCCGCCCACCATCATCACCGGCCGACACCCAAAACGGTTCACCAGCACACTGCAGAGAGGGCCTGTGGAGAGGACGGGCACACACACACACACTGCAGAGTGGGCCTGTGGATAGGACACACACACACACACACACTGCAGAGTGGGCCTGTGGATAGGACACACACACACACACACACACACACACACTGCAGAGTGGGCCTGTGGATAGGACACACACACACACACACACACTGCAGAGTGGGCCTGTGGATAGGACACACACACACACACTGCAGAGTGGGCCTGTGGATAGGACACACACACACACACACACACACACTGCAGAGAGGGCCTGTGGATAGGACACACACACACACACACACACACTGCAGAGAGGGCCTGTGGATAGGACACACACACACACACACACACACACACACACAGCAGAGTGGGCCTGTGGATAGGACCCTGAAACACTGTGTGTGTGTTCATGTTCAGTGGTGTGGCTGATGTCATGGGGGGCCCCCCCCCCCCTGGCGGGCAGCACCCCTGTTGAGTCTGGACAGTGTGCTTTGGTTGAGAGAAAGAGGAGGGGGGGGGTCCAGACCTGTCCCATAGAGCATCGCTAGCAGGATGGAAGAGATCCAGGCAGTGTCACTGTAGCCGATCCCAAACTCCGCAATCAACTCCTTGAAGAAGACGCTGACGGCTTTGGGGAAGGCGTAGGAGAAGCCTGTGATCAAGAAACAGCCAAAAAGGACCGCCCAGCCCCACCCCCCATCTGGAGCCTTCACCCCGCTCGGACTCTTGTCCGCTGCTGCTCCTCCCATGATCCTCTCTGCCGCTTACACTGTTCTGCCAATCACAGAGAGGAGAGACATGACATCACTGTTTTCACTGCTTTTCAAGGGTAACAAAGCACTAAAACAACTTATTTTCGATGACAACTCATACATTTGTTTTTTTTCTAAGTATTACTGATTGATCCTGGTCCAAATCTTGACAAATTACTGCAGTCAGTGTACAAAAGCATTTTCTTAAACTTTAAGAATCTGGCTCAAAAGTGTCTCTAGTGGTAAAATGTTAGGTACTGCACGTTCAATCTGTGATTGGCCAGAAATTTCATCCAGCTGACGTATTCCTCCCGGTGACGAAATAGAAACCTGTACAGCTACGCCCACCAATAGTTTGGTGGCTACACTCTGAAGTTTTGGAGCGAGGGCGGGCAGCGCAGCGGTTGATCTGCGTGGAGAGGAGATAGAGAGAGCGAGCAAGTGATATAGCTAGGTTACAGTTTAGCTTTTTTTGAATATTCTAGTTATAGTAGCCCATTTATTTTTGGTATATATTTTTTTTACAGTTAGCTTGATAGTCCCTTGTTTTTTGATGGTTCGTTTTTCAGTCTAGCTTAGCAAGTAGCGAGCTAGTTTATTTTGTTTAAATACATATATAAGCTACTTTATTCAAAATAATTATATAGTATAAAGCATATGAAAACTTATTACGTATCTGACAGGAACGTGGAGAGCTACTCTGCGTTGCATGCACGGTGTGGATATTACCTGTATCTTTATGTTAAAACAAAACAAAGTTTTATGTTCTGACGAGGTAAGTAAAGTATCAATTGTTTACTTTGTTCATGTTTATGTCAAATATATTTTGTAAACAAACTATTACTCGCGCTGCACTACACCGTTCAGTGTAAGCTGCAGTGCTGACTGTGGACAAGAGCAGTTATTTACATTTTGTTGGTTAATAAAGTCACTTTTAAAAAATATTGTTGAATTTATGTTTTAGGGTATATTATTGCTATATGTGGCATTCCCTACAGAAATGGGGGACTTGGGTCAAATAGTTGAGCCAGGAGTTGTAGTGTATGCATGCTACACGTTTAGCTTTGCAACATACGTCCCTAACAGACATTCTCTGTGTTCAGTGCAGTGACCACATGTGCACCCGTTGAAATGGAAACCAACATTGTTGATATCTTGCAGGTAATGTGATTGCCTACAGCCTTTGTAAAATGAGTAGCCTACATGGCGTGGGTAACTATTTGGACAGCGTGTGATTTTCTGTTTGCTGGCCACATCATTATAAGCTCAAACAGGGGCTCGGCAGCAGCTGGAACTAGCGTGTGTGTGAGTTAGTGAGTGTGTGAGTTAGTGAGTGAGTGAGTGAGTGAGTGAGTGAGTGAGTGAGTGAGTGAGTGAGTGTGTGAGTGAGTGAGTGAGTGAAACAAATCAGCCGCTGTGAGTGCTGTCCACAGTAGAAATTAGCTTTTGGCTATAGTGAACAAAGAATTGCTGGGGCTTTGTAAAAAAAAATCTGGAGCTAGTGCTTTCAAGAGCATGTTATCAAGCACTTTAAAAAAAAATACATCGAACAATACCTTCTGAAATTAGCAAGATTAATCTCATACAGAAGATCATTGGTAAAACAGGCTAACTTTGTATTGCTTCCCAGAGCAGCAGTAGCACGTTTTTCTCAGCGGATGGGAAGGTCTCCGGAGGTGGACCCTGATTTTAAACCTCCGGTTCTTTGTACGCTGGAGAGGTTTCAACTCCGAGAAAGGCAGAGAGACTGCACAATGGCAAATAAAATAATAATGAGCTAAGATAATAACTATTACAATCACTGCCGACAGTATGCACACATAAGGGATCGCTGCCAGTCAAGCTTTATCAGCCAGGGGCCTGTTCCAGAAAGCACGGTTACTGAGTCAGGTGGATAACTGCACTGAGTAAAAAGATAACTGCACTCTTTTTCCTTCAGTCCATGTTCCAGATTTGGGAGGGTTCCGGGTTTTACACAGTGTGGTTATCCAGCTAATCCAATAATGCTGCTTTATGGAACAGGCCCCAGATCCTGGATTTAGAAATTTGAAATCTTTAATTCATCACAAGGTTTTTGGTAAAGCCACAGCTCTAAAACAAACAAAACAGTTAAAAAATAAATAAATAAAATAAATACTCCTAGGCAGACATCGGTGCTTTGGCACAAACCAGTGTTTTTCTTGCCGTCTCTGTAAAGTTAGATTTTTGTGAGGAGGGAAGTTCTGCCCAGACAGCACTGTGTCAGAGCCCAGGGTGCAGGCTGCATAATGGCTCTCACAGTGAATACAACAGCTGTCAGCTGTAATTGGCCCCGTGGCCCTGATTTATGATAATCTCCAGTGTACGGTCCCAAAAAGGCTCCCCGATCCCACACTCCTAAACTCTCTCACTCTGTGTGTGTTTACATCTCTTTCTCTCTCTCTCAATTTGCATTTTCACTTTGTGTTTCTTCCCTGGTGTCCTGCTCTCAAAGGCAGTCACATGCGCATTATATATCACATAGCCTACTACACATATTTAATAATTACTTCAACAATTTAATAAACAAGTAATACAATTGCTATTGTTGTTGTAGTTCATTGCTATTTGCCGCAACCCCTGCCAACCCCATGATAACTCTTTAGCTATTGCATGAGCTATACTTTGACTGTATATGCTATAGCCTACATAAACAGCCTCAACTTAGATAAGAGTAAAATAACAAATTAGTTAGCAGTGTGTTTGCACGTATAGGGTTCAGGTCGGTTTATATGCACAATCCACAAGACGAACTACACAGTCCTGTCAAATTCTGTCCTCGTAGACCGGGGGATATATGGTGTCTCGAGCGAGTTCAGTGCATCGTAGGACCGAATGGCCTCCCTGGTGGTTGGCACCTGTCTGTCTAAATAACGGTTGAACTTTTATCACCACAGCGTCGGTGAAATTAAGTAGGCGATAGCCGCCCAAAGAAAAATCACAAAACTTGCATTGGTCTTGTTCCTCTTTGACTGACGTGACAACGATTAGTTAGCCTACAAAGTTACATCGTATGAATATAAATGCTATTATACTGCGATAAAAAAAAACCATTTTTTAAAAAGCATTCATTTCTAGACGTTTTAATTTTCGGAAATATTAGCCTGCCCAGTCCTAGCTTATTTTCATAAGTTATATTTATAGTTATTGACTTGTTTCTCTTACCTCAGTATAGCCTGTTGGTGGTGTGGCTGTCCTGGTTCCCACGCCTCGACTTGCAACTTTTATTCGACTTCGCATGAAAGAAGTGATGCTATATCGAAGAGGGACAAGAGCTCTCGTTTGACAAGCGCAGCAGTCTGGGTCCTAAACGGAACCAGTTTCTGGATGGTTAAACTTTTTTATTTATTGTTGTAGTCATTTATTTATCGTCAGTTCCAACTGCGTGTTCGCGCGCGTGCTTTTGGACGCACAATACCATGATGCAAAGAGAACCAAAAGTCCATCAGAAACAATAACTAGGGCTTTCCAAAAGTTTTTTTTACCTGCATACAGTACTGCCACTGAAGCACGTGCACGTATTCAGAGGTGAAGATCCAGGGGACAGAAAGTAAAAGTCCTACCATGTGTTTCTTCCACCCATAGACTCAGCCAGCTGATTTCATTAATTAGTTCTACCTCCTCTCTGAAGAATTATGTTAATTAGCAAAGCCAGGTGATTGGAGAAAAATACTGGGGAGGACTTTTACTTTAGGTCCCCTGGATTTCCACCTCTGCACGTATTTGATCTAGCCTACTTCCCTTCAAGCTAATGAGAATTTCCCACTACACTGGCCTCAGAGGAGATGCGTGTCTATTAATAGTTAATTTGGAGGTCCAAAAGTAAAAGTCCTGCCATGTGTTTCTTCCACCAATGAACTCAGTCAGCTGATTTTACTAATTAGTTCTACCTCCTGGCTGAAGAACTGCAAATCCAGGTGATTGGATCAAAATACAGGGGAAGACTTTTACTTTCTGAACCAGGAAACTACACCTCTAGCTCCTGTTCTCAAGCAGGGAAAGGCATCCCTGGTCCTGGAGGGCTGGTGACGTTCTGGTCTTCGTTCCATCTGAGCTTGATCACAAGCGTTTGATGGATGATTAAAAGTCTGAGACTGAATATTCTGAATTGTGAGACACTCGCTGTGTCCCAAACCGCATACTTCCATGCTCCGAGCACGCATAGCGAGCACACGCATCCACGTGAGTCCATAGAGAAGTACGGTAGTGCGGAACACGGGAGTATGCGATTTGGGACACAGCCACTGAGTTCCTTCAGCACATGGTCATCTGCATTCATTGCACCTGACGAATAATTTGGTAATATAGGTAAATAAAACATGTGGAAGCATAACATTGTTGTACAAGCTGCTTCAGAGTTAGTTAACATGTATTTTCTTGTTTTAGAAGACAACCCCGCTGAATGCCATAAGCCTGCCATTGTAAAGCCGTAAAGGAGCCCCAACGTATAAAAAAATAATAATAATTCAAATGAAAGAAAGAGAAGAAGTTATTTTATTAGTTTAATCCTGAATTCTTTATATATTTTTATAATACACAGCTACTCGGCTCTACTGAACTGTGCACTTGCAGTGAGCCCCCATTTCTGCATAAACAACTGCAGTATAACATTCAATTAACATTCAGTAAGCAACTGTAGTATAACATGCAGTAACATTCAACATTCATCAAGTCAATTAAATTCAATTAACATTAAAAGTAGTTGGAATACATTACAATTACGTTGTGTACGACTGCCATCTTAGGGATGCTGAGCAAAGAATCGCAGATTCAAGGTTTCAAAGTCGCAATTTTATTTACAGCGAGTCTATACTTCCTGTGTAGGCCTGGTTTCCATGGTACCGACACAAGCATGCAGTCTGCCCAGAGAATCAGTGGTGGAGGAAGAGAGAGAATAAATATACTAGCCGTGGGGGCACGATCTCTACTTGCAGTCTGGGGCTCATTTTTCATCCCCTTACAAGGTCTGCTGGAAGTTAAAATTAACAGTTTAGTTTTTACTGTTTAGAGCAATATGGCCGATGTTGAATATTGTCAATATTTAATTAATTTTGATGCTTGAAACCGCTGATCCAGGCTGATCCATTCCTGTTTCCTTAGTCAGCTATGGGCCCATATTTTGGTTCAGGTTTGACTCCATTTGTGAAACCATGTTCTGCCAATTAGCTGGAGGGTCTCGTTTCTTCTCATAGCTCAAAATATAAGCGATATATGTATTCTCCTTATGCCACCTATGTATTAGAACATTTTTGTTGCGTAGTTAGTGACTTGCAGCACTATAGCTGTTCTTTCCTGAAAAAAAAAATAACGTGCTGCAAAACTTTCAAAACAACCTTCAGTTGGCCCACTATAGTGAATTAGCACACACACTTGGTTGTTAAACCGGCCCTTTCTCTTCAGAGTTTAGAGCCAGTTTAAGAGTGTCTCTGCAGTTCTATACATGCTGTCAGTCTGGTATGCAGATTTAAATGTTAAACCGCTTTGTGCTCACACAGCTAGTGGACGGCTGTTAAAAAGAGGATTTTATGAATGTTCAGGGCAAGAAACAGCATCTCTGAATGCCATGCCGGGGATAAATTATCCGTGCGGGGTCCAACAATCGGGGCACGTCGTCTGAACGCCACAACATACTACGTATTCATCTCTGCAGAAGAGGCCTGCATTCTCTTGCCCTGGGGGCAGATTTTGGTTTCACATGCCCCACTGTCCCGGTCGGTCACACATAACACAATATCTCCCAGGGAAACCCCCTCTCAACAGCCAGGCTCTGAGGTTTCCTTAATTCAAAAAATAATTATAAAAAAGTTGCATACATGAGAATGAGTCACAGGCAAGATCCTCTTAACCGTGTAACTAATTATATGTGGCGCTTTTAACTCAACTTTATCAACCTAAACAGGTGTGATTTGACCTGAGTGAGTGAAAGGACAGCAGGCATACATCAGGTTAGACTGGAGGGCAACTTCCTGCTACACGTGCTTCCTCTGGAAAATAATCTAAAATCCTTAGTGATCCTTCACAGAAGCTAAAATTAATTTCGTTAAAGCACTGGGGTTCTGGGAATAAGTCACCGCATTTCTGTTCCACATAGGTGTGTTAGGATCCATTTTTTATTATTTATTTATTTTATTTTTTAAACAGAAAAGTTTTAAAAAAGGAACAATAGTTAAAATTCTAACCTTGCAATAAAGTAATTTAAACTGAAACTAACTGCTCATTCTATTACCCCACTGAACTCATTTACTTACCCCATCCTACACCCCTCTCTCCACCGCCAACTGTTCCTCAGTTGGAGGGATGTCCTGCTGTGAGGTCATCTCTTCCTCCCTGTCCTACTGTGAGGTCACCTCTTCCTCCCTGTCCTACTGTGAGGTCACATCTTCCTCCCTGTCCTGCTGTGAGGTCATCTCTTCCTCCCTGTCCTGCTGTGAGGTCACATCTTCCTCCCTTTCCTACTGTGAGGTCACCTCTTCCTCCCTGTCCTACTGTGAGGTCACCTCTTCCTCCCTGTCCTACTGTGAGGTCACCTCTTCCTCCCTGTCCTACTGTGAGGTCACCTCTTCCTCCCTGCCCTACTGTGAGGTCACCTCTTCCTCCCTGTCCTACTGTGAGGTCACCTCTTCCTCCCTGTCCTACTGTGAGGTCACCTCTTCCTCCCTGTCCTACTGTGAGGTCACCTCTTCCTCCCTGTCCTACTGTGAGGTCACCTCTTCCTCCCTGTCCTACTGTGAGGTCATCTCTTCCTCCCTGTCCTACTGTGAGGTCACCACTTCCTCCCTGCCCTACTGTGAGGTCACCACTTCCTCCCTGCCCTACTGTGAGGTCACCACTTCCTCCCTGTCCTGCTGTGAGGTCACCTCTTCCTCCCTGTCCTGCTGTGAGGTCACCTCTTCCTCCCTGTCCTGCTGTGAGGTCATCTCTTCCTCCCTGTCCTACTGTGAGGTCATCTCTTCATCCCTGTCCTGCTGTGAGGTCATCTCTTCCTCCCTGTCCTACTGTGAGGTCACCTCTTCCTCCCTGTCCTACTGTGAGGTCATCTCTTCCTCTCTGTCCTGCTGTGAGGTCACCTCTTCCTCCCTGTCCTGCTGTGAGGTCATCTCTTCCTCCCTGTCCTACTGTGAGGTCATCTCTTCATCCCTGTCCTGCTGTGAGGTCATCTCTTCCTCCCTGTCCTACTGTGAGGTCACCTCTTCCTCCCTGTCCTACTGTGAGGTCACCACTTCCTCCCTGTCCTGCTGTGACCTCACCTCTTCCTACCTGTTCTGTTATGAGGTCACATCTTCCTCCCTGTCCTGTTGTAAGGTCACCTCTGCCTTACAACAGAAATAAAATACATATTAGAGTACTATTGAGACAATTACCATAATAAATTATCCACAAGCAATCTGCTTACAAAAATAATTAAACTTTCTTCAAATAATCACCTCAAATGTCCATACAGTAGGCTATATCTAGCTGTATGAAAAACAAGATGGATCAAGAATCTTTCACCAAACAGGTAAAAATATTAACTATTTAAAAATGAAATAAAATCTCTATACTGAATACCAGGGAATAAAGTTTAATTTTGGGGACATTTTTTTTGACATGATCATTTATATTAATCAGAAATTGCACATCAAACTTTTGCATTTCCAACAACAAATAGCACTGTTTGAGAAAATCATGAAAATGTACAACTTCAAATATTAAAAGTGTACAGTAAATGCACTACATATAGCATCTCTAAACTAAAGGTAGAATTATGCAGGCCATCTTTGTGGTCCGGTTTTGCTGTCCAGTGCAACCCTTTCTAGCTTTTAAATGGAATCAGGTTACCCTCAAATGGGACACACTGATTAGCATTGAGGATTACAGGTTCCTTTTGAATAATGTTTTTCAGGAATCTTGTACTTGCTTTTCATAAAGTATGTTATTTTTTATTTTATATTGTTCACACTACTTTTGTAATATTTTTATTTATTTTTGTATTCCCAGGGCGCCATTGTAAAAGAGAGCTTTTCTCTCAACTGACCTATCCCTGGTTAAATAAAGGTCTCTGAAAAAATAAAAAATAAATTTGAAATATAATAACGATAATAATAATGTCAGCCTGCCTTTGGGATTTTGGCTCGAAAATGATCCATAACATCATCCATAATATTTTCCACAATGGAATTGATTAAAGTTGCCAATGTTCAATAATACAACCATAAACTCCCCAAGACTTCTGTCTTCATGTATGTACTTCTGAAACACTGGAATGCAACCCGTTGTGATGTCACGCTACTAAACTGTGACGTCAAATTCTGAACATGCTGAAATTTGAACCCGATAGGTAAAACACTAATTAATTATGTCTGAAAAAGTTCATTTTTTCTTTTTTGCAAAATGTTATGTCTTAAAAAGTTCAAGAGGTGTCCACCCACTGCCCAGCGGAGCGGCAAACGTTTTAGTCACGCTTTCATCAATGCTGTAGACCAGCTATTCTAAAGCCCTGCTCTCTCCATTAGAGAAATAGATTGTAGAATCCAACTCTGGGTCTGTGTTTAAATCATGTTTGTAAGGCTCTGTGTGTGCGCTTGAGATTATATGGGGTATGAGTTTCCATTCGGATTAACAGAATTTGAAGAACAAATCTGGTGTAACATTGCTAGCAGATCAGCCACACTCAAACTTGTTGTACAATACTGCCCCCTGCAGGACGTGCTGACTCTGATAAGCAGGTGTGTCAAACATGGAGGGAAGAACAGTGTCTCACACATTGGAGCTTTACTATAGTTACATGGGGAACCTTTTAATATTATTTCAATGTATATTAAGAAATTTCTGAAAATACATATGGAGAAAAAAAAAACCTAGACTGAGAAAGCTAATACAGATTTGAGACTAAATTTAAATACATTTTACCTGCAGTTTGTGTAACAGCAGTAAAGAAAAGTGAATTAGAAATTAGAAATTTAGGAGAAGCAATTACCGGGCTAAAAAACAAAATGGCATCCATATTTTCCCTCCTGGAAGAGGAGCTCTCCTGTCCTGTGTGCTCTGATATCTTCAGGGATCCTGTTGTCCTGCCTTGTAGTCACAGATTCTGGGCCTGTCAGCAGCAGTACCCGCGAGTGTCCAGTCTGCAGGAGAAAATCTTCGAAAAGGTCAGAAAGGCCGACCCATCCCATCTCCCTGCACCAGGAGTTCCACCTTCTGCCCTCTGGGTGGAGGTACAGGGTCCCTAGGCTCAGGAGTTCCACCTTCTGCCCTCTGGGTGGAGGTACAGGGTCCCTAGGCTCAGGAGTTCCACCTTCTGCCCTCTGGGTGGAGGTACAGGGTCCCTAGGCTCAGGAGTTCCACCTTCTGCTCTCTGGGTGGAGGTACAGGGTCCCTAGGCTCAGGAGTTCCACCTTCTGCCCTCTGGACGGAGGTACAGGGTCCCTAGGCTCAAGAGTTCCACCTTCTGCTCTCTGGGTGGAGGTACAGGGTCCCTAGGCTCAGGAGTTCCACCTTCTGCTCTCTGGGTGGAGGTACAGGGTCCCTAGGCTCAGGAGTTCCACCTTCTGCCCTCTGGGTGGAGGTACAGGGTCCCTAGGCTCAGGAGTTCCACCTTCTGCTCTCTGGGTGGAGGTACAGGGTCCCTAGGCTCAGGAGTTCCACCTTCTGCCCTCTGGACGGAGGTACAGGGTCCCTAGGCTCAAGAGTTCCACCTTCTGCTCTCTGGGTGGAGGTACAGGGTCCCTAGGCTCAGGAGTTCCACCTTCTGCCCTCTGGGTGGAGGTACAGGGTCCCTAGGCTCAGGAGTTCCACCTTCTGCCCTCTGGGTGGAGGTACAGGGTCCCTAGGCTCAGGAGTTCCACCTTCTGCCCTCTGGGTGGAGGTACAGGGTCCCTAGGCTCAGGAGTTCCACCTTCAGCTCTCTGGGTGGTGGTACAGGGTCCCTAGGCTCAGGAGTTCCACCTTCTGCTCTCTGGGTGGAGGTACAGGGTCCCTAGGCTCAAGAGTTCCACCTTCTGCCCTCTGGGTGGAGGTACAGGGTCCCTAGGCTCAGGAGTTCCACCTTCTGCCCTCTTGGTGGAGGTACAGGGTCCCTAGGCTCAAGAGTTCCACCTTCTGCCCTCTGGGTGGAGGTACAGGGTCCCTAGGCTCAGGAATTCCACCTTCTGCCCTCTAGGTGGAGGTACAGGGTCCCTAGGCTCAAGAGTTCCACCTTCTGCCCTCTGGGTGGAGGTACAGGGTCCCTAGGCTCAAGAGTTCCACCTTCTGCCCTCTAGGTGGAGGTACAGGGTCCCTAGGCTCAGGAGTTCCACCTTCTGACCTCTGGGTGGAGGTACAGGGTCCCTAGGCTCAGGAGTTCCACCTTCAGCTCTCTAGGTGGAGGTACAGGGTCCCTAGGCTCAAGAGTTCCACCTTCTGCCCTCTGGACAGAGGTACAGGGTCCCTAGGCTCAGGAGTTCTACCTTCTGCCCTCTGGGTGGAGGTACAGGGCCCCTAGGCTCAGGAGTTCCAGAGCTCAAGGCTCCTTCCATCCTAAGGCTATTGCTGCCATCAACCATTAACTATAGTACACCTTTTATTGTTGCATTTTTGTATATTCTGCAACTTGCAAAACTACTTGCCCATTGGAATGCGTTTAACCCACTGACTGCCAACCTACTAACAAGTAACACAATTAAATAAAAAATAAATAAAATTATTTAAAAACTGGTTACAATTAGCTGTACAATAAACAATCATTTTCATTTGACCTGTAGTTATTGGCATTGCTTAGATTGGATGAACTGGAATGTCCAAAGCTAGCAAATGAAGAGAAACATTCACAGTAGACAAGTTCTTACCTCTCTGGGCCCCAAGCAGGGAGAATGATAAAGATGGAGTGCGTTGAGTTCTTGTGGACTGAAGGGGGCGCTGTATGTGGCGGTCTGACACCCCGATCTGCTTCTCCCTCGTGCTGCATGTGCAGTTTTTCATGCGCGACTCTGCTCCACGGTGAGGTGCGTACTGGCCTGGCGGTACACAGATGAGCTCTCCCTCTATGGGCAACATTCGGGGCAGTTGTGCAGTTATAAAACCTTGCCTAGTTCACGTCACACAAGACACCAGACACCACGGATGGCTGGTAAACGGTTAACCTGGCATCTCCTTTAAGCAATGCAGGAGATTTCAGAAATACCTTACCTTGGAAGGCTAAAAATGATCACTTCGGATGGATCAACACCCACGACCCAAAACAACGGTTTAGCAAACTGTTTGGTCAGTTTGAATTCAAATTGCAACTGATACCGTGGGCCCTAGTGCATATTTACATCCAAACCGATGACCATGTCGGTACATCATTCATCCTCATGTGAGCAACATCCTTTTCCGTCAGGCAAGTTAAATTAAACAACTAATATTCTAAATCCTAGCTAGAGTCCTATCCTTGAATTAGATTGTTCACAAATTAATTCCCATTAACTAATTAATGTTGCCACATCATTGCAACAATGACAAAAATATATAATGTATGCAGTGATACACAAAATGCAGTCCTAAAATACCATTTCCCAAAACAGCTCTCAGTGAAATGTTTCACTTTGTTCACAAGACGCATATAAGGAAAGACAGCCTAAGAGACAGACGTTTTATTTGGAAGGCTTCATTAAATATGCCCTTTATACAAACAGCTGAAATATGGGGGATGAGACAACTTTGCAGGCTTTCCACTGAAAACATAACCTTGAGATGTACAAGAAAATAAAAAAAACCTGTCGATTTCATCACTTTTACGCGCATGTTTATTTTAAAACCAAAAAAAAGAAAGAAAGAAAAAAAAAAGAAAAAAAGTGTCCTTTTGAGGCGAGTTCTCAGACTTTTCAAGTGTCGGTCGTTTCCTTTTTTTTTTTTTTTTTTCCTCCAAGATTTCGTCACAAGATACAGAGAAAAGTGCATCTGTTACAGACAGACGGCCAGGAACAGCTCAAGTGCTGTATTGCATTTTTTTAAACTTTTTTTTTTTTTAAACGTTCATTTGAGAAACATTTGAGGCTTTCCTTTGTCCTTGACACACAGAACAGGCATATTCCCTCTTACATACAGTCTTTATGTTGGTAATTTGATTTGTTCATGGGGGGGGGGGGGGGTTGGGGGTGGGAGGGTTCCGAGTGTTTTCCGACAGCCCCAGACAGGCCTGCGATCCGCTCTCCGTAGGGTGGGGTGAGTGTGCGTGTGGGGGCGGGTACCCGCTCACATGTTGGTGCTCATTCGCGTTTGGCTGTTGGCGGGCGTGAGCTCCCCCTGGCCGCCTTCTCGTGGAGGGGACTGGAAAAGGGAGGGGGGGTTTAAAAAAAATAAAATAAAAAATTAATATTCAGGACCTATGTTTTGTGACTATGAACTACATATCACGTCATTTAACATCTGGATGCTAAACGTTAAAAATTACTTTTCAGTGAGATTCATTTTCATAGACTTTGTTTGGGATTTCATTTTTAACCTCAATGGCGGAACGATTTAACAGCAAGCTTTGAGTCACAGTGTGAACAGCCAATGGGATGTGAAATGAGGGCTGTGTTGGTTTGTGCCATTTACCTCTCTGAGAGTGTCAGTGTATAGTACAGGTTACAAAGTGATGCCTGACTGCATTTGTAGCAGCATTTCTAAATTACCACAGCAATCAAACTAGAATCAACAAGACTTTTGTAGTGAAATCACGGCAGCGTATAACTGAACGGCTGGCTACCGCATTCAGTAAACGTAATGATGATTAAATAAATCTTATCTACAGTACTATACCGTAAAAGGCTGCAGTAAGATATTGATAGTATGATGGGTGAAAACGGCACAGTGACAGAGTGAGACAGTCGGAAATGTGGGCGGTGCTAGGGAGGGGCGTTACCTTGACGTGGATCTGGTTACGCAGCACGGCTGCCCTCAGTATCATTGCCTTGGCTCGTCTCTGAAACTCTTTTCCCATCTGCAACGACTTCTCAAACGTGGTGCTTCTCTGATCCACGTCTCTGGCGTACAGGATCTGGGGAGGGGTGCAGGGGACATTTCAGGACAGAGCGGCACCCCAATGCTGAAAATGGAGGGGGAGGGGCTTACAACCAGCTTTTGCTTCCCCCTCCTAATTTGGAATCACCAATCATGTCTCTCCAGTCATTGCTGTGCCCTGCACTAAATTACACTCATTTAGCAGAATCACACGCCACCAGCCACATGCTGTGTACACGCACCACTCTCACACTCTCACACACATAAGAGCAGGAGGTGCTGGGCCCTGCCTTGCTGTGGGAGTCGATCCGTGCGTTGATCAGCCCCTCCAGGATCAGCTGTGTCAGTTCATCCTCCAGCGCCGCTACTGTGGTGTTGAACGCCGCCGCCATCTTGTTCATGTCGGCCGATACGTACGGGCTGAAGTACTGCAGGTGGGGACGATGGCAGAGAAACTTTGGGATACCTGAGGCTACCTGTGCCTGTACCTGTGCTGAGACCACAGGTCACTAGTGTAGGAATGCACAGAATAATATTCTACAACCCTGTTACTCTCCAATCACCGTCCTTTCCACCCTCCCTTTACCTGTGAGTGTGGCCAATCAGAAACTAATTATTCAGTTTTTTTTTATTTAGTTTTTTTTATTTCGAACAATTTAATAAAGATTAAAATAAAATTAAGAATTGAGATAATGTCAACAAACTAAATAATTTAACAGAAAAAAGAAGAAAAATAAAATAAAAAAATAAAAAATAAACCTGGGAGAAAAGAAAACCAGGGCTGAATTGCGATTGCGAACGCCCCCCATAATTAAATCTAATTATGACAGTCAACACCATTTGCACTAAACTAAGTTTAACTTATATTTACCCAATTCAATAAAATGTATCACGGTCTAACGCTGCGTTCTCACATCGAGCAACATCAATACTAATTATCAGTGTCATGACATAACTATAAAGAATAGAATATATGGCAAATATGTCTTTGATATATTGTGCATTGCCAATGCTTCTCTTCATAAGAAATTGTAACTGCATAAGCTGACTTAGTGAACACAACAGGAAGCTCTTTCCCTGCCCTTCAGTGAGAACACGGCGTAACTATTTAATAATTTAGGGAAGTACATTAAAAAAAAAATTTAAAGACACTTCTCTGCCAACAGAGGTCATAGGTCGTGTCTCACTCACCTGAATTAGGGCTCTGTTCCTGATTTGCGTGTACAGTGTTCGTACGTGAGGGGCCAGGTACATGTCGAGGAGAAGGTTATCCTAAGAGGGAGATGAGGGGCAGTGAATTCACTCCACCTACAGTTTGGCACGGCATCCATATATAAAAACAGCTGAACACAACATCACCTGACACAAACAAAAATAGACAAAATCTATTTGTTCTCAGTTTAATTATCCGCACACACATATTAATATTTAATCAATCTTGTCAATCTACACTAATCAATAATGTCTATAAATGAATATTTCTCCATTATTATTAGTCTATCAAAGAATGTACTGATCTGCCTCAAATTATTTACTGATTATTTATTGACCAAATAATCAGTCATTTAGAAATCAGATTAATCATGAAATCTATTAATCAATTGATTAATACTAATCAAATGTAATTGTATTAATATAAAAATAATCAACTGATCTAGCATTTAATCAAATAGTAATCAGCCACTTATAATCCAATCAATCAATCAACTGATAATTAAATGTATAGCCTTCATAAGTACAACGATCCGGCAGGCAGATTTATAAGATTAACAAATGAACACAGTCAGACTGTGACAGTGTTCTTTAATACTAATAGAGAAATGAATCCCAGCGTTCCTCACCTTTATCTCATCCAGCATTTTGAGGCATGACGCGTATTTAGACTCGTAAAACTTGAAGATAATATCCCGCACTTGAGGCTCCAGCTCTAAGAATAATTTAAAGGAGCTGAAAAGGAGAGCGAACAATCATCAAAATATAAACCTTCCCCCGCCTCCCGCCTCCCGCCAAGAAGAATCCAATAGAATAGAATACATGCTTCTTAGCAGAATAGAATAGAATACATGCTTCTTAGCAGAATGGAATAGAATACATACACTTCCTGGCCAAAAAAAAGTTGCACACTCCAATATTTCGTTGGACCGCCTTTAGCTTTGATTACAGCGCGCATTCGTCATGGCATTGTTTCGACAACCTTATGCAATGTCACAACATTTATTTCCGTCCATTCATTTTTGGCCGAGATCTTGTATTGACGACGGGTGAGTCGAACCACTCCGTAAAGTCTTCTCCAGCACATCCCAAAAACTTTCAATGGGGTTAAGGTCAGGACTCTGGTAGCCAATTCATGTGTGAAAATGATTCCTCATGCTCCCTGAACCACTCGTTCACAATTTGAGCCCGATGAATCTTGGCATTGTCATCCGGAAATATGCCCATTGATGGGATAGCCTGGTCATTCAGAACATTCAGGTACTCAGCTGACTTCATTTTATTGCTGCCTAACGTTGCTGAGCCTAAACCTGACCACATGAACCAACCCCAGACCATAACACTGCCTCCAGAGGCTTGTACAGTGGGCACAATGCATGATGGGTGCAACGGCGACTTTTTTTTTGGCCAGGCAGTGTACTTCTTAGCAGAATGGAATAGAATAGAATACATGTTTCTTTGCAGAATAGAATAAAATACACTTCTTAGCAGAATGGAATAGAACACATGCTTCTTAGTAGAATGTAATAGAATACATGCTCCTTTGCAGACGTTTGTATCCAAAGTGAAGTACTGTACATGATGCATACATTTTTCAATATATGTAGTCCCCAGGGATCGAACCCACCACCTTAGCGTCGTTAGCGCAATGCTCTACCCACTAGACTACTGAAATCATCTGTATGAACCGCGTATTGACCGCTCACGCACACTTCTGCATCGTCATCATCACGCTGCGCTGAGGCGAACCGAAGGCTTTACCTGCTGGAAATGACGTTCTTCTGCAGCTCCTGTCTGTCGAAGGTGGCGAGCGCACACATCCCGCCGTACACGGCCACGTTACTCGGGGAGAGAAGCTGAGCACACAAGGAGACTCTGGCAGGTGAGAATTCAGCTACTGTACAGTTAAGCAACAGCTCCAGACTTTAAACTAGCCTTTATTATTTTATTTATATCTCTTTTACTCTTTGGTTTTACTGCTTTATTGATATATGATTTTCTTTCGACGTTTAACTGTATACATTTTATTTTGTCATTCTATGCTTACTATGTTTGTAAAGCACTTTGATCTGCATTTTAATGTATGGAAGGTGCTATATAAATAAAGTTATTATTTTTTTTTTTTTATTAATGAAGAGAGACACATCAAGAAAATGGTTTGAATCAGCTAAGCTCCGCCTCCCACAGAGGTCCTGGGGCAGTGCTCACCTCGGGGAAGTCGCAGTGGTCAAAGGAGGCAAGCAGGAAGCACTTTGCGGCCTGTTTGTACTTTCGAGAGGCGAGTTCTGCCAGACCTGGGGTGCAGAGGGAGGGGACAGTGTCAGGGGTGTGGTGAGGAAGGGAGCCGAATCTTAACCTTAAATTTCTTCTCCACAAAAGAAAACAACAGAGAAAGAGAAATAGAAGAGAGAAAGAGAGGGAACAAGCAGAGAAGCTCCCTGATCTGAAACACCGTTTCTTTACAAAAAGGAACGATATGGACGTTACTGACCTGCAGCACATTTTAGTTTGGTGAGGACTGCTTGATTTTGACTGTCTCGTTCTCCTCTTTGCTACAGTAAGAAAGAGAACACAGGTAAACACAGAAACTAAGCAGTGTTACCGTTTCTCTGTCACAGTGTCAACTTTTCTCTTGAGCACAGTGTAAATGTTTCTGTTGAGCGCAGTGTAAATGTTTCTGTTGAGCGCAGTGTAAATGTTTCTCTTGAGCGCAGTGTAAATGTTTCTCTTGAGCGCAGTGTAAATGTTTCTCTTGAGCACAGTGTAAATGTTTCTCTTGAGCACAGTGTAAATGTTTCTCTTGAGCACAGTGTAAATGTTTCTCTTGGGCACAGTGTAAATGTTTCTCTTGAGCACAGTGTAAATGTTTCTCTTGAGCACAGTGTAAATGTTTCTGTTGGGCAGTGTGAATGTTTCTCTTGAGCACAGTGTGAATGTTTCTCTTGAGCACAGTGTAAATGTTTCTCTTGAGCACAGTGTAAATGTTTCTCTTGAGCACAGTGTAAATGTTTCTCTTGAGCACAGTGTAAATGTTTCTCTTGAGCACAGTGTAAATGTTTCTGTTGGGCACAGTGTGAATGTTTCTCTTGAGCACAGTGTAAATGTTTCTCTTGAGCACAGTGTAAATGTTTCTCTTGAGCACAGTGTAAATGTTTCTGTTGGGCACAGTGTGAATGTTTCTCTTGAGCACAGTGTAAATGTTTCTCTTGAGCACAGTGTAAATGTTTCTCTTGAGCACAGTGTGAATGTTTCTCTTGAGCACAGTGTAAATGTTTCTCTTCAGAACAGTGTGAATGTGTTTTGCCTGTGTAAACATTTCTCTATATCAGTGTAAATGCTTCACTCCACAGTAAAACCTCTCCTCTTCAGCATAAATAGAGGCCTACTGTGAGTTACACCTACCTCTGCAATCTCTGGAGTGGATTCTGCCTTGCTGACATAGCTCAATACATGGGACCAGTTCTGGAGGTAAACGCTAACCTACAGAGAAGTAGGAAAATGTTATAAAGGCGCTCTCCAATAATGGCAAAATCCACACATTCGGCAATACCAACGAGCCGTTTTCTATACTCAATTTCCATATTCCACCAATTGAGGGTGCCATTCAAGTATCCAATTAAAAAGATACTGCACTTTCTTGATATTGTTTTAGTGTATGTTTTCACTTGGCCCAGTATTGGAGTTGCTTGAAGTACATTTTATTGCTTTAGACCACAAACCCCTGAATGCCGTTAGACTAGCCATTTAAAGCTGACTGATGTCAGAACCTTCAGTCAGTATCCAAAATATCCCTCATTGCACATGAAAACCATCTGGCCCAATCGAAAACACACAAAATAAATATGAAATAATATAAAAAACACCCAAAAGTGAACTACTATCCCTTTAAATGAACAAAGGCTATTCTGTTTAATGCGACCGAGTGCCCTCTTTCGATGCATTTTACAACAGCAATTCAACTTAAGCAGGTATTAGTTCAACGATGAGCGGCGATGGGCTTACCTTTATTACATTAAGACACATGTTGATGACGTGCTTGGCGCTAGTGCAGTAGTCTCTGGCTCGTGAGTAACACTTGAGGGCGTTGCTGAGGTCACCGCAGTCTAAATAATGGTCTCCTAGGTCATCGTGACCTCTCCTGGACAGGAAGAAGAAATATGCCCTTTCGCATCACGGAAGGTTCCGGAATGAAAAAACCCACTTTTCGCATTCAAATTTTTTTTTTTTTTGACGGGCCTTCAAATATCTTCATTGAAATTATAATTCAAATGAATTTGAATATTAATGATATAGAAATGAAATATTTTTTCAAGATAGCCATTTTTGTGCTCGATAATCCTGCCCAAATTCAGTAGCTAGAAGACTTCACGCTTCATAACATATAGTACAGTACATAAGAATACTAAAAAAAATAGTGTTTTTACAAAATGCATAAACCAACGGAAAATCAAGCACCTTCAACATTCACTCTGCAATATCCAAGCACTTTCACAACGAACTATATCGCCCACCGCCCATAGTTATTCTGAACAGAGAGTCACTCCCTTTCTGAACTCTTGGAGTCACTCCCTGAACACGCCTCACCCTCCCCGATGCCTCATATGACCCAACATAACCTCACACCACAGCGGGCAGGTTGCACACACACCTGATACTCTCTTTTATGGAGTTGCCCTTGTAGTTCTTCAGGTCGGTATCCAGTTTCTCTAGCTTCAGGAGGGCTTTTTTCCTGGTGGACTCCGCCCACGCCGTGTCCAGCACGGGCGGGTCCCCTCCACCCTCAGGGACAGCGTCCGGCACCCCCTGGACTTCCCTGTACAGACGGACAGACAGATGAACACACTCGCCATGCACGTGCATATCGACGCACCTGGATCCCTCGGATGACCGGTCACGTGTCCACACCAATACCTGTATGCGTGCGCATAGACATGATGACAAACCTGTACACTCAGATTCACACTTTACACAACGCAAGCAGAAATCAATCTTTATTTATATAATTTTATATAAATACAGGTGTGAATTAACTCAATGAGGCCACATGGAGGAGAGGAACACAGTGCTTGGGGAGGTACCTGGAGGCTTCGGTGAGTTTGCGGTGGATCTCTTCATAGACGTCGACGTTGAAGGTTCTTTGGACAAAAGACAGCGCCATCTTGAGGGCTTCTACGCGTAGCTGGGGACAGTGGTCAGCGGTGAACTGCAGCCGCTCGATTCTCATCAACCCGCTGTAGCTGGACGCGTACTGCTCCAAATCCTGAGGGAGAACACCACCTGAAAATAACCTGCCAACATCTAATTGCAATAACCTGCCAACATCTAATGGCAATAACCTGCCAACATCTAATGGCAATAACCTGCCAACATCTAATGGCAATAACCTGCCAACATCTAATGGAAATAACCTGCCAACATCTAATGGCAATAACCTGCCAACATCTAATGGAAATAACCTGCCAACATCTAATGGCAATAACCTGCTAACATCTAATGGCAATAACCTGCCAACATCTAATGGCAATAACCTGCCAACATCTAATGGCAATAACCTGCCAACATCTAATGGAAATAACCTGCCAACATCTAATGGCAATAACCTGCCAACATCTAATGGAAATAACCTGCCAACATCTAATGGCAATAACCTGCCAACATTTAATGGCAATAACCTGCCAACATTTAATGGCAATAACCTGCCAACATTTAATGGCAATAACCTGCCAACATCTAATGGAAATAACCTGCCAACATCTAATGGCAATAACCTGCTAACATCTAATGGCAATAACCTGCCAACATCTAATGGCAATAACCTGCCAACATCTAATGGCAATAACCTGCCAACATCTAATGGCAATAACCTGCCAACATCTAATGGAAATAACCTGCCAACATCTAATGGCAATAACCTGCCAACATCTAATGGAAATAACCTGCCAACATCTAATGGCAATAACCTGCCAACATCATCTAATGGCAATAACCTGCCAACATCTAATGGAAATAACCTGCCAACATCTAATGGCAATAACCTGCTAACATCTAATGGCAATAACCTGCCAACATCTAATGGCAATAACCTGCCAACATCTAATGGAAATAACCTGCCAACATCTAATGGAAATAACCTGCCAACATCTAATGGCAATAACCTGCTAACATCTAATGGCAATAACCTGCCAACATCTAATGGCAATAACCTGCTAACATCTAATGGCAATAACCTGCCAACATCTAATGGCAATAACCTGCCAACATCTAATGGCAATAACCTGCCAACATCTAATGGAAATAACCTGCCAACATCTAATGGAAATAACCTGCCAACATCTAATGGAAATAACCTGCCAACATCTAATGGCAATAACCTGCTAACATCTAATGGCAATAACCTGCTAACATCTAATGGCAATAACCTGCCAACATCTAATGGAAATAACCTGCCAACATCTAATGGAAATAACCTGCCAACATCTAATGGAAATAACCTGCCAACATCTAATGGCAATAACCTGCCAACATCTAATGGCAATAACCTGCTAACATCTAATGGCAATAACCTGCCAACATCTAATGGCAATAACCTGCTAACATCTAATGGCAATAACCTGCCAACATCTAATGGCAATAACCTGCCAACATCTAATGGCAATAACCTGCCAACATCTAATGGCAATAACCTGCCAACATCTAATGGCAATAACCTGCCAACATCTAATGGCAATAACCTGCCAACATCTAATGGCAATAACCTGCCAACATCTAATGGCAATAACCTGCCAACATCTAATGGCAATAACCTGCCAACATCTAATGGAAATAACCTGCCAACATCTAATGAAAATAACCTGCCAACATCTAATGGCAATAACCTGCCAACATCTAATGGCAATAACCTGCTAACATCTAATGGCAATAACCTGCCAACATCTAATGGCAATAACCTGCCAACATCTAATGGCAATAACCTGCCAACATCTAATGGCAATAACCTGCCAACATCTAATGGAAATAACCTGCCAACATCTAATGGAAATAACCTGCCAACATCTAATGGCAATAACCTGCCAACATCTAATGGCAATAACCTGCCAACATCTAATGGCAATAACCTGCCAACATCTAATGGCAATAACCTGCCAACATCTAATGGCAATAACCTGCCAACATCTAATGGCAATAACCTGCCAACATCTAATGGCAATAACCTGCCAACATTTAATGGCAATAACCTGCCAACATCTAATGGAAATAACCTGCCAACATCTAATGGCAATAACCTGCCAACATTTAATGGCAATAACCCAACAAACCGTATACAACCTTATCACAACCTGTGACCCTGGCTGAGGAACTCAACAATCATTTGCCATAAAATGGAAGTCTATAAATCATTAGAGTAAATCATCAGCCTTGAAAGGCATTTTATTTCTACGCTTGGTGTGCCACCCTGAACACTTCCCTGAGTTTATTTTCATAATTACCGATGTAAATTAAAGACTTCATTTCAAACTCCAATTCTAGATTTGTTAAAATGACAAGAGTTGCTCAACTAACAGCGTAAACTACTAATAACATTCCAGAAACAAACCTAGATTGCTTTCGATTCTTGACGCATGTGTTGATTAAAAAGCCACTTAGCCTAATTTACATTTACAAGCTTGCATTTGGTATCAGTTCTTCAGCTTACCGCACATCTGAATTCCCACAATTGGTCACGATGGCATTCACAATTGTGATATTTTCTTTCATATTGAAAGAATAAATACAAACCCTCATTGAAACTGGAAACGTAACCACAAACAGAAAAGTAGCCACCAACTAAATGAATCTACCAAGGCCCAGAGTAATTGGGACAGGTGTTCATACCAGCGTGGGGTTTTCCACCAGATAGTTGATATCGGGAGCATTCTGTTGGTCTTCCTGAGGGTCTGCATCAATCTGCATGGGCTCTGCGGCCCCCTGCCAAAAAACACCCAGGGTAAGGTTATAGTTGGCCGTGTGAATGGACCGAGCCCTCCAAACGATCTGAAACACCAGTGATGTTTAAAAATCTCTAAATGTGGGGGTTATCACATTTTATCAGTTGATTTGAAAACCTATCAGGATTTGCAATGGAGAGGAAAGTTTAGATTAGTCATACAAGTGAGTGATTGACAGTGGATGGTAGCTCCACATTGCACAAAAATACAGTTTAATAACGTTTGGAGGGTCGCGAATGTTAGCAACTCTCTAAAAGATCTGAAACATCAGTGAGTTTGGACAGTGTGCACAGTGCACCACACTGCCCCTCAATGAAAACGCCAAAAGGCACAAGCTCAATGTCTTTGATGGAAAATCCACCAACAGGAACTGTACGATTATGCAAATTCCATATGGCAGTCAAAAATAATGTGAGTTTACTTTAAAATGATTTAATCGCACCAGCATGCTTTTTTTAGTCAACAACATATAAACCTTGAGCAGCGGTGGCTAATCAAGGCTTTCAACCAGCAAAAACCAGCAATGGAAGAGCTGAGCTTTTGAAGCGTGCTTTCAGTTTGCCCGTGCAAAGAAATCACAACTTACTCGATGCCTAAAATCTAATTATTCCAATGATATTTCCACAAAGGGTCATTCCGGGGAAAAAATAGGCCCTTCTGAATCTTGACCTCTCAGATCTTTCTGATACTTGACACCCATACTGTAGCCTTGGAGTAATGACTTTTGAGGAAAGAAATTAAAACACAAACCATCATTATGAAAACAAGGGACAAAGTGTCCATTTTCTCTCCAATTTTGACCTACCCACCTCTGCTTTCCATACCTACAGTTTGACAACCGTAATCACAAAGACTTTCTCTACAACATGGCCCATGTTTGATTACTTTGACTTAATTTTTCACTTTAATTAACAATCTAATTATTTCAAAAATATTTTTTTAAATTTTGATACATTTTTCATATGTTCTCTACAATCTGATATATACACATGCGCATTTACAGAGATGGATCTCATGTACTTTTTAATGTTTTACAGTACTATTACAAAGGGTGATTGACTGGTTAAAGAGGTGCACAGCTCCAGTCCTGGCTTTTGATCTAACAAAAATAAACTACGCTGGTTCTCTCCTGTACTTGAGCTCAGTAAAATCTTTAGAATGCACTCGCAGTCTGCAGCTGTAGCTGGTGCTTAATACAAATATCAGATTAAGATATGATTGAGCTAATTAAATAATTAAGAGCAGAAGTTGGGACAAAATCCATCGAGTCTTGAGACAAAGATATTGGTTTTGTATTTACGGTTGTCAAACTGTAGATCTCGAACGTAGAGGTAGGTAAGTGGAGTGAAAATCGACAGTTTGTCCCTTATTACCTTAATGATGGTTAGCATTTTTTCCCCCGCTCAAAATACAATGGTCATTACTCCAAGGATATATTATGGGTGTCAAATATCAGAAAGATCTGAGAGGTCAAGATTCAAAAGCAGCCATTTTTCCCAAGAACAATGCCAAAAGGGTTTACTTTTGAAATACAACAATACAACCCACTAAAACAGGGGTTGCCAGCCCTGGTCCTGGACAGCCGCAGGGGCTGCAGCTTTTTGCTTTCACCTTAAATACGACGACTACTTAGACCAAAGAAACCAGGTGAGTTGAGTTAACTGTGTAATCGACTGCTTTAATTGATCAATTAAGTGGTGAGTAACAACAAAAACCAGCAGACCCTGCGGCTCTCACCAGGGTTGGCCACTAAAACCTGGAAGATGAATTAACACTGAAACATGGGGAAACATTAACATCATTTACAGGCCAGTTCATTTGTAACCTCGAGTGTTGTTTTCTATGCCTCATTACCTACCAGGTCCAGGAAGCTCGCTGACACACTGAGGCCAGGGGCATTCTCATGACTGACAAAGGGGGGGAAGAGCTCCGACCCGCAGCTGAAGGAGGAGAGGTAATGATCTGTCCCTGTGGATGAGGCTGTGCTGGATCCAGAGCTGTCACTGACCCTGTCCTGTCCCTGCTCTGTAGCGACCCCAAGCCCTGACCCTAATATCTCCTGCAACAAGGACATCAGGCAACAAGTCTCAAAAAAAAGTCTCAAAAAAATGCATCCTCCTTTCCTCCACTACCAGCTCCTTTCCTCCGTGCCCCAGAAACCGATCTTTGTGTCCTAATCTAATGTTGCTGATTAGGCTACATATTAATTACAAATGGTTACAAATTGATTAATGTCTCGATGCAAACCGCAATGTCAGGTACATTGTATACTGTACCGTACTAAAAACGTTCAGGCAGTTTTGCACACTTCCGGGTAGGAGACGAGTGGTAGTGGCGGAGTGGAGGAAAGGAGGAGAGGAGTGAAGAATATTGGGACGCACCCTCCATCTGCACTTCACATTATCCCGGGGATGGGCAACACCAGGCCTTCGAGGGTCGGTGTGTATGCAGGCAGGTTTTTGCTGCCACCAGTTACCAAGTATTTACTTTGCCCAATCATTTACATGAGCTAATATTTTAGCTACATTTTGCGATATTAACAGTCGCTGATGATTGTCTATGCACGTATTGTAGTGTTTTATTGTGGTCTAATTTACGAGTTAATTGGTGTTGGTGTATAAGACTAATTAGCTGATTGAGCCAGGGTAACTAGTGGCAGCAAAAATGTGCATGCACACCGGTCCGCGAGGCCTGGAGTTGCCCATCCCTGCATTGTAACGAGACAAAACCACTGCACACTCAACATCAGGGGAATCAGACTCAAGTCATCAGGGCCAAGGTGTCTGCAGGTATTTGTAGTTTTTTTTCTTTTCAATCAGCATCCAATTAAGGCCTTAAAGACGAGGTGGTGGATTCTTTAGGCAATCCACAACTTAAATGAATAACTGGTACCGAAACACACCAGAAAACAGCAGACACTGTGGCCTTCCAGGACCAGATTCGGATATCCTTGCTGACACCCTTGCTCTACATCCTCCTGGTAGTTGAAACAAATGTTCACTTAATATAATTCAATTTTACTATCAATAGAAAGGAAACCAGGGGGAAATGAAGACATTGACTCTCTGGTGACTACAGTCATCGTTTTACCTAGCTAGCATGGATCAGTCATTGCGCTCACAGTTATTACAAAGCCCATAGAGAGAGACTACACAATCTCTGGTTATTATATACACCGGCAAACTACACCAAATGAAAGAATTGCAACAGTTTAGTAACCTGGAAGTGGTGTTTCACTGTCAGACTGCTAAATTGAATCGCAAGGAAAACAGCTCTCTAGTGGCTACATTGCTCAACTAATGAATCTTTGTTATTTCAGAAAACGCATAACAAAAAGGTCCATCATACCATTCTCTCCGATTACGTGGTCACATTGAATACAGTGTTTATGGGTTGTATATTAGTAGCAAACTAGCAAATAAACAACAATCTTCTGAGAGCGTGAAGACATGGAAGTGTAGCAACGCACTGCGGTAAACAATCATATCCGCTTGCTAACGTTACCTATAGCCAATAGCCACCACGTCTTGCACTGGAAAAATCAGCCAGCAGCTAGCTAGTTCACGTTAGCTTGATTGCAGTTTTGACAGTGTAAGGTTACATCGCTAAATACAAACAATTACACGTTTTTTTTCTCTCCGGACAGGTAGCTACTAGGTAACTAGTTCGCATGCTATTAGCATGCTGTCTAGCTACGCAAGAGACATATAGCTAATTTCATTTGACATAAAGTTAGGTTTCAAGTTAACTATAGATTGTACTGATGAATACTTGTATTCCGTGAGCTAATGACCATGGACGCTAGCATTGTAACGTTACTTTACATTCATTAGCAAGCCATGGGAAAGTCATTCATCCATTTAAGCCAATTCAATGCATATTCATAATTCTATTTTTTTTTTTTTTTTACTGCGTAACATTATGAGGTACAGAGCAGAAACTACATGATCTAAAGTTCGCTTAGCAAGCCATCTAGCTTGATAGCGACGTTACCAGCTAACAGGCTACGTGGTTTAATTGCTATATGATTGTCCTGTCCATCACACTGTCCTCTACGGACACTGTTAGGGACATCTAAATGAGAAATACTCCCGCGTATTTTACACGCAAACGCCAGAAATAAGCGCACAATAATAAACTCCCGCCACAGTGGTGGAACCCGCGCGAGTCCAACTTGGAACAAGTGGCAAAGACTTAGCTAGCCAGCTAGCTAATGCTAACGTTAGCAAACTAGCAGTCTGAGGCCCTAGCTTAGCTAGCCATTAAGCTAAATGCTTTTAATTAGCGGCAAACCTGGGGGTTCGGTTGCCACGAGACTGACAGTAGAATAAGGTTATTCGTGCATAATTCCATTAATACATGCTTTAAAATTATAATTTTTTAAATAACTGGTTTACCTGAAAGTTAAAGACCTGCACGGGCAGAGGCATCTCCTCCTCCTTCTCTGCAGAAACACAGAGCAGAAACACATCCGGGGCATTGGGTGGACGTGACGCACGTCCTTGCAATGGAATGACGTCATTGCATACTTCTGCCTGCAAGCGTGCATTTTGTGCTGGTAGCGCAAAAGTAGAATAATATTTAGAACGGGCTTGATTTACTAAGACCTTTAGCGTGTGCAAAACATTTTAGCACACGCAAAATCAATAACATGATCAAATATTTGGTCATGGCATTTGTTTTGCAGCAATCATTGGTTGTGTTATTAGTTTTGTACATGCTAAATGTCTTAGTAAATCAGGCCCTCTGTGTCTGTATTTACAAAACATGAAGGAACACAAGCCAGAACCCTATTCGTTTACATTATATTGTGTTTACACAGACACAATGTGACTTATTTAGTAAATTGCACTATTGTAAAACTATTTAATTCAGTTTTCCAAACATTCTTCCCCACCAACTCCTGTAATATGAATCAGAATTTGCTTTCTATGCTTTCCCAGCATTATAAGATAATTTTAATGTGCATTTCAGCGTGGTGCAATTATCTCATATTGTGCCATTTAATTGACCTTACTGGGTTGGAAAGTCCATACTGGTAGCTATCTTATGAATCTCCTGAGCTTTGACTCTGAGGAAGACGTCGAAACGTCATTCTCCCCTGTTCTCTATAAATACGTTTTGTTCTGAGCTCTGTGTGCTCCAGCCTTCCTTATTTCAGGTTAGTTCCAGTGAAGTTGTGCGGGTAAAGAGTCCTTTATTAAACTGTATTTTTGTGCAATTTGGAGCTACCATCCATTGTCGATCACACACTTGTATGACTAATCTAAACTTTCCTCCATTGCAAACCCTGATAGCTTCTCAAATCAACTGATAAAATTTAGATATTTGTGAAGCCTCTTCACACCCTCATCGCTAGTTATTCCTCTACATGTTCATGCAATAAGAACCACAGCGTTGATAGCCCACATAGAAATTTGGTTCATAGTTCATATTTATTATACAAAAACTGTTTTTTTTTCTCCCACAATACTTCAAGACATGAAAAATATACAAAAAAATGACACACACAACCAAGCATGGAATACACCGCAAATTAGTAGCTATGACAACAAGCACTGACCTCCTAAGACTCCAGAACAAGAAATTCTGTTTTCAGGTTCCAGATAGTTACCATGCAGTTAAAACATTTCAGAGCAGTCCTCAAACACATATGGACACAACTGGTTGTGTTTGCCATGCCTTACAGAGCCAACAAGCTTCCAGATTCAGTGCAGTGCTGACAACACTGAAAATGTGTACTCCCAAAGATCACCAGCAGAGGGAGACACATTTTCATTCCCTTCTAAGCCTTGCGAGACTATTTAGAAATTCAAGTGGTTGAAGTAGACAAGTGTGTCACTGAAATAATGTCAAACTATACAAACAGCAAAGCTAACAATGCTTTAGTATCCTCATTCTAGAGTCTGAATTTAGTTTTCGCAAATAAAAACAAGGTAATATATTTAGATACATTCAAAAAACTTTCTTTAATAATGCATACCTCCTCAAAGTTTACACATAATTAACATAGGAGTTTGTTTTGGCAATGATTAATACAAATAAAGTATTTTTTGTCATTCTTTTTAAACTTTTTTTTCTAGTTTCTAGAGTTATTTTGTAAAGTCAAGTGGATTATCACAGATACAACACGCAACATTGCTGTCTACTGGAACAACCCAAAATCTCAAACGCACGCATGCAAGCATGCATGCACCTGTGCACGCACGCACACAGTCACACACACTCTCTCTCTCTCTCTCTCTCTCACACACACACACACACACACATACAACATGCACCCAACCACTCAATATGCAAACTTGTCAACTAATACAAAGAGGAAATACACATTTTTAAGTCCCCGGAAGGAAATGAAACAGTGGATGACCACTTGAGCCCTAAGTTTCAACACAAGGCTCTACAGGTGGAAGGGTTCTGTGGTTTATAAATTTGGCATGCTAGTCCCCAAATACTAGTCACAATGGCACATGATGATCCTATTCATCTCCTCAGTTCGTTTGTAGCAGTAAACATTGTCGATATACTCACAACATGCAGGGCAAGAGAGGGCAGCGGACTCCAGCAATGGGCTGTACAGGCTTGCCAAAAGCCATTTTCTGTTCAATTACGTCACAGGTGGACTCTTGACATAGTTAAGGAGGGAGAAAGGTCTAAACCAGAACCCAGCGATGGTCTAAGACAGGTTGCAGCTCGGCTGAAATCTCAGGATGAGAAACGCTGACGAAATAAGGACACTGGAGGGACGACGTTACGTTGGAATTAAATGGAGCCTCACAAACCCGTCACTTTCAGTCATCTTTTAAACAAATGATAATAGATTTTTTTTTCTATTAGCCCTTTCTATTAGCCTGATTCCACTTAGCCAAACAACTGCCACGTCAATTGGCAAAAATGGGAAGGATCCTTTGAAACTGGGATGAAGAGGCAAAAAAAAGCTACAAACCAAATAACCTGTATGTGAATGTATAATGAATTTACAATTAAAAAAAACAACATTTGTTCCAAGAGCAGTTAATGACTGCATATGAATCCTATGAAATGATACTCATCAGAAACCACATAAGAGATAACCAATAAGAACCCTTTAAAGCCAGGTGATTATACTGCCCCTAACCAGTGTAGTGTCTGGTTCCCTCCTGACCTGGACAACTAGAACCACAGAAGCCTGTCAAATCAGACATAAACGCCATCACACTGAACATTCACAGACCCCGATTATGTGAAAAAAATAAATAGATACAGGCAAAAACAAAATGTCCACGTCTACACTGCCACACCGCAGAAGAAGAGCTTTTTGTCAAGGGAGAATGAGGGAGGAAGAGTGTGGTTTCCTGTCTTAATATGGTAAATAAAGGGGTTGAGTCCTTTCCGGGGATAACTCCTTTAATTTTACGACCGATTAAGGCAAATTCGGACAGTTTGTTTGACAAATTATCATTAATTTTTTTAAAACTTGGACAAGATTGGACGCACTGGTGCGTCCAATCCCCTCTTCCCTCCCTGAGACCCCGCCCACATTTCAGGAGTACCGTAGTGGAATCGATTGATCAGAGTTGTCTCAGAAAGCAGCCCGTGGCTCTCCTTGCGTTGCCGTAGCAACAGAAGTCCCCTTGCCCTCCCCATGCCGTGCTGCTCCTGAGATGGTCCTGCCTCCCCCCCAGCCCCCGCCCCCTTCAGATGATGCTGCACTTCTTGCCACGCTTCTTGACAGGGGGGGGACAGAGGACGGCCCGGATCGCCTCGTCGAAAACCGTCTTCAGGCCCCGCTGGGTCAGCGCGGAACACTCCAGGTACTTGACTGCGCCTGATGGAGGGAAACAACAAAACCCAGCGGGACCGTGACTGTCAACGGGAGTGCAATGACACGCTCACAAAATTACCTGTTAAATATGCGACTGACCTGGACACGAAGTCCAAAACCTTCGACTGAAGCACTGATGCTCACTGGCCTTTGACGGCCGTTTGTAAAAAAAAAAAAAAACGGTCTTTTGCAAAAAACGAAAATGATCAGAGCCTACAACCATACTGAATATCTCCCAGGTTAGAACCCCTCCCCTCCCATGCTGACCCGCCCCTTGGCCCTCACCGATCTCACGTGCCATGGCCAGGCCCTGTGGGTACGTAATGGGCGCTAGCTTCTTGTCCCGAAGGCGCTCGATGGTGTCCTTGTCGTCCCGAAGGTCCAGTTTGGTGCCCACCAGGATGATGGGGGTGTTGGGACAGTGGTGACGGACCTCTGGGTACCACTGGCCCAGGACACAGAGACACGGGTCAGAACCGAGAGAGAGCGAGCACAGTTTGGCAGAGAACGCCCGAACAGGCAGCCGATCTCAGGTGAGATCAGAGGCACAGCGCTCACCTTGGCTCTGACGTTCTCAAAGGAGGCAGGGCTCACTAGAGAGAAGCATATCAAGAACACGTCCTGTACAGGAAGCACAGAAAAAGCCATCAATCAACATTTTCTCAAAGCGGTTAGACAGACACAGAGGTGCAGAAATATGCAGACATAGAAAAACTACAACATCTTATAGAATTGGGAAGCTGCAAATAAACTGTCTGCTAGCCGTGGACAGACGTTACGTTTCTCTGTACAGTCCACCCCACTGTAGCAATGTAAATTCTGTTTTAAAAATGGCGTTCCTGGGGCGCGTCTGGGTGGCGTAGCCTATAGAGCACCATCCGCACACTCATTGCGAACCGTGATGTTGGCGGTCCAAATCCGGCCGCACGACCCTTTGTCACGTCTCTCCCTCTCCCTCTCGCCCCATTCTTCCTGTCTCTCTACACTGTGCCGCTTAATAAAAGCGGAAAAAACCCCCAAAAAACGATGCCATCCCAAGTATCCTCACATTCACCTGACATACAAATAAGCAGAAGTTGCGTTCAGGATGGGAGCAGTGTGCAGTAATAGATTAGCTGGAGGGTGAAACCGTACCGTCTGTGGGTAAGACAGTGGGCGGAGCCTGTCATAGTCCTCTTGTCCCGCTGTGTCCCACAAGCCCAGGTTGACGGGCTTCCCATCCACCATCACATTGGCCGAGTAGTTATCAAACCTGCAATAAGAGTGTGCTGCTTAATTGACAAATACAAGCCTGATTGGTACACACCAGAGGTGTAAAATCCAGGGGTCAGAAAGTCAAAGTCCTGCCGTGTGTTTCTTCCACCCATTAACTCAGCCAGCTGGTTTCACTCATTAGATCTACTTTTACTTTACTGAACCTGGGTTTTACACCTCTGGTACACACTCAGAGTATCAGACCAAGTGTAAGAAGTAAGCAGTCAATTCCATTACATTGTGTAAGTCGCTTACACGACTTTCATTTATTTACATATTATAGCTTTATTTTGAAAGCATGAAAAAAAAGGCAAGCACAGCTCTTTGTATGAATAGTCATTTATATGTCTGTGTCTAGGCTGTTGGAGGGTGTGACCCTTTGCTATTTTTCTTTTGGTATTTTCCTATGATCCAATTCTGTTTGATGCTGCTTTGTTTTTAGTATTTGTAATTTATGTTAGAGGTTCTGGATTGTGCACACCTCTAATTTAATTAACTCTTATGCCTTTGGTTTATTTCTGTTGAAAATAATGGTGTCTTACAAGCCCATGTGGGCTGGGCATTTTTGTGATGCATGACGCCGAACGAAAAATAAATCAATCAATCAAAATCATATTATCAACAACAACGCTGTTCTACCTGGGAATCAAACCTGCAACCCCAATTCCCCCCCGCCCTTTACGCCGCTCCCCAGAACTCACACAGTCGGGATGTACTCCCCAGGGAAGGCATTGGTGGTGTAGCTGATGAGAAGACATGTCTTACCCACGGCACTGAGAGAGGGAGGGAGAGAGGAGTGATAGAGAAACAGAAAGAGAGAAAGAAAGTCAGTGCTGAAGCTTACTGTAATAAGTGGGGAGAAAGGTGGTAATAATTCTAGGGGGGCAAAGCCGGGAAGGGGGAAAAGGGAGGGCCAATATACAGGTGCAGCTCAAAAAATTCGAATATCGTGAAAAAGTTCAATATTTTTTGTCACTCATTTCAGAAAGTGAAACTCATATATTATATAGATTCATTACACATAGAGTGAAATATTTCAAGCCTTTATTTCTTGTAATTTTGATGATTATGGCTTACAGCTAATGAAACCCAAAATTCAGTGTCTCAGAAAATTAGAATATTTTGCTTTAACATATTTTTAAAGTATCATATTTAATATTTGGTCGCATATCCTTTGCATGCTGTTACTTCCTGAAGTCTGTGACCAATCAACATCAAAAGACTCTCGATATCTTATTTTCAGGTACTGTTACAAGCGATACTATAACCTCTCTGCATTTGAACTGATCTCTATGGGAATTTGGGGGTGAGACTAGATTCAGCTGTAAATTACACTGGTACAGTATGGAACACATGGCTGGCTAAATGGTTGTATGTCATCAAGGGTCTGAGCTATCGAACGAGCCCCAAACCATCACTCTGTTGCCAGATATGGAGTAGATGTGGATGGATCACTGCAAGGGTTATTTCTCCTGACTCATTTTCCTATAGAACTCTATGGGGAAAAAAGTCAGGAGAAACAACCCTTAAAGGGATCCATCCACATCTACTCCATATCTGGCTGCAGAGTGATGGTTTGGGGCTCGTTTGATACCTTAGACCCTTGATGAAGTACAGCCATTTCACCAGTCATGTGTTCCACTAAATTAATGTAACATATAAAGAGAAAGAGAGATGCAGGGAGAGCGGGAGAGAGAGACTGGCATGGGCGAGCCACTCATTCGCTTTCGGCTACCAGTTAGCTCCCAATGACTGACCCAGGATCAGCGCCACTCATTCACTCTGTTACCAGTTAGCTCCCAATGACTGACCCAGGATCAGCACCACTCATTCACTCTGTTGCCAGTTAGCTCCCAATAACCGACCCAGGATCAGCGCCACTCCTTCACTCTCTGCTACCAGTTAGCTCCCAAAGACTGACCCAGGATCAGCACCACTCATTCACTCTGTTGCCAGTTAGCTCCCAATGACTGACCCAGAATCAGCACCACTCATTCACTCTGTTGCCAGTTAGCTCCCAATAACTGACCCAGGATCAGCGCCACTCCTTCACTCTCTGCTACCAGTTAGCTCCCAATGACTGACCCAGGATCAGCGCCACTCATTCACTCTGTTGCCAGTTAGCTCCCAATGACTGACCCAGGATCAGCACCACTCATTCACTCTCTGCTACCAGTTAGCTCCCAATGACTGACCCAGGATCAGCACCACTCATTCACTCTTTGCTACCAGTTAGCTCCCAATGACTGACCCAGGATCAGCGCCACTCATTCACTCTGTTGCCAGTTAGCTCCCAATAACTGACCCAGGATCAGCACCACTCATTCACTCTGTTACCAGTTATCTCCCAATGACTGACCCAGGATCAGCCAGCCCACCTCTGATCCAAGTGCTGCTTATGCTGTGGTATATGGTCAGAAATCACCCTGCTGGGGCAGCGATGTCAATCAGAGAATTACGCTGTGATTGACAGCTAGTGAGAGCTAGCTGTTTACTGAGAGCTTTCCTTTTCGTATAAAAATGAACTAAATAAAATTTATGTTATCCCCGGTCCATGGTTGAGCGTGCGACCAGATTTAACACACCTGACCTGCCTCTCACAGCAGTCTGCACGGGGCCTTTTGAGAAACACACAGTTGTGTTCCATCGTAGTCAATAGTATCTTCTGCATGAGCCCTGCTGTTGCCACGTGAACGCTCCCCTCCTGTGTAATTGGCCAGCTTTGTGTGGTTTCCATGCAGACGAGTTCTCGAGTAGAGTAGGAATCCATCAGTCGCCCCTCAGGCAAACCCCCAAAAATGCCCCGAAATCACGCGAGCACTCACGCCGCGAGTTTGCTACGGAGACGCAATGTACCGACTGCGTCTAACATACAGAAACTGTCACAGGGAAGCTTTAGTTTGAGACAAATATTATTCTACACCGGTGACTCGTCTGCACTGTTTTTTAAACGTTTAAAATTACCTTATACTGTAAACGTGTGTGTAGAATATATTATTCCACTCCTGCCTGCTGCTTGTGTGTGTGTGGTGTTATGGTAAAAACTAACTAACTAATGAACCATTTGCTAATTATTTGCACCCTTCCACCAGGTAGTGGTGTTTTTTTAAACACGGCATCGTACTGTGGAGAGATTTATGAAAAGATAAGTAATTACGCAGATTACCTATGTTGCTTTGATGAACACCCATCCTGAGCTCCGCCCACCGTGTCTGTTTTGGCCTGGGTCTATTCTGCATCAGGCACACTATGGTCTGATAGAGAGTGTTTCTGGGTGGAGGGGGGTCTCACACTAGCAGTCAACACCCCTCACCCAGGATGCTGTGGTTAACCACCAGGAGTGAAAGGGGTGTGGCTGTGTGCAAGTGACAGCATACTGAGAACACACACACCCACCCTCCGTAACCCAGGAAACGAGAGGAGAGGATTTGGGGTGGATGAGGCAGAGAAAGAAACGATGTGAAGAGAAGAGAGGATGTGATGGAGGGGGAGATAAAGAGGGTGGAGCAGACTGTGCCAGCGTGAAGGGAGAAGGGCTGAAGGGAGTCCTGGTAGCCCGGGCTCTCGCTGCATCCAACTGAGCCACTGAGCTGTGAAAGCAGGCTGAGCCAGTGAAACAGCTGGAGAGCATAGGGGGGAGGAGCTTCGGCCAGTCACGTGACAGAAATAACTATTCAGGAATTAACCGTTTGTCGCCCAGATCTCCGTCCTCCTTCCCAGCCCTTTTGCCCGGAGGTATGACTCTGCGATACCTCTCACTTACATTCAGCAGTGTGTGTGTGTGTGTGTGTGTGTGTGTGTGTGTGAGAGAGAGAGCGAAAGAGAGAAAATGTGGTGCCCAGTATGTGTTCACTATTGAGTTAGTGAGACATTTCAAGCCTGTGAAACGCCGGCATTCCTCATTAACCTGAGAAAAGTCGTTCCAACCGGACGGCTCAAACAGATCTCTCAGTGGAGGCAGTAAAGAGACACAATAGTGACCTACCTCATGGCTGTGACACTAACCTATTGCACAGTCCTCAAACAGCATACAGAGGGGGGGTGGCAACAGTGTATGGGACAATATTAATAAGGTGTGGTTGTGAAACCACAGCTTTTGTTGCTCTCCATACTTCTTATTATTCTGTCACGTTTTTGTCACCTATCTCCTCCTACACCATTCACACCATCAACACCATTCATACCTCATATTATACCTTTTCTTTTTTGGATGTTTAATTCTCCTTTGGGTGTTTGTTTGCTTTTTTCTTTGTTTTGATCTTTTATGTTCTTAGCAACATGGTTTATTTTATTTTTTTTGTGTAGAAAACATTGCAACGTACAAAGGTTAGGCAATTATAAGCTACTTAGCTTCAGCCTTAACCTTTTCGGTCATTCTTATGTGATCAATGATGTCTAGAGATCTTTATCTCTAGTTGATGTACTGTGAAATATGATCGAAATAAATAATTAAATAAATTAAATAAAATACACCCTCCAGGTTGCTATTACTTTTTACCTTTATACCATATACGCTTTTTCAGATAATCAACCTTTTATTGCCAAATGGGAGTTAACGGGCACATTTTGAAGACTGATGCAATAGAATGTGGATGCTGTAACATATTACATTGCTTATGACATCACAATGCTCTACAACACCGTTATGACCTAACAATGCTATTTCTGATGATTTTACCTTTTTGTGCTTTCATCACAATTCATTACTGTATCACGTCCAGGTTCTTTAGACTACTTACCACAAAATACATCACCATATTTGAACACTTTCACCTTCTTTAGATCCCTTTATACCACATTACCACTTCATACCATTTCCACCTTTTATTTACCACCTCACACTATACCATATTACCATCTTCCTATATCATTTCCAGCAATTGATACCACTGCGAAGCAACCACACCTACAATTTCATTAGGAATTGTTAATCTAGTCGAAAATTGCTCTCCTATTTTCACCTGCAACTGCAACTTCCACACTAGCCATACCATTATTGTGCTTAAATGATTAAGCATAAACCCATACCCAAATGCATAACACTACATTCTCCAAGTGTGGGACCCAGGGTCCTGCATAACTCGACCATGTGTATTTCAGCTTCTGAGCAAGATCCACCTTTCAAAAAAAAAAATTATTTATTTGTTTGTTTGTTTTTGTCAAATTACGCATCTTGAGTCTGACCTGGTTCTGCCCCGGTCCGCCCAAACTCACATGCCTATGTACTATTTCTCTACATCTCATAAACTCTGTCTCTGATGAGCGAACGAAAATTGAAGATAAGTTGGAAAGGATAAATATTGTGCGTAACCTACACAATGCGCGTATTTAAAATAAAAAGCAAACATTCCCCACAGCGAGACGAGCGCTAGTAGAATCAAGTCTGTTATGAATTCAGAGTAGGCTAATCATCGTGTAGGTGTGAAAACATTACCTCATACCATGTCTCACATTTTAGAATGTGCTCAGATCGACGCGAGCTGGACAGTAGGCTAGCTCATATCTCATATAATAGCCTTAGCCTACGATTTAATTTAGATTGTAACTAGCTAATGACAAGACTTATTGTAATAGAGAAGACCCCACGCTAAAAGCAATTGAAACCAACAAAACACGTAATATTTTTTTAAATGAAAGTTGCGCACATCGAACCACATTGCTGTTTCTCGCACGTACAAACGCATTATATTATAAATAACATAATATTAAAATCCAACAATTTTGTGTTGATGGCACTGAATAATTATATCAAAATACATTTTTTTAAAACACATCCATGCCCACGCTTATGAATCAAGCCATCTGATTAGCTTGTTAGATAACCACCCAGCTACGTTACCGTTCTGCCCCGACACCGGCCGCAGCCCTTCTTGCAATTGCATTCTCCCGATAACGTCTGAAATGCACAAGGAAAAAGGTAAAATATGAGCCTACTGTAACTCAAGAATATTTGCTCTTACCCATCGCCGACAACCACGCATTTAATGGCTTGCATTTGCAGAGTAGGATGGTGTGTCAAACAGTAGACTCTGAAATATATTTAAATGCTCGCAATTTTGCCCACGATTTCAGATATCTGTATTAATAACGGGTCTGTTTCGCTACGCGCACGAGCTGCAGCAGCAGAGACGCACCCCGAAAATGACCGAATCATCCGGTAAAGAACGAGCCTATTTAAAGTGGCAGGCAATTTTACCCAATCCTTATTCTGACCAAATAAAAGAACGCCGATTTGGCCAGATGGTGACGTAATGAATCGGTGGGGCGAGGAACAGTAAACACAAACAAAAGAAAACGAGCGATACAGGCTAATTTTGTGACATCAAAAGCGATAAAGAAATATAATAATTCTAAATGAACTATTAACAACTGTCTGCAGAAAAATATGTAGGCCTACACAAGTTTTGAGTGATTTGACTACAGGATAAGTTTGCAGCTTGAAACAGTTAAATTATCTACTCATACAACCAGCAGTAGCCTAATGAGATTTTAAAAATAAGCATTTTTTCAGTCATTCATTGGATGTAATATTTTTTTCTGAGGGTCTGGAAGTTATAGCTACTTGATAAACGTGTGATTTTATGAAGACAGGTTGCATATAAAATTGTAGGCCTACATACTGTGGTGTTCACATAACCAGATGAATCCTCCATGACAAAGTTTCTGAAGTGTGTTGCTTCTTTGCTGCAACCTCCTGGTAATTTTCCTAGCTGTGCAAGGTAAACCGCTTCGGAACCTTCATATGTTGAAATCTTCACCACGTATCCCCAAGTGAGTCAAGAACTACCACTGAAAAATGTGTGTAACACAATCCACTCTGTGGCTGGGGGGAAAAAATGATTATTAGCATGGATTATGAATAGGGTAAAACAAAAATCAACCCTTTTTACATTTCACCCAAAAAATCCCATGAAAAGGTCACCCTGAGGTTGACACGACAGCATACTTGAAAACTATTATTAAGCTGTCATACAATATCCCCCTGGTAGCCAAGACCAAGTAATTAAGCACTTATAAGTCAATAAAATCTCATTTGTTTTCCCAATTACCATTTACAACCCAAAATAGGGCCTTCTTGCTGCACAATTGTAGATAAAGGCAATTATAATGTATATATTTTTATGACTAAATGCAAAATGATTTATACATTTTTGTTTCTGGAGGGGGTGGGGGGGTCACGTCAGTTTTAACAATCCCAGATCGGTCCTTCACAATTCACATTTGGCGTATCGTCCACCTTTTCAAAAAAGATTCATATTTTATTGCACTGTGGACTGTTTAATAAAATATTCTTGGTTGTTCCATGGGTGTGCTGTGATGCTGGAGTACTGTAGGCCTGGAGCCATGGGTGTGCTGTGACGCTGGAGTACTGTAGGCCTGGAGCCATGGGTGTGCTGTGACGCTGGAGTACTGTAGGCCTGGAGCCATGGGTGTGCTGTGACGCTGGAGTACTGTCGGCCTGGAGCCATGGGTGTGCTGTGATGCTGGAGTACTGTAGGCCTGGAGCCATGGGTGTGCTGTGATGCTGGAGTACTGTAGGCCTGGAGCCATGGGTGTGCTGTGATGCTGGAGTACTGTAGGCCTGGAGCCATGGGTGTGCTGTGATGCTGGAGTACTGTAGGCCTGGAGCCATGGGTGTGCTGTGACGCTGGAGTACTGTAGGCCTGGAGCCATGGGTGTGCTGTGATGCTGGAGTACTGTAGGCCTGGAGCCATGGGTGTGCTGTGACGCTGGAGTACTGTCGGCCTGGAGCCATGGGTGTGCTGTGACGCTGGAGTACTGTAGGCCTGGAGCCATGGGTGTGCTGTGATGATGGAGTACTGTAGGCCTGGAGCCATGGGTGTGCCGTGACGCTGGAGTACTGTAGGCCTGGAGCCATGGGTGTGCCGTGACGCTGGAGTACTGTAGGCCTGGAGCCAGCCGCTGCTTCCTGTATCGCTACAGTCCGCTAAGTGCTGTGTCCACACACTAGGAATGTGTCTTAAAAGGATGAGCTCGCCTCTCACTCAACAGCTCTCATGGAATTTATCAACACACACGCGCGCGCGCGCGCACACACACACACACACACACACACACACACACACACACACACACACAGACCAAGCAGCAGAAAAATTTGCAGTCCATCAAAAAACAAATCCACAGACACAACCAATGAACAGGCTTTCAGCATTTTAAGAATTAATCTTTTTATTTTTTATTGCTTGACCTGCCATTAGGACAACTTATACCAAAAGGAGTATAATTTTAGCACATCCAGTAGATCAAACCTTATAGAGTCATATAATAAGGGATAGAAAAATGGTCCTCTGATAGCCGAGACTGCAGTTTCCTGGACTGCAGGCGTCACAAGGGGAAAAGAGCCAAGCGCTGGGCGAGCTGGAGTCTGTGCCTTGAAGGGACAAGCTAAGGCGACCTGTCAACTTCTCCTGTGTACACACATACTCCTATATTTCACAAGCTGATAAAAGCAATGATGGTCATTACTGTAACTTTCTGGCTGCACGGTCAGAATATTCAGTCTGTAAATATAACATCGAGCACAGGAGAAGCACAAAGCGAAAAGTAACATCAGGGAAGCAGGAGTATAAAAGCTTTTTTCTTAAAATCACTTTGGGGGGGGGTTCTGCTATTTTCTACTATAATTATACAATGTAATACAGACCACCTGAGTCCCCCAATCAAATATCACTCGATGACAGGCAAAGCGTTTAATTTATGCGAGGAATCTGCCCTTGCTGGCAAACGGACAGTCTTTTCAACTTCACAAGAATCTCCCCCCTGCCTCCTTCCCCCTTCTCCTTCACCAGCCCGGGATCTCCCCCCTGCCTCCTTCCCCCTTCTCCTTCACCAGCCCGGGATCTCCCCCCTGCCTCCTTCCCCCTTCTCCTTCACCAGCCCGGGATCTCCCCCCTGCCTCCTTCCCCCTTCTCCTTCTCCAGCCCGGGATCTCCCCCCTGCCTCCTTCCCCCTTCTCCTTCACCAGCCCGGGATCTCCCCCCTGCCTCCTTCCCCCTTCTCCTTCACCAGCCCGGGATCTCCCCCCTGCCTCCTTCCCCCTTCTCCTTCACCAGCCCGGGATCTCCCCCCTGCCTCCTTCCCCCTTCTCCTTCACCAGCCCGGGATCTCCCCCCTGCCTCCTTCCCCCTTCTCCTTCACCAGCCCGGGATCTCCCCCCTGCCTCCTTCCCCCTTCTCCTTCACCAGCCCGGGATCTCCCCCCTGCCTCCTTCCCCCTTCTCCTTCACCAGCCCGGGATCTCCCCCCTGCCTCCTTCCCCCTTCTCCTTCACCAGCCCGGGATCTCCCCCCTGCCTCCTTCCCCCTTCTCCTTCTCCAGCCCGGGATCTCCCCCCTGCCTCCTTCCCCCTTCTCCTTCACCAGCCCGGGATCTCCCCCCTGCCTCCTTCCCCCTTCTCCTTCACCAGCCCGGGCCCCGACTGCTCATTTCTTTTTAAATGCTATTTCCGTAACTTCTGCAAAGCAAAACAAAACAAAAATAACAATATAAAAAGTCAGCGTTAGTTTACGCTCGATGAAATGCAGCCAAGTGTCGTTTCCCAGCGTGTGCATTTATGAAGAAACCCCAAGCGTGAATACGCCCGGCTAACACAAAACGCAGTATACAAGCTGCTGTTATGAGAGCGGTGCACTGGGATCATCTTCACACTACACATACGGGTCGAAAAAGTCATTAAATTGTCACAACTTTCATAAGGAATTAACTTTTGTGTTTTCACCTCCATGTCCTAGATACTGCACAACGCAGATCAACACAATATAGCAGATAAAATCTATGAAGATCTCACCGAAAGAAATTCATTTTTAGAGGTAGAATCTCTTTTCTTTAAAACGATGTACCGATGGAAAAAAAAAGGTTCAAACTGAAATGAACCTAATTGTTGTGCAAGGCAATTCTACCTTGCCATCTCCATGTGGATGGGAGTGATGTAAAACTCACGTAACAAGTCTTCCTGCTGTCAAGGATCTAAGACACACTCACTGTTCTTTGTAGGTCAAAGAGTTTATGGAGTTTTATTTGAACATAAACCTCAATTTACATCTAACCATTTGTCATGGCAACTAAAGGAAACCATGGGAACACTTATATGATACCTTCAGCTGCATTAAAGTCAGAGACAGATAAAACACTACTCCACACTTGTACTGTTTTGTTCATGAAAAAGAAAAGTTTCATAAAGGTAAACTGTCCAAAAAAAAAATAAAAATAAAAATAAAAAAGGATAATGACATTGGGTAGCCATGTTGACAAGTTCCGGAAAGACATTCTGGAATGACCCAGCGGGTTCCATCCCACAAAAGCGTAGAATGCAGGCACTTTTTTGACAAACTGTAACATTACAGTGTAACACGGCACGTTCCAGTTCAGTGTTTAAGTGAGTAAAACAGAATACACTTTGGCGGGAGGTTGCATTGTATATAAGGCACCCCCAAAAAATACTCGTCATGCAAAACAGAACTTTTTTTTTCTTCTTTTCCCCCTCCAAACTTAGAAACATACACAAGAGGGTTTCCCAGCTTGAATTCCCAACTCTGACGTCCTGATATGGCATTGTGCTGTGGAAATGATTTATTTGTGTCATCAACCAGTGAGAGCAACTCTTAAACAACGAGCAGGAAAGGGGTGTGGATGTGTCCCTACATCTGAATGCTGAACACTACCAATGAAACAACGGTTCTCTTTTCAGGAGAGGGGGGTTCTTTAAATCATGCCACTGGGCACACAAAATAGAGTGAATTTATGGAAAAATAGGCATTTGAAAAATAATGTTTACTTTTAGAGCCTGCCGTCAGTCCCATCTATACTACACCAACTCTATACATAGTATTAATAGCAATAATAATAATAATAATAATAATAATAAAGGAAATTCCATGTTCACATACATTACAGAACTGTGGAAATTGAAGAAACATTTGGCATGTACTAAGAAAAAAAGGGTAAATACTTTAAACACGTTTAAGACTTCAACAGCATTAAACATAACAGAGCATCTGCCAAAACCCGGTCTTTTAAAAAAGCCGTTTGCCGGATAAAATGCGTTGTGTAACCGAGGCCCACGGCTGCAAAAGACTGACGTTACTTCAGTCCTGCACTCCGCAGGCAGGGCCAGCTCGCGTTTAAAGAAAAGGGAGCCGAGGAGAAAGTACAGAGTTCGTCTGTCGGCATGGATACGGGGCCGCTGCCTGCTCCCGGGTCACGAGGGGCAGCCGTCATCCCACACGATACCCGCCGCGATCCGACGGTTCTACGGTTCGCGGTGTTCGAAAAGGCCTTGCCCCTTTTCCCGACGTGGCTGGTGTTGCTCGCTCGAAAGCGCGAAAATCTCAGCTCGGAAACAAACACAGACGACGGACCGTCCGTCACCCCGTACCCTCCTGCTTCCTTTTCTGAGAGAAAAAATAGCACCCTGGATAAGGGCAGAGTGCCATTCCTATGCACCTCCGTCCTACTAAGGAGGAGTTCCTATGACCTCTGTGAGCGCCCTGGATCTCAATGCCTAAACACTCTTCTTATTCACTGCTCCGAATCTTCAGTCATCGGCATCACATACAGAGCATGAACATGCACTAGTTTTCTGCCAGACCCAGGCGTTACAGCAGAATCGAGAGCAGCCTGTAATATTTGGCACTGGCTTGGAAGCCTTGTTTCCTAAAATGACAGCTGTTTTACAGAACTCGGAGCATGAAATAAATATAAAAAAAGAAAGAAAAACAGTCAAGATGAGTGACACCCAGGAGACATGTGGGACATGGTCAGGTGGGGTGGGGGAGAGAGACAGACAGACAGACAGGAGAAGCTGGTTTTAAATGTTGTTTTTTTTGACGAGGGATACATTTACTCTCCATAATTCATAACGATACTGGAACATGTTGCCGCAATTAATACTAGCAGGTGCATAAAAACATTGTTTCTTATATATCACAAACTGTGCAAAGAATATTATGTTTATGGTTATTTACCCTCAATATATACTTATACACATGTATGTGCGTACGTATGTATGTACTGCGTATGTGCAACTATTACTATAAAACATTTGAGCAGGTTGCCATGGTCATAATGGAATTTCAAACCACTAGTTCCACCCAAATAACCATTGAGGAACACAACACTAAGTTAATTGGCTTAGAGATTACAGATAAACCTCAAATCTCAAAAAGCCACGTCAACTAAAAAGCATCTGAATATGGTTGTTCAGCTTCTCAAGACTTCTTTATTATCTTTGTGTGCGTGTGCGTGTGCGTGTGTGCGTGTGTCTGTGTCTGTGTGTGTGTGTGTGTGTGTGTCTTATCATTTCTGGGACAGCCACATACAGGTGATCACTCTTTAAAAAGCAAGCGAAACTTCGGCCTCTCTGGCTACCTGCTGTATTCTCATCTGCCGAGGAGAGAAAGGGGACCGCTGGCCGACTTTACTGCTGCCACCGCTGGTTTGGCCTATAGTGCTGTAGAAAGCTTATGAAGTATAAATGTGAAATGTCCCATTGGGTCATTATAAAAAGACAGACAGATACAGACAGACAGACAGACAGACAAACAGAAAGGCGAGGCTATAATGGGGGCGGGAAGCTGGGCGTCAGAACACAAAATATATAATAAACACACAAAGCAAAAAAACCCAGAAGGGAAATAAAGCGACTGGATTGGTGGACCCTGCAGAAAGGGGAGGGGCCGGGGGCGGGGGGGGTTCAGACTGACAGGGACACGAAGCTGTTGTACTGTTGGATGTTTCTCTTCAGGATGTCCGAGCAAGGGCCCAGGACGCGTTCGAACCGTGGGCGGTCGAGCTTGACGCACTTCAGCGGGCCGCGGGAGACCACGGTGGCAGCTCGAGGGCGGTTCATCAGCAGGGAGATTTCACCTGCGGGACAGGAAGGACAACAACAGCTGAGCGTCGACAGGAAGCGAGGCGCCCCCAAAGCAAACGCACCATACCGATGATGACGATGACAGGAAGGTGCGTGCGCTCGTGCATACATACACACACTAAAGGTGCGTGTGTGAGAGTACGTGTACGTAAGAGAGCGTGAGTGAGTTTGTGTAAGCGACTGACTCACATCGGTGTGTATGCACGTGTGTGAGTATCAGGGCGTATCCATTTCTGTACAACGCTCTGGATAAGAGCGCGGGCCAAGCGACTGCAAAGCAGTGTAACGCAATGTGCGAGTGTGAATGCGAGAGTATATATGCGTATGAGCGTACAGTCATGTGAAAAAGTAAGTACACCCCCCAGATAACCTGTCTCTTTTTAGACACACAGTATCTGGACACATTGATATTTGATCCTTATTCCAATGCTTTTTACTGTTAAAGGTTGTCTCATTTAACAAGACACAAAGAAATGAATCATGATGCTTTTAATTAATTTATTTATGAAAAATCAACAGAAGTGCAATTATCCTGTGAGGAAAAAGGAAGTACACCCCTGGCTTCAATAACTGGCGTGGTCCCCTCTGGCAGCACTAACCTCTTCTAGGCATTTCTTGTAATTGACTATAAGTCTCTTACACCGACTTGGAGGCATTTTAAGCCATTCATCTTTGCAGTACTGCTTTAATTGTGTGATGTTCGAGGGCTTCCTAGAATGCACAGTCCCCCCCAAAGCATTTCGATAGGATTGAGGTCTGGACGTTCAATAACCCTCCGTTTTTTGTTTTTTCTGAGCCATTCTGTAGTAGATTTGCTTGTACGTTTAAGATCATTATCCTGTTGGGAGGATCCAGGACCTCTTCAGCTTCAACAGCCTCACATTCTCCTCAAGAACGGTCTGGTGTAAAGTTAAATTTATGGTTGAATCTATTATGGTAAGTTTACCAGGCCCTGGTAATTTACACCTGTTTTGTGCACCAGATATACATTTTAATCAATATATTTGAAGGTAGGGGTGTACTTACTTTTTCCTCATGAAGAATTTGCAATTTCAATTGCTTAAGTGATTCCAAAGTCTACTTGTTTAGCATCATTTGTTGAATTTGTTTACCTTAATCAATCAATACGTTTGAAATTTAAATTAAATAAACTTGTGTCCAGATATGTCAGAAAAACAGACTACTGTTTGAGGGTATACTTACTTTTTCACATGACCGTATATATGCACATGTGAACAGGTGTATGTGTGTGTCAGAGAATATGAAACAGGTACCATGACTGGCGTGTGCCATTGTGGATACAGACAGGCACAAAGTTCACAGGAGATGGGAGTTTAGCGCAAAGAAAAGATTTCTTGAAATTTCTCACCGAAATAATCGGAGGGCCCGAGACGTCCGACCTCCACAAACTCCTCGTTCTCAGACCGGCGCTGCAAGACAGCTGCAGAGCCCTGTGGGAACACAGACCGCAGTTCAGCTCCGTCACACTGCGAGACAAACCGCAGTTCAGCTCCGTCACACTGCGAGACAAACCGCAGTTCAGCTCCGTCACACTGCGAGACAAACCGCAGTTCAACTCCGTCACACTGCGAGACAAACCGCAGTTCAGCTCCGTCACACTGCGAGACAAACCGCAGTTCAGCTCCGTCACACTGCGAGACAAACCGCAGTTCAGCTCCGTCACACTGCGAGACAAACCGCAGTTCAGCTCCGTCACACTGCGAGACAAACCGCAGTACAGCTCCGTCACACTGCGAGACAAACCGCAGTTCAGCTCCGTCACACTGCGAGACAAACCGCAGTTCAGCTCCGTCACACTGCGAGACAAACCGCAGTTCAACTCCGTCACACTGCGAGACAAACCGGATCAGCGCCATAACACCCGAATAAACTCTTGAGACACCACACCATGAGACAGTGAATCTGAACTTTAACACCCACGTCTTTGAACCACAAAATCAGCACCATCAGGCACAGAAATACAGCAGATCAACGGCGTCACACGCAGACATAAGAGTCAGCATACTCATTCTCAGGGTCCCTACACATCCAATACAAAGCAAATCAATTATTCAGAACTGGCTCATGTGGATCTTTACCATGTTAACTTCAGAAAGGGGTCCTGTGCAGTAAGAGTTTATACAGAGTGCTGCTCTGCCATTAAAGCACGTGTACATTCACTGAGCACGCACGCACCTCCAGGATGATGAAGAACTCGTCTCCCGGCTCTCCCTGGACCACGATCTTCTGCCCGTCTTCAAACTGCACCGTCTCCAGGGCGTCGGCCACCGTGAGGCGTTCCCACTTCTCCAGTGACTCTGCATAGAGCAAACAGTCAGATATTACAGACAGTCGCTGATATTAAACAGTCAGCTGATATTTTTCCATTTTGTATGACGTTTGTATAATTTTTAATTTCTATGAGGTGCCGTTTTCACTTTTTAAAGTTTCCGTAGAATTGTTCAAAAGCTAGGGTCTACAGATGAAAATAAATCAGAAATCAAACTTACACACATCACAAAATAAAACAGATGCATTCAAACAAATTTGTGTATTCCATATTGATAAACAATTCCACTAGATGGCACCCAACACTTCAAATTGACTGACAAATTAATTTTAAATAACAGGCAAACACGGAGAATTCAACAGAAAAATTTGAATCCAATTAAAATATCAATTAAATCAACCATTCAATGCACAACAACAACAAGAGGACCAACAGATATTGTCACATTAGGACAATATCAGGGAAATATACTGTTAAAAACCCAAAAACATGCAAGAACCAACCTTACCCAATATCGACACTTTGCTGAGAAATTCTTCATACATCTTCCTCTTCCTTAAAGTGCTTCCCTGTAAGAAAACAATTACAAATTAAATAAGCCATTAAAATACTTACATTTACAATATTTGGCTGGTAAAAATTTAAATTTAGTAAAAGAGGTTCAGATGACTTTTTGAGTGTGCCATGCACTTAACTTACCCCTCAGGAGCTTCAGAGTTAGTTATCACATTGGCTATAATCTTAGCATCATTCGTTAGCTCGTTTTAAGCTATTATAGGCCAATACCGATTATTGGGCATCTCTATAATGCCCTGCTTTAGTTATTAATGTAATAATAGCATTAGCAGTAATACATGCGTAATATACAGTAGTAATAATCACCATCAGTATCCTCCGGTAGCTATCTCTGTCGATGCCCCACAGTTTCGCGTTGCTCTTGGCCCTCACGCTGGCAGCCCTGGGTGTCCCGTAGATCAAAGCCAGCTCCCCAAAACTGCCCCCTTCTCCAATGCTGGTGACCCACTCATTATTCACATGCACCTGCAAATAACAAGCCAATGAGTGTTTTTCGTTTTTTTAGCCCTGGCAAGAAGGGAGGGGCACTTGATGGAGGACCAACCGAGAGAATGTGCCGACAGGCCAGGGTATTCCAAATTGTGTGTGTGAGTGAGTGAGTGAGTGAGTGAGTGAGTGAGTGTGTGAGTGTGTGAGTGTGTGAGTGTGTGAGTGTGTGAGTGTGTGTGTGGTTTGGCAGGCTCAGATTATAAAAATCTCATATTTCATGTTGATTAACCCATAACAAATACACTGCTCAAAGAAATTAAGGGAACACTTAATCAACACAGTATAACACCAAGTCAATTAAACTTCTGGGATATCGATCTGTCCAGTTAGGTAGCGAAAACGATTGTGAATCCGTTTCACCTGCTTTGGTGCAAATGAAAGTGACAACAGATGGACAGGAGAGGCAACAGCAAGACAACCCCCAAAAAGTAAATGGTTTTGCAGGTGGTGGCCACAGACCATTTCTCTCTCCTTATCCTTCCTGACAGATTTTTCTCTAGTTTTGCATTTTGCTAGTGCCCTTGTCACTACTGGTAGCATGAGGCGGTACCTGCAGCCCATTCAGGTTGCACAGGTAGTCCAGCTCCTCCAGGATGGCACATCCATATGTGCCGTCGCAAGAAGGTTTGCTGTGTCTCCCAGCACAGTCTCAAGAGCCTGGAGGAGATACCGGGAGACAGGCCATTACATGAGGAGAGCTGGACAGGGCCATAGAAGGGCAACAACCCAGCGGCAGGACCGGTATCTGCTCCTTTGTGCGAGGAGAAACAGGAGGAGCACTGCCAGAGCCCGACAAAATTACCTCCAGCAGGCTACTCATGTGCATGTTTCTGACCAAACTGTTAGAAACAGACTCCATGAGGGTGGCATGAGGGCCTGTGCTCACAGCACCATGCAGCTCGATTGGCATTTGCCAGAGAACACCAGAATTGGCAGGTTCGCCATTGGCGCCCCGTTCTCTTCACAGATGAGAGCAGGTTCACACTGAGCACAGACAGACGTGAAAGAGTCTGGAGACGCCGTGGCGAATGTTATGCTGCCTGCAACATCATCCAGCATGACCGGTTTGGTTTAATTGACTTGGTGTTATACTGTGACGATTAAGTGTTCCCTTCATTTTTTTTGAGCAGTGTACTATATTACAATGTAACATAATAAGAAATCAATATTTTATTGACGCTCAAATAAAATGGAACGACAACTTACATCCATTTCCCCTTGGTCAATAACGTAGAAGTTATCCCCTTCATCACCTAGAGTAGAGAATCATGAGATCAGTCTAATAGCACATTTTCAATTCTGGCATTATTAGCAAAAATCTTAAATTATACAGTCAGGTCCATAAGTATTTGGACAGTGACACAATTTTTGTTGATTTGGCTCTGTACTCCATCACATTGCATTTGAAATGGAACAGTGACTATGAGGTAAAGTGCAGACTTTCAGCTTTAACTTGAAGGTTTTTACATCCATATCGGGTGAACAGTGTAGCCATTTTTATACATACTCCCCTCCACTTTAAGGGACAAATTAACATAAACTTTAATAAAGTTATCACATTTAATATTTGGTTCCATATCCTTTGCATGTCATGACTTCCTGATGTCTGTGACCCAACAACATCAAAAGACTTTTGATATCATATTTTAAGGTACTCTTACAAGCAATACTATAATCTCCCTGCATTTGAATGGATCTATATGGGGATTGGGGGGTGGGACTAGAGTAAACTGTAAATTACATGGGAATAGTATGGAACACATGGTTGGTTAAATCGCTGTAAGTCATCAAGGGTCTGAGGTATCAAACGAGCCTCAAACCATCACTCTGCTGCCAGATATACAACAGATATGGATGGATCACTTTAAGGGTTGTTTCTCCATAATTTTTCCATATTGTTCAATAGAAAAATAAAATCCAATGTGTTGGGAGTACAGAGCCAAAACAACAAAAATCGTGTCACTGTCCAAATACTTATGGACCTGACTGTATATACATTTTATATGCAACTCAAGCAAAATTAAACCTTGCAGAATGACCGTCTCTCCAGCAATATAGGTCACAGAAAACATGGCGTCGAATATATCACTGTAGATGGAAGAACATAAGCAGTTAATTCAGTTTATTAATTTTTTATTTTTTACTGGTTTACCGCCGCCAAATATTTGGAAACAAAATTACAGTCCCTTCCCAACTAATCATACTTTCAGTTCCATAGCTCTACCCGGCCAACAGAACAAACACCTGGTGCTTTCTCCAAACCAAAAAAATGTTTTAAATAACTGTGCTGCTACCTTCGCTCGTTGTCATCCAGATGGGCAAAAAGAACATTTTTCTCGATTGCTTTTGCCAGAGCAGCCATCGTCTTGTAGTCTTTAGGAATGACCTGTGATAAAACAGATTTTAAATGGCTCAGTTTATATAGCTCGATTTACACGTGCTTAAGAAAGTGCGCCATTGCCAACGGTGCTCTTTTATGCACATCCCAGCCTACAACAAGGCTATTAAAACCAGGGAATATACAGGAAAAGCAACATTGCAGGGTACAGAACGATGTAATGAAACCTCTCCAATGTGATCTACTGAGGGTCAGCCAATAACGGAAATTCTATGGTTATTGTCTCCTCTCACAAAAAACACCACGGTGTGCTATGGGGACTAAACTAACATACAGGACATTTGTTTATCTCGCTTCAGTTTATCCTTTCTCGCACTTTGAGAACACCCTAGTTTGCTAGTGTGTTTAACTCTGCGCCACGGCCTCCATTCTGGGTGTTGCTGCGTCCAGTGCATTGTGGGATTGGCCCCTTTGCAGTCAGGACAGTAGGTGGTTGTGCGGAGACGGAGCGGGCGGCAGGAAAGCGGTCGATCTGCGGTCACCTTCCGCACGTAGGAGGCGGCGTCCTCCTCGGTGTAGACCTCGGCGCTGATGGCGCCACGGCGACGGCGGCCTTTCACCACAGGGTTCATGGGCGGGGAGATCTCATCCTCGCGAGAGTCCGAGCGTGAGCTGGGCTTCTGCTGCGTCTGGAGCTGTTTGGCCTCCTCCTGGAGACAGAGGGAGACAGAGGGAGACAGAGGGAGACAGAGGGAGACAGAGGGAGACAGAGGGAGACAGAGGGAGACAGAGACGGAGAGTGACAGAGACACATAAAGAGAAAAAGAGGACAGAGACATGACACTTTCAATCATGTGATCTTATCTGCCTCATACACCCAACATACATTTTATACCATAGGAGAGGGGTGATAAACTGAGCTCAAGCCATCCCCTGCCCCAGTTTCGTTAGTCGTGGTAACACGCCACTTCATTTAGGTGTTACACATAGGAGGTCATTCTCAATCTGTCAACATTACAAGTAAATCAAAAAAAAATTCTCAATACAGCTTTATTAAAATTATTAAACTCATATCAAGACATGCATGCAACCTGGAAAAGGTCAAATTACCGAAATGTTAACACCATCTTGAATTTTCTCAGACAGTAAAATGATACAATTAATCAACTGCCAAAAATATGTCAACAGAGTAATAAACAGATGTACTAATTGTGTTATTAAGGTGGCTCAGGTCAACCGCCAGCACGTGATTGGTGCTTTAGGACCCGTGTCCGACCACTGATTGGACAGGACTTCTCTAACGGAATCTCAAACATTTCCTGAGTTAGGAAGCCGCGCCCACCTTCTCCAGCCTCTCAAAGTACTCCCGGAGGAAGGCCATCGGACGCTCGGGCCTGGAGGTGCACAGCTGCACGATGCAATCCTTCAGGAGCTGCTGCACGTTGTGCTTCTGCACATACTGCTCGCACTCCCGCAGGCTCCGTTCCTCCTCGCTGCTCGTCGCCATGGTAACCCGCAAATCCGCTGCACGCCCAAAAAGCACAGTGTCATGACATTTGACGTAAAAGAAATGAACCCAAACAAATGGCCAACCAAAAAAAAAAAAAGAAGAACCATTACAGTCTTATGAAAAGTACCCATTTACACTGAAGTGACGACACGAATAAATGCATTTTACCTTTTAATTTCTTCTCATAGTCAATGGCAATTTTTCTACATTATGTCAGATATTTTAACTTTCTACCGATAAGCTCCTACTATTACGCAAATTTCTGTTCCTTGTATTCGAATGGTTTGATTTCAAACAACCGTCGACAAGCACTATGAATAACCAGCTATTCATAGACATGTCCTCGCGTACAGCTCTACTATGTGTGCACACAGACTGCACACCTGCTTTGACAACACAACAAATAAATGTACAGTCAGTCAAAAATTCCCATTCTGCCTCCACCTCGATCCCTAAACCATGGTGTCTGACTGTAGGTTCGGAAAGGAAATGAAGAGCTGTGTAATCGCCTCAATTCGCACTCCCTAACCGTTAATACGAGATTAACCTAAATGGCCCGAAAATTATATTTCCTGTATCATCATGAGCACTTGTGCTCACCTTCCTGACAGGGCTTAGTACCATCACGACCTGTCTGTGGTCATCAAGTACGAACACACAGCTGCCACTTCAACCCCAGAGATGAGCCTCAACGGGGCGACATCACCCGATTCTGTCCCCGGCAGCAATAAGCAAACAGTGTAATGGGCTCTCAATTGTGTATGTTCAGTTAAAACGGAATGGCCAAATTTCAGTTTACCCGTTTATTTCTCCTGAACTTCACACCCTTTTAGATTTATGCCATTTATTGGTCACAAAAGCATGACATTTGTTCTCTTGGTCTCTCACCCTCGGTATTTCATGCCAGAAAAGAAACAGGGAAAAATAACTTAAACAGTAAAACAGAGGGCATTCTATAAAAAAAATTTAAACAAAACATTGAATGTGTCTTCAGTTAAAAAGGGTGGGAAGCACTTGGCAGAAAAGACATCCCGGAATGAGGAGTCCTGGATTTCTGGGAGACCATTCCTGGGGGGTACTCCACAAAGTGGGAGTTAGCCGGGAAACTTTTGTAAATATTTTGAATTAGATTGGATGAGAGCCTGGGAAAACTGGGTTACTACAAAATACCCCCCCCCAGCTTAACTTGCTTACCAGCTTAACTTGCCCGAACAGATAAGTAAAAAATAAATAAATAAAAATAAAACAATAACGTTAGTAATTCCATCTGATCACAAAGTGTTGCAGTGTTGCGCTGAAAACTCTCATTCTCTTCAGTACATGAATATCACTGGGGTCAATGATTGGGAGTTTTTACGGCGCGAGTAATTTTAGTTCCAAATTGTGAAGCTCGTTGACTGACTGGAAATGGAAACAAGCAGCTTCCAAAACCGAACCAAGCCCAAGACAAGCCCGTGGAAAGCAGCCTCTAAAACCGAACCAAGCCCAAGACAAGCCCCTGGAAAGCAGCTGCCTCCACATTCGTTTACGAGGTGAAACGATCAAGCTGCCGCTTGTGTACGGTGCAAACGCACGCACACGTACGGGCATTGTGTAGTTGTTGTTAATAAGCTAATAAATCACAAGAATTGTCCAAATCTCTGTCGGTTTTTATTTTATTTTATTTAAACAGGCCTTTATTTTCAGTTTCGCATCCGGAGAAGTAATAAATCTGAGCCACTTGTCCAAAAGACAAGTGGATCAAAAAGTTAATGTCAAGCCCTGCCTAATATCCTGCCAAAAGGTAGTCCATTATGAGGAAAATGCTTTTAAAAAACAGCTAATTTCTTACATTAAAGTGAGTAACTAAAAACATCTATAGATGCTTGGCTTACTGTCTAAGTTGAAAGTTAACAACTCATACTGTAAAAACAAATGTTCCTTCTATCTTTGTTTTTTATTGGCATATCCCTGGGAGGCGAAACATTTACAGCTGTTCAAAATATTTAAGAGGTTTGAGATAATATTTGAAGAATTTGAGCAAATATTTTCCTGGGAAGCTTTAAAAACATATAATTTCCCACCTTTTAATCCTCAATTTGGAAAGCCCAATCACACTGGAATAGGGAGAGCATGCGCTCTCTTTGGAAGAAAGTGATATCAGCCACTTCCTATCACATATCATTGTGCCAGCTGGTTTTGCACAGATGTCGACCCACAGGTGGACTTGTGGGTGCCTGATCAATCAGTGATCAGTGGGGGTTGCTGGCAGGGTATGAAATTAACTTTTTCACCCACTGGCCAGAGTGGCTTATGGATTCTAAAAATCCATTTTCAACATTTCATCAGCCACATTACCTCTTACAATATAACAACCTGGTTGGTTACTTGCCAAAGTGGCTGGTACAGTTTTTTTCCAGCATTTGTCTGGTGGCGGATGTTAATTTCACACCCTGGTGTGCGAAGAAATGCTGTCATCCCGACCGACTGAAACCCACTCGTCCCCGAGCGACGATAGAGCCGATTGTGGGTTGCCCTGCGGGACTGCAGGTAACAGTCGGATTCAACGCCAGACCGTGGGGCCACTCCGCTCACGAGAACAGTGCCTTAACAGTGACGAGCCACCCGCCAACCCTTATGCTGCTTTTTTCTTAAGGGACTCGTGTATCAGGCCTCTGATTTGTTAAGCCTTGTTTATATGGGCATAAGGCAGGCCAAGGTGAAATTAAAAACAAAGCACTGTATACGCACTCCAGTCAAACACTAGCCTATATATGTCCAGTTTGACAATATGTCACAGCCTATGGGAATAAGAGCTATCCAAATGTCCAGTGTTAATTCAACTCTAACAGAATACATATTAGCCTAATCTGGCCAGAGTAGGCTCATATGTACACTGCTAGAGTTGAATTAGCACTGTTAGAGTTTAAATAACAGTGGACATTTTACTATGAATTTACTGTGCATCAATTAAGAAGAAAAAAAACAGACAGGCAGACAATGTCAATAAAATAAAAAACCAAATGTAAAACAACACTAACAACCGCGGAATAAATATATATTTTTTGTTTGTAAACATATAAAACTTTTCTCCAATATGTTAGTATGAAAAGAAAGGCCAATTCTGTCAAGTCTGGTCTGCTCTGATCTGATCACTGAATCTTCGCAGAGTGAACGGAGTCTCTGTGCACGCAAATCTCCTAAACTGAAAAACAAATCTCTGGTATTTCATGCCTTCCGTGGTGTTTATCTGTGTGAGCAACGGGACAAAGACCGCTCTTAACAACTTCACAAGACGATGCTGATGACTTTAAATAGCACCCACTCCGCGTGTGTAAACAGAAAAGACCTTCAGGGGCTGGAGCTCAACAACACGATCTAACCTCCATTCCCAAATACGCTTCATTTAGGTTGCGTGCACGTTAGAGAAAAACGCAAAAGTATGTCACAGTTTCGCTGTTGAATTTTTGCGCCGTATTCGATCGTTACAGTGCAACCAGCATCGTCCTCTTTTGTTTATTCCACACATTTTTCCTCGGTTTTGATCACGGAGTGCTGCGCGGCACTCCTGTTCCGTGCGAATAGCAGGCATCCTTTAAATATGATTCAAAAAGAACAAATCTGTCCTTTCTCTAGCGTAACGCCAAAGCAGAATGCCTTAAAGATCTTGCATTACATTACTATCCCATGGCAATGGCGGAACCAGGGACGGTGGTTAAACAAGAGATATTCAAAATGAAGTTGTGTGTGGGGAGAAAGGGAGAGATTTTTAAAAGGTGAAGACTAAGATTAACTGTCATCTATATTGAGATATTTGCACATTAAATTTAGCAGATTAACTGCATCACATGATAATGCCTCCGCCAAGAGTCCCAGCTGCCAAACAACACTTCTCTCAAAATAATAAAAAATGTATATTGATATCTACATACCAGCGAAATCACATGTTGTGCGGATTTATTATACTAAGCAACGGACTACCGTTGTGTCGCGCAATTCTAGTGGCAAACAACACAACACCCAATGAACTTTCCATCTCATCTGTTGATCAATAATACACACTAACGGCACATGTGTTAATTGAATTGCTTTCAATGGCCTCCGTCAATAAAATGAATTTAACTAAACCCACAGCAGTACAATCGATCTCCCCGTCAGTGTCCGCACGCAAAACTTCTTAGCAGACGAAGATATTAACATTACATAACATTTAAGCTTGACAAATAAACAGTGTTATCGATACATACGTTTACTCGTACTAGGTAACTTCCCAATTATTTCGGATACATACATAATGTAATATGATGGCGGATGCCTTTTTGAGTCTCGGGATTATGTAGCAAGACATTTTTCGCTAGCTTGCCATTTAATTTTTCCAACTAAACTGGCATCTCATTGGACCTTCACTTTCAGAACAATAGATATATTAACGTTATTCAAGTTGGGAAACAGGTCAGATTGTCACGTAGTTACGAGCTCGCTGGGCTGCTAATACGTTAGTAGCTACTAGATAACGAGCATATCTCTGCCAACATAACTTGACAGCCACTTCCCCACTGACACCCACTGATGAATTACACTCAGAAAGGAATCGACCATTTTTTCGGAGGCAAAAGCAATTTTTTTTTTACACAAAATTAACATCTAAATGTTTTGCCACAACGTGCAGAAGAAGCTCCTCAAAACTTTCAAAGTCGAATGGATATAATTGAGGGCCGCAGAGAGCCCCTGATTAACGGGGACGCCATCTTGAAAATATAGCCAGCTAGCTAACTTGCGCTATAAAAACAAATGGAAGATATGGACGACAGCGATCGCCCGTTACGTCGTACGTTTCTCTCGTGGGCAACAAATATAAATTCAACATAAAATCAATAAAAAATGCATTCTAAAAAATCAAGTTCCAATTGCTTACCAAAGGTGTTCGAAGCTGAGTTGCTTTTAGTGACTATTTGTTCCCCCCTGACACACAAACTCCTCTCTCCTCTGTTTTTACAGTCCTTGGATGGCTGCCCTACCGGAAACAGGTCTGGACCAATCACAGACAGTCATTGACGTCAATGCGCCTCGTTCTGATAACGCTGGTAACCATTGACAACCTTAAAGCGCCAGCTACTGTGGAAGGCCAAGTCGTGACGCCAGAAGGGGTAAAAAAAAACGACAGGCTTTGTTTCGGACAATCATTCAAGCAGGGAGGGACGCGCAAGAGGCGGAAAGAAAAATGTATTGACACAAGCGTGACAGTTGCTATTAACAATGGCATGCAAACCTTAAACCTTTTGTTGGCAAAACATTTTTGTTTACAGCATCGGGTGGTTGTAAAATAATTTAACATTAGAAAGCAGAATAAATGCATACATAAATGAACCAAATACACAAACAATAGCCTACAGTTTCATTTGTATGAAATTATATATTTTTTAAAACCACTGTATTCAGCAAAAAAATTATAATTTGATGACTTTAGTTCCAAAAAGTAATTATTTTTCAAATCATCTTTCTACTCCCAATATTTAGTCTAAAGTGGGATTCCTATTTGTAGGTACATCTCATCACCTCAAGATTTTCTGTCAGTTTGGGAGACCTCCGACTCCTACACAAATCCTCTAATATAGCCAGCTGCTGGTCTTTCTTACACTGCAGTTCACCAGCTGAGCTGCGCAGCGATTGCACCACAGAATTATACCACTTTTGCAACTGAGCTTGCACAAGCAGGCCGCAGGCATCTGATCGACCAGTGATCTGCTGAGATGAGGCAGGGGTTACCCTACCAATCAGAACACTCCATGAGTAACAGTGTGGCCAGTTCTGCATTGCATCATGGGATTGCCAACGCAAGTCATCACTGATACGAACACCATTCTATGTCCTTTGAACAATGCAATCTTACTGCCCTGCTACAACTATGTTTACAACAACAAAAAATAATGAGCAAGTGTTCACTTTAAAATATGTTCATAATTTTTTCAAAAGTATTTTCATTAAATATTAATGTCATCTGGCAGACAATGAGCTGTGCAAATCCACGACGTCGCTTAAGTTACAGTGTTTCCTTTTTAAGCGAAAGCCAATCGATTGGCTGCATAAGATGATGTTCCGGAGAGAGAAAGTTTTCCTCTCGGGTACGTCTCAGGTGCTTGAGTAAGAACGGTAGAGTCACACCCCTCCTTCTCTCTCTCTCTCTCTCTCTCTCTCTCTCTCTCTCTTTCTCTCCTCCCTCTTCACTGATTAAGTTATTCTCTCAGCTCTTCACTGCTTGCTGGGTTTCCTTCGTGTCGACTGCCCAGAGTCCACGAGCGCAGCCCCGCAGCGGCCCTGACGCAGCCCGAAGCCTCACACCGGCCTCCACATCCGCTACGTGAAGAAAGGTGAGTGTGGGGCCTTCTCCTGTCTGCCCGTCCGTGGCCCTGCGAGAGCGTTTTTTTTTTTTTTTTGCGCTGTCGTTTTCCGCTCTTTCCTGTGTTAACCTCTGAGCTTTGCGTGAGCCTGCAATCTGAAAACTCTTAAAAGTCTGAAGGTTTTTTTTTGATAGGCCTGTTTATGTCCTGTCCTGACATTACAGTCTACCTGCTTCATAAGGAGCTGCTAATATGGGCGTGTTGTCGCATACCAGCGGCTGAAGCTTTGCAGGAAGAAGAAAAAGAAACACAGGCTTGCGGAACACTTTTCAAAGAATACAAATGTAGGTGTCATGAAACACAGAACTTCGAACGGCCAAAGCTATGCACTGAATGCCTTTCCCTGTCCTTTTACAGATAGCCGATCTAAATAATCACTTTTGATGTGGTGCAATAGTTTTGAGTGCTGCTTCTCAATTGAGACCTTTGTAGTCGGATACAAACGAGACACTTTGAGCGGCACTATACCTCCACTGTGCGAAAGCCAAAAGTAATCCGCTCCCACCGGCCAGATTGTGGTTTATAAGTGAGGCTTGTTCACGTATTCCGGGCTGGGACTGGTTTATTAGCATTGTTCATGGATCAGAATGATATGAGATGGCCACTGCAGCAGAGTGAAATTAAGCAGACTATACACATAATTTGTCGACTCTTTTCTTCTCGTTTCAGCGTTGCTGCTGTCGTGTTGAATCGGAACATTCCTCAGCTGAGAACATTCCAGACTCACGCTGTTGAGACATGTCCCTGTACAACTTCGGGTTGGAACCCTTGTCCTGTCATGCCTGGAACAAAGACAAGACACGTGAGTGAAAACTAGTCTAGCTGCATATCGTCTCCCTCTACAAGAACATTTTCTCTCTCTCTCTCTCTCTCTCTCTCTCTCTCTCTCTCTCTCTCTCTCTCTCTCTCTCTCTTTCTCTCCCAGCTTATCATGTTGCTGCCTGCAATGGCATTTTCTGTAGGTAATTGCTGCCCATTAAAGAGAGTGCATGGGTAAATCGGATTCATTGGAAGGGCTAAGTACTGTACTCCACTTTCATTTGATTTTCTTGGATAAAAATTCACTCTGGCCTCCAAGTGATGTCACGATGCACCAGACAGGAGACCACACACTTACGTACTAGTTGGGCTCAGTGTGATCAAAATAGGGTTCAGACAGATTGCGTCATATCCTGCTTCCTTAACCTTCCCGGCCTGCTTAAAGGAGTCCTGGTGATTGAAATCTCAGTCTGACAATGCAAGGACATAACAAGAGTTCAACATCTTGGTTTTGTAGAGTATCTTTGACTTGACGACCAACCCGTATCTCATTAATGATGTTGCGATGTGATATTTATGCCATATCTGTCAATCTGAACAATAACGGCATATATGGCCCGTTAAAATGTACTTAAAAAAGGATACGAGTGCAGCAGTGAAATATATATTTTTACTGATTACATTACATTACATTACAGGCATTTAGCAGACGTTCTTATCCAGAGCGACTTACACAGCATTTAGCATTTATACATAGTATCCATTGATACAGCTGGTGTAGTGATGAACATTTTTCTTGCAGAAATTGCCATTAGCCCCAACAACAATGAAGTGCACATCTACGAGAAGAAAGGGAAAGAGTGGAATAAGATCCATGTGCTGACGGAGCACAGCGGACGAATCACAGGTAAGACCTCCCAGCTGTCTGAACACAGAGGACCAATCGCAGGCATGATCCTAAAATCCACAATCTCTCAGGGGAAGGTTAAACATTGACCTGCTAATCTGGTGCAACTCCTTAAACAAACACACAAAGTGCATTACCATGGTGTGTTTACTGTACAGGGCACAGACTGGAACTATTGGAACCCCAGGAATCAGTTTTACACTTTTGCCTGGATTTGCCTTTGGTCTTTGCCATAAACACATTCATGTCCTCAACGGAGACAGGAGGACTATACCATAAGGCTTTATCAAAAGTATTTGTTCTGGGCTCTTCAGCACATAACTTTGACCTTTCCTGAAAACATGCATATCCCAAAGAAAACAGGTGCTGGGAAAAAAACATTTTTTAAAGATAAAATGAAGAAAAAATCCACACACTACAAAATGCTAATTCTAATGTCAAATATTTTAAAGGTTACATGTGACGTTTCGAGCTAGCACGCTATTCATCAGACCAGGTTCAGAATGCGCCCGCGTGTTTTCCTTTGCATTGATACTCAGCGTGGCAGCATCAGCGCTGAGGGAGCATTCGGTTAGAGTGACTCGTGCGTGTGATTTGCAGGCATCGACTGGGCACTGGAGTCCAACCGCATAGTGACGTGCGCCTCAGACCGGAACGCCTACGTGTGGACGCTGAAAGACGGGGTCTGGAAGCCCACGCTGGTTCTGGTCCGTATCAATCGGGCTGCCACCTGTGTCAAGTGGTCCCCCTTGGAGAACAAGTTTGCCCTGGGCAGCGGCGCCCGGCTGATCTCAGTGTGCTACTTTGAGAAGGAGAACGACTGGTGAGAGTTCCCTGTCCAGTTCATGAGTACCGACAGTCATACAGGCTATGTTCCCAGATTACCTCAGCTGAAATGGCCCTGAAATTTGAATATCATAAATACGAATGTTTACTCAGGTAATGTGCAGACAATTCCTGGAAAAACAAACAAAAAAAATTTGTCTGGGGGGCAAAAATCTCATAGTGTTCAAATACACTTTTCACCGCATAAAACAACAGTTAGAATATTTTTTTTAAATTTAGAAACCTATTATTACCTATCTAAATCTGCCTGTGAACTAAAGCCACTCCCACACACACTCATACACACAAACACACACACACACACACAGACCCATAAACATAGTAACACATGCCCTCATCCCCATACACAAATAGGCACACAAACATAGCACACTATTGTAATCTTATTTTAGTTATTACCCAATTTTATTCTACTATATGTATACAGTGTATATATCCATTCTTTATTCTTCTCTTATCTGCTATCAAAACCCCCTAATTTCTCAAATATAATTGTTTACTCTTGTTATATACCGTACGTATTCTACATCCCCTTCCTCCATATGTAAATGTGAAATAGCTGTCAGTATTCAACTACCTAATTGTCTAACCTTTGTGTGAGAATGTTCCAGTATTTGTCTACTTAGCTGTCTGTCAGTCTGTCAGTCTATCTGTACGTCTGTCCATCTGTTGGTCCATCTGTTCATCATTTGTTATAATAAAGGAGACACCCTGATCAATACTTATTCATTACTTATTTTCCTTTCCTTAAATACTAAGTTACTACTAATTATTATATATTTTTTTGCCCTTGTTTGCAGTATTTACATATTTACTGTGTTTTTTCTTCTTCTTGTCTTTAGTGCTGGTGTTGTTGTTCAGGGACGGCTTCACTAAAACTGTAAATTTGCAACTGCATTAATTAGTTGTGTCCCTTCCGCAGCAGTGGTGCTTCTCTGTGCATCTTCACACTCTCTGATGACCTTTGACCCCCCCCCCCCTTTTCCCCCCAGGTGGCTTAGTAAGCACATCAAGAAGGCCATCCGCTCCACTGTTCTGAGTCTGGACTGGCATCCCAACAACATCCTGCTGGCCGCCGGCTCTGCAGACCTCCACTGCAGGTCAGTAAAGCTACAGATACCTCCGAGGGAGCAGTGCACTAATGCTCTCTCACTCCTCTCTAATGCAGAGCCCATGTCTAATATCTTGGGCTTGTTTTTCATGCTGTGCTGTGGCAGGGTTTTCTCCGCCTATATTAAGGACATCGAGGATAAGCCAGGCCCCACAGCCTGGGGGGCTAAGATGCCGTTTGGAGAGGTTCTGCTGGAGCACAAGGACTGCGGGGGCTGGGTCCACAGCGTCAGCTTCTCCCCGTCTGGTGACAGCCTGGCCTGGGTCAGTCACAACAGCAGCATCAGCGTGGCCGACGCCGCACAGGGCAAAGAGTGAGAGCCCGCCTTCTGTCCCCTTGTCCAATCAGCTCCATTGTCACAGCCTCACCCCTGTCACGTTCCCTTTGAAATTAAGTGAAATTCAATTAATGACTTGAAAAAAGGGCCATAATTTTCTGAGGATTTTCCCACCCTGAAATAAATTCAATTAAATTAATCTCCTCAGCTGACTGAATTTAACCCTTTGAAGAGCAGCCTAGGTGATTTGAAATGTTTTTTCAAAATTCTAAGTCAGTGTTCTAGAACTCAGTTACCAGTAGTGATTGTTACATCAGCATTAGAATGTTCAGTTCAGAACATTGTAATCACATATTTGTGATCTGACATCCTTACAGGGTTACATGTAACTCCGATCCTCCGTTACATTCTGTCCCATCACATCCCCTTCACCTATACACCCCCTCACCTGTGAGCTGTGTATGTTATGTGTGCCCTGTGTATGGGCTGAGCTGCATATAAATAACATGAGACTGTAAATGGCAGGGTCACCCAGCTGACTGTAGAGCACCTTCCACTGACGAGTATCCTGCATGTCAACGAGACGGAGATTGTAGCTGCGGTGAGAAACGCACACGATGCACTCATGTGTACACGGCGCACACACACACACACACACACACACACACACATTCCTCTGTTATCAGCCACCACTGGGAAGATGTCTCACACTGTGCCCTGTACCAGCAAGATAAGAGCCGGGCTCTGACATGACAGAAATACACTACCAGCGAGGCAAGTGTTCACTGTTGCCCCCTACTGGCATGCAGCAGCTGGTGCAGTGTATTTTTCTAACCTGGAGAAGTGAGAGCACCCGGGCATGAAGCGCTACGCTAAAGAGTAACGTCAGTCACTGTTTGTCACTGGATTTAATAAACCCTTTAGCAGCTTCATTTAAAAAAAGGCTAGCAACGAATCTACCGGTTTTTTGAGCAGATATCAGCTTCCTTGGAAAACAGTCGCCAAACACTGCTTGGTGGCTGCAGTCTGTCCGCCGCTCACATAACCGCGGCTGGTTAGTTAGTGAGCACAGAGAGAACCTACAATCGGCCGTCCACCAGTGAGACACACGTTTTCAAATACAAATGAGTACGTGATTACTTCATAAATATGTAAATTAGTGTATGACGTCATTGAGCGACTTCTAGTGACTCTTTGAGCATACGTTAGCTACTTTCCGTGGGGAACTAGTTTGGTAACACTGGTATTTATGTTTTTTTCCCCCTTCAAGGGTCATGACTGCTGCCCGTATCAGTATTCCTACAAGGGCCCAGGGAACATGGAGTTTGTGAAGAAGCTGGACATCCCGAAGCAGACCTCGAAGGGCAGCATGTCCGCCATGCAACACTTCCGTAACCTGGACAAGAGGGCCACCACCGAGGACGACAACAGCGAGCTCGACACGGTGCACCAGAACAGCATCACGTGAGAAAGGCCCGAGACCAGGGGGGTGCACAACTCCGGTCCTGGAGGGGTGGTCCGCGTGCTGGTTTTTCTTCCAACCAGTTACCTTAGTTTTAGTTTTGCAGCTCTATAAACTACGCTGGTTCACTACTTCAGCGCAGTAAAATCTTTAGAATGCACTCGCAATCTGCGGCCATACCTGGTGCAGTGTAGTATAATGGTTAAGGAACTGGGTTTGTAACCGAAAGGTTGCAGGTTCGATTCCCAGATCGGACACTGCCGTTGTACCCTTGAGCAAGGTACTTCACCTGCATTGCTTCAGTATATATCCAGCTGTATCAATGGTTACTACATATAAATGCAAAATGCTGTGTAAGTCGCTAAATGGCTGTAATGTAAGATTGTGCATCCCTGCACTAGTCAATCATAAAATGCACTCCTTCATAGAGCCACAAGCCTCATACATTTCCAAGAACTACATTTCCCATTAAATTAGGTCCTATGTCCAAATATGGTCATTTATTAGGTCCTATATAATAAATATGCATGGATGTTTATCAGGGCTGTTTTGTTGCACTTCCTGCAGTCAGCTGTGCCTTGTGGACGGGGACAGGGGTAACGTGGAGAAGTTCAGCAGCGTAGGACTGGATGGAGCCATGGTGCTCTGGGACGTCAAGGTGAGCGGACCTGCTACCTGTAACTCCTACTGCCCCCAACCCCCAATGCCTTCAGCCGCATGGCACCCTGACTTTGGAATGCCCTCGGCCCCTCCCCCAAATCCGGCTTCTGAACTCAATCCACCACTCTCTTCCTATGTCCCTCCGTCCCCCTTTTATGTAGCTTTATATGACCTTTCCCCCTATTTGTTTTGTCCTGTCTGCTGTTTCCCACCCCTGTCCCTACAGTATAATGTGTCCTTGAGTTTCTTGAAAGGTGGATGTAAATAAAATGTATTATTATAATTATTATTATTACTACCAAAAAATATTAATTTGCACTCAGCGACATGATTTTGTGCTTCAAGAGGATCGCACACTAAAACGGCCAATGATGGCTGCATTAACGTTATCCCTTCCTGTCCTCCCCATTTCCACAGCTGTGAGATCTGACCGGGTGAGCGGGTTTGCTCTGTGGTGGTGGTGATGGCGGCTTTGCCCTTCATCCCAACTGTTAATCGCCAAATCACCACATTCACAATAAAGGTCAATGTTTAAAAAAAACTCTTCCACCAGGGGATAACTCTTCATGCGATGAATGTATGCTCACACACAAGCACACAAACACACACACACACTACACATATTATACTTATATCATTTTGGTTGGTAACAATATATACACTGCCTATGTTTTTGTTATTGTTGCTGAAACTGAAATAAATAATTCTGCATAAAACCAGATCACAGGTGATGTTTTGCATTTTTAAGATTTGGGAAGATGGGAAATACATGAGAAATGTACATGCAGGTAGGTATTTACAGATACTTTTTTTTAAATCGGACACTCAGCTGTTATGCACATAATTAATTAAAATGATATTCAAGCATCATATCCTGCTTTTCCATAAGTAAATGGTCTGAATGACACTGTCACAGTAAAATTTATATCATTTTTGTGGTGTAGTAAATATAACAGTTTGTCGGAAAATGCATTGAATGCCCTTTTGCAGTAACAGATGAACATATGCACATTGGTAGTTGAATCTTATGGATATCTTGTCTTTTTTTAATTTTTACAAATTATTATATTAAAGAGTTGTCGACCAGCATCCATCGCAGAACTGCAACATGCATTCTATATTCAGTACACAATTCACAACAATTATCCCCTAAACAAGTGTAATAGAATTACTGTAGTAATAGTTGCAATCGAAAAGGGTAGATGTAGAATTGCATTTTAGTGTCATTTTATTTAGGATGACCTACACAAATCTCCAGGCTCACACACTGGAATTGTAACGCAAAGGCTGCTGGTTCAATTCTGAGCTAGGGTACTGCCATTACAAAGTACTGAAACGGAATTGCTTCAGTAAAATATTCAGCGGTATGGACTGTACCTAAAAATATAACCCCTGTAAATCCCTCTAGATAAGAGCTAGGCTACTGCTAAATGCCTCCTAACTTTCTATTGAACCAGCCTCTATCGGAATTGATTTAGGTAGTAGGCTAGGCTAGCCTATCTGAGAAACGAGTATATAAAAAGCACTGTATATAATTATTGAATAATCTACGTGAAAATAGGCATAACTATATCAAATGAGACCAGTTGAGAAACAGAACAGTAGCGAGTGTTTCGAAACCGCTGTAGGGCTATGCATGCTAATTGCAACATGTAAATATCACTACAAAATATCTTAGGTCGCTCGCGACGGAAGTAACACGTCTACGGAAATGTAAGTGCTGTAGGTGCGTCGGCACCTTTTGAAAATTAACCCAGGAAAATGAATCGTCCTGTGGATCTTTCACTGATGTATGTAGAGACCAATTTCCGCTCACTGTCACACTGCCCCCTTCTCTCGGTAGTAGGCTGTTACAGTCAATGTAGCCATTGGAGTTATATGGGTGACATTACCACGTAGAATAACAACAATACTGCCTCGTGTCGAGACTGAAGTCAATCTCTGCCTATGAAATTCAGCCCCGCTGGAAGGGGCGGTTCGCATCTATCTCTTGAATTCTCAAGTTGATCATATTTCAGCCAATCCAACCAATGTCTTGTAGGTCTGACCAATCGAATGTGCGCCGAACGATAGGCGTAGCCTGTCCTCGCAGCCAACCGCAGTGTGGCGTCGAAGTGACGCAACCAGCTGTCAGCTGTTTGTGTTTTTGCTTTATTTTTTTTATTTTTTTAGCTCTACCTCTTCAAGTTAGCTGTCCATCTTTCCTTAAAACACGGAATAGAATAACTAGATATACGATTCTGGGTTCAATCAGGACACGGAAATAAACGCGCTACATTAACGTCTCATATAATTGGCAAACTCGCGACCCAGATAGCCAGCTACTGTCTTATTTTTTGTTACCGACTGGTGGACCTTTAGCTTTGAAAACGATCGCAAAGAGGAATCGAACCGACCCCAGGCCTCCAATCCAGGGCGGAGGGAGGGAGGGAAGGAGGTCGCTGGGATCGGGATGGAGACTGAAGAAGGGGCCGGAGGACCGGGCGCGCCGGGGCTATGCTGCGCCTCCTTCAACCAGGACACCACGTAAGCGCCTGATCGGTGCCCTGCTGACAAAGTGCTGGTGGATCACTCTAGACTAGCATTATGTAGCCTAGTTCACACTAGATCAGACTTGCATAACGAGGGCTAATCGGTTTCCAATCGCATATGCACAGTAATAAGATCCCATGTATTCATTAAATAAGGAAGTATTTATTTTTACATTTATCTGTAATTCGATGTTCTTTGTAATGCCATTTTATCTGGAATAATGACAGAATGCATAATAACCGGCAGTCACACGTTTGGATTCTAGAGTCAGTCAATTCGTAGCTTGTATACGACGCTGTTGAATATCCAGATGCGTTAGATCTGGAGTTTCCTTTACTAAGACAAAATCTTGGTGAAATCATGTGTCAAAATTTCCATAACTCACTACTTGTAACTACTTTCACATTCTTTCCAAAACGAAAAACAACGCCAGTGCATTCTCGGTTGAAAAAAAAAAAAAACACAACACCGGTTTTTTGGCCAGCATATTGTGCCAATTGCGGCGATTTTTTTCGGCATGAAAATGCAACACAATATGCCAGTGGTCTCACACATAGCCTACCTATTTCCACAGGGATACACGTAGGCCTATCACATGCATGGAAATGTAGGCTATAGAAATATGTCTGAACTTGTGTTTGACTAAGAAGGTCCTGGCACACACGATAGGAGGAGACGAACTTCAAAGGTTGGTTTATTTTTCTTATATAATTTATTTGCTTAGCTGACACCTTATCCAGAGCGAGTTACATGACTTACATTTTACACATTACCCCAGTTATAGCCTACACCTGGCTGTTTACTGGATAAATTCAGGGCAAATCCGAAAGTAAAACAGCAGTGCCCCTGCATGGATATAAAATCAGCAACCGCGCCGCAAATACAATGTAGAACTACTTCACAATGTTTATGTTTTATGAAATAACGTTATTTTAACGGTGACAGTCAGCTGCTGCTTTAATAAAACATATTCATAAAAACATTTTAACGTGGATGTTTCTTGAATGTATTTACCTGTTACAGTATTAGGCTATATAGCCTAGTTACCGGCACTGAAAATGTAAAAATTCTCCTGATCTATGCATCTGTTTTATTTATGGTTGTAATAGCCAGCCTGCTTCCATTAAAAAATTTTAATAATAATAAAAAATTATAAGAAAAAAAGTGCATCGTCACCATGGCCAACTGCCTCCATCTGAGAATAAAGTTATATTGAATAAAGTAAGTAAACAGGCAGCTGCCGTTTTGTTCTTGCCTATTATAAAATCAAGTAAAAATGCAAAGCGCCTCAGCTGGTATAGGCTAGCCTACCTATTCTAGGAACAGTGGAATAACCCATTGCAAATCTGTTCAGAAAGCAGGATTGTTTTGATGTGGGTTTGCCGGTTTAAAGTCATTTTCTACAGGAAGAGATGAAGACAGATGTTATAAATGTTCCGTTAATTTGGGTTTCTGTTTGGGCGTGTCTGAATGTGGATGCCATTTGTTTTGAACCGGACTGGCTGGCAGCAAGGCAAATGAGCTTTCAGCGATCGTCTGAACGCAGCACATCGAAGCAGCCGTGGCGTTTTAGCGCCGCGGTGCCATGTTCCCCCAAAGACCGGTTTTCATTCACGACAGTCCATTCTGAACGTGCTTTCGCATGCATTGCATTTGCGGAGTCAGAATAGGAACAGCCGTTGCAGTATAAACTGTTCAGCCGGTTTAAAATCGAGGTTTTAACCGGGCCTGGGTAAAAGCCGGAATGGAACGGCGGAAGGAAGCTCGGAATGGCCAATGGAGTGATCTGTGCCAAAAATACCTCTGGCGAACATTTTTCTTCCAAGTCCCAAAAATCATATTCCGCATTCACACATCAAGGCATGGTGTATACCAAATGAAAGCTTGGGATCTGCCCTTCGAGTACATGCATATGAGGTTTTGGTTTTCACAAATAAAATACATTATTTAATGACTGGAGTCATACTGGACCATTAATTTCTCTAAATTTCTTAAACCTGCAGATTTAAACTGGATTTACTATTAGAACCAGTTAGACCCCAGAGTTTGATTAAACTCCTTTTAAAGATAAATTTGTGCTGTTTAATTTGATGTGTAACACTTTGTGGGGAGTAAATAGAAACACAGTCTTTTGGGGTTCAGAGTGGAATTAGGATTAGCTCTGCACTTTCTAAAGGTGAAAATCTCATCTTGATGTCTTATTCTGTTAGCGTTATAAGAGGCTCTGAATGATAACTGACTTTTTAAACAAAAGACTGCACTTTCAAAAGGTTAAATCCTTATCTTGATGTCTTATTCCGAAAGGGTGATGAGGGGCTCTGAAATATGTTTGATAATGTTATTAGTTTTGATCAATTTTTCATATATTTCAAATTCATATTCATATAAAAAGTCTATGCTCAAATGAAAGTACATATGATGCCCATTCAGAAAGTGTTAAAATGATATTGATGTGCATTCCACAGGGAGTGCTGCAGGCGTTTGAACTGAGGTCCTTTTAGACACAGATCACTCGGCCATTCCGAGCCACCTTCCACCGCTCCATTCCGGCTTTTATCCAGGCCCGTATTAACCCTTGTTCTTGGATGTGGCAATGAATGGACCCATTAGAATTCTGCTTAATATATATTTTCAGAATTTTTATGAGTGATATTTTCTGAGCTTTATTAATTTTAAATGTCAATATGGTTAAATAAATAAATAAATAAATAAAACGTTTTTTTTCACCATTTCAAAACTGAAGCCATCTTGATGTAGGCAAACTGATTCATGGTAGAACATCCAGTTAAAACTGGTTCTCCATGTTGGTTACTATAGCGATGCCCCTGAAGGTCTTGTCCTGACTATATGGTAGTCTGACTGACTGTTTCTGGGACTCTTGCCAAGTGACACATAATTTGCCATACGGTCATCCAAAGAGGGAGGGTGTCAATTGGCAGGCTGTTCCATGGCTCATCGGGCAGTAATGACTCCTGGTTGGTTGGGTGCCTGATGCAGCCGTTGTGTGTGTGTGTGTGCGTGTGTGCGCGCGCGCGCAGTCATGCACCTGCACTGGCCATATTCGACGCTTCCGAATGATGGAGGCAGTCGCAGCACTGGGGTGGGTGTCACAGTTGCGTTTGGGCATTTCCAAAAGGGGAAGTAGAAAAAGAAAACCACCATAGAAATGTAACTCAATAACACACAGGCTAACATTTCCAAAGCTGTAACGTAATACCACTTTGTGCTCAATCAGCCTGCTGCAGCTAGAACCACAGAACCAGTCTAAGCCAATCAAATATTCACAGAATCAGTCTAAGCCAATCTAATATTCACAGGGCACTTCCTGCTCAGGAAATGACAATCGCAAGTGAAAATACAACATTTTCAGGATAGCACCCTACTCACATATAAAAATTAAAAAAACGGTGCCTAATTTCTTTGCTGAATAGTCAACGCCTATGTTTATGCTGTCCTTGGCAAAGAGGGGAATGGAGATTAGCGGATAGCAGACAGACCATCTCCAGGCCAGACTCACAGACTTGCTTCTTCTCTCAGGTCACTGGCTGTGGGGAATAAGAATGGATACCGACTCTTCTCAGTGACCTCAGTAGACAAACTGGACTGCGTCTACGAAAGCGGTGAGATCCATGTGCTCTCCACTCTGACCTTTGACCTCTGTTTTTCTGTTGACCCTAAAGCTGTGCACTAGGGTCTGTGGCTATGTCATTTAATAAGTGTCAAAAAGACATTTAATAAGTGCAACGTTTCGGTCAAATAGACCTGTCAGGCATGCATATAAGTATCTTGTAAGTATCTCATAGTGTGCAGGAGTCCTTTTCATTCACTTTAATTTGTTTCTCCTACGCACCTGTGACGAGTCATCTTTCAGGTGTGCATTTAGTACTTTAGTAGAGGGTCTGACAAATGGCATCATAGCTTTTCCCGACAGACAGACAGACATGCGAGTACAGCTTTACTGTCCCATGTTGTGTCTAGCCTCATTGGGCTCAGCTTGATGACATCACAAAGACCCTGTATGGCTGCAAGTAGGAGGCGCTCCAGAGAATCTGACAGTCACATGACTCTAGACCAGGGGTTTTTAACCCTTTCTGATCCAGGGACCCCCACCCAGACTCAAAGGCATCCAGGGGACCCCTGGGGGTTATGTTTAAGGAAAGGCGTTATATTTTTTTCTCAAATCTATGTTTAGTTATTGCATATCAAGTCTGGCTAGGGACCCCCTACACAACCTTCAAGGACCCCCGGTTGAAAACCCCAGGCTCTAGGCTTTGGATGCCTTTGAGGGGGGCGTGCTTTCTGGTGTTTTTTTCTCACAGCGCGCCACAGGAAGCCGTCTCTGCTCAGTCATGCATCGCTCTCTCTCTGTCAGTTACTAGTCACAGCTTCTCTCTTTCTTCCTCATTCGGCGGAAGACTTGAGACTGTGACTCGCGCTGTTGAGAAACGCGAGCCGCCGATGAGTCCCGGTGAGAGGCGGCTTTTCTCGTCAGTTAGTTGCGTCGTGTACTGTGGCGAGAGCCCTTAGTTGTGCATTGCCAGGTGAGCACTGCTATGAAGTCCATGGCTACCTGAAGATGCTGATGAAATGAGCAGTACTGTGAACACCCTTCATCTGACTATCATCAAATATGTATAAAAAACATTCATTTATTATAGAGTATGTATGGAGTGTGCAGTCAGTGTCTAATGGAGTGTACAGGATTTGAGGATGAGTGTGAAGGGCGTATAAGAAATGTTTGGATAGTGTGTACTGTGTAGGATCTGTAGAGCAGTGGTCGGGGTTGGGACCCTGTTCCTGGAGATCTAGAGTCCGGTAGGTTTTCATTTCATCTTTAATTTGGCACACCTGATTCTCGTAAGTAGCAGCTGAACGAGATCTCTAGCTGTTGAATGAGGTGTGCTTTGTTAGGGTTGGAGTGGAAGCCTACAGGACGGTAGATCTCTAGCTGTTGAATGAGGTGTGCTTTGTTAGGGTTGGAGTGAAACCTACAGGACGGTAGATCTCCAGGAACAGGGTTGGACCGCTGCTGTAGACAGTGTGCACGGTCTGTTTATTATGTTTATGGCCTGCAGTGTATGTGTAGGGTCTGTATTTTATGTGTATAGTCTATATGGAATGCATTAGGGTATGTGCATAATGTTTGCATGGAGCGTTCTGGTCTATGTTAAGCTGGGTATGTAATGGGTCTGTGTAGCATATTCAGGGTTTGTTGAACAGAGGGTGTAGAGCCTGTAGTGACCACCCCCACCCCCCACCAGAGACCCCAGATGTTTACATCGTAGAGCGGCTCTTCTCCAGCAGCCTGGTGGTGGTCGTCAGCCAGGCCACGCCTCGCCGTATGAACGTCTATCATTTCAAGAAGGGAACAGAGATATGCAACTACAGCTACTCCAACAACATCCTGTCCGTCCGCCTCAACCGACAGGTAGGGGGCACTCCTGAGACTCATGTTTTGAATGTGTGACTCACTCTCCTAACACCGTTAGTCACTGAAATTTGCAACAGATCCTGTTTATTTCGGATTCCAGGAAAGTTCAAATCTTCATCCCATTAATCACAGGTATGGGCAGGGAGGACTGTATCTTGTTTCTGGATTACATGTCAATTTATTCAGTAATTTATGTTACCTGACATTTTAGCTACATTAATGAATGAGAGGTAAAGACTGCTCGTGTCCCTATACGAACCGTTTTACAGTGATCTAACGAGCAAACTGGAATTGATATCTACAGACGATTATCCAACTGAGCTTAGGTAGAAACAAAAACTGCATACACACTGGCCATCCAGGATTGGAGTTTTCCACCCCAACCTTAGAATCTCATGCAGCACCAGGAAGGGTTTTCTTATTGGATGAGACTGGAGTGATGTCATATTACCTCACTTCCCCCCACAGAGGCTGGTGGTGTGTCTGGAGGAATCCATTTACATCCACAACATCAAGGACATGAAACTCCTGAAGACTCTGCTTAACACACCACCCAACCCCTCAGGTACAAAGCGCTGCCCCCTACAGGACATCTGTAGTCATTTACTGAGAGGAATAAAACAGAAGGGTGTTTTATGTGTGACAAACCACAGTTATAATGTTTGCCAGAGCTCCCATGAAAAAGAGATTTTTGTTTCTCAATGGACCTGGGTAAAAAATAATAATAATAATAATAATTTTAAAAAGGCGGTCTTTTTTTGTGCTTCACATTCTTATGAACTTATGTCTTATGAACAAACACTGCTAATATTTAATTGTTGATTAATATATATGTATCATATAATGTATATGTATCATGTGTCAGAGGAAAAACCAAATGAGTATGTGTGTTTGTATTTGTGTGCGCATAAGTGCGTTTGTGTATGTGAATGTGTGCCTTAATGAATGACTACTATTGTGGGTGTATACAGTGAGTAATTGTATATGAGAGTCAGCTGACTGTGTGTATCTGAATGAATGAGCGAGCTTGTGTGTGCGCGTAAGCATACGAGTGCCAGCTGAGTGCGAGTGTGTGCACACATGCATGTGTTAGTGAGTGTGTGTATCAGTGAGTATGTGTGTATGAGCGCCAGCCATGTGTGTGTGTGTTCACGTGTATGAGTGCGTATGTGTGAGTGTGTGTGTATGAGTGCCAGTGTGTATATCAGTGAGTGTGTGTGTGTGTGTGTGAGTCTACGAGTGTGTCCGTGCACCCTTTAATCAGAGTTGTGTCATCTCTCCCTCAGGTCTCTGTGCTCTTTCCATTAATCATTCAAACTCCTACCTGGCGTACCCTGGCAGCGCCACCATCGGCGAGATCATCGTCTACGACGCCAACAACCTGGTGAGTCTCTCTGACCACTCAGAACGAGGAGAGAGGAACCGACGTTCTCTCACCGTAACATTCCCTGCCGCCTAGAGAGAAAAACCAGTATTAAGAGTTCTACTTCACCGCCAAGTAGAACTTCACTACAACTTGTCTGCATGGAACCGCAATTAAAAAATGTATTTAAAATGATTATATATATTTTTTAAAACTATATTTTTATATATATTTTTTGTGCACACCGAGGATCAGGGGTTCGAGCCCTGGTCCTGCCAGATCCGAGTATGGTCGGTGGGAGTGGCAATTGGGCGGCCACTCCCGGTGTGGGGGGAGGGACTTGGCGGGGGAAAATTGTTGCGCACAAGCGGCTCCGATTTAGTTGGAATCACGGTCAGGAGCTCGAGGAGTCGCGCCCTCCTTCCTACTACCAGCTGGCCAGTTTGTGTAGCGGCAAATTCTCAAGCGGTTGCTACACAGGGAATTGAATAACATAAGGGTACAAAAATCTCAATAGAGTCTGCGACTGTGTTTGAGGTGGGGTCTGTATGACAGGCGTGTCCTGTGTATGGGGCGTGTTCTCCATATGAGAGGTATTTTGCGTGTGCGAGGCATGTTCTGCGTTTCCACACAGAACACGGTCACCATGATTACGGCCCACGACAGTCCCCTGGCAGCGATCACCTTCAACGCTTCAGCCACCAGGCTGGCCAGTGCATCAGAGAGGGTAAGTATTCTCCCAGCCTCCATCTCCCATCAGCCACCTTGTGCAGAGATGTCGTTTGATTGTATGTTCTTCCTCAGGGCACTGTTATAAGAGTATTTAACATCCCAGAGGGACACCGATTGATTGAGTTCCGCAGAGGGATGAAGAGGTCAGCATGGCACTATAACACACACACACACACACACACACACACACACACACATCCATTACATGACACACTGCCGTTATCACTCCTTCCTGGATAAAGTGTGAGAGCGTGGACACTTGTTGACCTTTGACCTTTGTGTGTGTCTTCAGGTACGTCAACATCAGCTCTCTGTCCTTCAGTCCGGACAGCCAGTTCCTCTGTGCCTCAAGCAACACAGAGACTGTGCACATCTTTAAACTGGAGCACCCCACTCCCAGGTACCCACAAATGCACACAAACATAAACAGATACACACTCACCTGTACACACCCCCAGGTACCCAGAATGCACATAAACAGATACACACTCACCTGTACACACCCCCAGGTACCCACAATGCACATAAACAGATACACACTCACCTGTACACACCCCCAGGTACCCAGAATGCACATAAACAGATACACACTCACCTGTACACACCCCCAGGTACCCACAATGCACATAAACAGATACACACTCACCTGTACACACCCCCAGGTACCCACAATGCACATAAACAGATGCACACTCACCTGTACACACCCCCAGATACCCACAATGTACATAAACAGATGCACACTCACCTGTACACACCCCCAGGTACCCAGAATGCAAATAAACAGATGCACACTCACCTGTACACACCCCCAGGTACCCACAATGCACATAAACAGATACACACTCACCTGTACACACCCCCAGGTACCCACAATGCACATAAACAGATACACACTCACCTGTACACACCCCCAGGTACCCAGAATGCAAATAAACAGATGCACACTCACCTGTACACACCCCCAGGTACCCACAATGCACATACACAGATGCACACTCACCTGTACACACCCCCAGGTACCCACAATGCACATAAACAGATACACACTCACCTGTACACACCCCCAGGTACCCAGAATGCACATAAACAGATACACACTCACCTGTACACACCCCCAGGTACCCACAATGCACATAAACAGATACACACTCACCTGTACACACCCCAATAGGAACTCGGCATGCCACGGTGATGCTGGCGCGTTTCCTGTTTGCAGCGGTGAGGAGACGTCTCCCTCGTGGTCAGCCTACATGGGGAAGGTGTTCTCTGCCGCCAGCAGCTACCTCCCGGCGCAGGTGTCCGACATGATGAACCAGGACCGCGCCTTCGCCACCGTCCGCCTCGACGTCTTCGGTCAGAAGAACGTCTGTGCGCTGGCCACGTGAGTCTCTCCAAATCCCCCCCCCCCCCCCCTCGGTGGAGCAGGCAGAGAGGCGTATCCTTTCCCATCCTGTGCTGTACCGTGTTTGACCTGAGGATGGCGCTCTCTTTCAGAATCCAGAAACTTCCACGTCTCCTGGTGGCCTCTTCCGATGGGCAGCTCTGCGTCTACAACCTGGACCCCCACGAGGGCGGAGAGTGTGTCCTTGCTAAGAAGCACAGGTAAGGTGTGTGTGTGTGTGCATGTATAAGAGAGAGAATGGCTGTACGGGAGAAAGGTATGTGTATGGTAGGTGTGTGTTAGCACAGTTGTCCTAATAATACACTGATTATTATCCTTATTGATTACTTGTATTTGCTGCTAGTAAAACGCTTTGAATCTGAATGTATTTCTGAGAGTATTTCTGGGTGTATGTTTGAAGTAGATATGTGAATAAATATTTTTTTTAGGCCAAACTACTGTATTTTTATTTTATTTTTATAAATACATGAAAAAAGCAGAAATTTTGAATGAGTACATTACAATTTGGATGCGACTTGCAACTCAAATGTCATAAATCCACATTTCCACTATTTTTATTCTGCTCTGTAAACTTTTCTAAACGGTAAAATTTTTCCCTCCGCATTTCCCCACCCTCGCCCTCCTCGTTTCCCCACTGCGCCCGTCCCACAGGCTGTTCGGCTCAGATAAGGAACGCGGCGCATCAGAGGGGTCCGAGCCAGAGGCCGCAGCGCCCGCCCAAAGCTGCCCAACCTACGCGGCCACCGTCGCCACCTCCGGAACCACGCCCTCCTCCGCCACTCTTACAGGTATGCTGCGTACCGCCCATCCCTCACTAACTGGATGACGAAATAAACAGCGCTTAGTTTTAATGCACTGAAAGCAGACATTTATAATATTTTTTTGTGTTTTAATGGTTATGGCGACTAGTGAAATGTACAGTAGTCACTTTATCCACGCTAGCTGTGCTTTACTAGTCATGTCTACATTATGCTAATATAGTTAGCCTTTCCAGTCTCTCTCCGTTTTCATTCACGGCAATCACATCTAATTTCATTTATTCAGAGTATTTCAGAGAGAATGTGTCATAATACGCTTCACAGTTGAATCCCGGGCCTAAACTCCCACATAGCAAGTGAAAGGGTAGAAACCTTGGGAGGAACCAGACTGAACAGGGGAGGCCCATTATAAGAAAAAAATAAGAAAAAAGCCAGCCAGTGGGGTGAAAGTTTTACTCATTTCAAGATTTTCCAGTGGGGTAAGATAATGTCAACTTTTTCCACTTTAGAGAGCAAAATAATATTTAAAGTCTCATTACAAGCCTAAAACACTTGTTAAGACAGACATTTTCTGCAGTGTTGTGGTGCATGCGTGCGTGGGTACGCATGTGCACGTGCGCGTCACCATCCTCTTCCTCTCTTACACTCCAGGTTACTCAGAGGATGGGGGAGCGAAGAAGGGTGAGATCATCCCGGAGCACGAGTTCGCAGTGGGACCCGTGTGTCTGGACGACGAGAATGAGTTTCCTCCCGTGAGCATTCAGAATAAATAACCCTGTGTGTGCCCAGCAGACAGTCAAAAACAGCCAGTCAAACAACCAGCCAGTCAGTCAGTCAGCAAGTCAAACAGCTGACCAATCACTTAATCAACCAGCCAGCAAGTCAACTATTCAGCCAGTCAAACAACCAACCAGTCAGTCAACAAGTCAAACAACCAACCAATCATTCAATCAACCAGCCAGCAAGTCAGAAAGCCAGTCAGCTGTCCAACCAGTTGGTCAGCCATCCAGCCAGTCAATCTATGCAAAATTTGGCCAGTTAGTTGGTCAACCAGCAGGAGAGAATTATGTACAGTGCCTGAATGCACAGCCACTTTAAAATAACAATACAAAAAAAATATTTAGAAACTCCTTGCTTGTACTAAAAAAGCACATTTGAATTCATCCTAGAACTTGCAAATTCCCCCGACCCCATATGGATCTACACGCTCGACAACTCTGGTTTGTAACCTCAGTGTCTCAACAGATAAGAGCAAAATGTTGCAGATCCAGTTATTCAAAGTTTATATTCAAAAACTTAATATGCAACCATAGACCGTAAAAGTATGCAACCTGCACATTCTGTTCTTATAAAACAAAGGCTTGATATCTCAATGAAATATCTTGTATAGATAAGTAGTTTCACTGCCGTTGATATTTCTTACAAAAGTGTGCTGGCATGTATGGAGCCCTTTCCAACATGTTCCCAGTGTATAAAAAGTATAGTCTCATTCTAATGTCCCCATCGATCCATGTTCATTTAAAGCATATAGACATAATATGCCTGCATAATAAATTTGCGTTAGGCCTCCAATAATCTTATTTTACACATAATAGAGTGAGATAAAAACTCTCACAAGGCTAACAGCTGGATTTGAGTTCTTTCAGAAACAGGACTGCTGTCATCTGACAGGAAATGGGAATAAGTAAACCTCTGTGTGTATGGCTTTTATTTAGATATGAGTACAGAGCTGGATCGGTTTCCTCAAAAAACTGAGTTTAAAAAAAGGAATGCAGCCAAATGACGTTTAACCCTTTGAAGAGTAGGTTTTTGGGAATGTTTCCTCAAAATTCTAAGTCAGTGTTCTAGAACTCCATTGCTTCCAATAACCAGTCGCGATTGTTACATCACCATTAGAATGTTCAGCTAAGAACATTCTAATCACATACTTGTGATGATAAACCTTACGGGTTAAAGGCCATTCTCTGTCAAACAAAAAGCACATGTATACTATAATATATGATGTTCCTCTTCCTGTACTTGTCACCCAACAGCCACTTCATCTGGAGGTTTCCGAATACACTTCAAACTGCCACGTGGCCTGGGATATTTCCCGACATTGTAAAAGCCTTTCTCGTGTATAATTACTGTGGCATACAAACTCGCATGGACAGTAGTACATTTCTTTATGAGTGTGTACTCAGCATGAAGTGGCTATAAAAGGCAATGCAACACCTTGCTTATTTTAACTGGTGTTCGTGGAAGGATTGGCTTAAAGCCGAACAGAGAATTGGACCCTATTCATGTCATCCCACAGAGTTGAGGGTAATCAATGAGACGTCTTTTTTAAATGCTAAAGAGCAGGAAAAACAAATATGCTTTTTTTGACGTCTTTGCAAGTTTAACAACTCTGATTTTAGACATATTAATAATAATTAAAAAACCTCATTATTTCATGGGGGTTGTTCAGCTCGCCTCATCCTTTCATGCCTGCGTTGTCTCGTTTGGCCACTAGGGGGAGCTGTGGGGTTTCAATGTGAATCCATTTGCTTCTCCTCATCCCAATGGTCTAAAATCGTCAATCTCAGGCAATGTTGTACCCTGTAATTTTGAGGGCAGAGCAGTAAGTGAAAACTCAGTTAATAAATGAAGTAACAATACTTAATTTACTGCCTCTGCATCAAACAGTGTGATAAACTATCATTTTTAAATTGTTGATTGTTGAACAGCAAAAATACATTTAAAACGGTGAATACCGTATTCAAATGCACAGCAAGCATTGATTTTGAAATAAACGCCACCCCAAGTATTTTCAGGTACATGGAATTTATGACAAAGGTTGCCGTCAGGTAAAAGCACACCAATTTGTTTTCATTTCAAGTCTTATAACTGAACTAAACCAGTGTGGCTACGTTTGCAAAATGGAGTCATTTTTTAGTGTTCACTTTAGCATGTCTAACACTCATTTGGACCCAAACAGACAAAAAAAACCTTGCGAGTTTATGTGGATGAGAAACCCCTCTTTGACGGTCAGTACTGTATCTTATAACATGCCCCTCAATCTGCCCCGTAACGCTGTGTGTCATGGTAACAGGGGCAATAAAGCTGTGTTTTGGCTTTTGGTAGATAAATTGGTGCCGCGACGGAACTGGGAATGGCAAAGGGAGGCGCGCATGAGAGTAGAGGACAGGTGGAGCCCGGCTGGGAGAGGCTACACCTGTAGCCAGAAGATTGGCTATGCATGAGCCAGGACAATTACACATTTCAGGGTGCTAACAATCATTTTAAAAAAACAAAAAAAATGATGGAAAAAAACTAAAGAAAAGAAAATGAGTTTATGGAAAAGTCAGGATTGGCTCTCTGTAGCTCAACTCCTTAAAAGTGTGTTATACAAGATAGGTGCATGACTGAACTGAAACATAACCACGTTTTAACATATACTTGACCAATATCTTCTTAAAAGAAATATTGTTTTATTATCATTATGGTATCTAACCTTGAAATAAGGAATTTTAACTATTTTTATTTTATTATTTTTGTAATCTTGTTTTTTTTTTCTTGTTAGCGTGATTTTGGATACATGCTTTATTGTATGTGTATTCCTTTTGTATACCAAGTTGGTAAATTGTTTTTGTATGTGCCTATAATATCATTTGTAACCATGCAAAATATTTTGCAAAGTTGCACAAAAAACCCAAAAAAGAAATAAGTAGAAATTACAATGGAAATAAAAATTTATGAAACACAGCTGGCTTTGCCTTGATATATTCTTTCACACCCAGTTTGGAGAGATTACAAAAATGGAGAAGACTGATTGGCTCTCTCAGGGAGAGGTCATTGCAGAAACATAAAGGGAATGTTTTAATTTAACTTGAGAGGGGGAAAAAAACCTTTAGTATGTGCAAAACCTTTTAGCACATGCAAAACTGATAACACAACCAATGATTGGTGCAAGCCATGACCAATCATTGGTTGTCTTATTAGTTTTGCATGTACGTACCACTGCAGACTCAACACCGGCTGTTTCAACCCTGGAGGCCCCGATGATCAATTTAAGACCCATAAAGCCAAGTTGGTTGAACTTGAACTTGTGTCAGAGTTCAAGTACCTCGGGGTCATGTTAGACTCAACCCTAACCTTTAAAAAACATGTAAAAAAAGTCTCAAATACAATCAAATTCAACCTCCAAAACTTCAAACAAATTAGGCCTTTCCTGACAGTTGGTGCTGCTAAATCCTATCTACAATGCATGATCCTATCACACATTGAGTACTGTTCCACAAACTGGTCCTGCACAGGTACAACGTTCCTCAAACCCATTGAACAGCTGTATAAGAGTGCGCTTAAGGTGTTTGATAGAAAACCATACTCCTACCACCACTGTAATATCCTGAGGAAGTACAGTTTTTTTAATTTTTCAAACTTTAAGATCTTTAAACAGGTTAGTATTATATACAAGACCCTACATGGTCTGTGCCCGCCTCCCCTGAGGGAATTCATAAAAAGGAAGCCTGATAGAGGAATCAGCACTAGGGCAACCACTAGAGGGGACTGCGAAGTGCCACACCGGAAAACTGCCTTTGGTAACAAAATATTATCAGTCCAGGGCTGTTTAATTTGGAATGACCTACCACTGTCAATACGTGAGTGTCCGTCATTCCCATCCTTTAAATGCAATCTAAAAAAATGGCTACTTGACAGCCAAATTTGTGACCATGTATAATCAAATAGCACAGTGCATTCTAACAGCGTATCCTGTATACTTGCATCATACATTACCATGCATAATCAAATAACACAGTGCACTTTAACAGCGTATCCTGTATACTTGAATCATGTAGAGCAATATTTTTAAACCTAAGTTTTAATGTGGATTAAATGTTTTTAAGAGCAATATTTTTAAACCTAAGTTTTAATGTGGTTTAAATGTTGAAAATGTTTTTAAGAGCAATATGTTTAAACCTAAGTTTTAATGTGGATTCAATGTTGTATTTCATTTACCAGCTTTTAATGCAGTTTTAGTATTGTGAGTTATTCCAGGTTTTTAAAAAATCAACAGTTCTGTAAAGCAATACTGCACTTTATGCACAAGTCACTTTAGATACAAATCTGTATTGCCTTCAAAAACGCTGCTAAATTTTAGAGAGGTTCACACCTGTATATGTGTATTGTTGTTATGTATGTTTCATGCTTGTTTCCTTGTTTGATGTTTTGTGTGGGGACTGCGGATGGAAATTAGCATATTTGATAAATCCGGTGTATTTACACTGCTTTATGTAGTGTTCATTAATATGCATTGTCCCGTCTAAATAAACAAATAAATGAAAAATGAAGGTTAGGTGGGTATAGGTTAACTTAGGTTGAGTGATTTAACTGTGTAATCAACTGCTGAGCGACAAAAGTCAGTGCACCCAGCCTGTGCCTCTCTGGTAGCAGGGCTGGGGACGTCACCTGTACAATACTCACTTTAAGAAGCAGAACCCGTAACTCAACGGTCGCGGGTTCTCTTTCCAGCCAGGGAACTGCGGTTGGAACCTTGAGCAACAGCATATTATCCGACTTGTGTCAGCGAACATCCAGCCGTATAAATGCATAGTGTGTTCCAACTGAATAAAACGTGTAATTACAGTGAACGGTCATTCAGTGACTAAGGCAATAATGAAAGCCCTCCCTGCAATATAATCTCCAGACAGATGCCAGCGTGTCTCAACTGCGTCTTCGAGCTGGCGACTCTAAAGAGGAACCCGTCAGCCCTGGACGATGCGGTCACGTTCCTCCTTACTCTCGCCTGCGAGACTCTCCTAAGCATCAAGAACGGAACGGCCCGGGAGTTTGCTAAAAAACAAAAAGTACATTAAAAAAAAAACTGTAGAGTTCTAGAAAGTATTAACCTGTATCAAATTGATGGAAAGAGGAAAGTGTGGAGAAAGAAAGGAACAGTTGTTATCCAAAGCATAGATTACCACCTCCTCTGTGTAACACGGTGGAGGTAGTGCTATGGCTTGGACATGTATGGCTGGAACTGGCAGGATGAATTTGGTACACTTCAGCCTGTGAAAGTCTTCTATAAACAAACAGACAACTCTTTCCCTGCCCACTGGAATACAACGGATTAACGTGAGGGGCGAAAGAGTGAGAAAGCCTGCTCACCCCCAGCAACAGATCCACGATTGGTCGATGTGGTCCTACTCCATTTTGTGTAAAATTTGGATGCTGAATCTATAGGGTTTTAGGGAGGATATCAGGGAATGGGAGGCAGAAGTCACAACAGCAGGAGTCCTCAATCTCATCCAGAAAGCGCCGGTGTGGGTGTGGGTGTGGGTGCAGGGGTCCTCAATCTTATCCATAAAGGGCCGGTGTGGGTGCAGATTTGTATTCCAACCCAGCAGTCACACACCTGATTCTACTAATCAAGGCCCTTAGCAAAGACTCTAGTGGTTGATTAGTAGAATCAGGTGTGTGACTGCTTGGTTGGAACAAAAGCCTGCACCCACACCGACCCTTTCTGGAAATCTAATGAGAGCTATAGCTGGACAAGACTTGGGGGCCGACAAGGAATCACTCTTGTATGTATATAGGGCTTTAATGAGAGCATCAATTGAGTATGGATGTTTTGTATATGGGGCAGCAGCCAAGACACATCTTGACAGAATTACCAGAGTGCAAAATAAGGCTCTTAGAATCTGTACTGGTGCAATGAGAACAACCCCCATCAATGCAATCCAGGTAGAGGCAGGTGAGGCCCCGATTGACTTGAGAAGGGACAAACTGATGTTCCTGGCAGAACAATATATAAGACATACATACTACAGCTACCTAGATATTTATACAGACGGGTCTAAAGATGAAGATGGCAAAGTAGGCATAGGAATATATATACCAAAAATGAAATCAAAGATTGGAAAACGGATATCCAACCATCTGTCAGTTTTTACAGCAGAAATGATGGCAGTAATAATAGGCCTGCAGTGGGTTGAAGATGTTATGCCTGACAGAGTGGTATTCTGTGTGGACTCTCTTGCTGTGCTCCTCAGCATTAAATCTATGAAATCAGTAAGAGAAGATCTAGTGCTAGAAATTCACCAGAGCCTTTTTAGACTTCACAGAGTAGGGAAAGACGTATGATTCTGTTGGGTGCCTGCCCATGTAGGCATTACAGGGAACGAAGGAGCAGACACAATTGCTAAAAATGCAATAAAGAGAGAAGAAATTCTACATATACCATTTGGTAAAGGGGAAGGAAAAGCAATAATTAAAAAAGGGGTGATGAGGAAATGGCAGGAAAGATGGGACGGGGACAGTAAAGGGCGAACATACTACAAAATACAGAAATCTATAAGTGCACAAGATATTAGGAGGGGAAATAGGAGGGAAGAAGTCAAGTTAAGTAGGTTAAGGTTTGATCACACAGGACTCAATAAAACACTGTTCATGGTAGGAAAAAGTATGTCAGTAGAATGCGCTTATTACAATAATACAGAAAATGTTGAACATGTACTCATAGAATGCAATAAGTACACTGAAGAGAGGGAACAACTCTGCATTAGGATTAGAGAGGCAGGTAGAGCATGGAGCCTAGGGGGGAATATTGGGGACTGATGGAAGAGGGGTAATGGAACTCTGCATTAGGATTAGAGAGGCAGGTAGAGCATGGAGCCTAGGGGGAATATTGGGGACTGATGGAAGAGGGGTAATGGAACTCTGCATTAGGATTAGAGAGGCAGGTAGAGCATGGAGCCTAGGGGGGAATATTGGGGACTGATGGAAGAGGGGTAATGGAACTCTGCATTAGGATTAGAGAGGCAGGTAGAGCATGGAGCCTAAAGGGAATATTGGGGACTGATGGAAGAGGGGTAATGGAACTCTGCATTAGGATTAGAGAGGCAGGTAGAGCATGGAGCCTAAAGGGAATATTGGGGACTGATGGAAGGGGGGTAGTGGATGCCCAGAAGGCTGTTATAGAATTTTAGAAAGTTACAAAATTATAGAATAGAATATAGTAAATAGATAGATATATAATTTTATGTAGTATTAATGTATAGGGACTGTAGTGTTATACAGTATTAAGGTATAGGGATTTGTTTAAGAAGAAATAATTCTCCATTCTGTATGTAGTATTAAATAAATCATGACTGCATACTCCGGTACAGTAGGTGGCGGTATGCACCTTCAAAGTAAAATAATACAATCCGCCATTAAACAAAAAGAAGAAGAAGAAGAAGAAGAAGAAGGCCCTTTCTGGATAAGATTGAGAGCCCCTGTACTACAGTATACACATGAAAAAGCATTGCTGTGCTGCAATATATCACACTGGAGAGACCTATTGATAATTTTCAGAAATTTCTATTCGATGTAATAGACTCAACTTAATCAAATCAATATTTATTTATATAGTGCATTTCACAACCAGTTGTCACAATACGCTTCACAGAAAAACCCAGCCTAAATTAAACCCCCACAAGAGCAAGCCAGAGGCAATGGTGGCAAGGAAAAACGCCCTGGTGTGAACAACTTCAGTTAATTAGCAGCCTGGTAACATAATTTATGCAACTAACAATTGAAAACATAACCTCCATAATCTTGGATTAATTAAATTCCCAATTAATTAAAGGGCATAATTATTCAGAATTAATTAAAAGCTTATTTACCTGTTTACCAACCCATTGGCTTTCCTTTCTTCTCTTCTGGTGAGGGATGGTTAAAACAAAATAAAAAAGATTGGCCACAATCAACAGCCATCCTTTACACATTAAGAACATGGACTGAATTAACCTTTTCTTTTAAAAAGTTACTCTTTCTAACAAAGTGCATTAATGAAAAACTCTGTCACAACATGGACTGCCTATCAGTTGGACGTGGTTTTACTGGAAGTTGCATGCCCTTGGAACACTTCTGTATGCTGCAAATTAACTACAGCTGTGGGGCCGCTGGTCATCGCCTTATCAGCCCAAAGTTGGGGGCACTATGTATAAAAAGGGCTGTAATTCTGACAGTAATCCATTATGGATGTAAATGCCGTCACAATTAAAGCCACTTTATCCTCATAATCATTGTTTTATTTCAAATCCAAAGTGCTCGAGTACAGAGCCGAAACAAGAACAATTGTGTCACTGTCCAAATACTTACGCACTGCATTGTATATTTATCAAGTTACAAACTGTTAGGTAAAAGGAGTGGATGTCAATGAGGGTCAAAGTCTTTGGTGGGGAAGTGCTGTGGTTTACTTTCATCTAACGGGAGTTGCTCCAACGCCCAGAGACCCAGCTTTACAGATTATTAATAATATTTCGGTCTGTAAAGCACATGATTATAGAAGGGAGGTTGTGCTATTGTGCACGGGTGTGGGAGTGAGGAGATAGATCAATCTCAAGAGCGGAAGTGTTTTGATTTATTATATACATAACTAGTGGCGTGCACAGGTGAACACCAAAAAATGACACCTTTTTGCTTTGAATACCGAAGTGCCCTTTTTTAAAAACCTTTATTTAACCAGCGGAGGCCCATGCCCTAACAGGACACTTGCATGCTTAATTTTTTCCCTAAGCATGCAGGTGTCCTGTTAGTATACCCTTTCGGATGAAAAAAGGGAGAGTGTGCTACTAGGGTGTCCCTATGGTTAAAATAATTAAATAAATAAAAAATAGGCGCAATTGAACCGCTTGGTGGTCGCAACCTGCTGTGTTCTGGGGCTGCCCCGCTCGCTTGGCTTCCATGTCGTATAACAGGATCTACCTTTTTAAACTAGCCTGCTACTATTTTACAAAGAAAAGACGGAGAGGAAATGAAGAGGAAGATTCTACAGAGGCAGCAAACATTTGATAGAGGCTTTCTGTCAATAAACAAACTATTCAACTTGTTTTTATTGTAGTTTTCAAGTTCAGACCCACTTAATTAAGACAGGGATGAGCTTTGGGGCAGAACAGGTTAACATGCATTGCGATAGTCTCTCTATAGTCTTGTCCGCTGACAAGTTTATAAATAGTTTTCATCAGACCACGTTTCTGCATGTTAGCTAGCTGTCTAGCCAAAATGATATATATTTCATACATTCCATTCCCTATGTTCCAATCACAAAATACATTGTGGATCTAGTCTTTAAATTTTAATCTCAAAGAGAACCAAATTGATACATTTAGCTGTTGAAATTGACAAAATCTTCTTCCAGGTGGGTGGGGGGCGTGCCCCTGGATCAGTTTCAGAAAATCCTGTGGGAAACATTTTTAAATGCCCCTCTGGTGCCCCTATAGTTGAGAAAACATGCTTAGTTTTACCCCAAGTTTTTTGTGAGCTTAAAAAAAAAAAGATTAAGCATGTTTAGGGGCGCCCTAATAGTCTGAGACACGCTTGTCACCCTAAAAAAGTGCCTTCTCAGAAAGTCTGTGCATGCCACTGAGAGACACACTCTATATAGATCTGTGCATGCCACTGAGAGACACACTCTCTATATATCTGTGCATGCCACTGAGAGACACACTCTCTATAGATCTGTGCATGCCACTGAGAGACACACTCTATATAGATCTGTGCATGCCACTGAGAGACACACTCTATATAGATCTGTGCATGCCACTGAGAGACACACTCTCTATAGATCTGTGCATGCCACTGAGAGACACACTCTATATATATCTGTGCATGCCACTGAGAGACACACTCTATATAGATCTGTGCATGCCACTGAGAGACACACTCTATATAGATCTGTACATGCCACTGAGAGACACAATCTATATAGATCTGTGCATGCCACTGAGAGACACACTCTCTATAGATCTGTGCATGCCACTGAGAGACACACTCTATATAGATCTGTGCATGCCACTGAGAGACACACTCTCTATAGATCTGTGCATGCCACTGAGAAACACACTCTATATAGATCTGTGCATGCCACTGAGACACACTCTCTATAGATCTGTGCATGCCACTGAGAGACACACTCTCTATAGATCTGTGCATGCCACTGAGAGACACACTCTATATAGATCTGTGCATGCCACTGAGAGACACACTCTCTATAGATCTGTGCATGCCACTGAGAGACACATTCTCTATTGATTTGTGTATGCCACTGAGAGACACACTCTATATAGATCTGTGCATGCCACTGAGAGACACACTCTCTATAGATCTGTGTATGCCACTGAGAGACACACTCTATATAGATCTGTGCATGCCACTGAGAGACACACTCTCTATAGATCTGTGCATGCCACTGAGAGACACACTCTCTATAGATCTGTCCATGCCACTGAGAGACACACTCTCTATAGATCTGTGCATGCCACTGAGAGACACACTCTATATAGATCTGTGCATGCCACTGAGAAACACACTCTATATAGATCTGTGCATGCCACTGAGAAACACACTCTATATAGATCTGTGCATGCCACTGAGAGACACACTCTCTATAGATCTGTGCATGCCACTGAGAGACACACTCTCTATAGATCTGTGCATGCCACTGAGAAACACACTCTATATAGATCTGTGCATGCCACTGAGAGACACACTCTATATATATCTGTGCATGCCACTGAGAGACACACTCTATATAGATCTGTGCATGCCACTGAGAGACACACTCTCTATATATCTGTGTATGCCACTGAGAGACACACTCTCTATAGATCTGTGCATGCCACTGAGAGACACACTCTATATAGATCTGTGCATGCCACTGAGAGACACACTCTATATAGATCTGTGCATGCCACTGAGAGACACACTCTCTATAGATCTGTGCATGCCACTGAGAGACACACTCTATATATATCTGTGCATGCCACTGAGAGACACACTCTATATAGATCTGTGCATGCCACTGAGAGACACACTCTCTATATATCTGTGTATGCCACTGAGAGACACACTCTCTATAGATCTGTGCATGCCACTGAGAGACACACTCTATATAGATCTGTGCATGCCACTGAGAGACACACTCTCTATAGATCTGTGCATGCCACTGAGAGACACACTCTCTATAGATCTCTGCATGCCACTGAGAGACACACTCTCTATAGATCTGTGCATGCCACTGAGAGACACACTCTCTATAGATCTGTGCATGCCACTGAGAGACACACTCTCTATAGATCTGTGCATGCCACTGAGAGACACACTCTCTATAGATCTCTGCATGCCACTGAGAGACACACTCTCTATAGATCTGTGCATGCCACTGAGAGACACACTCTCTATAGATCTGTGCTGCCTAGCAAGTTTTGTCATTTTAGTGACAAGCAGTTGTCATTTTACTGTTTTTCACAAAGTTCAAAATCTAAGTAGGTGGAGCTTATGGGTTCTTGAGGCAAATTTGTTCCTTGTGAGCAGAGGGACCTGTGTACCAAATTTCATGACTAGGTCATGACAGGGTAAGGGGCCTTCAAAGTTTTCACCTCATCACCTTTTCACACATCCCACCCCTCCACTCATCCTTGGAGCTGATGGTCTCAGGTCGCAGGTTTAGAGTACCATTTGCAAAATATTCCTGTTTTAAAAAGTCCTTTATTCCATTAGCTGTCACCCAACTCAACAAAAATACAAAGGACATTGAGATGTGGTACAGATCTAGCACTATGCAGTTTACCTCCTCATTTTGCATTGTATGAACTGCTGTCTTTTAACCTTGTCCCCCATGTTTGGTGTTTTAATGTGTCTATGCTGTCTTTTTTACTGTTTTTATTATGATTTTGTTTTTGAGCCTGAGGCATTGAAGCCTAAGACAAATTTCTATTATGCTTGCATTAATAGACAATAAAGTTTTGAAACTTGAAACTTAAATCACCTATTATAGCGCCACTGTTGGGTAAATTCTGAGTTCAAGTCACTGTTGGTAAGAAATAACACTGTGCAGAATGAGATACAAATTGAGACAGCTGCAAAGATATAAAGTACAATTACTTTATTATCAAAGAACCAAATGCATCTGGGGTTCAGTGTCTCCCTGTCAGACAATGAACCAAGTTTGCTCAGTTTTGCATAGTTTTTATTCATTTCATATCACTGGGCAGATTCTAGGAGTGGTCTTTGCGCCACTGCTCAATCACCAGTTCAGCATTCCGCCCACATTCCCCTTTCAGTATCATGTTGTTTTGCACAGTTCACATAAGAAACTTGTATCAAATGCACAATAGTATCAGCTCATAGCACATTCTGTAGTTAGGGCGGTTCTTCTTATTTTCTAAGCAAAGCACATCAGTATTCATCATAACATTTTGCAATACAATGTTCTAAAAAACTAATTTAAACAAATTTCTCTATCACCACCATGAGGACAAATTGAAAGCTTTCTACAAGCACAATACTCTGAGCCAAGGTGAATATTATAAAGCTGGAATAACATGTCAAGCTTAAGAGCTATAGGTGGAGTAGTGTGCAGAAATTTAAGCAGAAGGAAAATAGGAAATAGTTTAATAAGCATGCAAGAGAACAGGTAGTGTGTTGCTGACGCAACCACACTAAGTACCCAGGTATTAGACTGACGTTTTCTTTTTGAATGTATACAGCATCATATGTCATTGCACAATAATCTATCCTTTAAGAAGGCAGAGTGAGGGCAGGTCTCATCTTTTTTAGATGAGACCGTACCGATATCATTAGTACACCGAGGCGTTTATCATGTCCTCATGAAAGGTCACCCAATTCTTCTCCAATTCTTGGAACTGAGTCTGACACACAGGGCCACCGCCAGGGATTTTGGGCCCCATGAAAACATCTCATGTTGAGCACCACCACCCCAAGGCCATCCCATCCCCCCACCCCACGCTGATACAGCCCCTCGGCTGACACACGCCAATCAAAACTCAAGCCATCCTCTGACAGATTAACTGTTACCTGGTTACCTGGTAGTGTAACCAAAGATTGCCTCGGCCATCCTTCCCTTCCTGTATCAGGCTCATCTCTAAAACAATGCTGTATGACTTCTCTTTCACATCAGTGAGTAAGGGGCTCATCTCTAAAACAATGCTGTAGTATGACTTCTCTTTCACATCAGTGAGTAAGGGGCTCATCTCTAAAACAATGCTGTATGACTTCTCTTTCACATCAGTGAGTAAGGGGCTCATCTCTAAAACAATGCTGTATGACTTCTCTTTCACATCAGTGAGTAAGGGGCTCATCTCTAAAACAATGCTGTATGACTTCTCTTTCACATCAGTGAGTAAGGGGCTCATCTCTAAAACAATGCTGTATGACTTCTCTTTCACATCAGTGAGTAAGGGGCTCATCTCTAAAACAATGCTGTATGACTTCTCTTTCACATCAGTGAGTAAGGGGCTCATCTCTAAAACAATGCTGTATGACTTCTCTTTCACATCAGTGAGTAAGGGGCTCATCTCTAAAACAATGCTGTATGACTTCTCTTTCACATCAGTGAGTAAGGGGCTCATCTCTAAAACAATGCTGTATGACTTCTCTTTCACATCAGTGAGTAAGGGGCTCATCTCTAAAACAATGCTGTATGACTTCTCTTTCACATCAGTGAGTAAGGGGCTCATCTCTAAAACAATGCTGTATGACTTCTCTTTCACATCAGTGAGTAAGGGGCTCATCTCTAAAACAATGCTGTATGACTTCTCTTTCACATCAGTGAGTAAGGGGCTCATCTCTAAAACAATGCTGTATGACTTCTCTTTCACATCAGTGAGTAAGGGGCTCATCTCTAAAACAATGCTGTATGACTTCTCTTTCACATCAGTGAGTAAGGGGCTCATCTCTAAAACAATGCTGTATGACTTCTCTTTCACATCAGTGAGTAAGGGGCTCATCTCTAAAACAATGCTGTATGACTTCTCTTTCACATACTTTCATGTGAGGCGTTTTCCCCAGATTCAGTCGACACAAAAGGTGCACTTACCCGCGCAACGCCCTTGGTTTTTAAAAAAATGGGTTTTTACATTACCTCAACGTACATACGCAGGCAATTTTGGAGCCAAGCCGTCAATCAGTCCACAATGACTTGCTGTCAGTATTTGTTATTGCCAAAATCCCATCAGTCTTAACTGTTAACGAGTTAACGAGTTAACCCCTGAAAAAAAACAAATGGGCAAATTAGCTTTTAACGTTAAGGAAATTATTCACGGGGGCAATTTAAAGGTCCCTACACGCTGATTAGGCCTCTAGCTCCAAACCGCCACCTACACCGCCACCTACACCTACACTTAATAACCAGTTAGTGGGTGGTAACTTAGCAACCTTTTAAATATTTTTAATGAGCTTTGTTGAAGGCTCTTGAGATTCATATTGCCACTATATCATTTTGCCTCCATATTATCATTGTTTTGGCTTCTTTGGCTGCCGGATGGCAACTTGGTTTAGCATTTCTGATATCAGCCCGGCAACAGAATGATTGTCAGTAGAACTATGTCAACACCATATGAACTTGGGAGTTTCATATGATTAGAAAATCCAAAAAAAAAAAAAATGTAAACGTTGGATTTTATATTTTCAGATGTTGCTGAGCCCTTGGCCCATCTTAATAGCTTCAGGAATGTCATAATTTTCTATTGGAAAGAAAGATTATTTACAGGTAATATGGGCTAGGTATGTTCCCTTGTGGAAATTAAATAAATTGCAATGAATTAAAATAAAATATTAAATAACTTTGCATGCTGTTTTTATAACACATTGCAGTGCATTTCATTTCCATATTCCAGTTGTCATGGTAAAATCACAAAACATAATCAGGTCACAAAACATAATCGTAATAATTTTTCCCCCAGTGACACTATGGTAAAAATGTTTTGATACGTATTGGGATTGAGATCCACATTAGCCGTTTTCAATTACATATTACTCACTTACACAGGTGGATATGTACCATGACTCAACGTGAAACCTCAAATTACAAACATGCTTCCCCAATGTCCGTGCCACAACACCAGCACTTGGAGAGAGCTCCAAATGGGTGGTAAAACTTCAGACAGCTGCACAACGACATGAGGGAGTGGCGTTCCCACAAATAGCCCCCCATATCCATGTCCTTCAGCGATCCGTCTCTGGGTACGTCCGTGATGCTGTGACATGTGGCCTGTTCGCTGACGGCAAACAAACACCATGACAACACTGAACCTCATCTCTCTGGAGTGGACACTATTTACACTTAGACCAGGAGAGACACTAGTATGCGATGAGGAGAGGGATTATCTGACTAACTGAATCCCTCCCTCACTGGGCAACGCTACGGCCAGCTATGTGACACCCTGTGGGTCTTCTGACCACTGTCTGGATGTGCGATGGGCCATGCTTGGGCTTCACTGCATTCGAAACAAGTGCCTCAGCTGGGTATGAAGTGTGTGTACAACATTGTACGTATATATAGATACAGTGCCCTCCGCTATTATTGGCACCCCTGGTAAAGATGAGTAAAACGGGTTATAAAAAATGTATCGTTTCGTGAATTAGCTTAATCTTACACTGAAAAAATTTGAAAAATCCAACCTTTAATTGAAGCAAATTTATTATGTTCTTTGCATGCATGACTTCCTGATGTCTGTGACCCAACAACATCAAAAGACTCTTGATATCTTATTTTCTGGTACTCTTACAAGCGATACTATAACGTCTCTGAATTTGAATGGATCTCTATGGGAATTGGGGGGTGGGACTAGATTTAGCTGTACATTACACTGGAACAGTATGGAACACATGGTTGGCTAAATGGCTCTAAGTCATCAAGGGTCTGAGGTATCAAACGAGCCTCAAACCATCACTCTGCTGCCAGATATGCAGTAGATATGGATGGATCACAAATTTTTCTATTGAACTCTATGGAAAAATAAGTCAGGAGAAGAAACCCAAGTTATCCATCCATATCTACTGTATTTCTGTGATGGTTTAAGGCTCGTTTGATACGTCAGACCCTTGATGACTTAGAGCCATTTTACCAACCATGTATTCCATACTGTTCCAGCATAATTTACAGCTAAATCTAGTCCCACCCCCCAATTCCCATAGAGATCCATTCAAATGCAGAGACGTTATAGTATCGCTTGTAAGAGTACCAGAAAATAAGATATTAAGAGTCTTTTGATGTTGTTGGGTCACAGACATCATAAAGTCATGGCATGCAAAGGATATGCAACCAAATATAAAAAATGATTACTTAATTCTATATATAAATGCAGGGGTGCCAATAATTGTGGCACACGTGGTTTTGTTAAAAATAATTATTTCTTGATTAGGGATTTTGTTTTCTTTTAATAAATTTACTTCAATTAAAGGTTGGATTTTTCTCATTTTTATAGTGTGAGATTAACCTCATTTTTTTTAATAACCCTTTTTACTCATCTTTACCAGGGGTTCCAAAAATAGTGGAGGGCACTGTACATACAACATTCTTTCATGAATGCAATTGATGCTATGTAAAAGTACTAACCCCACAGTTACCATCCCAATGAACTAGTTGCCTCCAAATTCTACTGAATGGAGAATTATGATCTGAGAAAGAATGGATGAGAACTGCCTTGTGTGTAGAGGCCCAGAAAAAAGAAAAAACCCGGTCTTCAGATCTTGAAATTCAGAAGCATCTGGTCACAAGTGCAGCGTTTCCTGCTACAGTCATGACCAGTAACAAAAGCTGGCTTTATTTTATGTGAGCTGTCCAATGTTCTGAACACAAACGTGCCAAGTTAGCAAAAACAGGATAACACTCAACATTTCAGTCTTGGGCAGTTGGGGTAAAAATGACCATTCTTGCAAACCAAAAAAATGTTTTGATAGATTTTAAAATCTGATTCGGATAGATTCTTTCAGCTCACTTTATAACTTAAAAACTCACAAGACGGGCCTGGATTTCTGCGTAAGAAATGTGACAACTGCCTGCTCACAAATAAATTGCTGACAAAGGTTTTAAGTTGATAGATTCCAGGTCCTGGTCAGACTCAAAAGTACTCTCTTCTGCTCTCTCTCACGCAGTTAAGTTTTGGGATTGTCAAGGCCCCTTTCCTGACTCCACCCATGCCCCTTTGCACTTTTGGGCCTCCGCTCCAACACAGTCTACCTAACTGCCTAGCAACTGCTTGTGCTTGTGCACGGAACTCGATTCTCGTCACGAATGCATGTTCGCGCTTCATATACAAATACAGGGGGAGGGCAGAGGGGCGTTCTACTGACCTTGGACCAGAAGAGCAACTCTATGAAACAAACACAGCTTTCAGCCAATCTGAAACACAAGTTTAGAAGATTTTATTTTATTATTATTATTTTTTTTTGGAGGTGAGCCCTTTGTCATCTGACACCTAGTAAACACACCCTGGTGATCTACTAAGCAATGCAAGCCACGGAGCTATTAAATGCTGGCAACAACACTTAGTAGGTTGTCGCGTATTTGTTTCTTATTTCTTCAAGACCTACCTTTATGATCTGGCACTTCACTGGTGCACATCGTCAACTGTTGCCATACGAACACACGGCACTCATTTCTCACCAAATCGCCTGTGCCAGGCAGTCGTAGTCCTCGAACTAAATAAATGTTATGGCCCTGTCACACTATTGCGTATGAGAGAAACGTATGAGTTGCGTATGTAAATTCATAACATAATTTTCATACGCACAAAAAGCCCTTGAAAATAGCGTATGCTTAGCGTATAAACCATACATCCGAATACGCACAAAGTTTTTAAGCATGCTTAAAAAACTTTTTGTGCCTTGCCGTATGCCAGCGTATGCCACCGTGCTTGAAACGTATACAACCTATGCCTAACGTACCCCCAGCGTATATCAGCGTATAAGTGATATTTTTCATACGCTGGCATACGCTAGTACGATACGCAATAGTGTGACAGGGCCATTAGCCAGCCTTACCCCACCCCTGTGACACTGAAACAGCAAAGAATGTATGGATGCAGCGAGACACTAATAGCCTATTGACTTGCTGTATACCCAATAGGAAACATCTGGTTGAGGAGAAAAAAAGAACTAGCTACACTTCTGCGATACAAAATATTTGAAGAACAAATATTCAAGAAATATAAACAAGGTTCCTCCTCCTTATTCATAAAACAGATAAAGAATTAACACATTTACTGGAGCATACAAATAAGTGTCCTAAGTCAACCCCCCTTCCTCCCCAAGATCCTCACTCGGTTATAATGTGTTATTTATTTCTGGCGGTTACGGAGACGACGTGAGAACGAGAGAAATGTAAAACCATTGAGGTGACTGGTCTTATCGTGACTGGTCCAGACGAGGGCGGGGCTTGTCATGACTAGAAAAAGCTGTACTGACGTCAGGGCCATGGGGTTAGCCAATGCTTTTGCCTACATTTTGCATGCTCTTTTTGGCATTTTGCTATGTACATTTTAATTGTTTTTATGGAACAAAGCAGAAGTTCAAATGGGCTGGAATTAATATCGAAAGTAAATCAGTCGTACAGAAAATTACTATTTGACATATCCCTGAAATGTCAGCAATTTTTAAAACTTATTTTAAAAGAATTAACACATTTACTGGAGCATACAAATAAACATTAGGTACAGTTCTGTGTATGACAATGCTAAACCTGCTGGTGTATACCAACCTATAAATCTGTACCTATTAAAGTTTATTTTGTTGATATTTTGGACATTTCAGTCTCTAAGGCCTCTTATATTGTTTATTACTGCAGTCATTTTTTTAAATTATATTGTTTATTACTGCATCCGCAAATTTTGGTGGGGTTTTATGTTTCTCTGTAAATCCGTTTAGGTTTACGTAGGCCTACACTATTTAATTCAAAAAGGGGTCCAATGTCTATCTGTCATTGTCTATCTATCTCTGTGTTACGTTACTCCTATCAATACAAAATACTTCCAAGCTGCTCCATTTAAAAACACTAGTCATTAGCTTTCGAGTAGCCTTATGACGGAACATGGCCCAGGCCTAGTCTACTTATACAGAGACGATAAGGGCGCTTCCCTGTAACCTAAAGGCATTGACATTCGCGTTTATCCTCATAAATGACTATAGCTGCAAAAATGTATCACATATTTTCATCTCAAAAAATCTGGTCATATCTGATTAACCAGTTTTTAGGTTTTGGAGAGATATTAACTGATTTTTTTTATTTTTAAATGAGCTTGATTAACCTGATTAACCCGGTCGGTGGTCTGCCCTGCCCCTCCGCCCCCTCCTCCTCTTCCTCCGCCTCGACCGTACGTGCGCATGCGCAAGACATCACTCTCCGCAAGCCACACTCAAACGATAGGCTACATTTTAAACGACACCGTTTTATGGGTTTAAGGAAACCTGACGTCGCATTCTCATCATAACCGTTGATATTCGTACGTACCCACTGAGTAAATGTGACTTTGCAATTCCAACAGACTCAGTTAATGATTTTCACCATGCGATAGATTAAATTAAGTTCAATTCAATTATTCATAATATTAAACGGCGGTAGCCTACCACCAGGATGGGCACACAAATATCTTTGAGATGCAATCTAGAGTGTCTGCTTCCGTTGGAGCCCATTTCGTAGCTAATTACTAGCTACTAATAATTACTAATAATAACTAGCTTATTTTTACACGTCGCGGATCACTTACGGTAGTTTTCCTGTATTAATTTACGTACATGCACTGATTACGTTTACTGTGGTGCATATCATTTATGACATGTATTGTGACTACTAGTGACTGGAAAATCACGATTCACACTGCGCACTCCCGAACAGACATGCGCGCTCCAGCGTTTGAATACAGGTGTTATTTATTATTATTACTTGTTTATTTGACAGGGACAAATGCATAAAACATTGCTTTATATATATATAATACAAAGTAGATGCCATGCATACGGGTTTCTAGCCATGGCTAATTTGCAACCCCTGTCCCTGGCTAGGTTTTTAAAACTAAAACAGGAAGTACAATTTGGAATTAATACAGGCAGTTCAGGAGCATTGAACTTAAAATAATACAAGAACATTAAAATACAATACAGATAGGAGACTAAGATACAATATACAATGTAATACAAAAGCATTAAAATACAATAGAGATAGGAGACTAAAATACAATATACAGTACAGTAAGTATGTTCTGTCGATTTGTCCTACCATGTCAAAATATCCTACCGGTAGCGTTATGCAGTTATCTATATCGATCTTTGCTACCCTATCAGAAGATACTACCACAAGTAAAAAAACTTTTTAGTAAAAAAAAAAAAAAGTTGAATTAACATCACAAATGGTATAAAAGTTTGATTAAAACACCGTAACTATGGAAAACACGCAATACTAAACTTAGGTCAAAAATTGAGGCAGAAGTACCATGAATGTGTGGGCTTGCCGTTAAACCACAGAACGTTCTTATATAATTCTGTGCGTTAAACGCAACAAAAAAATGCAATTGTGATGTGCACATGCGCAATACCCATTGACAACTCTATAGAACGCCGGTTTGAGCCGGTATAAATACTCTGAAACCAGGGAGGAAACATTTTACACATGAAAGAATGACAGCGGGAACCCGTTGTCATAACACTAGGCTACCCCTTAACAGATAGCCTATCTGTTGATAAAATTGAGACTTTTAGCTTTTGTATATTTTCCCACGAGAGCACATGTTAGAAACGAAAGGGTTAACTTCAGTTGAGTTTATTGATACATTCGCTTGCGAATGTAGACTAATTCAGTATACGATCTAAGGCTAGCTATCGAAATAAAGGATTTTTGTTACATTTAATCCTCTTCAACCAGATTGATCAGCCTTCCAGAGTTGGTAAGTTAAGTTTCACGGATGTTTAGTTTAGTAGCTATGTTGCAGTTAAAGATAAACTGAGAAATTAGCCTACAATAGCCTATTAACTTTGATAGGGTATAACTTAGGGTAGCCTAATTGGTAGATAGGATCCTAGCTTGATAAACATTTGTAAGCTCTTTCGATGGCTCAACCAACGTTAGGCTATTCCTCAATATTGTTGGCCATATTGAACATAGACCTATAGATCTCGCTAGCTTTAGACAACAGATTACATATTCATCCTAAATTAAAGGCAAATGATTAAAGAATCTAGTCATTAACTGTTGTTTCATTGTCTTAATTTCGTTTGCGTACCCGGGTCAAAATCTTGGACTTATTGGGGCACATGTGATGAGGTGAAGTAGCCTAGGGTACTGTAGTTTTTTGAAATAGTTACAACAACACGCGCTTATAGAGCGACACTGCGACGGTGACCCACGTAATTTCCGTGCGAAACCCGAATGAACGTGTTGGCTATACCTTATAACCTTACGGTTTTTGGCATTATTATCGTTATTAGGCTAACTATAGGCGAGCCATGTAGCTACACCAGTGCAGTAGCCAGGAATTAATTTCGGGGAGATGGTTCGAATTTCCGAACCGACGAAGAAAGAAGAAATTGTTGACAGGCTCTATTGCGATAAACTTCCGCATATTGTACCCGTTATCAACGCCTGTAATTAAGCAGAAAAACCCGAGCCCGTGTAATCGTTTGACAAAGCCGTCTTGCCACGTCAAGCACTATCAACAGTGTTCTATGAAGAGTGGCCACTGGCCATCACAGGTCCTCCACAAAGTAGAGGTTTAGGCGAGAGTCGGGTGAAAATATCGCAGGGGTTGATTAGCCTAGCCCTAGGCTAGCCTATTGTTGAGGTCCAGGGGGTCTCGCTGTCTCACTGACACTGGCATTAACAGTGAAATCGTGCGCCCGAGTATCACACACTACGATGAATCATTTCCTTTATACAAAATGTTGGCTAGGACACAAAAACAAGGACAAGTTAAATTAATAACTCACGCATTCATTTAGTCTCCATATGATGTCCTAAGTCAACCCCCCTTCCACCCCAAGATCCTCACTCGGTTATAATGTGTTATTTATTTCTGGCGGTTACGGAGACGACGTGAGAACGAGAGAAATGTAAAACCATTGAGGTGTGCAACTGCCAAACAAAAAAACATCTGTAATCGAGAATGAACACAGCTCTCTCTACTCTACACATGTCCCCAGTGCAGGGCAGTGCTTATTGCTTAAGTAGCTTACAATACTGTACATTTATCGTCCATGAGACCACGTGTCGTTGGTCCTTGCATAATAGCCAGATGATCTTATCGTGACTGGTCCAGACGAGGGCGGGGCTTGTCATGACAAGAAAAAGCTGTACTGACGTCAGGGCCATGGGGTTAGCCAATGCGTTTGCCTACATTTTGCATGCTCTTTTTGGCATTTTGCTATGTACATTTTAATTGTTTTTATGGAACAATGCAGAATTCAAATGGGCTGGAATTACCATCGAAAGTAAATCAGTCGTACGGGAAATTACTATTTGACATATCCCTGAAATGTCAGCAATTTTTAAAACTTATTTTCACAAGTAGAGGAAGGATACCCATCGCAGAATGGCTATTGAAATCCTACTCTGACGATGATTTATTTTTCTGTGATATAACAATAATATAGCTATATGAATATAGAAATGCAATGAGCAAGAGGGTGAATAGGCTTAATGTTCCATACCAAGTTTATTGGTGAAATTACCAAAGAGCAAAACTAAGACAATGGGGTATTTAAAATGCAAAGCCTCCTGCATTAGTAGGCACCTACATTTAAATGTTGTTTATATGATCACTTGCTTTTGCAAAGAATGGTTTTATCCTGACTCAGTAAATTGGAAAAATAAAAAGGGCATAAGCCAAGAGTTTAACCCGACATTAGCAAATTAATTTGAGGATCCGTTTGACAAAAGTTTGGGTTCAGTCAGTATGGGCAAGTTGCTCTTTTCGAGTATCACACACTACGATGAATCATTTCCTTTATACAAAATGTTGGCTAGGACACAAAAACAAGGACAAGTTCAATTAATAACTCACGCATTAATTTAGTCTCCATATGATGTCCTAAGTCAGCCCCCCTTCCACCCCAAGATCCTCACTCGGTTATAATGTGTTATTTATTTCTGGCGGTTACGGAGACGACGTGAGAACGAGAGAAATGTAAAACCATTGAGGTGTGCAACTGCCAAACAAAAAAACATCTGTAATCGATAATGAACACAGCTCTCTCTACTCTACACATGTCCCCAGTGCAGGGCAGTGCTTATTGCTTAAGTAGCTTACAATACTGTACATTTATCGTCCATGAGACCACGTGTCGTTGGTCCTTGCATAATAGCCAGATGATCTTATCGTGACTGGTCCAGACGAGGGCGGGGCTTGTCATGACTAGAAAAAGCTGTACTGACGTCAGGGCCATGGGGTTAGCCAATGCGTTTGCCTACATTTTGCATGCTCTTTTTGGCATTTTGCTATGTACATTTTAATTGTTTTTATGGAACAATGCAGAATTCAAATGGGCTGGAATTACCATCGAAAGTAAATCAGTCGTACGGGAAATTACTATTTGACATATCCCTGAAATGTCAGCAATTTTTAAAACTTATTTTCACAAGTAGAGGAAGGATACCCATCGCAGAATGGCTATTGAAATCCTACTCTGACGATGATTTATTTTTCTGTGATATAACAATAATATAGCTATATGAATATAGAAATGCAATGAGCAAAAGGGTGAATAGGCTTAATGTTCCATACCAAGTTTATTGGTGAAATTACCAAAGAGCAAAATTAAGACAATGGGGTATTTAAAATGCAAAGCCTCCTGCATTAGTACAGATGCTATTTTTCAGCTCGGCACCTACATTTAAATGTTGTTTATATGATCACTTGCTTTTGCAAAGAATGGTTTTATCCTGACTCAGTAAATTGGAAAAATAAAAAGGGCATAAGCCAAGAGTTTAACCCGACATTAGAAAATTTATTTGAGGATCCGTTTGACAAAAGTTTGGGTTCAGTCAGTATGGCCGAGTTGCTCTTTTCTGATGCCACGTAAAACTCACAATCTTCCAATTGCTTTGGACAGGGTCACTGAAAATACATCTCAATGAATGCTTCCAAAGTACACTGTGTGCTGGCTGCTTACACAGGAGGCAGAAACGACGGGGCACAGATGACCCCGGAGTTTGTGTGAGACAGGAAAGGTTATTAAAGTGCAGCTGCAAGTTTGTGCATAACAAGCTTGCTCTTCTCTCTTTATCCAGCCGCAATGAAGCAGGAGTCAAAAGCGGGATGGTGCTTGGGGCCCAAGGTATACGCGGCGGTGCCGGACGGAGACTGGGGCTGGGTCGTCGCTGTGGCGTTCTTCTTCGTGGAGGTTTTCACCTACGGCGTCGTCAAGAGCTTTGGCGTCTTCCTGCAGGACCTCATGAGCGACTTCGACGAGACCAATAACCGCGTGTCCTGGATCGTCTCCATCTGCGTGTTTGTCATGACCTTTACCGGTAAGTTTTTGGCTTTCACATGGAGGGGGGGGTGGATTGTGGGAGGTGTAGTCCACCGCTTGCTGCGCCAAACTAGATACCAAACTGCAGCTTGTCTCTCCAAAGGTAATTTCATAAGTGCGCCAAGACAAAAACGAAACAGAGCAGAACCCATAACAGCAAACACAAAAAAGGCAAGAGACACGGGCAACAAACAAGATGTTTACCATCCTATTATTTTAGGGTCTATATCACCCAAAATTACTTTTTATTTTCGTATAATTTAAAATTGGTGATTTCCTTCAGCAAACGCCTTTAAGATATCCTAGATAATTTGGAAATAAGTGTCAAAAAAGATACTTGGAACTTTTATGTTTTTTTTTTTTTTTATGACAACACCTTACACAAATGGCTAACATAACATAATGGGTAAAATGTTAACACTATCATAATAGGAGTGTTGAGCAAGCCAGAGCATGCTCAAAGGGCCACACGTTTGAAAGAGGGGGAGGAGGACCCTTTTCTTGGCTCATGCATAATTATCATTCTTAGGGGAGGCCCAGAGAAAGATTGGACTGTTCCGTTTTTTTGTATATATTTTGAGGTTTGGTCATTCTACAATACATCTTTTTTTTTAAAACTGTTAAGCCCTGTTGAGACACCACACATTGCTATGTTGGGGTTTGGGAGAAGCAGGTTTGATTATCAGGCTGATTTACTTTATCGCAGTGATACTAATGGCATAAAGTGGTACATTTCCCAAATGTATCAAGCACAAGCCTCATTAGCAGATTGAAATTGCATACGTGTTCTGTCGGTGACCATTTGTTTTCAGCATGCGTGTCTTTGTTTTGGGAGGGGGGCATATCTGGTCATTCAAGCAGCGTGCTGTTGACTTGTGGATTCCAAAATACACCAGCCACATTACCTTACAACACATCTGGTTGGTTACCTGCCGAAGTGGCTGCTAGAGAAGCAAATTTGACCGCTATTTGGCTCATGTTAATTTCACACCCTGGTTCTGATGTTAATTTTCACACCCCCCCCCCCCTAGGATCTTACACAGTTGTTTTGTATGAACAGCTCCCCTCTCCTCGGTGATGAGTAACCGCTTTGGGTTCAGACCTGTCGCTATGCTGGGCGGCCTGCTCATAAGCGTGGGCACCATAGCAACCGGCTTCGCCCAGTCCGTCAACCAGATGTACCTCACCACTGGCATCGTCTCAGGTATTTACTCTGCGGCAGCCCGCTGCAAACAGTAGAAATTGCCGATGATTATACGCCATTTCGGGGCTGCCGGACAGCTCGTTTGGTTACGGCATCACACTCCTGTGATTGGTGATGGGCGGAGCCAGTGTCTAACTCCTCCCTCTTGGTTCCAGGCCTGGGGTACTGCCTGACCTTCCTTCCCACAGTGACCATCCTGTCTCAGTACTTCACCGCCCGGCGGACCCTCGTCATCGCCGTAGCCTCTACCGGAGAGTCCGTCTCCGTCTTCGCCTTTGCCCCGGGTGAGAGACAGACGCACGCATGCACGCGCTCGCTCTCTCGCTCTCTCTCACACACACACACACACACACACACACACCTTACTGCCATACAAACAACTTATGTTCTTACAGCCACTGTGTTCTATTAAGGATACAAATGTGCGCTGCCATGCAGACCCTACCCCGTGCACACAAACATGCACATGAGTGTGTGTGGTCAGTACTCAGCACTGACAGTGTGTGTGTGTGTGTGTGTGGTCAGTATTCAGCACTGACAGTGTGTGTGTGTGTGGTCAGTACTCAGTACTGACAGTGTGTGTGGTCAGTACTCAGCACTGACAGTGTGTGTGTGTGTGTGTGGTCAGTACTCAGCACTGACAGTGTGTGTGTGTGTGTGTGGTCAGTATTCAGCACTGACAGTGTGTGTGTGTGGTCAGTACTCAGCACTGACAGTGTGTGTGTGTGTGTGGTCAGTATTCAGCACTGACAGTGTGTGTGTGTGTGGTCAGTACTCAGTACTGACAGTGTGTGTGGTCAGTACTCAGCACTGACAGTGTGTGTGTGTGTGTGTGTGGTCAGTACTCAGCACTGACAGTGTGTGTGTGTGTGTGGTCAGGATTCAGCACTGACAGTGTGTGTGTGTGTGGTCAGTACTCAGTACTGACAGTGTGTGTGTGGTCAGTACTCAGCACTGACAGTGTGTGTGTGTGGTGTCAGTACTCAGCACTGACAGTGTGTGTGTGTGGTGTCAGTACTCAGCACTGACAGTGTGTGTGTGTGGTCAGTACTCAGCACTGACAGTGTGTGTGGTCAGTACTCAGCACTGACAGTGTGTGTGTGGTCAGTACTCAGTACTGACTGTGTGTGTGTGGTCAGTACTCAGCACTGACAGTGTGTGTGTGTGTGTGTGTGTGTGGTCAGTACTCAGCACTAACAGTGTGTGTGTGTGGTCAGTACTCAGTACTGACAGTGTGTGTGTGTGGTCAGTACTGACAGTGTGTGTGGTCAGTACTCAGTACTGACAGTGTGTTTGTGTGTGTGCGTGTGTTGTCAGTATTTAGCACTGATTTTGTGTGCACGTGTTCTCAGTATTTATCACTGACAGTGTGTGTGTGGTCAGTATATATCACTGACAATGTGTGTGTGGTCAGTATTAATCACTGACAGTGTGTGGTCAGTATTAATCACTGACTGTGTGTGGTCAGTATTGATCACTGACAGTGTGTGTGTGTGGTCAGTATTGATCACTGACAGTGTGTGTGTGTGTGTGCGTGTGTTGTCAGTATTTAGCACTGATTTTGTGTGCACGTGTTCTCAGTATTTATCACTGACAGTGTGTGTGTGGTCAGTATATATCACTGACAATGTGTGTGTGGTCAGTATTAATCACTGACAGTGTGTGGTCAGTATTAATCACTGACTGTGTGTGGTCAGTATTGATCACTGACAGTGTGTGTGTGTGGTCAGTATTGATCACTGACAGTGTGTGTGTGTGTGTGTGTGTTGTCAGTATTTATCATTGACAGTGTGTGTGTGGTCAGTATTTATCACTGACGGTGTGTGTGTGTGGTCAGTATTTATCACTGACTGTGTGTGTGTGTGTGTGGTCAGTATTTATCACTGTGTGTGTGGTCAGTATTTATCACTGACAGTGTGTGTGTGTGATCAGTATTCAGTACTGACAGTGCATACTGTATTGTCTCTCCTCTCTGGACCTGTAGCTCTCACGGCGCTGAAGGGGCTCATTGGCTGGCGGAAGTGCTTGGTGGCGGTTGGAGTTCTGCAGGCAAGCGTCATCGTCTGCGGCGCCCTCCTCAGGCCCATCATCATCATCAAATCTGCAGAGGAAGAGGAGGGGGGCGCAAAGGCGTCCCCCCAAAAACAGCCGGACGGGACATGCACCCTGGAGAACGAGCAGACCCGCACCTCTCTCACCACCTCCTCTGACTCGGGGGTGCAGTCTCTGCGCGCCTCCCGGGCAGACCTTGCCGGGGAGGGGAACGTTCCGGAGCAGAAGGCTGTGATGTCACAGGAGGAGGAGGCTCCGTCCGGCGAGGCGGCTCCGCCCACCTCAGCCCCACAGCTTTGCGGGTTCACGCCTGCCCCGGCCCGGCCCAAACTCCTGGACTTCTCCGTGCTGCGGGACCCCAGCTTCATCTGCTACGCCCTGTTCGGCCTCTTCGCCACGCTGGGCTTCTTCGCTCCCCAGCTCTACGTCATCGAGCTGAGCGTGAGCCGCGGCGTGCCCAGGGACCGGGCGGCCTACATGCTGTCCGCCATGGCGGTGGCCGAGATCCTGGGCCGCCTGTCCATCGGCTTCGTCATGAACCGCCAGCCCATACGCAAGATCTACATCCTGCTGACGTGCGTGGTGCTCCTGTGCCTGGTGCTGGTGCTCTTTACCGCCGTGCAGGGCTTCTGGGGGCTCAGCGTCTGCTGCGCGCTCTACGGCTTTCTGCTGGGCACCGTGTGCTCCACCCACATCCCCATTCTGGCCGAGGACGACGTGGTGGGCATACAGAGGATGCCGTCCGCCGTGGGCGTCTACATCTTCATACACAGCTTCGCGGGTCTGGGGGGACCCCCGCTGGGAGGTGAGCGCCTCCTCCGTCGTCCATCGTCCCTCTCCCCGGTTAAACCGCGCGTCGTTAAAAGAGTGTGCGGACGAACGAAAATATCTAATCGTAGCGTCACGTCAAACATTCGTTGGAATAAATTGTGCACGATTCTGAAGATGAGCAGCTGGGATAGTGGTTGATTGGATGTCCTCGAGGGCCGAGCAACTACTGGTTTTCCACCCTCCCTTTACCCGGGAGTCAGGTGTGAAGACTGGCCAAGCGGCAGCACTAATTGTTTAGTGGATTACCTGGGGGGAAAAGGAAAACCAGGGCCGGATTTAGATTTGAGAGCCAGATTTGAGTGTCCATGCTGTAGTGGAATGGTCCCATTCTCACTGCTTGTGTTGTGCTGTGTGTGTTTGTGTGTGTGTAGGTTTCCTGGTGGATGTCACAAACAACTACGGCTCAGCGTTTTACTCCTGCGCTGTCGGGATGAGCCTCGGGGCTGTCTTCCTGGGACTGGTGCGTCCGGCGAAGAACAGGCGTTGCTGCGCTAAAAGGGGGCGCCGGAAAGAGGAAGCGGAGGCGGCAGAGGAGGCCGCAGCTCTTCAGGGCGAAGAGGAAACGCCTGTGGACTTCCTGGAGGCGGATGTCGCCAAGGAGACAAACGACAAAAAGCCACAGCCTGAGGGGGGAGTGTGAGAGCTGTGCAGTATGACGGGGCCTTCTTTAACACACACGCAGTCTCAATTGTCTCGTAATATTAGTGGAAAAAAAAGGTTTCAGGTGGAACAAAGAATGTCTTATGGTACGAGAGGGGAGGCGGGAGCAGGGGGCGGGGGGGTGGGGTGGGATAGTTTTTCGGCGAACATCAGGGAGACCGGATCGTCACGGGTTGCAAACTTGTTGGTCAAAGTCTAGGGTTTTGTTATTCCAGAATTGGGAAAGGGCTCCTGGTCGATGGGGGACTGTTGATACTGAGCCAAAACAATGCGTGTTATCTGACCTGAATGAGACCTGCAGCTAGTGCACAGTGTGGATTCCCACAGAGAGACTAAATCGCCAAGCTTGAGCTTTTACTGCGCGCATTTCTGTGCTCTGCCCTCCTGCTCTGCTCTCTTATAGAAAAGGTCAGACACTCACTCGAAAATAATTGATGATTTTTAATTTTTTCGCTTGCATTTTGTCTTTTCAGATTGTAGATTTTTTTTCCCCCCAAAATGTGGACCAATACCAATCATCCTGTGTGCCAGAGCTACTCATGCTGCCCTCATACAGAGTCAGCTCTGTAACAGAACGGTCAGTTAATGTGGCCTGCTCTGTAACAGAACGGTCAGTTAATGGGGCCTGCTCTGTAACAGAACGGTCAGTTAATGGGCCTGCTCTGTAACAGAACGGTCAGTTAATGGGGCCTGCTCTGTAACAGAACTGTCAGTTAATGGGGCCTGCTCTGTAACAGAACTGTCAGTTAATGGGGCCTGCTCTGTAACAGAACTGTCAGGTAATGGGGCCTGCTCTGTAACAGAACGGTCAGTTAATGGGGCGTGCTCTGTAACAGAACGGTCAGTTAACGGGGCGTGCTCTGTAACAGAACGGTCAGTTAATGGGTCGTGCTCTGTAACAGAACGGTCAGTTAATGGGGCGTGCTCTGTAACAGAACGGTCAGTTAACGGGGCGTGCTCTGTAACAGAACGGTCAGTTAATGGGTCGTGCTCTGTAACAGAACGGTCAGTTAATGGGGGCGTGCTCTAACATAATGATCAGTTAATTGGGCCTGTGCTGTAGCAGAATGGTCAGTTAATGTGGCCTGCTCTGTAACAGAATGGTCAGTTAATGTGGCCTGCTCTGTAACAGAACGGTCAGTTAATGGCGTCTGCTCTGTAGCAGAACAGTCAGTTAATGGGGTCTGCTCTGTAACAGAATAACAGAACAGTCTATTATGGGGTCTGAGCTATATACATTTTAGCATGAATCCCAATCGTACTCAAACAGGCAGGCGGAAGTTTGAATAACAGGCTTTTTTTTGTTGATATTTGGGTAAATGCTAACATTGTTTACAAATGGTCTGGTCGGAAAAACCAGCCCTTGGCTCTCAGGGATCCAGAGGGCCCCAGTGTTAATGACTGAGGCCATTTAAAAGAAACATCCTGAGGAAACAGTTGCAAAGTGACGTCCGTACCCACGGTTGGTCCCAAAAAACGGCCAATGCCACCCGCGTTCCGAGGGGAGGGACGTGACCCGGGCCTCTCTGGGCGTTACCCGTTTAGGCCCAAAGCCTGCCTGCTGCGCCAAGACAGCCAGAGCTCAGGGATATAGATACCAAAACAAGAGCCATTAAAATCACAACACAAGTCTTCCACATACAGAGCCTCTCTCTTATGATCTTTTTAAAACAAATTCCCCTTTTCCCCAACAAGTTGGAATTCCTCAGTCCTATTAATTGGCAGCAGACATGGCTACAACCTCCTTAATTCGGGAGAGCGCAGACGAGCACGAGCTTCTCCTTCCAAGAATATGATATCAGCCAGCGCTTCTTACCACAGAGTTGGAGGAAGACGCTTTGGCCAGCAGGGGTCGCTAGTAGCAAGAAGATGGCGTCATCCTGGCCAATTGAAACCCCTTGCCTGGGAAATACCAACGCCAACGAGATGGACATTCACGTGAAAGCAAAACTCATCCTACGATTTTCACAGCCACACCGCACATTTCTCAGCTAATTCATTGGCCCTCTGGAAACGTAGGCGTGGTAAGCCCACTTTGAACCAATCAGGAAAGGATTTCCAATCATCAGAAGCTCAGTTTACCTCAAACCAGCATCCCTCACATCGACCAACGTGCGTTCGCCGTCAGACCTGGAGCGGACAGGAAACAGGATGTCACAGAAACCAAAAATGAAGCGGTTGTAAACGATCCACCTCCAAAGACATCAACGGACTGAAAACGCAGGTCGCCAGAAATGCACAATATCGTTTAATGCACATTATTGATTGTACCTTTACCGTGCGTCTTAGGGAAGAAAGTTACACTACACTGGTAATGATAAAAAGACTACACTGCAACAGTGGGGGTGGGGGAACTCTACCTCCCATCATGCAGTCTGTCTTCTGGCTTTGCTGCCTGATGTCAGTACAGTGAAATTACTGTAGCTGCCATTATACATGCGGTCTATGGTAATGCCGCCTGACATAAGTGCAGCGACTTTAATTTTCTCAGAATGTGTGACATTCAACATGCTCAGGCACTGCAGGATATTTATAAATATTTTTTAACTATTTACTTCAAAAAGAAATATGCATTGTGAACAATCCATAACTGCTTAAACATTTTTAAAATATTGTTTTTAAATGTAACCACAGAATATAAGGCTGTATCACTTTCAGACCTCAAAATTCTGAAATGTTGACTGCTCATTTTTTTCTTACCAATTAAAGAAATCCAGAAATACATGCGCATTTCTACTTATTAAACAAATGAGTGGCCTTCCAAGCAAAGTTAAACTCAATAGTAATTATTTAGTGTATGTGCATGTATTGCTAAATGTGCACTTTGGAAATAACTTAATTGACAATTGGACTGGACTTGACTTGACTTAAATTAAAGTCAAGTCCAGTCCAAGTAAGTAGAATTGAAAAGTGTTTTTCCAAACCTCACTCCAGTCCAAATATGTTTTTTCCTGATAAATGGTTAGATATTTGCAGTTTTACTTTTATTCTTGGGGATTTAAGTATAAAAATGAGAATTTATGCAACAACAAAAAAAGAACTCTGATTCAAAATAAACAAGAATGTTGATTTTCTCAAAACGTGGGCTGAGCGAGTTTCATAGACCTTGTTCATCATTCTCAAACCTTACACATTCATTCAGACAAAGCTACACATATAAAAAGGTGCCATTCCATGTTGTCTGATGTACACTGAAATAGTTGCACACAAATAAGTACATGTACAAACTAATTAATGCACATACACCACATTCTCGCGCACACAAACACGTTGTGAGCGTTCATTGTTCCAGAAGGCAGTCAAAGCAGTAAAACCTCGTCAACAGTAGCCCCGCCTCCAGGTGGCTGTTTGTGGGTGTGGCCAGCTGCATGATGCAGATACATATTTTTTTAAAAGTGGGCAGCCAGTAAGAGCCACTGTAGATGGAAAGTGACCCTGCAGATTCCCACAGACCCAACACATCCGTCTTCTTTTGCATGGTTAATGGACTGTGCTGGTTGCTTAGCGTAGAGTTTCATCTTCTTCCAGGTCAAAGGTGACCTTAGAGAGTACATACTTTGGGTGCGTCCCAATATTCTTCACTCCCCGGGGGCTTGGGGCAAAAATGCCCTCGAAAATGGATAATATGCCCTCGAAAATCAGTTAAGGGGGGCAAATATATTACATTACAGTCATTTAGCAGACGCTTTTATCCAAAGCGACATACAGTAAGTGCATACAGAAACGTCATCGAAGTAACTACAGAACAGATAAGAAAGCACATTCTTCCCATAAAGTAGCAGCTATCCCTAGTAATGAACATTGAATGCAGTTCACAGTAAACTGGGTAAATAGTAAACACAGTAAATAGCTCTACAACAATTCTATATATTATAAACTTGAATACACAGTTCAACAAGAACAAATACCATGAGGTCCTAGATAAGTATCAGACCAGGTGGAGTCTGAAAAGGTGTGTCTTCAGGCCACGACGGAAAGCAGGCAGGGTTGGCATAGAACGTAGGGGAATGGGAAGTTCGCTCCACCACTGGGGAGCTAGGGTGGAAAATCTCCGCAGTCGGGACGAGCGAGAGCCATTGACATGGAGGGGGGGGGGGAAATGTGAGTCGCCCTGCTGTAGATGAGCGAAGTGGTCGAGCAGGAACATAGTTCTGGATCAAGTCCTGCAAGTAGACGGGGCCTGTCTTATTGGCTGCAGTGTAGGCCAGGGTCCGAATTTTGAACCTGATCCTGGCTGCAACTGGCAGCCAGTGGAGTGACCTCAACAGTGAGGTGACGTGAAAATTTTGGGCATATATACCATATATATATGGTTTATGTCTTTTTTTTTCCTGTCACGAAAATGTCTGGAAACATTGATAATAATTGATAATAATATAGTAAAGAATACAATAACGTTACTATAATGAAGAGTGAAAGACGTGGATTAGTAATCGCTATTGATCAAATGCCGACGAGTATCTCCATATGGTCCCACCGTTGCGAACGTTAGCTGCTGCGGCCTGCAGCGTTGTGGTTGTGCTAACGACATTAGCAGCACGGAGCGTGTTCTAGTAGCCTACCCACTACGAAGCCCGTCCAAAAGCCGACAACAACGTTACATGGGGGAAACAAAGGTCCCACCACCACCAAACAAAAATGTAGCCTAACACCCTCCCCAAACTGGACGCGAGCGAGCGACTGCATCAATCTGGGTTGCGCCCAAAAATTTTTATAACTACACTAGACACGTTCAGTAATCGCGAAATGGATACAAAAGAACCAAGCGTTAAAATCGGGGCGGGTCTTTTTCCCCAGTCAATTGGCGATGGTGGGTCTTGCACAAGGAGGTCTGGAGCGTCGTGTCTCAAATAGAAACAGGGCGAGCAGCAACACAGGGTGAAGCGTAACGTGACGTACGTGGCTGGTGTAGGTTTCACAATTGATTATTGTGAGATAATAATTGATTAATAGACGCGTTAATTATTTTGACGTGACGCAGACGCTCGCTCGCGTACGGTTTGGAGAGGGTGGAGACGGTTGAGTCCTGGAAATTGGACTGGGTGGAGAATGGGGATCAACAAGGAGGTTGATACCAACGTTGTTGGTACCGTTGTAAAGTAACAGTTATTGTAGCCTAGGCTACTTGTTTTGACGACTTTGTACTTCACTCAAGTAGCCTAGTTATCTTTCTGTTTAGGCTACTTTTCTACATTTTCAAAATAAAATTGATACTTTTACTCCGCTACAATTTCCAAGACTCCGTTAGTTACCAAGTAAAACATAACGCCGAACTGAAGGGAACAACTTGACTAGCCTCGCCTACGCTCGGTCCCTACTTGATTAAAAATAATACTAACTACACCCAAAAGTGATCAGAATTATCAAACAAAATCTAGCACAGACTCGCCATTATTTTTGTGTAGCCTACAGCCTTTTTGTGTTCATTTGAACAATTGGGCGTTTCAAAAGATTTATTTTGTATTTTATTAATGTAAAGCTGGCTTCAAGTTAATCTGAACCAAATATCTGATATAAATATCTGAACCTAGGCAGCGACCATGTGGGTGCTCAGCGGCTGGGCACGCACGGGCAAATCCTATTGCAGCGAAGTTATATATATATTTGATTAAATAAACGCGAAACCAATTGAAAAGCGCTGTTTGTTGCGGTATGCAACATCGCCTATTGACTCTCCAGAGTGGCAGCTATCAATAAGACAGTTCGCTAGAGTTGATGTTGACTCCACGAAATTGACAAATTCGTAATACCAATTAAACCCAAAACCCAAGCAGAATTAAACATCACGCCTGTGTCAAACGATTCTGAGGGAAGTAACGTTAGCAGTAAAGTTTCAACATCTGCCTCCCAGTGAACATTTTTACTTTGAAAAGTCGCTGAAATTCCATCTCGCATTCAGGTGAAAAACCGGCTAAAATTGGTTTAATGTTTTTGAACCGTCACGCACCTTTACACTTGCGCACTTTTACAATTTTTGTTGTTTTGACTCTGTACTCCAGCACATTGAACTTGAAATGGAGCAGTGACTATGAGGTTAAAGTGCATATTGGGTGAACCGTGTAGCAATTGTAGACCTTTTTATACACTGGAAAAAAAAGCCCTGTGAAAAAGAAGTTAATTTCCTACCCTGCTCCCCACCTCCCAAAGGATGCAAGGATCAGATACGAGGATGGAGGAAACGAGGCAACGTGTATTTGGCAAATGAAACGTCCTTGCACAATCAAGCGTCAGCGTCATATTATGCTCACGTGCTTAACTATAATGCTTTTAAGCTTATTTTACCATGAATAAACAGTGCTTTTGTTAGTTATAAAGAATGAGTGTCATTATGGATTAGGGCTTTATAATACATGGAACGGTAAAATTGCATTTGTGTAGGGGAATGTAAACCTGGGAGAGTACATACCTTGTACCTCAGGACGCAGTGGGGTTCTCTCGGGTCACATTTACTGCTCCACCCGGCACCTCGAGCCCTGCAACATGCTCGCTGAGAAACTCACCCCCAGGGTCCAACGAGCCCAACACAGAGCAACCGCATTCAACAGGCAGGGCAATTAACTGATCACAGAGCAATCACATCTCACAGGCAGGGCATTTAACTGATCACAGAGCAACCACAACTCACAGGCAGGGCAATTAATTGAGCAAAGAGCAACCACATTGTCACTGACAGCCCAAACAGCAGAGCAAAAAGTAGCTTTATTTTCAGACATGAAAATGAACAAACACAAGAGTGACAACTGACCGATAAATACAACATGGAGCAATCAAAGGCACCAGATTGTTTCTAAACGGCACAATCACAAAGCATTTATGAGCACTTAAACCCAACAGTATTTGATATTGGACAATGTTATTTACTGGACACAGCAGGTCCCTTAAAATTATGGATGGGTCCAAAGTACCAATGGTACGCAGCATTACACATTGACTCGGTCAGCGTTTTCCCTAAACCAGAAAATAAAATCCTCTTAATTTTTTTTTTTTTTTTTTTGGGGTAAAAACAATTCTACTGAATACATTTCACAACTATGCCAACACATAAAAAGTGGGGGGAAAGTAAATGCGTACACATACCAAGGACCCAGCTTCCAAAACAGAAATGAAAGTAGCATTGGTTTTCAGGTCAATACCACCACCTACTGTCCACTGAGGTACTTTGACATTGCAAAAGAATGCTGAAAAGCATGAAAAGAAATGTTCCCTGTCCACCGTCCCCTGTCCACTCAGACCCCTGTCCATACGTGCCCTGTCCCCTCATTTTGCAAGCAGTGTGCGAAAGAAATCACAAAACTCTTTCCACACTAGTGAGGAAGTAGTTCGTAATATTTATTTATATATTTACATTTTTATTGAGAATATCAATCAGTTAACATATGACGATTGGTACACAATGTAGATTATGAATGCAGATAGAATTAACAAAAATAAAAAAAGAGTATTTTGTAATATGAACCTACCTTATACAATAAAGGCTAAGTCTTTTACGCTTTTACTTCCGGGTTACTTACTGAAATTGAGTTCACCGTTCTGCAGATGTGTGCTCCTGAATTCCCTCAACAAAACCCCGGAAATAAGGGGTTCATCCTGGTATTTTAAGTGGCCCCATTTGTGAGAAAAAGTCGCCCACTCGAAAGCTTGAGGAAGTGGACTCAAATGTGCCCTCAAAAGGGTGTAGGGGTTGCATTCGGACAAGGCCAGGAACCGAAACCAGTATATTGCCCTCGTGTGGCACAAATGTGCCATTGCACCTCTTCTTATGACGTCACGTAGGGTCCCGAAGTCCCAGGGGACGGTTTTGCTTTATCTGAGAATACAACTAAAGATTTTTCGCAGTGTTGGTGTAAAATGCACATCCCCATCTATATCCACTTTAAAACACCTCGCCTAAGAGCGTCTACACATCTGGACACAGGAGAATTAAATGTACCATTAAAATTAATATGAAAACTGGGACAATACAAACGTAACATATGGCACACAGGAGACAGAAAAATCACATGCAAAGGTTAGTTTGCTAGTAATTAACAAATAAAAATATCCAGTTAAGTATATTATAAAAAACACAAACTACCAATATTGTTTGGCTCACTACACATTACGCACCAACAAACTCCTACAAATCCCATTCAGCATCAGGAAAATCCAAAAACAACAGCAGTTTGCACCACATTCCAGTGCGTTAACAAAAGTTTGCACGGCACAACTTTACCGTCTTTGTTAGAGACCGACCCACAGTAGCCCCCCTTTTCCACTGTGGGCCAAACCTAGTGCACTTAGTTCTGGGGTTCCTAGGCTTTTGGCCCATAGTGGAAAAAGGGGCTATTATTGGTCATCACCGTGACGACCGCACACCTGCAAAACAGCAAAAATAATGAGGCCAGCCGCACGCATCTCGTTTGGAAAAATGTTCTTTTTTTAATTATTATTGAGGAAATGAGACAGTGGAGAGCGGTTCAGTTTGGGGACTGAAGGACAGAAATCAGGCAGAATGAAAATGTGAGTTTTGGATGTTCCAGAACCCACCCCAGTCCCCCACCCTCCTCCGCTGGGCATGGTGAACTGAAAAAGTCTGAAAGCTCAAGCACTGTCCACAAACCTGCACTTGGAGCAGGGCATGACGTTCACCTTTTCACCCAGTGGCCAGAGTGGCTTGTGGATTCTAAACATAGCCAGCCATTTTCAACATTTTACCAGCCACATTACACTTTACGTTCTCGCAACCTGCTGGGTGACCTGCCGAGGTGGCTGCCAGAGTAAAAATATTACCAGCCACAATCAACATTTTACCAGCATTTGGCTGGTGGCTGGCGTTCATTTGACACCCTGACTTTGACACTTAGAAAATCCAACATACCTACAAACAGATGGGATTTAGTGAGGGATTACGCAGCCCTGTATATAACATCCATGCAAAAGACAGCGCAAATAAAAATGGGGGAATTATTAATCAACACAGGAGAAGGAGCTGCAGGAGAGGATAACCCCTTAATGGCAACAAATTTAACATCTCATTTTCCATTCCATATGAACACACACACATTTACAACACCTACTTACAGGTAAGGCAAAATTGTTTAAAAATCTAAACATTAAAAATACTAAGACCACAATTGAGTAACACCTGGTGCTTGACAATAGGCACTGTAAATTAACCTTTTTTTTTGGCAAAAAAACAAAAACAGTATTTACATTATTTTTTTAGGATGTGTAGTTTTTTTAATAGTTTTTTCTTTCTCTTTTTTTGCATAGTTTACAAGGCAAGTTGGGTGTTTTTTTTTTCTTTCTTTTTATCAACAGTTAGATGGAAGAGAGAGGTCAGGGGTCAGACACCAGAGTGAAATCCCTGGCCTCTAGAGGCAGAAGACGCCCTGAGCACAGTACTGCAGCGTAGCACGCGACAGGAATCGGACTGAATAGCCTTTCAGGTGAAACCGTATATACCTGAATGACAGCCTCATTTATGTCAAAACCTCAGCACTGAAATGAACGCATAGTCAATCTGGAAGACCGTCAAAGGTGGCGGAGTTAATCAGCGAGCTCAACTCACACTTAAGACGACACCACCGCCAACCGCAACGGGTCACACAGTGTTAAGAGAACTAAAAACAAACTAACAGCCTTTAATCAAAAACAACAAACAAGGGTCCAGTTAGCAGATGGCTGGCTACCCAGAAGACGTGTGGTTCATTCACGAGGGGTGGGGACAGTCAGAAAGGCGGGACATGTGGACTGACACAGGCGTTGGCCAACTGGGTGCATATCCTCTCATGTACACAAATTACTTAGAAAAAGATATACAAGTTTGTCACACATTTGGTCATGAATAAGGAAAGTGTCCTGTGCAGTCAGCTTTAGGCTGCAATGGGGGGATGGCGGTTACTTTGGTCAAATGTTTGGCGGATGAAATTCAGAACACCGAAGCTTGGCAGTGCACTGTCACCTCAAAGCGTGGGCAATGCTGTGTGTTTTAGGCACTGACGGGGGGAGGGGGGTTGGGGGAGCTGCTTCACTGTACTGGGGAATACTGAAGGCAGACCAGTGACATCATCAGGTAGCGTCCCAGAACCAAGCACCAGGAACGACACAGGCACTGACCGGTGACATCATCAGGTAGCGTCCCAGAACCAGGAACGACACAGGCACTCGGCTGACAGCGGGGCGACCGTTCACGCGTCTCAAAACCTACCACGGCACTTTGTTAACACTTTGTCTGGCTACGGGGAGTGCGTGTGACGCATAAGACCCCCCCCATCCCCTCCACGAACGGGTGTGGAGTTACCATGACTACTCCGACCCCCATCCAGGAAGACTGTCATTCTGCTCTTCCCTTGAGAAGTGGTGAAGCCAGCGATCTTTATTCTCATTCCAGCATGAAAAAAAACGTGACCAAAGCTTTGGACAGTGGGTCGAAACGCAGAACAAAACAATCTTCTGGCCACTGCTCGATCTCCGCCCGTAAGAGACTAAAACGGACACCCTTCCACCGGTCCCAACCACAGAAAGTACAGGAAGGTTAAACTCACAGGTTGAACAGACTTTACAGGCTTAAGACAGAGAGAGACAGCTCAGCCGGCTGTCCGTGTCCCACACCAGAGACTGAAAAACAGCACGCAGATCTTTTTACGTTCTTTGGGAGATTTAAATGTAAGCAAAGAAAGTTAGTTTTTTTCCACCCCGAATACATGAAGTGGTCTCCATTCAGCCCTGAGATTAAAACACACAAACTGTATCTATGCTAGTACTTATGGACAGAAATGTATAATTTATCATGTGGTGAGTGTGCGTGTATGTGTGTGTGCTTGCGCGCCAATGTGTGCGCACACTTCTGTTTACGTGAGAGCATTTTGTCTCTCCCATTTCCTGTTACACATGCACCAGCAGTTGGAAATGGAACAGCAATGATAGAGATAGAACTTTTAGAAGAAACTTCTAGAAGTGAAAACAACAAGAAAAGCAATTTAAAAAATATAAAAAACACACACACACACACACACACACACACACAGCTAAAAGAATTACACAACTGACTTGGAAGACCGCTTCCAAGTTTAGGTCAGACAGGCAGGCATTGGCTTAGAATCTGGTTTTTGTTAAAGTCAAGAGATAAAGGCATTGCTGCAGCCATTTCCCCAGAACAACAATAAAAGCTGAATAACACAGGGATTAGAACAGTGCTCCGATAGGTCCCCCTACACTCTGACCACACCCCCTAAAGAGCCACACTTATTTCAACCTTTACCAGGGGTTAGTTACTCCAGAAAAAGGCACGATCTACAGCTCAACATATCACTGCAGGAGGGAGAAAGGAATTAAAACATTTTTTTTTTTTGTTAAAAACAAACCCCCACCCCCATCTGACAAGCCACACTTGCCCATTGCAAATGTCCAGGTGATGTCATCCGACGCCAACCCCCAAACCCAGTCCTGTGAACCATCCACACGTCCCCACTCAAATCACAAACGTTCAAAAGGTTATTATTTTTTTTATATGGAGTTAAAATCCTTAAAGTAAAAAGGGGAAGGATTGAGATGAGGTCCTTGGAAAGTAGAGTGGGGGGGGGGGGGGCAACACCCTTAACAGCGTCACTTCACTTTTCTTTTTTTAACTTTAAAATGTCGCCCCAACGTCACGGCAACGTCACTGCAACATGAGCTGTTTGAGGTTGTCATGCAGGATGGTGTCCTTGACGTCCCGGAACACCAGCCGAATGTTCTCCGTGTTGATAGCGGTGGTGAAGTGGTGGTAGAGGGGCTTCTGCTGCTGGTCCCGCCTCCTCCCCCGGAAGCACTCCACCAGGAACTTCTGCACATCGGCCAGGCAGTGCGGCTCGCCCTGGTACTCGGGGAAGTAGTCCTTGATTTCCACCGTCTGGACCTTCTCCTCCAGCAAGTCCGTCTTGTTGAGGAAGAGGATGATGGAGACGTTGCTGAAGACGCGGTTGTTGACGATGGTCTCGAAGATGTTGAGCGACTCCATGAGGCGGTTGGTCTGCCGGTCCTCCATCAGCACCTGGTCGTACTCGCTGGACGACACGAGGAAGAGGATGGAGGTGACGCTGTCAAAGCATTCGAACCAGCGCCGGCGCTCTGACCGCTGCCCGCCCACGTCCACCATCTTGAAGGGCACGTTCTTGATCTGGAAGTCGTACTCGTGGATCCCCTTGGTGGGCTTACGGGCCAACAGGATGTCCTGCTGAGATGGGAGGTAATCCTGCGGCGAGAGGGAAGGATGGAGGGACAGAGAGGTATAGAGGTATAGAGAGAGGGTTGGAGAGAAAGAGAGAGGGAGGGAAGAGTGTGGGAAGAAGAGGGAGAGTGATTAAGACAGAAACAATCCCATAGCATCAACCACACCCACAAAAGCATTAGTTTATGAATGTAACCGTGGTTCTTTGAGTGAAGTTACAGGCCTTATGACTTGTGTTGTAAGTGTGGTCACCCCTTATGAAACTGAGAATGACTGGCTACGTTTCCCTTAGCAGAGTCCCCGCAGTCAACCTAGGTCATCAGTGACTATCATCATAGTACAGCCTATCAAGACAAGCCAAACTGGACAGGCCACTCCCACGCACCAATCGAGTGACGGAGACAAACCAGCGGAAGAGGCTGTGAATGAATGGCGGGCTGAGTATCACACAGTCACACGAGGGGAATGCCAACGGCCTCGCTTTGCGTATGATGCAAATGCTCCCGTTGATAACGGCACAATGCCTAGAGGCTTAGTCAAATCCGGAGGCTGCTATCTAAGCTGTGATGCCTCAGCACTGTGACAGATTTTCCAGAGGTTGTTGGCTGTCAGGTATTTCAGAGAAAACCCATCGCCAGGAGAGGGCGCCGTTGTGTGTCTGCACTCCTGCAAACTAAGGGGCCACGGCCGGGCTTTGTTGCTGAAGCTGTTGAGAGCGTTGCTCTCTGGCGACAGTGCCGTTGGCTCTAGGAGACGGGTCTTTCAGTCGCCCGTTTCAGTGTTAATGGTCCCAATGCGGTAAAAATATGAAGTCAATAAATTGATCCCACAAAAACATGGTGTTGCAATAGGTGCTTTTTCTTAGTCTAATGTCTCCCCACGTGGCGATTTGTTAAATTATTGTGTCGTTTGGACACTATTTTTATATTTTGTGGACCAAACCGGGACACTTTCTAGCCACTGTGCAACTCTAGTATCTCACATGCTTAGTGGACGAACCTGACCCGGACCCGACCCGGACTTAATGACCATACAAGGGTCCCCCTGCTCCCTACTGCACAGTCTCTGGCTCCAATTCTCGTACAACATGGGAGCATTTCCGCAGCTTCAAAACGCTTTTCACAAGCCCTTGGAAAGTCAATTGGTGACGTCACAGTCACTTTGTCCATATTGTTTCTATGCTGTAAACACACCTCCATCCAGTGCACATACATACGGCACCTGCAGGGGGCCGGACTAGAACCCAAACGTAAACGGGCAATGCTGATTGGATCTGATCTGTGACGGGCAGGATGAAGTCCTGAAGAGGGGGTATCATCCTCATACGCCGCAAATCTTGTACACAAATGAAATGTAACTCAATATCATATTTACGAGGTGGGGTTTGCGCTTATAGGGAGATTCAAATGTTTCCACGCGACCTCTAATTGGCTACACAAATCTGCGGCAACAACTTGATGCAGCCTGTTGTAATGAAACAAAATGGCTGCCAGCTTTCTTAGTTACAGAGCGTTAACGAGCGAGCCTTCGCAATGCTTGCGTGCGACCATTTCCACCAGTTTCAGTGCATTCGTATCAGGAGCGCCTATTTATCAGAGATCATTTGCCAACAGACTGCTTCAAACTGAAAACATGGAGGCATGACATCACACTTCTTGGGTTTTCTGACTTTTGATGAGGAAGTTGCACGCTGGCAGTGACTTGCATTTCCTAAAAATCTGCTTTGTGCTCGTCGTATATATATCCCGTTTTTACCACAAAGCACTCATCTGCCTGCAAGCATGCATGAACCAATTAATAAATTAAAATAATATATTTTTAATAAGGTTGTTCCTGTGTCGAGTGTGCGGTTTACACAACCACTTCTTTTTTGGACGTACTCTTGCTGCAACCTGCACCTACATTGAAGAAACACGTGTGCATTGAACCATTTTTCTCTTGGGGGCAAAACCGGGCTTTCATTTTGAAGCTCACTTCCTGGTTGGGCTGAGAGTGGCCATAGTGCCGTTGCTCACTAGCGGCACTGCGGTTGGCTCCAGTATAGGTTTTTCACCATGCAAGTCAATGGCAGCAATGTTGTCAAAATACCAAGTAAATTTTTTCCACAAGAAAATGTAGTCGCAATAGGTAATGCCTCTCCATGTGCTGATCTTTTAAATGATTGTGTTGTTTGGACAGGGTATTAACATTTGTTCAGGACCAATCAGAGGGACAGGTTGAGTCCTGGGGTCACTGCCATAGATAGGTTCTATAGAGTTCTAAAGGGGTCAATTTCTTTGATCAATCTATGCCGTCTCTTCTTGATAACTGTAACTGTTACGCACTGCTTAGGATGTAATATTCGCTAGCCTATCTTACCAGCGAAACATCTGCAGCATTGCATTAGCTGGCTGCACGTGTGAGTGTGTGTTAGCTAGCCTACTGCTGCGTGTTGGCTAGTCAGCCTACTTTCCTCAAACTTTGGAATACTTCACATATATTAAAATACACTATCATATCTGTCTCTCTCCCCCTTACGTTCTCTATCACTCTCACGGCAAAACCGTCAAGAGGCAAGGCCCCCGGAATCTCAGGCATAAAAAAGAAGGGGCTAAAATATAAATTAAAATGATGAGCCATTTACAGTAACGTAGTTTCACGTGTAAATAGAAAATAGCACAGACTGAAATGAAGGAATATAGCTCATCTTTAATATACTTGTTTCCATATAAGTTTAGATCATGATTTGGTATTATTGGGCATAAAGTTGTCCTCCTATAAGATGAGGGGGGGTGGAGATGGGTTTAAAATGTAATAAGATTATCATATCCACTAATATACTGATTAGCCTATACTTTAGCTTTATATGAAAGCATCTCAAATCTCATCTAGGGCTTTGAAAAAAAAATTATTCAAAATGTTCATGAATTAAACATTTTATTTTAGAAAATGCCCTCTGTGAGGTTGTGCAGACATGCAGAAATTTTGTTTTAAAAGGCTCAAATTGTTCTGGGGTTTTCAACACAATTTAGCCGTCCATGGAAGACTGTCGTTCACTGGAAGGGACATTTATAATAAAAGTAGTCTTGTCAAAATAACATCTGTGATTTATTGACCATCAATACCGTTCATGGCAATAGCGCTACCCTATGTTCGTCCGTATGTGGTGGTGATGCAGCTCAGCTGGTAGGCTATGCTATCTAGCTAATCAAATTAGCTGAATATAAATTGAAGGTGAACTGAATGAACGTTAATCGTGATGAATTTCACACATTTAATGCGAATAAATAACAGTAAAATCGAGGATGAAAATTAAATGTTATATTATAAAACATTAGCTACTTAAGGAAGTTTACCGCAAGTTCGTTTTGCGATAGAAAATGGTGGGTTTGGTTAAGGTCAGTCAATCATAAACTGTCAATCATACTGTGCCCGGACCATGAAGACCATATCCGTTTGACCCTGCTCCCGACAACGTCACTTCGGCTCCACGGACGCAGTTTGTACAAACATGGGGCGTAAAAGACTTCCGGAGACTCAAAGCGGTTTTTACAAGGCCGTGGAAAGGCAATGGGTGTCGTCACAGTGACTTTGACACATGACTGGGGGTTAGGGGAGGGGCTGGAGAAAGACACATGACTGAAAAGAGTGATGAAGGAAAGAAAACGAGGACAGGGGGCCAGACAGAGGAAGGGAGGAGGTACAAATCCCCCTGCCGCCTGACTACTATCACCATGGAGACCCTCTTGCTCCGTGCCAGTCACCCTGACAAACGCAACATGTCACCATCTCTATCCTCCCCTCTCAGATTTAAACAATGTATTAGCAAAAATGCAACAAAAAATAAATAAGTTGATAACAACATTTAAATAAATAAATAAATAAAAAATAAAAAATAAAAAGTTGTGAGAAGGAAAATGGCAGGACATCTGTGCAGATATTGCGCAATAGGGGCAACATCAGTGCAGGGCGATGCAGCTAAACAGAACCATGCAAATAGGGGGGGGGGGGGGGGTGTCATGACTCATGACAACAAAACATGGAGGAGGGGCAACATGTGGTGCCAACACTGGAGAGGATCCATACTGCAAAAAAACTAATCTCAACAAGCATTTTAATCTTATATTTGTACTTATTTCTGTAACTTTCTTTTGCAAAATAAGACAAAAGATTGCCAGTGGGGTGAGATCATTTCACTTGTCAGGAAAAAAAGTTAATTAAAACAAGCTAATATTTTCCACTTGAGAGAAAAAAATAAAAAAGATTAAGTCCCATTACAAGACTAAAACAGTTTTTGCAGTGCACTGACGGGCAGAGGGCCGTTAGCGTGGGGTTAGCATCATCCTTTACTCATGATCGGTTTCCAGCGATGATTCAACAAACAGAGGAGGAGGGGGGCTAAGCGTGCCGATAAGATGGGGGAGACGAGAGCCGTTAGCATGACTAAAGCACAACGCTAACCCCACGCTCAGTTTCCAGCTATGATTCAACAAACAGAAAACATGAATAAGACCATATGACCAGAGGTTATTAATAATCCAGTGAACATTACACCCTTCCAGGCATTGAGAGAGAGAGAGAGAGAGACAGAGACAGAGAGAGACAGAGAGAGACAGGAGAGACAGAGACAGACAGAGACAGAGAGAGGAGAGACAGACAGATAGACAGATGTTGAGATAGCTGTGCACCCAAATGCTTGCACGCACAAAGGCACACACACATGACAGCCACAGTCACATTATTTTACGTTCAGAACACAACCTTTTGGCAGCAGGGACCCTACAAACCACAACACAATCAAACAGGGCGTGTAAAATGCTGAAAGCTCTCGTGGCTCCAAAGAAGCAAATGGCAGCGTTTACAAGGAATCAAGCGAGTGATGTCACTACCGTTCTTCTCTCCCACAGACGTTAAAACGGCATAACCACAAAGCATCCAAATACCAGCCCAGAGGCCCGATACCTCACAGGACCATGTGACCAGTAGGCAGGCTCTTCTGTAGGTGAAAACAGAACCCCACTCTCCGGTGGCAAAAGCCACCACAACCACCTGTCCCACCCAACTGCCTCTGAAGACCAGCTGGCCAGATGGCAAGATATTGCCACTCAAACAGGAGATTAAATAAAGAATGTGCGTTTAGACGGATCTACTGCAGAGATAGGAAAACAAGGCTTCACTGACCGTGGCGGTTATTAAAGGTGCGGCCGCTGTCAATCACAGCCTTGTGTAAACCAATGGAAGAAATGCTATCCACAGCAAAAATGGAGCGTAACAACCAGTCGCTGGCAACACACAATAGCTCCGCCCACTTCAGTTATTAATAAACGCCCTTCCTCGCTCAAATCATCAACAGTATTTGAGTTTGGTTGGTGCAATTTATAGTTGTAGAAAAGTTTTTTAAAATGTTTTTATTTAAAGTTAACAACAGTACAAACCGGATCCTACATGAATTTCTGATAAAGCTGGCGGAACACAGTGTTCTTGTTGAAATTAAACTGTCGACGCTAGGGCCAATCGCGGAGACATCATCACTGATGTCATCGTCACGGCTCCTCCTGTGTAATGGCCGATCTTCTGGGGCAGTTCTGCCCCCGTGCATAGACGAGGAAGTGCCAGCTTCCCCGAAAAGGTCATGAGATCATGCAGCTTACGCTTAAAACCCTGATGATTATGCTTATATATCCTTTTCATATTACAGCCATTACCACCATTCTATAACAGACGCAATGCAATGAAATGACGCACACATGCACGCACATACAAAATCATTAGAATGGAGGTTCATTTTTTTAAAAAATAGTTTGTCATTTTTCCATGCACAACCTCCTTCATGACACTACAGTAACGGTTACAGGCGCACATGCACAAAGGTTGCTTTAGACTACTAGATGTCATTAAAGCAAAAAATAAAATAGACTTACGAGCTCCGCAAGTTTTTCCAAATGATCCAGGAAGTATTTCACTGATTCCCCCTGTGAAAAAGAGTAAAGTGTGAGAGGCAGGAAGGCACACGGGAGCCATTTTGTTTCTTCTGCTCCATCAGACTGAGGGACCAATAGAACTTCATCACATGATGGACCCCCATGTTCTCCATCGGTCTCAGACAAGACCGTTCTTTATACGCAAACTAGTGGAGAGACAGGTCTGCATTAACAGCCCACATCTTGGTTGAAGGTTTCTGAGTGGATTTCTAGATGGGTAAGTAGATGATTTCAATTACAATGTGAAACCTGCGCGCGTGTGTGTGAGACTGTGTGGGTGCAGAGTGGGGCGAAGTAAAGGTTACAGATTATAGTATATTTATATTTTATTTATAGGCAGCGTCTGAAAAAATAAAAAAATAAACACACACACACAGGCTTTACTGTGTGTGTGTGTGTGTGTGTGTGTGTTATTAAACACAGTAAAGCCTGTGTGTGCATGTGTGTTATTAAACACAGTAAAGCCTGTGTGTGCGTGTGTGTTATTAAACACAGTGGGTGGAGTGTGGCGGGGGGGGGCGGGGGGAGGCCCGTCGGTCAGTGACACCAGAGGGGTATACTACAAATCAGGATTACCGAGTTAGCTGGATAACTGCACTGAGTAAAACCCAGAACCCTCCCTCCCAAATCTGGATCATGGACTGAAGTAAAAAGAGCTGTTCTGGGTTTTATTCAGTGCAGTTATCCAGCTAACTCGGTAATCCTGCTTCTCTTCCTCACTGCAGTTATCCAGCTAACTCGGTAATCCTGCTTCGAAGTACACCCCCCCCTGTTCTTTTGCACAATGCAGCACCTCGCCCCCATTCCGTTTATCTCACAGAAATGCGTCGCATATCACAGGAAGTGCTCGAAACGTACCGACCACATCCTGGAGAGAGGCCCATGGTGTGACGCGCGGTTCTGATTTAAGCGTGTTTAAACAGCATACCAGACACTGGCAGCCATCACCCAAAGAGAATAATAATCTGGCCATTAAACCTCTCAAACACACAAACAAACAATTAAATCAGTATCTTACCCATTTGATTGTTTCTGTGTGTGATATTTCAAAAACAATGTATATTTTTGGAAAGCTTCAGTAATATACTGAAATACGTCATGATGTCGACGGATTTATTTATTGAAATAATATTGTTATTGACTTTTGAAGAGAATTGAATTTGGCGAGAGGCAGACGACGACTCGGCATGTTTGTGTTGCCCGAGTAACAGCACACGCACTTCTAGGACCGCAGCTCGGCGCCATTCACATCTTAAAGAGCACAACATGCTTACTACTGTGCACAGCATAGAGAGAGGGAGAGTGAGAGAGGGAGAGTGAATGAGAGAGAGAGAGAACGAGTGAATGAGAGAGAGAGAGAACGAGTGAATGAGAGAGAGAGAGAACGAGTGAATGAGAGAGAGAGAGAACGAGTGAATGAGAGAGAGAACGAGTGAGTGAGTGAGAGAGGGAGTGTGTGAGTGAGTGAGAGAGGGAGTGTGTGAGTGAGTGAGAGAGGGAGTGTGTGAGTGAGTGAGAGAGGGAGTGTGTGAGTGAGTGAGAGAGGGAGTGTGTGAGTGAGAGAGGGAGTGTGTGAGTGAGTGAGAGAGGGAGTGTGTGAGTGAGTGAGTGAGTGAATGAGTGAGAGTGTGTGAGTGAGTGAGAGAGGGAGTGAGAGAGGGAGTGAGTGAGTGAGTGAGGGAGTGTGTGAGTGAGTGAGAGAGGGAGTGTGTGAGTGAGTGAGAGAGGGAGTGTGTGAGTGAGTGAGAGAGGGAGTGTGTGAGTGAGTGAGAGAGGGTGTGTGAGTGAGTGAGTGAGAGAGTGTGTGAGTGAGTGAGAGAGGGAGTGTGTGAGTGAGTGAGTGTGTGTGTGAGTGAGTGAGTGAGAGAGGGAGTGTGTGAGAGAGAGGGAGTGTGTGAGAGAGAGGGAGTGTGTGAGTGAGTGAGTGAGAGGGAGTGAGTGAGTGTGTGAGTGAGTGAGGGAGTGTGTGAGTGAGTGTGTGAGTGAGAGGGAGTGAGAGAGGGAGTGAGTGAGTGAGTGAGAGGGAGTGCGTGAGTGAGTGAGAGAGGGAGTGTGAGTAAGTGAGAGAGGGAGTGTGTGAGTGAGTGAGAGAGTGAGTGTGTGAGTGAGAGAGGGAGTGTGTGAGTGAGAGAGGGAGTGTGTGAGTGAGTGAGAGAGGGAGTGTGTGAGTGAGTGAGAGAGGGAGTGTGTGAGTGAGTGAGAGAGGGAGTGTGTGAGTGAGTGAGAGAGGGAGTGTGTGAGTGAGTGAGAGAGTGTGTGAGTGAGTGAGAGAGGGAGTGTGTGAGTGAGTGAGTGAGTGTGTGTGAGTGAGAGAGGGAGTGTGTGAGTGAGTGAGTGTGTGTGTGAGTGAGAGCGGGAGAGAAAAGGACATAAAAAACAACAGCTATAGTTCCACTCAGTCGCACATCTGGAGCAGAAGGCAGCTGCAACAACAGGAACGCAGCCAAGACACTTGGACACCAAGACGGGAAGTGCAGCCTCCCTCGAGTCAGCCCTACCGCCTGCTTACACACTTATTGCATACTTATTACACACCAGGAGAGTGCCGTCTGACAGTCTTACACACTTATTACACACCAGGAGAGTGCCGTCTGACAGTCTTACACACTTATTACACACCAGGAGAGTGCAGTCTGACAGTCTTACACACTTATTACACACCTGGGGGGTATAGCTACTGCGAAAAAGGAATTTTACCAATTTAGCAGGATGGATAACGACTGAGTAAAACCCAGAACAGCTCTTTTTAGTCTATGTTCCAGATTTGAGAGGGTTCTGGGTTTTACACAGTGCAGTTATCCGGTTAACTGAGTAATCCTGCTTCTCTTACTCAGTGCAGTTAACTCAGTAATCCTGCTTGGTAGTATAACCTCCAGGTGAGCCCAGTTGGGCAGCCTGACACACTTGTGTTTGGATCAATGGCGCTCTGCTTTACACACTTTATTACGGTGTGTCTGCATCATCCAAGCTCCGTTCACACACTTACCAGTGTGCGTGTTTGTTTGTTTGTGTATATGCATGTGCCGTTTGTGTGCATGTTTGTTTGTGTATATGCATACGTCTGCGTGTTCCTAGATCCTCTTGTGGGAACAGCTCAGAGTGAAAGCGTGTCTTGCGCAGAGCAGCCACGAAACTTCCTTTCATTCTCCAAAAAGCCTCAATACAAACCAGAGACCATCCCCCATCCCCTCCCCCAGCCCCCAACCCACAACCCACATCCCATGCCCTCCGCCCTCCGCTAAACGCCTCAGCGGGTCGCACAAACCACAGCGACTCGCTTCAGACGCGATGCGCGCACACTCCCGTGCACATCACTCAGCTCAGCGATATGCCCCACTTCCTGTGGATGAGACCTGTCCCTGCGAGCGCTAACAGGCCATACCATTTAGCCTGCCAGGGCAGGAGTGCAAGCCTTACACAGGCTGCGCCCACCACGTCCCAGCATTAAGCTAATGTAACAAAACAGACAATGCTAACTGATAGGGGTGCAACGGATCACAAAACTCACGGTTCGGATCGTATCACGGTTTTGAGTCACGGATCGGATCATTTTTCGGATCAGCAAAAAAAAAAAAAGGGAGACAAGTATATCTTTGCTTTCCATTTATTCTGTAAAACACTTAAAGCAAGGAACTTTTGCCCATGGTCTTAAATGAAAACAACATTCAAGATGTCCAATGTTTAAGTAAAATCTTAAAATATATAAAATATTCAATACTCAATTGTTAAATCAAAGTGCAATATGAGGCATGATACCTTCTTCCTTTAAACATGGTAGTGAATGAAAAAATAGCCTGTGTAAACGTTGACGTTAATATTATACTTTAGGTGAGTCTGGCTTGGTTAACATTAGCCATAGCCTTGGATCAAGACGGTCAGGCTTGTACCAACAAGGCTAGTTAGCCATATATATAACGTTATAATTAATAATTAGAACAGTGGTGTTAACATCACTAGCCTTGCCTTATCCATATGAATAACAAAATTAAATACCCCGGGCTCCATTACATATTGTTTGACGAGGCGAAGCACAGACTGGAAAGTAACATAGCGTTAAGGAGACGCTCCTTCTAACGCTATGGACCAGAGCTAAATTGTAATCATAAAACTCCGTTTTTTTAAAAATAGTCACGCACACATTTTTACAGTGCATACGGCAGGCCTTGTTGACGGATTTGGAAGAGATTTCGTAGCTCTGGTTCCAAAAATGAACGAGTATTTAATGTGTTAAATCCGTGAAAATTACATTACAGTGGGTGAGCTGGCTCTCAAACTGTCTCCCCCTGCGAAGAGGGGTGGGGCTTAGCGATAGGTCCAATGCGCTTCAGAGTAAAACACAGCACGCATCTGTCTTTTCACTGCAACTCTGCATCGAGATTTAGGGAATTATTAGCCTACTTTAAAAAGTACTAGCGGCAGTAAAACTGTAATTCACTATGATGGTTAAATTTTGCAATTAATCCGCGGTTCACATGCGTGCCGAACCGTGGGGGGCGATCCGTATGGATCACGGATCAACTACGATCCGTTACACCACTACTAACTGATATAGAGTGCAAAGAGTAAAGGCACAAGTGTTTTTTAATTTTTTTTCAAAAGTGAGTTTTTTATTTTTATTTTATTTGTATTTTTTATTGCAATATATTTATTTCAAGTCTTTGATTTACAATACCTTTGGTAAGATTATAAATATTACCGAAAGATACAAGAGTGAACCACCCCTCCGACCCCCTCTTGTGTCCTCTCCACATCCTCCATGGGTACCCCTCACCTCCCTCAGCCAATCAGAACGGGTGTCCTTACTGGTATCTGCAGTATGCAGACCAACCTGATTGGTCAGTATGCTGCAATGACCCAATGTTTGTGGAGTCAACACTGCCACCCGACTCCCATACAAACCGGTTTAATGTGGATAGTGAGAGACAGCAGGGCCTCTTTTACCTGTCCGACAGGTGACTCTGCTCTGACTGCAGACCTAATCTTTTCTCTCATTATTTTTATCCATTCTTTTATAATTTTTACTTAGTACGTCCCCCAATCTGAGGCCATTCCTTGGTTTATTTTAATTTAATTTTTAAATTTTTTTTTTATAGATTGATCAATAAAGTGTGATCCAGCTCCCGCCCTTTTCCACTCTGCATTCGACCAGCTGAGCTGCGCGGTCTTTGCGACGGGCTGCTGAAATGAACGCAGGCGCCAGACTGGCTAGCCCGGCGGCTCTGGTGGTAAATACCCGGCTCCAGCGCTAGTCGCTGCCGCAGTGATGCGCCATGCGGCCTTATACCGAGTTCTGGCCGCTTCAGTGCCAGCTGTGCCCAGGAACGCCACAGGAAAGAATGATAACATAATAAAAAATAAAAATGATAACAATAATTGTTATAATAATTGGTCAAATTAAGATTGATTTATTCATCAATTTTTTTGGAGACTTATAAATATGCTCATGAACTCCCACACACACACACACACACACACACACACACACACACACACACACACACACACACACACACACACACACACACACACACACACACACACACACACACACACGAACCAAAGCCGAGCAACAGGAAATGCCTCAGAGTGCCGCTTGTGTACGAGATCACCTGCATAAATGCCAGCAAAAAATATAAAACACTTCTGCTGCAGCAGTGTGATGCTGGGGCCCGGGTGGGGAGCGTAATCAATGTTTCATAACGCTCCCCTGGACTGTCGCATGCTGAAGTATGGATATGAATATGGATGCGGACATAAACGTACACCAGCAAAATACGACCCGGAAATCGATATCGGCACGGTGATTCAGCATCGAGCTGTTCTGCTCATTACACAACGACGCACTTCTCCGCACACCAACAAGCACACTGGGCTTCCCCCGCGGCGTGTAGACGACAGGCGACCGCCTCAGGAGCTGCCGGGGGTGTACGATTTACACTCAACACTCGATATTAAAAATGCATTTAGTGTTTTAAGCTCAGTGAGGTCGGAGGCCGCGTCACCACACTAGCGTAGCATGCAGTCTAAACACTGGCCAGGCCCATTTCTGACAGTACTGAGCTCGGAGCTTTCTTTGGCTGGAGTAGGCCCATTGCATTACCTGCAATCTGTCCTGCCTCGACAAAGCCAAAAAAACCACACACCCCTACACTAGAGAGTGGTTTCAGCAGAAACTGGGGGTGGGGGGACAGGCTCCATCCCATAATACTTTTCTGAGAGAACTGGTGATGGACAAGGCCAACTAAAGCCCTTAACATGCGGAATACTGCCACCACCTGACTCTCCAGCAGTTGGGCTGCAATGCTGCGGATTAGGATTAGGCTGTGGGAGAGGTCAGAGGTCACCCAGGGAATAAAGAACGGGTTTTGTCTCGAAGGTCCCGCCAGCCTCAATCTGCGTAAGCCGGGGGGGGGGGGGTGTTGTGAAAGCAGGAAGCCGGGCGCGTTCGCGACCGGCATGCGCCGGCCTGGATTACGCCACACTGAGTCGATTTAAACTTTTCAGCAGCTGTGAGAACAGGCTGTCGAGACGCCAACCCTCTCCCCATTGGGTGGAACCCCAAAACCGTATGAGCCCGGTCTACACCAGTCAGCCCAGTCTAGGCATGGTCTACATCATCTGGACCAGTTCCCTCTCATCCTGGGTGGCAGCACAGTCATATTCTCACCCATCCTTGGGGGGGGGCGAGATTTGCAGTACCAGGGGGGAGGGAGGGAGGGAGGGGGGCGAGATTTAAGCACCTGGACTTTACTCTGCCCAGGTTCACAGACCCAGCTCCCGGGGGAACTGACAAGGCACTTAACCCGACTTACCTCAGCACAAATCCAGCTTTACTAACGGAATGCAGGCAAAACCCAAGCCATGCAAGCCAGCCCAGATAAGAGCCAAACAAACAAGCGTAACCCGAGGAGCCCGCTCGCTGGATTAGAGTTCGGCGGAAAGACAGCGACCACCGTTTGCTTTGTAAACGTGGATTCTCTTCCAATGGCCTTCGGCCTCTTCAACCGCATCCTGTGATGTTTCCCTAACCCTGTCTTTACCAGCTTCTTCTACCTCGACAAATGCAATTGATCAACTCTGAAAACCGGTTAAAACTGGTATCAACTGACAAACTGGGAGTGCCCAGAGAATCAGCGGTCCACGGGCAAAGGGCCATGGGAAAAATCCCAACAAGAGTGAGAAATACTAATGGGATTTTAAACCGGTCACAGTCACATATAAAAGCGCCAAAGCTGGGATGTGCTCATAAAATGAGTGATTCAACCTGACAGAATGATGACACAAATGGAACGTGTGGATTCGGTCATAATGGAAGAAGAGGCAGAAAGTGGCCACGCCCATTAATGAGCAATCGGAGCCATTTCTCTGGGGTAGTGAAAGTGGCCTTGCTCTAACTGTCTCTCTGACAGCACAACAGTGTTAAATCTACTCAGATAGATAGGGGGGGGGCTTCCACAGCATGCGGTCCCGACATGCGACGAACACAAGCAACCAGACGGCTGCAGGGCAGAGGCGCCATCGCGGCACGCAGCCGTTCCATTGCACCACGCACCTGGACGACAGCGGGACTTACCACAGCGTGAAAGTAAACTAACAAGAAAATTACCTACGATACTCAGATACTTCGCAAACCCCCCCCACCCCCGGCACACAGCACTCACCAGCTGGAACTCCCGGCGGCGGTCGTAGGCGTGCTGGATGCCGCTGTCGGCCCACAGGGCACGCATGGAGGGCAGGTACCGCTGGAACACCTTGTTCTCCACCATGCCGTGGGCCATGAGGGCGGAGCGTGTGTCGAACCTCATCATGGTATCCCCGTTCGCCTGGTTGGAGGGGTCGCCCCACGGGATGTGCAGCTTCCCCCTGGCGTCCACCAGAACTCGAATGCCTGGTGAGGTCAAGTGGGGGGTGGAGGGGTACAGCATTAAAAATAGCATGAAAACGCCATGGTGATGAGCTAATGGCTGGTGACAGGTATGGGGAGTGGACACATCTGCATCGATTATTACTACATTGCCCTCACAATAATCATTACACACACACTCAGCACACGCTCATTGGGTGGGATCGATTAAGCGCCCGGGCATGGACCGGGTTAACTGGATTAGCACTGATTGCGTGCAATTTTAAAAAACCGATGTACTCTTGATGCGCCGGGCGGCGTAATGTTATAATGTCGACAACCTCGCAGCGATTACGGCTGGGTCAGCGTGTTGAGCCATGTTTGCGCCAGTTCCTGTTTGATTTAAATAAACAAGAAAGCCCCTCTTTGCCGGGGAGTGTTACCAACGTGGGCGCAACGGTTCACTAAATCGAACCCACTCAGCTCACACGCCCCGAGTGGACACAGCCCACGCCCCGTCTATGCCCCACCCACAAACAGTCCCCTGTGTCCCTTCCATTCTGAACTAAGCCCCGCCCATTGGCTATACGTCACACGACTTCCTCTGCCACAGGAAACGCATGACCAAAATCACACTGAGAACAACAGAATCTTAACAGATCTCAGATTGAGTTATGGACATACTCCCTGACCTCTGACCTTTCCTAAAGCCACACTGCCCAAAGCCAACCACATGAGGACCTGGGGGGGGGGTGTACTATGACGCAGGATTATTGAGTTAACTGGATAACTGCACTGAGTAAAACCCGGAACCCTCCCAAATTTCGAACATGAACTGAAGTAAAAAGAGCAGTTCCGGATTTTACTCAGTGCAGTTATCCAGCTAACTCAGTAATCCCGCTTTGCAGCATACCGCCCTGAGAAAAATGATCGCACTGACCTAGACCAGCTTCTCTATCCACCTCTCAAAAAAGGCCCATACCTTCGCACACAGACAGCAGGAACAGGATACCAGAGCGAGAGCCCAGAGTAACCGTGCGCCGGAGACCGAGAGGTCAGAAACATAATCACATCTTAATGCACCAGATGGATAAAATAAAACCCAGAAGCCAATAAGGCCAGCCGCCCCGAGGGCAGTAATGACCGTGCGCCAGACCCCACGATCGATAACCGCAGCCCATCCACAAGCCATTAGCCCGCACAAACAGCCGCCCTCCCCCATATTCACACATTAAGCACGGGGATAAAAAGGCAGCTCGAGCACTCCGGGGAGACTTTGGGCGAGGGCGGTAAATCAGCACTTCCTCTTTCAGAGTAATTACTCCGGCAGGCTCCGCTCCGACATCGCGGCGGCCGTAAAGACGCTCGCTCCTCAGGGATTCTCGCGGTGCCAGCCTGTACCGCTGCTGGGGGGGGGGCAGGCTTCGAACAGCCCAAAACAGAGCAGAGAAGTCCAATGGGAGGTCTGGGGGTCAGAGGTAAACCTTTCACCAGATCCAATACAGAAATAGGGCCTGCACAACTCTCAATAGAGAATTCAGTTTCTATGGTCGTGAGAAGCCCTAAACCATTGTGATTCAAAAGAAAGAGCCAGCACTGTTAATACATAGGGCTATACAATACAATACAACTTTATTTATCCCCTTGGGGCAATGTCTTACAGGGCAATCAGCACTGCAGATATTATATATACGTGTGTGTGTGTGTGTGTGTGTGTGTGTAACAGTATACACATACACAAAATTAATATGAAAAGTACATTTATTTAATCTGAGCAACCATGTGCCAAAACGTCGCATGGAGGCATTTATTTAGGTTCTTGTTTGGTGTGGGGGGGGGGGGGTGCCACGCCCAGAGACGGGGACTGTAATGCACACAGCTGGCGTGACCCTCCACGTCGGGTGGAGATTTATTTTGCGAGTTGACGGTGGCCAGAAAGCATGCGAACAATGATGTGAACGTTCCACATTCCGAGTGGCAGTTTAACTGCCGTTATCAAACCCAATCGCCCGAGCGGAGACTTCCCGCGACGGACTGTTCCGCGAGAGCGTAGAACTCCTCCGCTTCCACCCAGCGGAGAGGATTCTGGCCTCTGACAAACACAAACACCCCCTCCCCCGCGGTCCTCAAGCTCCCGACCGAGCCAGCCGCCCAGGTCACATTCGTTAGACGTGTAAACAATGCCAGGATGGAAACGTGTAGCACGCTACATCTCCCGCTTTCCCCACTCATAAACAGGATCAGCTATTGGCCGGAACTAGTAAACACGACTCGAGGTTTGGCAGCGGGAGACTGCGAGCCACGCCCGCACAAGGAGCAAAATGGGGGTGGGGTCTCAGCTCCAGGCCCTCACGGTTTCTTTCACAGAGGGGACCCCACAGGAGGGGTGGGAGGCCGGGCCGGGACGGGGGCGGGGGGGCGGAGGACACCCCGCCAGAAGAAACACACACAACCTCAAGGCCAGTCAGCTTCTCAAGCTGTCCTAGAGACTTCCAACCTGCCAAGCTTCACAGGGCTGTCGCTTTGAGACAAGGCAGAGAAATCTCAGATGGAGACGATAAATGGGAAGGAACAGACGTCACGAAGGGGGGCGGGGTTAAAGTTCTGGACCCAACAGGACTGCAGACACGCAAAGGAGCTGAAAGACTCTTCTTTGCACAAGGTAGTTGATTTAATTCCCAATAAATAAATCAGTTGATTCGGTGCTTATATAATCAACGCAAAAAGACAGGTGAAGTGGGCACCCCAGCCTGACCCCCAAACCCCCACCCCCGGCTGCAGTTTATAATAAAGTTTAGGGGTTTCCTGCCTCTGATCTAAGGGGTTCAGGCTCTCCAGTGTTTGTCATCTGTGAAATCCTGACCACATGCTGTCCATTCAGTCACGCTGGCTGCAGAATGGGGCGGAGCTCTCCCGAATAAACCACCACCGTGGAACACCCGCATTTGTGCATAACCACCGACCCTCTCGCCCCTCTATCTGGGGGGGTTTCACTATCCTGGGAGAACGAGCGTGCCTGTCCGACGGGGGCAGCTGACCTCGGACCTTTCCGGCCCCGACGGCACGCTCAGCAATGTCAAGAAAGTCACGTGACCCGTGACCTCACAGGTCTTTCCAAGAATCACAGGCACAAAACAGTGGCCCAGGACGAACCTTAGTTGTTCGAGAGAATACCAACAAGCATCTACGCTGGAACAGCCAAACCCACAAACCACACACAGCGGCTCCACTGCTGCAGGAAAAGGCCTTTCTCCTCACGACCACATAAACACCGATTTAATGCAACGCTGGCACTCCGGTGCCCGAGAGGCAGCGCTAATCCCAAACAAACACGCTTACGACTTCTGCAAGAAGAAAATGAGCCCCGTTTAACATAACGGGTCTCTAAAAAAACACAAATTGACAAGCAGACATCTGTTCTCGGTCCCCACGCCCCCACCAAACATAGGGAACAGAGAAATCTGACAACCGAAAAAGCTGACCCATTCCGAAACTTAATCTGACTCAGGACGTGAACTACCCATCCCTGTCCTCGTGAGAACAAGCAGTGTCAGCCTCATCCATTTCCCCCTCTAAACCAATGCAGAGAACACTGAACATTTCCTCTTAACTAAATTAGGAGGAAGAACACACGCACGAGGGAACGAGGGAACGGGAACACACAAAAACACACACACCTTCCAGAAGAGATCTGCTTCGAGAAAAAAAAAAAAAAAGGCCCAACTGACAACCTCAAACCATTAAATACATTCCCATTTAGTAACATTTACAGTTATGCACACTTCCTCTATGTACAGCTTTCACAAGGGCAAGGCCCACTGCACGGAAAATCCTCAGCCACCTGCTGACAAAGTGGCAATACTATCCCCACCCTGCCCCCAACAATCTCTAAAGGTACGCAGCGACCCAAGACTGCATCAGAGGTCTACAGGAGTGATCGAGAGACACTTTTACGCGCCATTTTGCGCCACTCCAATTATGTTTATAACAGTCTCACGTTACCTGAACTGATCTCCATCTTCTGATACAACATGCAAATTACTTCCAAAAAGAAAGTCCCATCACATTTTGTTAATAACTAGTAGCCCTGCAAAGACTTGGGAAACATACAGTTGGCACAAAAGAGCAATATGGGAATGTGTGTATACACTGTAAAAAAAAGTTTAAATTAATTTTTTTATTTAAAAAGTACCTAATATGTTCTTCTTAGAGGTGGATGTTGATAGTGGTACAATTGTTTTTTTTTGCAATATACCACAATTCAAACATGAGACCAGCAAACTCTAAATGTGTGGGCCTGTGAAGAACAAAGGCCTGAACTCCTAGCAAAAACACTTCAAAATAATAGTTTCACATTATAACTGCGTCATGCCTTCCTGCCAGTTTACACATTGTAGTTAACTAATATGACTTGGTGACCAAACAAACTTTTGCACGGAGCAGGTGAATGATGGGTTTCTATAACAGGTGTTATCAAAACACTGTTCTGCTGCTCTTTGTCATCCCGAGAGGGCGACACGCTGCCCGATCTAGTCCGCAGACCTCGGAGAATGTGGACAACACCCTCAAATGCGAAACTAAATGCGGAATAAACTCGGGGGCTTGTCAACCAGTTAAACTGTATGTCATGACACTTGCCCCATGTTTTTACATTTCAATGGACTCTCCACCGTTCTTGGCAAAAAGAGTTTATGTTGGGTAAACAATACGGCGATTAGGGCGGATGGGTTCAACGCAAACACGCTCGCGTTAAGTCGCTTTCCTCTGGCTATAACCCATAGACAGAATGCTATAACCCATAGACTGTACGCTATAACCCATAGACTGTACGCTATAACCACACCACGCTTCACATGTTTTCTGCAGCTAATTTGTCAGCTAGAACGCAACCAGTCGCCTTTGTTACATCTTCTAACGTTAAGCAAGTTACTTGGAAACAATACACAGCTACCCAAAAAAAGGCATGTCAAATTATTTGAAATGTCGAACAAAATAACACCACTTATAAAAAGCTAATCGGCTAGCCAGACTATTTGGTATAAGGTTGTAAATTTCTCATTCGGGGGACACTGGTAGTTACTGTACTCTGTAGCTAACGTCCGTTAGCCAGGCGTGTCTGTAAACGTCAAGAAGTTAACGGACTAAGGTTAACTTAGTTAGCCATGCTGGTTACGCAGTGAGCTCACATTAGCTAGCTACTTAGCTAACTTAGTCTAAAGTTGTAATGAAGCGAGTGCTAGTAGCAGGTCAACACAGCAAACACATGATTGTTACCCAACTTAATGTTAGGTTAGCGATGCATGATAAACACCACTCGTATTTGTTTAACGCAAGAGCTAACGTTATACGTTAGATCCTAAATCCTCATCCTCCCTCGCAATGGAAACAGAAAATAAAGGAGAAATGCAGAAACGAGCAGAGTAGATATTTTCCTAATTTACACGTTTTAGGTAACCCTACTCCCGTCAGCTAACTTAATCTTAGCAAGCTAACGTATCAAAATAACATGGGCGTTTCTGCTTTTCAACTTTGGCTAACTTAGCTAGCCCGACACCGCTGAAAGAAGAGATTCCTCCAGGCTAAGCGAGCAAATGCACAACTTCAGGTCTCACACCGAGTACTTTGTGCGGGGCGACAGTTGAAGAGATCTACAATGCTGAGGACCTTTTTATGGCTCCAAAATACCAGAGTAGAACTACACGGACGATGAACACCCTTCCTCTTTTGTTCCTACCTTTGATTACATTGCTGTAGATTGTAGCCCGGAACTCTTCTTTGGCCCGCTGATCGAAGTCCTGTCCGTGTATAATGCGCATCTGTTTGAGGAAAGTGGACTTGCCGCTCTCCCCTGCGCCGAGTAATAAGATCTTCACCAGGCGCTTCACGTAAGTTTTATCCCTCGAAATACACTTGTCGATCTCCTTAGATCTGCTTAATTGTTCCGCCTCGCTGCTGTTGAGGAGACACTTCGGGAAACACACAGATAAAAACGATCGGGATGGCAGGAAGTCCGCCATCTTTGAGGCAACTTCATCGATACAGCAGCAGGGAGGGTCCGGTTTAAGCGCGCTCCTGAGTCTAAGGCGGGAGGGGCGCGACTGTTATACTTAGTCTATGAGCGCGCACGGCGAGTAACGTAACGTCATATTGGGAGGTTTCTTCCGCAATGATTGGCTTTTGCCCTCGTGCCCTGCCGCAGGGGTCCAAAATGCTGTCAATCTTACTTTCTAAAAAGTCTAAATCAGAGTTTTTTAGTTCTGTAAAGCTGGCAAGAAAAAAAAAACATCACGCAGACGAACTGGAATAACGATTAGACGACATACTTTGGAATGAGCGGAATAACTTAATAATATGCATAACAACATTCATGTATAATGTTGCATAGAAGTGTGAGTTACGAGTTTGTTTGGGCAAGGTAGATACCGTGTGTATATTTAAGAGCTACAAGAACATGGGCCTGTGTACAGAACAGGTTAAGGAACATTTATGTGATAAATCATCAAACTAAAAACTAAAAAGTAGAACAAAACTGGCAGTAAGTATGTAACCAGTCAGACAGGACTTCATTTTTAAGCTGAAGGATTTGTTGTAACATAACCATTTTACAATATTGTCATTGTAATGTTGTTTTGTGCATGTTTTTGTATTTTTGTTTAAGTATGCTGCTTTCTTGACCAGGTTCCCCTTGTAAAAGCTGGACAATATCTATGGCGCTATCTCGTGGATAAATAAAGCATACATAATAATAATATATATATACAGCACATTTAAAAAGGTTTAAACATTCCTTATGTCCGGGCACAGAAAGTGACAAACAAGCAACTCTAAGATACATAGGGCTACCATGATCAGCAAGAAAAATATAGTAAAAACAAATTGTACATTATAAGGCAGTATTTAACACTATCTGATTTCATGCTACATAAAGGGTGTTCACGTGACTAAACGAAGCATGGAGCCTGCTTTGGTTTTGGAAACCAAAGTGTAATCTGATCAAATGGGTTTTGAGTTATAATGCAGGCTACGCACGCGATTCTGTAGTTTTTATCATTTGAAGTGTCTCATTTCAGGATGTGGAATTCACAAACTGTATAGCAGGTTATTATAAGAACCTGGAATAACATCACAAAGTATTTTCAGCATGAGAGGAGAGGGGGAGTAGAAGGGAAGTGAAGGTAGCGAACGTTTTATCATGGGTTAGTGACAGCCGCTTGAATTGTTTCCTGGTAAAAATGATTTTTTTTTTAGCAGCACACCAGGATGAGGAGGAGGCGGAGAGGAGTGTCCGGCAGTGGGTCAAGCCAGCAGGGTTCTTGGGTTTCCTCCGTTTCCTCTCCGTGAATAATACTGTAGTTTTACCCCTGCCTGTACAAATGACTGCAGAGATCCGTGGGCGTAAGGGGCTTGACTGTGTTGGCCTGGAGGGGAGGAGACAGAAAGAGAGCCGTGGGTGGAGGACAGTACAGGGTGATACAGCAGAGCTGACAGACAAATGGGCAAAGGAGTCCACAGAGGACAGAGAAGCCTACATAAATAGTTAGAGGAGAGCAGCTCTTGGGGTTACAATGGAATTCACTACCTGGATAGATAGAATAGGATAGAATAGAATAACTTTTATTTTCCCTTTAGGGAACTTCAGTTGTAGCCACCAGCATCAACAAAAAAAACATAGACAGTGGGGCAGACCCACAACACACAAACAAACATATCAAATAAAGACATTCAATAGAATCATTGCATTAATCAAACTAATTAAGTGAATTAAAGTGGAATGCAGCCATGATTAAAAATAGCCCCCGTTGTCCCGAGATGTCCAGTGTCATTAACCTTCATATTGTGTTCCTGGTCAATTTGACCCAATTCAATGTTAAGCTTATTTATTCATCGTGACACTATATCACTTTCTCCATTAAAATACTTTGATGTCAGTTTAAACTTTTGTGGTAAATTTCACCCCAAACATAAATGGTGTCATAAAATGTCAACATAATATGAGAGTTAAGCGAGTAGAAACTGAGTCCAAACTTCGCCTCCACGACTTCCCTCCATACACGGAGTGTGCTGCGGTCTCTGTACACTGTCGAAACGGAGCACCAAACTGCGTCAACCTTCCCACTCGTTGCCTCGCTCCTTCCTCGCATTATCTTCTCCTACCCTTCCCTGGTTGCCTTTTGGAGATTGCCTGCACTCCGGGATCAGTCCCGACATCTTCAACTCTGGTGAAGAGCGATGGTAAACTTTGTTGCTGCAGATCCAATGGACATTCCCGAGCATATGTTGCAAATGCGTCGACATGGTGACGACCACAAACAAAATTATCCCGACTAGACAATTTGTCAATATTATCAAAGCAAGCAGCAGGAGTGCCCTGGAAAATCTCCAGCCCGCTTTCCCGTACCACAACAGACACACAGGACATGAAAAAAACAAAGGACAAAAGCCAGACACAACAAAATACATTGAATTAACAAACATGAACACGAGAGACAGCTGGACTACATGTCGCCATTACAGCACCATGTGACGTCACGTACATAGATATACAGATAGATACAAAGAATAGAATAAAATAACATTTATTTTCCCATGAGGGAACTTCAGTTGTAGCCCCTGCAACAACAAAAAAGACATAGAGAGTGGGGCAGACCCACAACACACAAACAAACATATCAAATAAAGACATTCAATAGAATCATTGCATTAATCAAACTAATTAAGTGAATTAAAGTGGAATGCAGCCATGATTAAAATAGGCCCCGCTGTCTATGATGTCGGAACGTCATAGATAGTACCTGTATTAATCTACAGCCACAATCAGTATGGAAAGATTAGCTCATGTATATACACAGACAGATTTATGAGAACTGATTGTATCTGACTTAGATTACACAGAGTGAGAAGTCTTGTTCAATAAAGCATTTGAATGGACACACATAGAGGTGGTGCAAATTAGATTTCTATCTCTGTAAAGCTGTGTTTTCAATGGGCACATTCAAGACCACCTAATAACAGTGATAATAATAAAAATAAACTATATTTATAATGCACCCTTCATGTAATGGTTGAGCTTGCAAATTTAAAAAAAGAGCTTGCAAATAAAAACAATAAAAATATATTTAAAAAAATAAATAAAACTGCACATGTGCTGACCGTGAGCCATTCAAAAGGCTCGTTCACTTTTGTTTTCGCAGGTACACCAGACTCCCAGATGCCCTCCAGCAGTTCCACATTGTCAATCTGGAAGGTGGCTTGAAATCCACCAAAACACAGGAACTAAAATAAACTAAATTATTTAAACTAAGCTCATTTATTTTATTTACTTATTTGTGTTGTTGTTGTACTTGTTGTTGTTTCAGCTACACACAAATGATAGTTAATTATAGGCAGCCACGCGTAATTACTGTTTTAGAGTAGTTCCACAGCAATAAGCTAGTTTTAAATGAGCAGGTTTGAAGCTAAATTAAACCTTATTCTTTGCAGAAAGGATTCAATTGTGACTGTGCTTGCAGCTGAATTTGTCTGCTGAAATCACACAACAGACATTATTCAAACAAATAATGATTGTGTGCCTTTCTCTGAAGATTGTTTTTCAGTTTGCTTCATTCATTTTTTTAAAATATTTTTGTAAAGGTTAATTAATTTAATTGTGTACTGTCAATTTAAATGGAAATTCACAAAGAATTATAGATACCCTAGAAATATTTAACACTTAATTTTTATTAGGAGTGCAAAAAAAGTGTAGAAGCTGGCAACTTCTGTCAACAACAGCTACAAAAAAAGATGGCAAAATAAGGCAAAATTATACACTTCTGTGTTTTTATCAGTGGCAGATAAAAAATATTTTAAACTGTATTTTGCTAATGAAAAAAGAACGTTGAACATGGCTAGGGGGAGTTTTTATAAAATAAAATATGTGCCTATATATATATATGTGATTATTTTCTGAAAGTACCACATCCCTCAAAAAATGACTGAAATACAATACAATGAAACGTCTTTTTAAATCCTCATAGTAGCTAACGTAAGTAAGTTAAAACGAAGACATTTTCATAGCTCGATGTTGCCGCCTGCTGGGCAGGCTGTGCAATGATTTACGTGGACAGTTTTTGTGGGAGGTTAAGTGACAGATTGAAGGAGTAGGACTTTGCTGTGATTGGATGACATTTCCATCCGTGCGTTGTTGCCATTACTCCAAGCTCTCGCTGGTACAGCCGCCTTGAGTGATGGAGCGGCGTGAATCACAAGCGTAGTCTACACGTCCGGCCAGTGCAAAAACCTTTTTTTTTTTAATATTTGGGACGCCTTTCAGTGTTTTCCACTTTATAAATAAAAATACACCACCAAAATGACTATCAGGACAAACCACGATCATGGACAGCATTATCGACCTCGAATGGCCTGTCTAAAGAAGGTAGGTATATTGCTGGAATTAGCGTATTATTTTACTTATTAAAATATCAAGCTTATTCATGTATATTTCTTTCACTTGTATATTATCTGAATTGTGTGTTAAAGTAGTGTCAAGTTGTGTGTAATTAATAATAAAAAACAACTAGTTTCCATTTCGGTGTCAATATACAATAATAGCACGCACTTGTGTATATATGTAGGCTATTGGTGGAAGTTCAGTTAAAAAAACTCACGACCAGTTTTACTCTTCAGAAAGTTTGAATACTGTTAATGACCTGTAGAAGATATAATCTGTAGAAACTACAACAAAAAAAAACAGCTTTATTATCATCATGATTATGATTAACAACAACAACGGCAACTGTGCTTTATTACACTTCTTTCCAGAACACCACATCACCTTTCATCTAGCAGTATTTTTTCAAATATTGATATTAATAGTTCTTAAATTTTGAAACGGTTTCTTATTACGTGAACATTCAGTATGGTTCAAATCTTTTGTCATTTTTTACCTGAAATAATGACATTGAAATAGTATATTTCTATCAGCCGGTTTCAATGTCTGCCGTTTCAATTATGCATCTAACGTCATGAATATCTGTAATCCAATTAACCAATTATCTATACTTGTACCCACAACTTTCTAATTCTGACTTTCTCTTGCCTTATACTACATTATGACCCTTATGCAACTAGTTGAACACATTCGTTTAAATAATGTTAAAAAATACAATTATTTTATTCAAACTTAAGCCAAACAAATCTATATCACTTTCGCCACTGCAGTTTCCTTCAATGCCGTGATGTCATCATAGCCATTCATTTACTGACCAATCACAGTGCGTTTTTAATAATTTTTAATGATGGACTGTGGCTGCTCTGTGTTTTATTATTAAAACTTTTATATACACCTGCTCAGGTGTGCAGCGGGTGTATATCGCTAAATTCATATTGGACAGATTTAGTGTATGATTTTTTTAGTGTCAGATATGTAGTGCAGGATTCTCTAAGCTTGAAGGACAGATATTTATTTAGTACATTTTTTTAAGTTTGAAGGACAGATATTTACTTAGTGCACTTTTTTCTCAGTTTGAAGGACCAGTGCAGGCCTTTTGTAAGTGTGCAGGACAGATATTTAGCAGATGAATGTCTTGTCTGAGTGTATAAGTCAAATGTTAAGTATTTAGCTAGTGCAAGCATTCTCTAAGTGTGTAAGAAATTTAGCCAGCACATGTCTTTTCTAAAAGATATTTAGCTGATACATCTAAGTGTGTAGAAGCGATCATTAGCTTGGGAATGACCATTCTAAATGTCTCGGACTGATATCTGATACCATATATGTCTTTTCTACGTGTTTAGGACAAATATTTACGTGTGTTTAGGACTGATATGTAGCTGGTGCTGTGCACGTCTTTTCTAAGTTTGGAGGACAGATATTGAGGCAGTGTATGCCTTCTCTAAGTGGACTGCGTTCTCTGTATCCCATGAGTCAGTGGGGCTGAACCCAGTAAGCCCTCTTACGTATAACTTAGGCCTCACTTCATTTGAAGAGCTTGCTGTTATCCAGATTCTGGGTAATTCTCCAGTCTGACTTCAAAGCCAATTACTGTGACAGGATCCGACCTGAGACAGTACAGGGGGGGGAGCTAAAGCTCAAAAGGCCCAACGCTGAGCATGCAGGAAGCTCTGATCTACCAGCATGGCCTCAGGAAGTCATAATAATACTACATTTGTTAGTCATTTATATTTATATAGTGCCTTTCATAGATCTCAAAGTGCTCTACTGTGCTATGTCCAATACAGTCATAGGGCATACTATTGACCTCACCATGACATACTGAATGTCATCAGAACGCAATGCCATTCATAATGTGGAGGGTAACGCATCAAACCGGTAACAGTCTACATCAGTCAATGTACAGTAAATTTATATTTTTATATGGTGCGTAGAAAAGTGGTGTAAAGCTTATGCATGGTCCCTCACAGATAATATTGCCACTCATGGGAAAAAAATTAGTTTTTCCAAAACTCACGAAGCACACTTTTACCAATTTTGAGAAAATCAACATTTTTGTTTATTTTAAATTGGTGAAGTTTCTTGCACGAAAGATCACATTTATATACTTTACATCCCTAAGAATAATAATGTTAAAGTAAAACTGAAAATATCAGACAAAAATTACCCCCACCTTGGAAAATATGATTTATCAAAACTGGAAGTTTGGAAAAGCACTCTTCAGTTGGAGAGACAGGACTCCTGTCTGAAGAATCCTGTCTGAGGCACTTGGCCGTAGTGAAGTAATGGGCCCTCGATGAAGTTGAGACCTGCGCTAGTGCTGACAGGGACTGCGGATCAGTCCCATTGGGTGGAGCATAATTAGCCATAGCGTCGCACAGGAAAGCAAAGAGGCATCAGAGAGCGGGACAGTCATAGTGTCATTGCTCACTAGGGCGATTAGGCACCAGCAGTCAGCTGTGCAGCGTTCTGGTACAGTTGCCACAGCAGCAGAAAAAAGCAGTTGGGCAGTTTCAGAGGTCACATGACCTCCCTACCTGCTGAAGGATGGAATGTTGCAGCAGCTGAATGGGCTTGCATTTGCGATTGGGTTTCACTAAATTGGGTGAAAATATGGAAAAGTTCCACTGAGAGGTGGATATATAATGTATAAAAAAGACGTATAAAAAAAGTGATATTTGCGGCTTAAAAGCGTTCGAGTCTTGAAAAAGGTGGTATTGTGTCACTCACAGTCTGTTAAGCTGTGACAGGAGGAATTGTGGGTAGATCTGTCCTAACTTATTGGCTGTGTCCGAATCAAAGACCTATCTACTGTGTCCTGTTTGCTGTGTAGTAGCATGCTGTATACTGCATACTGTATGCTGTTCAGTGACATGCAGTATGCAAAAAATATCCTCCATATTATTATCAGCGATAACCTGGAAATAAGTACATCATCCGGAGATATTAAGAACACTCAATGTTCAGAATTGTGGCGTACTCAACAGCTTTAAAAAAAAAAAGTATACTCAACTGGCATACTCAATATTAGGCAAGTGCGCTGATTCGGACACGGCCATTGTTTGTTTCTTTCTCGCTCCTCCTCACTTGCAGGTGGAGGCCTTGGTGGTGCAGATGCAGGACCGTAAAACTGGGGTAAAAACTCAAGAGCAGAAGCTGGTCATCACCACGATCCCCCACGCCATGACTGGTGAGAGGCCAGCTGTGGACCGCTTCGTCACAGACATAGATATAGAGCTACTAGACCTGTTTCTGATTCTATTTGGTCTGAGCTACCTTACAATCACGAGGCAAAATGGACACACACAGGAAGTCACAATCTGACCTTCTTAACTCAAACTTCATTCCTGCTGGTTTTTGTGATTTTGTGATTTTCTTTCAATCAGCAGCCAAATTAGGCCTTGAAAACAAGGTGTGCAGCAAACTCTTTAGCCAATCAATGACTTAAATTTAGCCAATCGATGACTTAAAAGCACCGAAACAACTCTGCAGGAACACAACGAAAACCAGCAGACATGGCGCCCCTCCAGGCTTTCAGTTTGAGATCCCTGAACATACTATTGTGCTTATAGCTATACTGCAGTTTCACCAAGATGTGAAAGCTCCCTCAATATGACTGACACAATCATAGATAATCATGGTGTGAGTAAGTCATTGAAAACAGGAGTAGAAACCCACATCCTCAGAGTGAGAAGCGAGCGTGACTCATTTATCTGCCTCAAAGGTCGCTCGTATCGATGTCATTCAGAACACTGTATCTGTACAATAGAAGTGAAATAGATAAAACCTGACAATGTCTGTGTGACAACAGATTATAATCTAAGGTTATGGAGAACAAGATGGTTCACATTCGAACTTCATTGTGTGAAACCTTTCTCCACAAATTTCTGTCCACCTGCCATTATGTTTAAACTGCCTCCATCAACACACTAAGCAGCAGTATCTAGCTGCTGCAATTTCTACTATCATGGATATTGGCAGTCAGTTTTGACCATGCTGGTCATTAAGATCTAGACCCTGAGCCGACCTGAGGAGAATGGGTTTCCCCCTTGAGTCTGGTTCCTCCCAAGGTTTCTTCCAAGTTACACCAGGGAGTTTTTCCTTGCCACTGTTGCCTCTGGCTTGCTCTTGTGGGGGTTTAGGCTGGGTTTTTTCTGTGAAGCGCATTGTGACAACTAGTTGTGAAATGCGCTATATAAATAAATATTGATTTGATTTGATTTGATTTGATCAGTAGGATACGTTCTAACTGAAAAACATTATCATAGCAAAGATGATGGACGATGAACTGAACTGCGACTCGTAGCCATTTCAGTAAGATCAGGCAGCTCACCATTCTGTGCCTTGGGAGATTCAGTCTCTCTGTGTGTGGCGGTGCTCCGGGCCATAATTGGTCACCTGCCACACTGACTCATCAGGTTTACTCTGGGAGATTCTGACCGCTGTACAGATTGGCTGACGCAGTGCAAGCCAGCCGCAAACCACATTGCTGCTGCACGTGCTGGTCTGTTCAGATATAGACGTAGATGCACGGACGTAGATCCCAACTTTGGGAAAACATCAAATGTGCCCCCCCCCCAATAATATCATGTTGTAGTTGACGGTACTGTTAGTGTCCCCCCTGGCCCCTTGCCCCCCCCCTTCCCCAAAGTTAAAGGAGATGTACGTTCTTGCGTAGATGCAGACTCTTCCTTAGTCAGAGGCAGGACAGGTTGCCATTGACAGTGATCTGCAGGTGTGCTCTATATAAGGCAGGCTTCAATAGGATGAGCTCCACGCTTCCCTCTGCCTCCGGAGTCGCACGCTAATCTCGTCTAAGACTGGTGAACGGATCAGGGGCCGAAGAGGCGGGGCCGGCTCCCTGTCCGTCAGGAGTGAGGCTCCTCCTCCAGGACATTTCACATTTCCATTTTAGGTCTTTAGCTGACGTTCTTATCCGAGCGACTTACATTTAGCGCGAAAAGGCCTGGATTCATAAATCACCAAAGGGCAGTGAAGGGTTACCGGACCGCCGTTTAACCCTGGAGCTGGGGTCCCCAAACCTTCTGAACCCCTGAAATAATGAATGAGCAAATACCGGGACCCACCCTCTCCTTAAAATGTAGCCTGAGACATTTTCAAATTTGGAATTAAAATGTTTTTAACATGTTTCCAAACAACTGCATGTTCTGATTCATGTTTAATTTTTTATAATGTGTGCTGAAAATGTTAATACAGGGCTGAATGTGACTGGAAGGTGTAATATATAGAAAAGTATTATTTTCCATATATTACATACATGCTGTTTTTATCTCAGCTTGCCAATTGAGAACCACTGCTCTAGAACACACAGAAAACAGTTAGAGTAGTAACTCTGTGCATTACCTTACATAATGATTTACAAAATGAGGATTAAAAGCACAGTCGACTAGGAGTCCACAGTGGTGAAACACAATTGGCTGGGTTTCCCCGGCTGTAGGGTGGGTTTAAGTAGGTCAAGGGTCACCTAAGCATTAAGCTGTAGGCTTCCCACAGGCCACCGGATGTGGTCACTGGGAGATTGACCCGATCCGCACTAACCCCAGTAGTGCTGTGTGACCAGTAATGTATACAACAGTGAAGGATTAGTGCTTCAGAGGAGTGTGTGTGCTTCAGCCACAGTGTGTGTGTGTGTGTGTGTGTGTGTGTGTGTGTGTGTGTGTGTGTGTGTGTGTGTGTGTGTGTGTGTGTGTGTGTGTGTGTGTGTGTGTGTGTGTGTGTGTGTGTGTGTGGGGGGGGACCAAAATACCAACATACCAAAGTTAGTAGTGTATAAAAGCATCCATTCCATCTGGGGTCTCATGGTTGACCTGAGGTGAAAAATGCTAATAAAGTCTGCTGAGAAAAAAATCAAGACTTGTGACATCATGACACAACCGGCCTACTAGATGTACATGTGACCAGGTCCCAGAGATTGATCCTGTGTTACTGGTGCCACCATATCAGAGCCCCTCTTCCTTCTCTTCTCAGGTCAGGATATCCATGCCTGGATTGTTAATTGTTTAAAGGTCACTGCTGAAGGTGAGAGACGTGGACTCTACTGCGCTGAATGTGTCAGTATTGGTTAATAGATTGTGAGAGAATCTACACATCGACACAATGGTGAATGAGCGAATATTACACTGTACCATGGTGAATGAGTGACTATTAGACTGTACCATGGTGAATGAGTGAATATTAGACTGCACCATGGTGAATGAGTGAATATTAAACTGTACCATGGTGAATGAGTGAATATTAGACTGCACCATGGTGAATGAGCGAATATTACACTGTACCATGGTGAATGAGTGACTATTAGACTGTACCATGGTGAATGAGTGAATATTAGACTGCACCATGGTGAATGAGTGAATATTAGACTGTATCATGGTGAATGAGTGAATATTAGACTGCACCATGGTGAATGAGTGAATATTAAACTGTACCATGGTGAATGAGTGAATATTAGACTGCACCATGGTGAATGAGTGGATTTTAAACTGTACCACGCTGAATGAGTGAATATTAGACTGCACCATGGTGAATGAGTGGATTTTAAACTGTACCACGGTGAATGAGTGAATATTAGACTGCACCATGGTGAATGAGTGAATATTAAACTGTACCATGGTGAATGAGTGAATATTAGACTGCACCATGGTGAATGAGTGAATATTAGACTGTACCATGGTGAATGAGTAGATATTAGACTGTACCATGGTGAATAAGTGAATATTAGACTGCACCATGGTGAATGAGTGAATATTAGACTGTACCATGGTGAATGAGTGAATATTAGACTGTACCATGGTGAATGAGTGGATTTTAGACTGTACCATGGTGAATGAGTGAATATTAAACTGTACCATGGTGAATGAGTGAATATTAGACTGCACCATGGTGAATGAGTGAATATTAGACTGTAACATGGCGAATAAGTGAATATTAGACTTAGACTTGAATGGTGAATTCACATTCACAGTAGACTCAATATATTAAAGACTTGTTTATTCTTATTCTTTAATTTTTAGTTATTGTTTATTAGTATTTGTTAACCCTGACAATGAATGAATTGTGATGAGCAATTCAATTGTACCTCGCCATCCGCTTCAATAGCAGCGTGTGTAAGGTGGATAACCATAAAGTGCTTGTTTGACATTTGATCACTTAATTTTTAAAAAATAGTTATTCGGCTTGATTGAGTAGAAATAAGCTTATATTTTCAAGCTGTCTGTAAAGAGATTTTGGCTCAAATACAGAAAGTAATCAAATGATGTCATTACACTGCCCCACAGAGGCACTGGCTTTTGGCACCATGTTGGTGGCATATGGATACATCTACCCCCTGCAGAACCACAAAAAACTCGTCCTCAATCCTGATGCCAATCTGTATCGCTTCCAGGTACCACCTCCCGTGTGCCCGGCTTCCAACACGACACATACCACCCCCAACCCCCCCCCCCCCCCCCATGATGATGATGCGGCACATAGAGTTAATTACAATTGCTTATTTTCACTCCTTGCATCCTTTCCTCGCTCCTAAGGATGCAAGGATCAGATACAAGGATGGAGGAATTGAGGCAACATGCATTAGGCAAATGGAACGTCCTTGCTCAATCAAGCATCATATTATACTTACGCGCTTAACTATGATTCTTTTTAGCCTTTTTTATGAATAAACGTGGCTTTTGTTAGTTATAGAGAATGAGTGTCATTATGGATCAGTGCTTTATAATAAATGGAAAGGAACGGTAAAATTGCATTTGTGCCTGAGTGTACCCGCGACGTGGCCGATGTGGAGAGTGGTGGACAATTTGTACACGTCACTCGTTCCGAGAAAAGGCTTCCGCAAAGGCTACACTTGTGTTTCCTCACTGAAGCATCCTCCAGGAGCCTCCTCGAGGAGCATCCTCCAAGGAGCATTTAGCAGTTTGGAATGTCCTTAAAGATGGCGAACTATTGATCGATTTTGCGGTCAGGCAAGGACCGAGGAAAAGAGGACGGATAAGATAAGCGATTGGAAGGAACCCGTTGACACATGCATAAAGACGATTTCTGACATTGTATTTCGGTGGTACTAACATCTTGTCTATTTCACCCCACTTGCCCCCCACAACAGACCCCGTATTTCTGGCCTGCGCAGAAATGGCCGATGGACGACATAAACTACGGTGGGTGGTTCTAACCAAAAGTTAAAACCCAATCCTTCTTTAAATACAATGATGTGTCTGTTGATTGGTATGTTTCATATGTTTCATATCGCTAACAGTCTTAAGGCTGTAGCTCTGTGGCCATTTAAGTGACAGTTTTAACACATAACTCATGTTATAACTCTGTTAAGCATGGTAAAGTTATCTTTACTGCACCTGCACTGAGGTAAAAATGCAGGTAATCTGGTTAACTATAATCTGTATAGCTCCTGTTGGATTATAGTCTGCTCAGTAAACCACAGTCTCTCTCTTCTTTTAGCCATCTATCTGGCCAAGAAAAACATTCGAAAGAAAGGTGTATTGGAGATGTATGAACAGGTGAGTTAGCATTTGATGCTGTAACACCGCCTGCATTCTCACTGTACACTGCAAAAACCAAATCTTAACAAGTGTTTTAATCTCATATTTTGAATCTTATTTATGTTACCTTTTTGCTAAATAAGACAAAAAGATTGCCAGTGGGGTGAGATAGTTTTACTTGTCAAGCAAAAATGTACCTAAAACCAACTCTCCACTTTCAAGAAAAAAAAAAAGATGTCTCATTACAAGTCTCATTACAAGACTAAAACACTTGCTAAGACAGACATTATTTGCAGCGTAATGAGCTAGTGGGCTGAAATGTTCTTTGATTTGTTTTTTGTTACCCCTGTAGGAACACTACAACAGGCTCCACAAATGGATGAATCACAAATGGGACTTCATTGTGATGCAAGCAAAGGAGCAATTCAAGTCAGTGTGATTCACCATTCAGTGTCTCATGCATGCTAAGCCTTGCTGACCACGAAAAAAGTTTGAAGAAATGTTATCTTCTGATTTTACTTTTCTTTTTTTACCAATTTGGAAAGCCAAAAAAATCCTATGTTGGTCTCCCATTTCCGCACTTCCCCTCTTTGATCTGGAATAGAGCACACTAAAACATTTACTTGAGTAACTAAATGCTTTGCTAATGGGTAAAACAGTAATGCTGGGATGATTCGAAACAGGTAACTCCTGGCCAATAAGACTGCATCCCCCAATTGCTGCGACCAATGTTTAAGTGGCCAATTCTTATATAAAAATCACTCCACATATGAAACTGATCTGACGGTATATTAAGGAGTCAGTAGATTCTGACCCACTGTGACCATGTAGTGCTGTGTGGCTCAAGAGCTTCTGATTCCCTGTGATGGCTTATGGGTAATGTAGTCATTTTTGGGGGGGATATCCAGACTGAGATGTCTCTTAGTAGCTTTGTGTTCTCTGTGGTCAGGGCGGGGAAAGAGCGGAAGAAGCCGGACCGCGTGGTACTCGACTGCCAGGAGAGAGCCTACTGGATCGTCCACAAGCCGCCGGTGAGTAGAGAACAACACATTCTCCAGAGCTAATCGCCATGGTATCTCATACGATCAACAGCCAGGGAGATGGGAGAAATAAAGTGAAAAAAAATAAAAAAATAAAAAAATAAAAAAAGATATATATAATATATTATAATAATTATAAATATATATATAAATTATATCAAATATATATATTTTTACAATATACAGCAGTATACTTCTTGTTCATTACAAATAATATTTTAGAAATCATTACAGAATCTGATAGGCCCAAACAGATGTAATAATTTTAATAATAATGTGAATAATTTTGCAGAAAACACAGAGGAGATACAGTATACATCTATGTGCTCACTGTGGTGTGTTTGAGCACCTTTCAGAGAGCGAGCTGCCTCGCATTTCTGAATATTTCAGTGGAGATGATTGGCTCAGCAGGACTGGCTAGGCCAATTAAAAAGTGGCCCTGATGTCACACAGTCAGAGCGCACATGAGTGCACGTAGCAATCTGAGAGCACTGATTTCTGCCTCTGCTGGTCCTAGGCTTCAGCCGTTTAATTACCCATAAACCCCGTTCATCTGCTGCAGTTTAGCTGGCTTTCAGTCAGTCTCAGCTCTACGGTCTGCAATCAAGAACTTAGATCTGCTCTTAAATTTTATCTTTGGTTGCCATGACGAAGGGGGAGGGGCCAGGTGGAAATTTCTATTGGAAATAGACATTATTAGGCTCCACTGCAAGCCTAATGAGAGTTATCTCTATACCTGATACACCAATGCTTGTTTTGTATCTCTCGACAGCCTCGAACCTTCAGCGCCATGGACTACGGGCTGGATCGTCTCATCGACCCAAATGCGGATGAGGTAACAGGTGAGGCCCTTTTGGAGTGTGTGGAGGGTAAAAAAGATTTTGGAGGTATGACTCACCCTTGTAGGGTGGGTGTTCCACGCCAGGGAAAGGTGTAAAAAAGACATCCTGTGGGTGAAAGCAGCAGTGGATTGTGGGAAGTCATGTGGGACCACCTGCTGGGTTTTAAGAACATTAGCAGAGATTAGCTGTGTAAGGCCTCTGTGCTGGGTTGCCCATGGCAAGTTTGAAGTCAATCTCCTTACCCTCTCTAAGCCGATTTCTCAGCCTCTGATGTGGCCAAACGCTGGCTTTAGTAACCAGGCCTGTCACTTCTCCACTCTCCTACTACTCTCTCTGCAAGCTGCCTACTTACCCCAGGGATACCACGTTAAACACCCCTAAATCCTTTTCAACAGGGGTTCTCCCTGGGGGCTCTCAAAGGTACTGCATGGGGTCTCTGGCCAGACTAAATATGCAGTGACTATATACAGATTTGGGAAATATATTTCAAAATATAAAACTTGTTTTAAAATATAACAATTTTTAGCTTGTGATGGGGCTCCCCTGAGTGCCTTTGAGCCTGGGAGGGGGGTCCCTGGATCAGAAAAGGTTGAAAATTCCTGCCCCAAAGGAAGCCCCACCCCCTGTCCAAAAGTCTACCCTTCAGTTCTCACACACTACAATGCTTGCTGCACACATAAAGGATGTGTTACCCATGACTATTTTGGCAAACATTCACACAGATAGTATCTACACCAGGGGTAGGCAACCCTGGCCCTGGAGTGCCAGAGACAGTCCTGGTTTTGGCTCCATCCAAACCTACATAACTGGATTCATTTGAATTAATCAGTTATAGTGAATGCAGATAACCATGTGCTTGAGGCAAAATAAGGATCAACTTGAGCGTTTGACCATTCAAAATATTCAAGCTCAGACTTTTAATCATCCATCAAACTCTTGTGATCAAGCTCAGATGGAACAAAAACCAGAAATGTCATCGGCAGGTTGACATTCACAAAGGAAGTGATACCCAGGGTCACCATTAAAACATTTCCACAGGAAGTGCAATTGCGCACAACATTGTGTATGAAATGTTTGCCTTGCATCTCAAGACTTGCCGTGTGCATGTTTTTAACTCAACTTTTTTCTCTCTCTTTCTCCTCTCTTCCCATAGATTTTGTTCTTTCTCACTCTGCAGCAGAGAGTAGAGATGCAGTAGAGATGCAGTAGAGATGCACACATGCATAATATGCACCCTCTGCAAGAGAGACGTCAAGCCAAGCCACTGAAGATCTAGTGGAAGTCATTGCAAAAGACAAGGGGATTCCCCAATGCACTGGCCAACATGACCAACATGGCTCTTTTAATCTCGCGTTATACAAAAGCTCTCTTGGTCTCCCTCTCCTTCATATAGCCGTGGCTGGGGCAATAGAATAGCACATTCATCCCAGCACCTGCCTGGGGCATCAGAACCACTGTCAAAGGGAATGACAGAACTTCCCTAGGCCATGGGGGACGTCCGGATTCTTGGCGGGACGCAGCCGGGAATATCAGACGCAGGACTCATTAGAGATCAAAAGAGGCGTCAGATGTATGGTTCTGACCTTTCCTTATTGACATATTAAATTAATATGAAGCTGCTGGTAGGCTCGGATTTATATTGAACAGGTTAAAAGCTGCCGATCCTGTATCATGTGAGCTGACATTACATGTCAGAGTTTAGTCAATGCTCTTATACGCTGCAACCTTCACAGGCTGCATTTTTACACGTAATCAATTTGTACAGCTTCACATCTTACTGAAGCAAGTCAGGTTAAATAAGTCACTCAAGGGGTACAGCGGGGAATCCCCAGCGAGGGATCAAACCGGCAACCCCCAACCTTTGAGTTACAAGCTGAGTTCTCTAAACGTCATACTACACTGCTGCCCCAAAGACAAATATTAATACAAGCAAATGAAAAATACAGCGGTGGCCAAGTCACCAATATAAAATCCACCAAACTGGAGACTTGCCTTGTGGTGAAATTTAAATGACTCAGAGAAAGAGTTAGGGTTAGGGTTAGGGTAACACACAAGAACCTGGCAACCACAACACAGTCATATACAGTACACAGCACCCTCTCCCCAATGTACATGGAGAGGTACTGATGATGCAGTCAGACTGATAGCAGCTAGTGTTTCTCAACATGTTAGATGGCAGCTGTAGCCATGCTAGATTGTGTGTGTAGTTCTTGTGTTATAAAACATGTGGTTGTTATATTGGAGGACATGTGTAGTCATCATATTAGATAACATGTGTAGTTGTCCTTCTAGACACCATGTGTAATGATTACTGACAACAAGCTTAGCTAAAGTGAATCCATTGTTTAATTTATTGTACACTAAATGAATTGGTTAAAAAAAGAAACCAGACGATAATATTTCTTAACTACATATGTACAGTAGAAATACAGTATTGAACCAAGCTCACAATCTCCTGTTTTTATTCTCCCAACAGAAAAGGACTATTGATTACTACAGAAGAATTGTAAGTAAATTCTGCCTTGAGGAAGACGTTTTCCTTTAGGGAATGATCGCTGACTGTTTAACAGAATTCCGATCGCTGTTGTGATTCTGTTATTGCTTAGGACTGCCTAGGTCTCCCTGGTTCAGATTTCCATACATCCATTATTACACTTCTGGAACTGGTAGGAAAACGGGCTTAAATCTGTTACAGAAAGAATAAAACAAGAATAGCTTGTAACAGAAAGTAAAGAGTTAACTGTCTAAATAATTTAAGGTGTAGAAACAAGCCCTTGTATAAGAGGAGCCCTGCCGGGTACTGTACTGATCCCCTGGCACTGTCCGCAAATTAAGCCCAGGGGCCACACCTGTCTGACACCCCCCCCCCCCCCCCCCCCCCTCTGCTTTGATAATGATCCAATCTCTTTCTTTCTCTCTTTCAGATTATCTTCATTCAGCAGTACGTAATGAGGTCCAGGACCAAGTCCACGGTCTCTCTCGGAGCGTAAGTTCTTTCAGACCCCAACCCAACCAGGATCTCGTCCAAATGCTTGTTCTAGCACTAGACTGCAGCTTTGTAATGCTCTTATTTGGTCATCATGGTTTTTTTTTTTTTGCAGACATAACAATTATGTCATATTTCATACACATTATACTTGTAGCATGTTAATGGTGTCTTGCAGTGAAGAACGTTGTGTGTGAGCGACTGTTTATTTAGTTTTTTTCCCCATGTGCCACTGCAGCCTTGTCAAGTTTGCCACCTCGTACAAGACCCACGACCCCTTCCTGGCACCATGCCTCCCCAGCAACCCCTGGTTAACTGACGACAGCGCATACTGGGAGCTGAACATGCCACAGTAAGGCCCCTCTGCTAGGTTTGCCCTCAGTGATGGGGCTACTGCTGACACCAATGCCCTCTGTCAGATCTGCCCTCAGTCATGGGGCTACTGCTGACACCAATGCCCTCTGTCAGATCTGCCCTCAGTGATGGGGCTACTGCTGACACCAATGCCCTCTGTCAGATCTGCCCTCAGTCATGGGGCTACTGCTGACACCAATGCCCTCTGTCAGATCTGCCCTCAGTGATTGGGGCTACTGCTGACACCAATGTCAGTGTTATTTGTTCATGGTTCAAGACACTGAGACATTAACTTTTGAAGAAGAATTTTCCTTCGGTTGCCTTAACAGACAGTACCATGTCAACCATCTAATTATTACTGCAAAATTTAAAGACAAGTATTTTACACATTTCTGGACAGATGATTTCTGAAGAACAGTTTAGAAAATTGTAATATCAGAGGTTCAAGCCAGATGAAAATTTTATCATTTGGGTTCAAGTATACAAATTAATTTAGGTAAATGTACAATTAAACGTGTTCTCCCCAGTTTGGAAATCCCAACTAAGATGCGTGTGGAGCGCTGGACCTTCAGCTTCTACGAGCTCCTAAATGACCCTCGTGGACGGGCGGACTTCTGGGTCTTTCTGAAGAAGGAGTTCAGTGGTAGGTGTTTGACCAAGGGATGGCGGCCGCTTGCTTGGGGTGGTAGAGACAAATTAAGATTAAGTGATGCTCATGCCCACATTCGTGTCTGTCTGCGTCTGAACACAGGGGAGAACTTGGCCTTCTGGGAAGCTGCAGAGGAGCTGAAGTGGGGAACCGCTTCTTCCATGAAGGAGAAGGCCGAGACCATTTACAAGTGAGACCTCGACTGAAACGGGGCGGGGCAGTCCAGAAAAACGTTCTTTAACACGTTAAGACATATGATGGTTTCCATACCAACGCTAACAGACACAGAGAACTAAATATTTATTATTAAATATTAAAGATCAACCTAACCCATTACAAAAAGCAAGCTGTTATATCTAGACTTTTGCACTTGTCAAATAATTCATTTTACAGACTTAATTTACGTACCTTGCATGCAATACAATTTGTGTTACATTTATACCACTGTGTATCTTAAGTGACTCTGGACCCACAAGTGTACAACAAAAGTGCTTCACACAAGTAAAATCTTACCTGAAATCAAACATGTATTAGTTGGGTAACCATCGCAACATGTTTCCAGAGAAGCTATGTTAGAAGGTAGCTCTGTCTAAGCCACCTGAATGTCATGGCGCTGTGTCACTCTCACAGTTTGGTGCATTGTTATTGGGCTAGTTATAATAATAATATTAATGCCTGGCATTTATATAGCGCCTTCCTCACACTCAAAGCGCTTTTCAATGATGAGGGGGAAACTCGCCTCAACCACCCAGTGCACAAAATGCCACGAAATGTCATTGAAAAGCCGTTGAAAAGGCATCCAAGACGCATTTCCAACACAATTTAGCCGTCCATGGACGACTGTTGTTCACTGGGCACCACCAATGTGTAGCGCCCACCTGGGTGATGCAACGGCAGCCATTTTGCGCCAGAATGCTTACCACAAATCTTTTTTTTTACCAATTAAACTGGGGAATGATTAGGTAGCAGATTGAAAAAGCCAGGTTGGGAGTTTAGCCAGGACACTGGAGAAACCCCTACTCTTTACGATAAGTGTCATGGGATCTTTAATCACCACAATGAGTCAGCAGCAGTTGGTGACGTGTACCCTTTTGTGCCCGATTTGTGCGTTGCGCCTCCACACAGAACCTTCCTGGCCCCTGGGGCACCCCGCTGGATCAACATTGACCAGAAGACCATGGACATCACGGTGAAGGGCCTGGTTCACCCTCATCGCTACGTCCTGGACGCCGCCCAGACCCATATCTTTATGCTCATGAAAAAGGTGTGGCCTTCAGGTGTCGAGGCTGTGGCGTGTCCGACGAATCAGCTTATATGCCAACAGCAGACTCTGTTACCATAGTGCACATAGTTAGCTTGCTCTTATAAAGTGTTAACTAATGGCAGACTCTGTTATCATAGTGCACATTGTTAGTCTGCTCTTATAAAATGGTGGCTAATGGCAGACTCTGTTACCATAGTGCGCATTGTTAGTCTGTTCTTAAAAAATGGTGGCTAATGACAGACTATGTTACCATGGTGCACATTGTTAGCCTAGCTTGGTCTTAAAAAATGGTAGCTAACAGTGTAGTTTGGCATAGTTAGCATAGTGCACATTGGTAGCCTGCTTTTATAAAATGGCGGCTGACGGCGGCCTCCCACTGTGCCCTCTGTGAAGTGTGCTCATATTGAACAGCAGGTAAAGGTGAACCTCTGATTCACAGGACACGTTTGGACGGTACATGAAGTCGCCCGTGTTCAAGAACACACAGAAAATAGCTCAGAATCCAGAGGCGCACAACTTCAGGTGAGACACAGAGCTCCTGCACCTAAATTGTTAATTAAAAAGTAAATGATGAGTAAATTAGAACAAATTCCACGTCACTTTTCCTCTAGAACTTTCAGAACACAGCGGCTAGACTCAGCACCAGGCACTTAGCTTCATAATCAAAAGCTTGTGCTTTTCCAAGATATCACAATCTTCAAACACATCAAGTCGATGATTGGCAACTGTTAAAAATGTGAATAGAAAAAAAACATAAGAGTCTGCACACCGGCTAATGAAAAAGGCTCCCATTTAATTACAGTAATCTTTTATTAGAATAATATTACAATAATTTTTCATTAGCTACAGTGTGCGGACTCTGTTTTTTCCTATTGACTTGCCCAGCACCTGCAGCTCCAGTGTTCTAACTCCGTTCATTGATTAATAAAAATGTGAGAGACTTATGTGAGAGGGTGATGAGGTGTTTACATGAGTGAATGAGTGATGCAGAGCATGAGGAGGGGAGTGTGTGAGAGGGTGATGAGGTGTTTACATGAGTGAATGAGTGATGCAGAGCATGAGGAGGGGAGTGTGTGAGAGGGTGATGAGGTGTTTACATGAGTGAATGAGTGATGCAGAGCATGAGGAGGGGAGTGTGTGAGAGGGTGATGAGGTGTTTACATGAGTGAATGAGTGATGCAGAGCATGAGGAGGGGAGTGTGTGAGAGGGTGATGAGGTGTTTACATGAGCGAATGAGTGATACAGAGCATGAGGAGGGGAGTGTGTGAGAGGGTGGGCTTGTGGGCGGAGTCTCAGTGGCGCTGGGGTGTCCGCGGGCGCGTCTCATTGGTCTGTCACGCGTCTCCCGCAGTGATGCGCAGCTGGAGCAGAATGCCCGCAACCGCAGGCCTGGCGTGCATCCCATAATACTCCGAGAGCAGGCCGAGGAGAAAGAGAAGACCAAGATGGCGTCCAACGCCCCCGTGGACATCAAACAGGTCATGAGCAAGCTGGACAGGAACAGGAAGTAAAACCAGACGCAACGAGTCCAAAATATACAGACAAACCTCTGGGGTGACAGCGGGTTTTTTTTCAGGTCTACTCTGTTTCAACATAGAGGCCCTGTGCAGTCTGATTAATGACGGACTCAGGCATCCTCTTGCAGCCAATATCTTATGAAAAGTATTGTATATTAAATATTTTCCCCAATGTCCTATACAAAAAAACAAGAGGATAATGTGTTAGCACACATAAATTAAGATATAAAATATAATGACCATTGTAAAAATATCACAATATTTATTTACAAGAGATGTATAAATATTAGTTTATTTGAAAGATGCAAAGTTGTTCAGTAAACAATTATAACATAGCATCTGCCAGGTTAAAATGAATAATACATTTTAAATATATAAATATACAAATGCATAGGTTAATTTAAATAAGTTTCCACATTTGACTGTACAAATATAAATAAGTTGAAAGTTTGTTTAGACAAGACAGGGCAGATTAATGGGATTATTAGCTGTCTTCATTTGTGTCACTCTTTGAATTTGTGTGTGTGTGTGTGTGTGTCAGTCTCAATCGACCTATTGTCATCAACATGACGTCACATCTGTCATTTACACTGTCAAAACACAGACCTCAGAGTCTATACCTGTGTGGTGTGAGGTGTGTGTGTGTGTGTGTGTATATGTGTGTTTGTGTAACGGAAGCAGTTCTGGTGTGTCAAATGTGTTTTTCATCTTTGTGAAAATGTTGCGACACCAACATGCATGTTCCACTGTCATACATCCAATAAATCCGCAAAACATCAAACTATCTTTCTGTTTTGTCCTGTTTGTCTTTTCTATTGTGTGTCATTCTTGTAACTGTACATAGTGTTATTGTTTTGTATCATTTCTATTGCTCTTTAATAGATTTATTTTATATTGAAGGTTTTTTTTTCCACACAATATAATGGCATAAAAATCTGGTTACAGATTTACATGGCCTGTCTCTGCTTCTACCGATGACAGTTTTCCTCATTAAAAGTACCTGGTGGCTTGTTGAACAGACAGACGACCTTTTCTAGTGGCATCCAAACTTTGATGTTAATTTGCATGGCTCTGCTGATGGCATTTTGCTTATTGCTCAGGTCCGGTGGCATTTCTGAAGAAATCGTGACATCAATTTGTAGTCCTACTAATTGGCATGCAAATACCCTGATGGGTGACTTTCCTTCAAAGGCTGTCAAAATGTTGAGCAAATGGGAGGATCAAAGATTTATATATCAGTGACACATTACTGCACGGACTGGCTTGACCTTTCAATGACCTTTTAAACAATATTTTCATGTCGTTTTCCCGCAATGTACATTAGATTTTTTTGCAAGGGTTGACAGTTTAATTTCATGTAAATCAAATAACCCTACTACCAACGCACTTGGTTTACGTTTCCCCGAACAGGTTTAAGCAGCATAACTCATCTCTCTCCCTCTACCCTTTATATTTTTACAAACATTGGTGAATTCAGAGAACAAGGCTTGTTTGACAATTACAGGCTTTGCCTGTTCTTTACATGCTAACATGCTAAGTGCTAATTTAGTTCTTTCTGCAGCTTAAATTTTGATACATTTTCCATCCATAGACCCGTTTCCATAGATAGATAGGCTTGCTGCAGAAACAAATGTTGCAGAGTTCACTGTCAGGGGCTATGCCTCAAATGGTCCACTAGTTTCATAATATAGTGGACTAACTAGGGTGAGAGCCAATTTCTAGGAAATGGCTGACACCCTATATACAGTTGTGTTCAAATAAATAGCAGTGTGTTAAAAAAAAGTGAATAAAGTGCAAATATTTTTTAATAGCTTTTAGTTCCATATTTCAAATGTAGTGGAAACATTACAAATTCAATTCCAAATCAAAGCATTAACAAATTTTATCAAGTCTGCGTTATTCTTTTACAGGAAGCAAAAAAAAGGAATATTAATCTGTTAAAATAAAACTCAAACACTTACTGTATAAACTGAAGACATTTTTCAAGATTTAACTTCACTTTAAATTACTGAACTAATATTTAGTTGCATAGCCATTGTTTTTGATAACTGCTGCGCATCTGCGTTGCATCGAGTCAACCAACTTCTGGCACCTAGAAACAGGTATTTCAGCCCAGGATGAATGAATGTCACCCCACAAGTTTTCAATGGGGTTGAGGTCGGGGGATTGAGCTGTCCACTCCCATTAGCTCAATCCTTTTTGTCTGGAACCAAGATGTTGTTCGCTTACTCGTGTGTTTGGGGTCGTTTTCTTGTTGAAACACCCATTTCAGGGGCATTTCCTCTTCAGCATACGGCAACATAATCTCTTCAAGTATTTTGATGTGTTCAAACTGATCCATGATTCCTGGTATACGATAAACATCCCCATACCATGATTTTTGCGCCACCATGCTTCACTGTCTTCACAGTGTACTGTGGCTTGAATTCAGTACCCGGGGGTCATCTGACGTACTGTCGACGACCACTAGACCCAAAAAGAACAAGTTTACAGTCCACAGAATGTTACGCCATTTCTCTTTGGGCCAATCGATGTGTTTCTTGGCAAATTTTTACCGATTCTGCACATGCCGTTTTTTCAACAATGGTGCTTTACGGGGGCTTCTTGCTGATAGCTTAGCTTCGATCAAACGTCTTCTGACTGTAACAGCACTTACAGGTAATTTTAAGGAGGTGATGATTTGCTGAATCTTTGCGATTCTGACGATTCTTCGATCCGTTTTAACAGTAGTTGCTCGTTTTCTTCCGGGGTTTGGTTGCCATTTTAAAGCATTTGAGATCTTTTTAGCTGAGCATCCTATAATTTGCTGCACTTCTTTATATGTTTTCCCCTCTCCAATCAGCTTTTTAATCAAATTACGTTGTTCCTCTGAACAATGTTTGGAATGGAAGCTAATGGCATATATTTTATAACAATGTGTGAAACATTTGCTTCCCTTCTTCCTTAATAAAGGACAATAATGACACCTGTTTTTTCACAGAATTAATGAAATCTCCAATTAAACTCCACACTGCAATTATTTTGAACACGCCTCTTTCAATGAATGAGTCAATTACTCAGAACAAGCAGCGTGCATGTCATAACAGTTGGGTCTGTTGTTTTTCTATTACACTACTACGTCTACAAGTAAATTATTTGCCATGCAGAAATATCACTACTACTAATAACAGTGGTTTATCAGGTTACTGATGTTGTACTGCTATTTTTTTTTTTTTAACACAACTGTATGAAAGTAGTGGACTATTTGAGACGTAGTTAGTGTTTGCGTCGGCCTGTGTTTGTGGGGTGCGTGTGCTTACCTGCCTGTGTTTCAGGGGTGCGTGAGCTTACCTGCTTGCATTTGAGGGGTGCGTGAGCTAACCCGCTCTCATCCTTTCCCCAAACTCAAGGCACAGGTGTCCCATATTGCTCTGTGTTCGGTCCACTGGCAGACAGGGCGTGACAACAGGGCGCGTCTCACACCATCGCCTGCCTGCTCCTCCACATTTTCCTTCTCCTTAAGCACAGTCATGGAAGCCACGCCCACGGCCACGCCCGGGGGGGAGCGCCAGGCAAACGGCGGCTCACCCCCGCCTCGGTTCCCCTCTAAACTCGCAGCCGCGGAGGCGTCAGAAGCACCCGGCCTCGCCTCGGAGGCGTCGGGAACGTGGGGAGCGTTCCGCAAACCCGCCCACAGACGCCGTATGACCCTGCACCACTCCACCTCTCCCAAGTGCTCCGCCCCCAAATCCGTGTGCGCCCACGCTGAAGGGGGGTGTGCCCAGTGCCCCAAGGCCCGCCCCAGGCCCAGGACGATAGCTCTGTGAGTCGCCCAACCCTCTCACCGTGCATCACATGACCTCGAGGAGGCAGTAGTGTATTATAACGGTATAATGGTTAAGGAACTGCTGTTGTATCCTAAAAGGTTGCAGGTTCAATTCCCATGTAGGGCACTGCTGTTGTACCCTTCAGCAAAGTACTTAACCTGCATTGCTTAAGTATATATCCAGCTGTGTAAAGCTGTTTTTTTAAACAAAAAGCTGTACATGTCGCTCTGGATAAGAGCCTCTGCTAAATGCCTGTAATGTAATGTGGAGGCACTCTGATTGGGCAGCGATTTCAATTCAATTTTATGTGTATCGTGCTTTTTACAGAGAACTGTCACTAAGACGCAGTGGTGGGCCGTCAGGGCCAGCAAGGCCTTCTCTACTGGCCTAAACATCATCAGAATATAAATTAAATTTTGATATATTTTTCCCACAAATATGTATTAAATTATTCCCCATAGTCTATTCTCTTCATTTCATAGCTTTCCTCTTGGCTGCGCTGCTTCCAGCCTCAGATCGAGATTTGGAGGGCTGGCCTTTATGTTAGAGCTTTTATCCAATCATATTTCAGCCATAATGTGTTGTCAGGGTCCAAGAAATCTGCCCTTAGGCCTTCAGAATCAACAGTGCGGGCGCCTGTAGCTTAAAGTGAACGGAAACAAAACTGTGGCGTTAACCAATCAGATTTCGAGTTGGCGACACCGGGGCCAGCTAGCAGGCGTACGAAAACGTCAGCACGTGCACGTCTTTTGATTGGATATGCACTATTGAGAGGCAGAGCTATGCAGAGCTAGCAAACTGAACTTGAACGAGCTCATTTGTGTAGATTTCTACAAGCTGTTTTTTTTCAACCCACAATGGCTGAAGGAGGAGAAGAGATCGATTTGGTCGCAGATATAATTTCAACGCCATTTTCAAGACGAACTTTTCAAGAAAAACTAGACATCGTCAGAAGAGAACGGCCAACCCCGACGCTAGCGAGCCGACGCTAGCGAGTCAAAGTGGACATTCAAGGCTAGGAATACACTTTCACCACTGTCGTAAATATATCCTCGTGAACAAATGCAAATTATTTGTTTGTTTTCTTTTATTTTCAGTGATGTCTTTATCGTCACGTTTTTTAAATGAAACTGCTTTGGGTGCGACAATGCGCTGTTTAGTGAACAAACTTGTTAAAGCTCACATACTTTTGGTGGACTTAATAAAACTTTGTAGACTAATCCCTTAAAAGCGCCTTTTATTTTTAGGTTTTGACAGTATCCAAGCGATCTTAAAGCTGGTAGTTTAACACTCTTAATTGTAAATGCGGATCTATTGATTATAAATGCTTCGGAAATATGAATATAACTCTGTTGTACTTGACTATGTTAAGGTGATGCAACGCCCGGTTATACTGCGTTTCTGTCTAAATGTATAGTTTCTAGAGCCATGGCGTCATAATGATGGTATTAAGAGGTGGAATAATTCAGGTAGGACTGTGTAGGACATCACTGAAGGCCTAGGTGTGAAATGCACGGCCCGCCACTGCTAAGACGCTGTACAGAGATTTAATCGGGTGTCAGACAATTAAATTGTACCTACATCTACTGACGCCTGGACGTAACCGCAGTGCGTCTCTGGGTTCCCAGTTTCTTTCAGAACGGAGAGAACGACTCGTCCGAAAACGCGGCCCACCTCCAGGATGAGGAGGGGTACGAAGCAGCCGGGGTCACCATGCAGGAGGTCGTCTGTCCCTGGGAGTCTTCCACCACACAGAGCTACATCCCTCACTGACCAGCAGGGGGCACCAAGAGAGCCTGAGAGAAACCTGGGGTGCGTCCTTATTCACTATGTCATGTGTACTGTGTACTAGCATACTTTAGTGAGATGCAGTATGCAAAAAATATATATAATCTGTGGATTTAAAGTACAGTACATTTAGAGAACATTAACCTTCCTACTTAACTTTCTCATCCGATGCACTCAACAGCATACTCAATAGTATAGAAGGGCGTTGATTCGGACGCAGTCGTGGAAATATATTTACCCCCCTCTCCAAAAACTACCAACAGATATACAAATTTCAACGCTCTCATTTCAAGAGTACACAAAAATAATTCAGGAATCGCCCACCATTCCTGAATGTGTGTGTGTGTGTTTCCGGTCTATAACAGTTTAAATAGCAACGGTGTTCTGTTTTTAACCAATGTATTATTTACAATGAAAAACACTCTGCAGCAGGAACAAATATGATTTATATATATATATAAATATAATAGTAGCTTTGGCTGAAAGAAAACCAGACTGAAATAGTAATGTAGTAGTTTTATCTGCACTCAGAAACAATGTTTGTAGAAAACAAATGAGAAAAATATTTGACACTATAGTACAATTTAACATTCTTAAAACTGTACTTCTTGTAACAGCTATAATATCTGTGACTATTCAAAGCTGGAGTGGTGGGTAACCCACATTGTGATGGACAATGGATTGTGACTAGATTTAAAATAAATTGTATTAATCAATCATACACCTTCAAATCTGTATTAGTGTTTTGAAAATGTATTTATAGATGCATATTTTACAGTCTTTGTACATAAACCCCCGTGAAATGGGTTCACTTGGTCATGCCAGAAAGCCAGCCCAGTTTGAAGAGAGAGGGTGCGGCAGAGTCGTCTTCCTGATTGGTCAGCTGTCTGAACAGACTCCCGGGGTGGAAGGAAACCTCTGTCGGTGGAGCGGACATCGGGGTCACCTGGGGAAAAATAAATAAAAGGAATTTAACCCTTTCAGGTGTAAGATCACAAATATGTGATCAGAATGTTCTTAACTGAACATTCTAATGATGATGTAACAATGGGAGTGCGATAACACTGACTTAGAATTTTGAAACAAACAAACATTCCAAAAGATCTACTCTTCAAAGGGTTACTAAACACAAAAAAGCCCCAAAGATCTCTGTGCTAAGACTAAGCCTGTTGTTTTTCCAAACCAGCATTTACCATACGTCTGGTGACAACTGCTTTCTTAACTGAGATAAGTATGCACATATCAGCCCTAAATCACTGGGAGGAGCTTAGCTTTCCATATACTTGTCCTTTACTAATTGTAACCAATCACAATATATGGGAACCTCTCTACGTTTTGAATAGGCAACTGGAAATAGTAACCTTTTTCAATGCAGGTACACTGACTGCACCCAATAATGCATGTGCAAATAACTGCCTGTACATAATTCAGGTGAATGTCTCAATTGGCAAGCAGTGTTCAGAGTTTACCATGTGCTAATTGGGTGGGTGAATCAAATCAATTCTTACATTTGATTGGTTAGCCTTGGTATGTACACATTATATCAGTTTAGAGTATGGCTGTCACTAGACAGCTAATCATTCAGGAAAATGCACATTGTATCAGGTCCAACATCTTGTTACAGCTTTGAATGCACTAGTCAGCTTTAACGTACCTCTAGATCGTCATGGTAACCTGGAGAGGAACACCCAGGTGAAGGAACCCTCTCATGTTTTAATTTAAGGTCACATTATTTGAATGAATCCACATTCAGTCGGCTGCTTTCAGCCTTTAGTAAACACCTGCGATGTTCAGCAAAGTCACGGCTATAATCAGGGCTCTGCGCTAACACGTGCTCCTAAGCAGAAACATTTAAGAGCACACTCATGCATTTCAGATGTGCTCCTAAATGATTTTTCCAGTTGGCACACATCAATTTTTAGAAGCAAAGGCTCATAACTGCAGAGCCCCGTGTCATGCCCAAACCAAGCAAAGAAAAGCACTTTTTAATAACCCGTAGTCTAGAGACATAACACCAGCGAGGCGTCAGGAGGAGGTCATCGCACAGCAGCGAGCGTCAAAGCGCAGAAAAAAAACAGTTTCGCAGGCGCGAAAAAGTGAAAAGGTTCACGAGCACACAGCAAACACGTGGCAGTCACCCACGGCTGCGAGATCCCGGCTCCGGGCTCCGATGATCCCCCTGACCTCAGATCAGCTGTGCAGAGAGGGAAGAGACGCAGCTGAGCGCAGGGGCATTCCAGACTGTGCCAGGCCACGCCCATAATGATACTGACCAATCACAACAAGAGAACATTTCCTTCCCCTAGCCTGAATGACTAGAATAACCAGAGTAACTGCTCCTCCTGACCCCTTCCCATCAGCCCACTCACCAGTGGGCGGGTGACGTCCACGCTCCGGGTGGCTGCCTTGTGCTTCCTGGATTGGGACATGCTCAGGGGTAGCAGTCCAAACCTTTGAGAGAGAGAGAAAGAGAAAGAGACAGGGAGGAGAGAGAGGGGGGAGAGAGAGAGAAAGAGAGGGAGAAAGAGAAAGAGAGAGACAGGGGGGAGAGAGAGAGAGACAGGGGGGAGAGAGAGAGAAAGAGAGAGACAGGGGGGAGAGAGAGAGAGAAAGAGAGAGACAGGGGGGAGAGAGAGAGAGAGAGAGGGAGAGAGACCGAGAGACACCGTGAATGAGACAGTGCTGGTGAGTGACAGTAGAGAACCAATCGGTTAAAGGCGGGGCTTGGCTCACCGGATCTGACTGCTGGCGAGGGGCAGGATGTTGTAGGGTTCCTGGGAGGTGACGCTGTTTCCCCGGGAGGTGAACTGCTTCTCCGGCCCTGAGAGCAGCCCCAGCAGCACCTGCGCAGGTGCACAACCAATCACAACAGCACTGTGCACAACCAATCACAACACAGCATTGTGCACAACCAATCACAACACAGCACTGTATACGCCCAATTATAACACAGCATTGTGCACAACCAATCACAACATAGCACTGTGCACAACCAATCACAACACAGCATTGCGCCTGTGCCCAGACACTGATACAACACAACACAGTTAGGGATTGTAGAGACAACACTATCTTTATCTACATCTGTTTGGCCAACAATGTGGTGACCTGGGGGGTATCTAATAGCTAATCTCAGCTTCCGAATATCATTGATCAACTTTAAGAGTAAAACATATCTGCATGCAGCACATCTTAACATGTGTTCAAATACAACTCTACAACACAGCACTGTAACTATACAACACACTGATACAAATGTCCAACAACACAACACAGTGAAAATGGGTGTGGCTTCAGCATTCACACAACACAGCCGACGGTGTGACCGGGACCACTGCGGTCTACCCACAGGTCAGTAACAGTGGGGACCATGCGGGCCTGGTCACGTGAGGTACACACCGAGGTTCTCTGAGAGAGGCGGTTCAGGTTGCTGTTGAGCGGGGGGGTGAACACGTCCAGGTCAAAGGGGTCGATGTGGCTCTCCAGGAGGTCACACACCTGCTGGACTCTGCAGGTAAAGAGACGAGCGAGGGACAGTGATCACTCTATTGCAGTTAAAAATATGAACAGAAAACTGCAGGTCTGTTTGGAAGGGGTCAGCGTGTTTGGTAAAGGTGGGTGTGGTTGGTAGGGGTTTGGTGTGTTTTGGGAAGGGTTGAGTATGTTCGGGAGGTGTGGGTGTGTTTAGGGAGGGGTGGGCGTGGTACCTGGGCTCCTGGGCGGAGCGGGAGGTCTTGCCCTCCTCTGGGCGGGTACTGAGGGTGCTGCAGAGGAATCGCAGGTCAAACAGCAGCTGCAGAGCTCTGTTCTGAGTCATTGGGAACGAGCCGTCCTGCAGAGAGACACCGAGTAAACACAGTGGGCTTGATACTCACACACTCTTCTCACACTCACTCACTCACTCACTCACTCACTCACTCACTCACTCACTCACACTCTTACTATCACACACACACACACACACACACACACACACACACACACACTACCTTGCTCTGTGTGTGCTGAGTGAGCTTCTCATACTCAGTCACCACCTGGTCCAAACAGTCGCGCAGGAGTTCCTGCAGCGTGGCCTTTGGCAGCGCGTGACCTCCGACCCTGTTCACCTCCAGGCACAGGCGGAAGAGCAGAGACTGGACGTACCATGAGGGCTGCAGAAGGGAGAGAGGAGCATCACAACAGCACAGCGAGTATCTGAGCAGGTATACAAACCCACAGCAGCTCGAGGCTCAAGTCAAGCCACTGCGCCTCTATGCTACGCAATGGATGATACTGATCAAGCTTTCAACAACACACTGAGCAGATCAACGTCCCACCTGGACAGGAAGACGGATTTTGGATGTGACGCTGCTCCCTGACTCCGCCTCTTCCTGTATCTCCAGCTCCTCCCAGTTTGTGGCTGTTGCCAGCACTGAGCCAGCGGAGTCCGTGTGGAGCGCGCCCGTGAAGCTCCTCACAAGCTCCTGAGAAACACGCACGAGACAAACACAGAGGAGACGCAGACATGAGACCGACACGAGACAGACGAGACGTTTATGAGACATATGATCACGGATAAGCAATGTTTGGAATAACACGAAAGTAAGTAGGCCCTACTCACTATTATATCTGTACCGTCAATATATTGGAACAGTGAAAACCTCCTCCACAGGGTTGCAGTCAGAATCGCTCATCCAATAGAATCGCTCATCCAACTCGACGTTACACAACACACTTAAGAATCAAACACTGCAGATGTAATGATTCCATGAGGAATCCCACCCCACTGCACCATCCTATCTACAGCTTCAAATGCTGAAATTCTGCTTCTCCTGTACATTTAAACTCTTGTGAAGACACTCACCATAGAGAGGGCGGAGCTCCATATGCGATAGGCCTCCATGCTGCAGGTCAGCAGCTCCTCCTTAAGCTCCGCCCACCGCGCTTGGGCGGGGCTCACCTCCGTCGCCTTGGCGACGCTTTTCCCCAGCTTCCTGCCCTGACGGGGGGTGCCTCTTCCGACAGGGTCGGCAGCGGCGCCGCCCTGCTTTCCCAGGACGCACTGCTTCAGGTTTGGGCAGAGCTGGGCCACGGACTGGCAGAGCCTGGCCAGGAAGAGCACGGCGCTGAGCTGTGAGGGGGGGCGGGGCCCCCGCGGGTCGCCCCGGGCGACGGCCAGCTCGCCGCGCACGCAGGAGAGGACGTCGCGCAGGCAGGCCAGGCAGTGCTCGCGCAGCGTGTCCTCCACCACGCCGGCGTCGGCGAAGCGGTCGAAGGCGGACGCCACGCCGGCGGGGCGGGGCTCGGAGGGGAGGTAGTGCTGGAGGTCGTCCAGCTGCGCCTTCAGCTTGGCGTCCAGGGCCGCGCAGACGGTCTGGACGCACGGCGTTAGCGCCTGTGTCTTCATGGCCAGGCCGCTTCGCTGCTGCTGAGGCTGCGCCCCGCGCTGGGCCACGCCCACCCACGCCGCATCGCTCGCCAGGTCCCCCGGGGACTCCGCCCACAGGAAGGAGGCCACGTCTCTCTCGAACAGCGCCGCCCTGCTGGACTGACCCTCCAGCTCGCGCAGCGTGGCGGTCAGGAGCTGCTTGGAGCCGCTGGACACGCCCTCCGTGCCCTCCCGGGTCAAAGCCTGAAAAGGAAGGCGGGACACATCAATGTCAATCAAACTCTCGAGCCAATCGGATAAGTCTACAGCGACCATCAGAGCAGAACAGAGATGAAAACCTGCTGCTGATCTCCGATTTAAAAAAATGCTTCACCCTCTAAGAACAGAACAGTGACATTAAACTGCAAACATCGGGAACCAGTAAAACCTCACAGAAACCTCACTCTAAACCAGAGATCTCTCTCTCTGAGGCCAGTAGTAGTAGTTCTCTCTTTCTTTCCCGATAAGAATTGATGATGATCGAATGATGCCGATGGGCAGAGATTTACTCACCCCTCACCTGTGTGGTGTAGATTATAATCTAGATAGAGGGGGGGGGGAAGATAGATCAGTAGCTAGGCCTGGAGGGGAGAGAGTCAGGTCTTTCAGGTTCCGCGATATTGGTATTGGTTCCCAGGTTAGATGCAGCACTAGACCTGTTGGTAATAGTTTCATGCATCGCGGATGAGACCTGCCGCATGGGAGAAGCTGGCAACTGATGTTTTGGTGTATAAATAGTTCAGAAAATGTGAAATTACAGGCCTTGTATAAAAAAAGAAAAAGCGGCCATCGGTAGGTTGAATGCACCTGAAGACGCTGCAGGAACAGCTGCTGCAGGAAGTCATCCCAGAGTGGTAGGGGGCGCTGCAGCAGCCGCTGGCATACGGTGGCCCAGTGCTGGCTGATGGACTCGCTACTCAGCAGGTCCCACACGGCATCCCTGATAGCGGCTAGGCCCTTCAGGCTCTTCACGTAGACCAGTAGGCTGCTCACACCGCCACACACGTCCTCTTTACAGCTGTGTGGGGGGGCAGGGAGGCATGTGAGCTGGGCGGCGGGTGAGAAGGCAAGCTGAGAATAATGACGAGCGATTCCACGCCCCAGTATATGGGATTGCAGCAAGTCTCACTCTTAATCAAACACATCTGTGTGGGGAATTTCTCAACAGTGCAGGTCACTTAACTGCACCAGCTTGGATACTAGCTTGAGACAATGCTGAAACTTTGTGCTGCCACTGACTGTATGCAAAGAGAACCACACTTTCTTTTTTTCTTTTTATAATTTACTTCAGGAAAGGCAAGCTTTATTCATATTGTCAACAATTCATATTTTAAAATGTTAAGGTAAACAAACTAACGTTAACTTCCCAGAAATGTAAAAGCATCTTGGCAGCAATTCTCAGTTTTCAAAGTGAGGGGTCAGAGGGCGCAGTGAGGGGTCAGAGGGCGCAGTGAGGGGTCAGAGGGCGCAGTGAGGGGTCAGAGGGCGCAGTGAGGTCAGAGGGCGCAGTGAGGTCAGAGGGCGCAGTGAGGGGTCAGAGGGCGCAGTGAGGGGTCAGAGGGCGCAGTGAGGGGTCAGAGGGCGCAGTGAGGGGGGTTAGAGGGCGCAGTGAGGGGTCAGAGGGCGCAGTGAGGGGTCAGAGGGCGCAGTGAGGGGTCAGAGGGCGCAGTGAGGGGGGTTAGAAGGCCAGCACTTAGAGCTCAGTTAGACTTACGTATCGATCCACTGCTGCAGCGTGTCTCTCAGCTGCTCCGCCTGGATGGGCAGGGCCAGCGTCCGCAGTGCAGGCTGGAAGTCCACCACAGAGGACGGAAGATACTTAAACCAGCTGCCTGGGCTGACCTCCTCCTGCAGAACCTTGTGTCCTTTACCTGCATGTACAGAGAGCAGAGCCCCTGTGAAGAGTCAGCTTCCATTCAGTTACAGCACAGCACCGACTGGGCTTCCTGTTCACATGAGATCATCTGGGGCTTTGAACGAGCAGGGCAACTGTGAAGAGTCAGCTTCCCTTCAGTTACAGCACAGCACCGACTGGGCTTCCATTCAGTTACAGCACAGCACCGACTGGGCTTCCTGTTCACATGAGATCATCTGGGGCTTTGAACGAGCAGGGCAACTGTCACTCAAAGGGCCTATTGAGGGGGCTTCCTACAGCACGACTAAATTGGAGAATTTCCTGCCGTGTATCTGGAGAATAGAAACCAAATGGGAACCCATCTTTTCAACTGGTAGTTGCCTTATACATTCCCATCTGTATCAAACTCATGTCTGGGTGGACAAACGCCACATAACCTGAAAACGAATCCGCAACAACACTTCTGCTCAAATTCTAGGTGCAGAAGTGAGAGCGGTTGTCAGTCTCATAAATATCCTGACACAGGGAGACAGTTCTTATAATAATGGCCCTGAGAGTGATAAGTGTGTGTAATTCCGTGTATGATATGCGTGACCCTATGGTAAGACTGGGGGCCGTGTTTGGTGTAAGCGCAGTGCATTGTGGGTCTGACCTGCAGATGTGGTGGAGGTGACGCTCTCCAGGGTGGTGAAGAGCAGGCCGCAGCTGAGCCCCGGGTCAGTGGGTGTGCCCTCCCGGGGGGTGTAGAACACGGCGTAAGCCTGGTACAGCGTGGTGACCAGCAGCTCCACCAGCGAGCAGACCTGGGCCTTAATACCAGCACCTGTGGAACAACCATCACAGTGTTAGTACTACCAACAGCTTCAGTATCAACACCTTCAACTACACCAACACCATCAGTATCAACACCTTCAACTACACCAACACCATCAGTATCAACATCTTCAACTACACCAACACCATCAGTATCAACATCTTCAACTACACCAACACCATCAGTATCAACACCTTCAACTACACCAACACCTTCAGTATCAACACCTTCAACTACACCAACACCATCAGTATCAACACCTTCAACTACACCAACACCTTCAGTATCAACACCTTCAACTACACCAACACAATCAGTATCAACACCTTCAGTACTACCAACACCTTCAGTATCAACACCTTCAACTACACCAACACCATCAGTATCAACACCTTTAGTACTACCAACACCTTCAACTACACCAACACCATCAGCACCACAAACACCAGCATCAGCTCCAACACCATCAGTATCAACACCAGAATCAACATATACACGCGCGCGCACACACACACACACACACACACACACACACACACACACACACCATGCTGTGGCTGGTTGAGCAGCTGTTGAATGGAAGCTTTCCTGGCCAGGAGGAAGTCGGCGAGCGCTTGGCGTGGAGAGCTGTCCTCCAGCAGCATGGTGGAGACCAGGGCCTCTGTGATGGCCTGGTCCAACACCGCCCGGCCGCGCAGGAGGGACTTACTGTCCAGCAAGATGGTGGCTCTGCTCACAGACAATCACAGAAGGCACGGCCCGTGTGAAACATTACGTTACACTACATTACGGCCATTTAGCAGACAGTCTAAAACCTTTTTATTAATTTATTTATTTAAAAAAAATAGTTTTTACATGGTACCCATTTACAACTGGATATATATTCGGAGACTGGAGGAGGACTGTTGTCGAATTGTGCGGTCACCTGTGTTTCGGTAATGTAGTATACTGGTTATGGACACTGCCCATGTACTGAAGCAACTCAAGTTAAGAACCTTGCTCAAGGGTACAACGGCAGTGTCCTACCTGGGAATTGAACCTGCAACCCTTAACCATTATACTACACTGCCAAAACACGGGACCACCGCCCGCACGGTCCAACAGTGGTCCAACTGCGGTCTCGGACTACGCCGGCTTACCTGAAGTGGCCGGAGGCGGAGACCTGCCGTACCAGGATGGGGAAGCGAGCGAACACGGGGCTGTAGTGCGGGGCCCCGCCCTCCAGGCCCAGCAGGCTGTGCAGGTGGCAGCAGAGCAGGTAGAGCTGAGTGGCGCGCAGGTAATGCGACGACTCCATGGCGCTCCAGATGCGCTCGGGGATCTCCAGCAGGAGCTTTATCTGAGACGCCATGCAGTAGAACTTCTCCTGTGACTGTCTCTGAGTCTACGAAAGAAAAACTCCTAATAAATACCTCAGTTTGTGTCTCGTGCAACTTGGTAATAGTGCTATGTATTTTTCTTTACCCTTAGGACCTTTTAAATTTCTATTATGTGCATGTATACACACAGAAACAAACACACATCACACACACACACAGTTATTGTGAACAATTTTAATTGTTAATTCTTATAAAAGTGGGACCACCTACTAGCGACAAATTCATTTAAAGCACTTAATATCATTAAGTGAAGTCATGGAATGGCTGTTAGGTGATATCCACCACAAAGATTGCTCCGTCCATCTCAGCAACTTCTGGAGGAGGCTATCAAATCAAATGTTTAAAGACAACTGTGTTGTAGAGAAAGCTTATTTCATCTGATTTACAGTGTGGTATATACCGAGGGACAGAAAAGTTTAGAGACATTAATATAATACATTTTCTCTGACAGGCATATCAGAGTGACAAACCTGATAACAGATGGCCGTAAACAAACAGTAACATAGCGGGGATAACAGCCAACTATGTTATATTGTACAGTCAGTTACTGTCGAGTAAATACCCGGTGTATTATATGCGTATGGTTGTCAAGTGGACGCTTAACGTAGATCTAGCCAGCCAAATAGGCTAGTGCAATATTTTTAATATGTATTTACGCAATTACGCATGTGCACACATTTGCTAGTTTCTGCTTGTTGAATGTCTCTCTGCTTTGCTTACGGAAACAGCACCCATAGCTAGCTAAGCTAGCTAGCTATATATTGACAAACGATTCCACAGCTTCTGTCAAGACCAAGTCGGGATTTTAAGATAAAGGCATGAAATACCTCCTGTTTGTTATTTGCAGGAGCAAGTGTCTTTCCCTGTTTGAGCTTGTGGCAATATCGGTACATGTCCTGGATCGAGTGCACCACACTCTCCGAACACTGTCGCATCTCGCCAATGGTGTCCGCGGCGTCGATTAAGTCCCGGTAACGCTCCCCGACCATCTGCCGGAGTTCCTCCTTCTTCTCCTCGATCTCTCCTCGTACCTTGCGCTCTATCAACCGAATCTCCTCGGTGCTGTAGCGTTCGAACAGAGCCGCGGGGTCCCGGATTTCGGAGACCCGAAGCGATTGAGCTGGAACGACTGCCATCGCTTCCTCAACACCGGACAGCAAAGTCGGAAGTATGAGCGTCAAACTTAACTTCCACGTAAACAATGACGAAGATGACGTAAGACGAGGTTGGAGGTTGTCAGTGGTCAGCGAGCACAGCTCCGAACAGCGCCTCTTGTGGAAATATATTTTTTATTGCCTGTAATGTATGTTTTTAAACTTCTTTGGGACATTTTCAGGGTCACCATGGAGTGTTTTTTAAGTCCTTACTAAAAGTTGGGTGTGGCGACCGACTCTCGACCCATATACGAATGCCCCTGCGTGGCCGGGATTTCGCTTCCCTTCCGTGAAACTTTCTGTCCTCTAGTTCTGGCTCCCTCTCTGACGGTAACAATAATCTATGCTTTCTGCTTTCCATTGTCTAATGGAGTGGAAGAGTGCATAAGGAGGGCAGGCTGTCACCTCTCCTTAAAAAAACAAGACGAAAAAAAAAACAACAAACTAAAAATGTTTGGCTTCAACACATGCATAAATAATACACATTTCCATACGCTCTCCAAAAACACAATATTACGTGACAATAAACATGTATGGGACATACTGTACAGGAGCACAGCGAATTAATCATGTATAGTATTTCACTTCAAGCAGCATCGTGTGCCATCTTTTTCACAGCTCAACACTGACCTCCCTTCTCCGTCTCTGCTCTAAGTCTTATCCCAGCTGGCAGTACCGCAGAGTATACCCCCCTCCCCCTTCCACCAATGATTATTAGCCCCCCTTGAGAGCAAGGTCCTGGATTTTATCCAGATCTGGAAGTTTCAGTCAACTGATCCTGATGGATACTGGCCCAGTCAGTGGCCAGTGTTTTATTTTGTGGCAGGGGAACTGGAGTTAGAGTTTGCCTATATGTGAGAGAGATGGGTAAAAGATGTCATTATTTTTTTATGACTCAACAGAGTATATTACAACCACCAAACTATTCTACTACTGTTAAAAACTACTTCTGCTACTGTAATAATAATAATAATAATAATAATAATACCTGATCTACAGCAGCCATTTTCCACCACTGCTGCTACTTCATTAATAGTAATATTAGTAAAGGTTATTATATACATATTTAACTAATTGTGGGACGATATCATTTCTTCACCTCACTTAGATCATCAGGGAAACATTGGGCGGGCTGTATGGTATAAAAGTTAATGACCTGGGCATAAGACCTAGCAGTTCTGGAATTAATAACGTACCAACCTTAACCTATGGATAGGGCATCAAAGCAAATAAAAAGATATAATGTAAAAAAGTAAAATGAATAGTTTAACAAAGTAGAATCAATAGTTGTTAACACCAATTGCCTAGCAATTATGTCTGCTGTACGCTACGCAAAATAAAACACACTAACTCAATCTGCTTTATGACTGAGGTTAACCACACATAATTACTTATCTTAAAAAGAAAGGATTAGGCCTTTTGTCTTCATGTGCTTTAGTTAAATCGCTCACCTTAAAGGCCAACTGCAATGTACCGATGACGAGGATTCCAGCCAAATTAGGACATAAAAACAAGATATATTATGGGTGCAGCAGTTCACAAAACCCACAGTTCGGTTTGTTTTACGCTTTAGAGTAATTCGCCTTCTTCAAGGGATTTTTTTTTTGTGGCTGGGATTCACGCCTGAAACCTTTTTGGCCGGGCAGCACGGTGGTGCAGTGGTTAGCGCTGTTGCCTCACAGCAAGAAGGTTGCGAGTTTGAATCCTGAGGGGCATTCTGCACGGAGTCTGCATGTTCTCCACCTGGATTTCCTCCCACAGTCCAAAGGCATGCAGGTTAGGCTAATTGGGGACTTGAATTTGCCCATAGATCTGAGTGTGTGAGTGAATGGTGTGTCTGCCCTGTGATGGATTGGCAGACCTGTCCAAGGTGTATTCCTGCCTCTCGCCCAATGCATGCTGGGATAGGCTCCAGCACCTGCCTCCGTGTCCCTGACCAGGAATAATACGCGGGATAGAAAATGGATGGTTGGAACCTTTTGGCCACATGCTCCATAACACTTTCGCCGTCTTGGCGCTCTCTCCTTGGATTCCCGCGACGCTGCATGCGCTCAGCCCAAGGCCGCCTCCCTCGCCCCCGGCCCCCCGGCGCAGAGCGTGCCCGCTGCAGACACAATAAGACAAATGGCAGGACTATAGCGACGATGAAAAGCACGGTCAGAGGAGATGGAAGAGCAGATACTGTTGTACGCTCCGAATATCGGAATTTCAGCTCCAAGGTTAACAGGGGAGGACAGTCGGAATGAGATACAAAGCTGCACTGGGGCGTGATAGCTCTGAGTCGTCACGGAAATGGCGCCCCTCAAACACCCCCCCCCCCTCTCTCCCCTCCCAATGTCATAAATCACGGTTGTCTGGGGTGGTTGGGTTAATAACCCCCCAGTCTGCTGTAATCACAAACTCGATGGTCAGGTGATCGATAATGAATAAGGCCACTGCAGGTGTTAACTCTTTCTAACCTACGGCAAGATATGAGCTCCCACCCACACACACACATGCACACACACACAATACAATACAATGCAACTTTATTAATTCCAGAAGTGCAACACAAACACAAACACTACACACACACACACACACACACACATAGATGTTATAATAATATCACCCATAAGCTTGTCCAGATCTGAAGCATGATACATATTACTTCCCAGTAAACAGCCACGTCCACATTAAGCTGAAATCATTGAAAGTATCTGGTTTGTGACGACTAATTTGCAGTTAAATATTTATCTTACTGAGATGCAGTACACTGCAGACATTCCTAGAAATAAGCAGGTCACAGTGACCTTTGCATGCGTTCCCTAAGAAACATCCTCCACAGGTTTTCCTGTGGCATTAAGCGTGAAAGCTGTTCTGTGCTTTCTTACAGGTCCCAGTTCGGCTGTATCAGCTAAGCGCTTCCATCTGAAACACAAACTGAGACGACGTGGAGCAGCGCCGGGGCCCGGGCATTCCAGCGCAATGTGATTTCACTTTAATTCCCATTACAGGGGAAGGAACTACTCTTGGGAGACTCCACCTTTTATGAACCTGTTAAGGAAACTACAATTATTATACTGGATAGAAGAAAAAAAAACTCTTAGTATCCATGAGAACCAAATTGCAGGGTTCAAGAAGCGCGCCGTGATTTGATGCGCGATGAGGCGTAGGCAGAGTCGACAGCATTTTGGGTCCTCTTGGGGGGTAACAGAGGGTCGCCCAGATAATTGGGCGTTTACCAGATTCCTGCATTAAATTTCCGGAGCCTTGGCACCTGGCCAGCTTTCCGACTCTCTCTCGGAAGCTGGAAGCGAGATAGAACAGTTTTTGCTGAAAGGTTTGCTGATGTTGAGCAGAAAACGGCCTGCAATGTCACTGGTGTTGCCAGGGTCTGGCATGGCGCCCCCTCCCCACCCCATGATGTCATTAAAGAGTGAGCAGAGTCACCCTTGGAGATGCCTGGTCTGGTTAGACCCAAATCTACAGGCGTAGCTGTTGCTGCGGATGGCCCCGCAGAGCATAAAGGCCCCGTGGGTGGTTCTGCGCTCAGGGCCCCGGGATCTTCACCTCACACAGGTAAGCAGAGCACCTGCAGTCCCAGCATGCCCTGCCAACAGGAAGTGGGAGGAACGGGCGGAGAGAGAGAGAGGGCTGCGGAGGAATGCGAGCACCTGCTGTTGCATGGACAGAGTGAGGCTGAGTGAATCAACGGAACAGAGGATCAGAAAGAGAACAGGTGTGCAAGGAGAGTGCACAGCATGCATACGAGGCGAACACAGGTTGCTTTGGATGCAAGGGGATGCCCTACCTTCTGTTAAAAAAAAGACAAAAATCACCCCCTTCGTAAAACTGCCATCGCCCCTCTCCATCCTCTTTGGGTTAATGGTGCTCTGTGATCACAGACCCCACCATCCCCTTTGAATTATTTTTTTACAAATCGACCACTGCATACCGCTCTATGTTTTTGTGTGTGTATGTGTGAGAGAATGCTGTATGTGTACGTGTGATTGGTGGCATGTGTGTTAGTGTGTCCGTTCATATGTGTCCAGTATGTATATGGAGGCGTCTCTGTGTGTGTTAACGGTAGTGTGTGTCAAGACTCAATTTGCCACCAACAAACCCAATCAACCAAGCCAACACTCTCTCTCTCTGTTTCTCTCTCTCTCCCCTCTTTCTATCTTTCTTTCTCTCTCTCTCTCTCAGTGCCAGTATGACCAGGATTAGGTCTGGCACTGGGGTCCATCTGCACACCGGATTTGGACGGTGGCTTTTCTGCAGGCCGTCTGTCGTCCGGTGGCTCTGGGGGGGGGGGTCTTGGAGGGGCGGGAGCATGCGTTGGGCGAGCCGTGTGCCAGGAAAAAAACGTTTGCTCCATTCGCTCAAATACAAATCCTATCGGAGGCCGCAATCCATCATTATTTAACAGTCGTTTTGGAGACAGACCTCAGGCCCGACCTGCCTAGTTTCCAGGCAACACAAAAATGGCCATGCACACGCGCCTGGCGTTCGTACAGCAACCTTCAGCCTCTGTGGTAATATCTGTGAGGTTGGGGATGGGTTTCTAACAGCCCCTGAGCCTTTTAATGTACACGCTCATTAGTTTTTATTATTGTTGTGAGTGAAAGCCTGGCCGGCTTCATTACCTCAGCCACTGGTGAACAATGGGGCAGGTAAGGACCAGAATATGTGAGCAGAAATATGCAGCCCTTGAGTGTGATGCAATGTGATGAGCGTGCACACACACACACACACACTCACACTATCACACTCGATCTCTCTGACACACACATACACACACAAATGCTAATATACACACATAGACACTTGCTGTCTTTCTCTCTCTCTCTCTCTCTCTCACAAATGCTCAAAACATCACGAGTGAATTTCCCACCAGTGGCCTGTAGGGGGCGATGACATACTAGCATTGCCGGTATTGCTTGTCGGATGAAACTGCAGACACCACACTCAACACGTGTGCAGTCTCAGGTGAACGGCTCCTATTAAAAGAAGTAACCCTGTTCAAGCCGCTCTAATACTGTCTTCTGATAGGTCAATGGAAGGGATGAAGGCCCACATATAGACCTCATTTTTGCATTCAGGACACCGTTACCGGCTCTGATTCGAGGGTGACGGGCGTGGCAGAGACCTTGGATATAGACGGACACGCGTGCACTCACACGCACAACGTAATGTTATTATATAAAAAAATGGACAATCCAGCTGACACGACGACATTATGATTTACGAGATTCTAAACATAGAACCTTTCAGCTAGCAGCCTTTCAAAAAAAATGCTAAACAATGCACAGTATATTTTACATTATACTGCAAAATTGTACGAAACATTATAAAGCATTGTGGTATACCCTGGTAGTCACTAAATAAATAAAAATCAAGCATAAAAAACATAAATTGAGGTAGTACAAAGGCTGAGAGAATGAGACAGAGAACAGAAAAAGAGAGGGAAGAAAGAGAAAGAGAGCAAGAGAGAGGGAAGAGAGGAGAAAGAAAGAGAGGATAGTGTGTTGGAGAGGAGGGTTTCAGGATGTAAGGCGAGCCACTGTTGGTCAATACTTGGAGACGTCTGGATATATCTGGCTGCTCCCTCGAGTGCACTGACGGCCAAGATCGGCCTTTAATTCCTCCCTTTTCCACGTCTGTCACAGGAAAGAGGCTATTAATAGCCCGACCGGGAGGATCAACCCTGCTCTGAAACAACACATTTTCACAAAAATGACTGCGCGGGACCGCAGGTGTTTACATGTTCCGTGACACAGTTCATATTTCGTCTTTCAGAAGTCACAGGAGGTCCTGTTCGGTACACTGTGTCCCTGTCCCGGTACACGGGGAGCCCCTACAGTAGCTTCAATAATGCAGGCCCCCTGTTGAAAAGCCCAGGACCTAGATTTAAAAACAGTAAAAATAACAATGTTGTTTTATTAAAATGATGGAACACTGCGTTAGCAGACTGACGGAACACTGCGTTACCAGACTGACGGAACACTGCGTTAGCAGACTGACGGAACACTGCGTTACCAGACTGGCGGAACACTGCGTTACCAGACTGGCGGAACACTGCGTTACCAGACTGGCGGAACACTGCGTTACCAGACTGGCGGAACACAGCGTTACCAGACTGACGGAATACTGCGTTAGCAGACTGACGGAACACTGCGTTACCAGACTGGCGGAACACTGCGTTACCAGACTGACGGAACACTGCGTTACCAGACTGACGGAACACTGCGTTAGCAGACTGACGGAACACTGCGTTACCAGACTGGCGGAACACTGCGTTACCAGACTGATGGAACACTGCGTGAGCAGACTGATGGAACACTGCGTTAGCAGACTGATGGAACACTGCGTTAGCAGACTGATGGAACACTGCGTTAGCAGACTGATGGAACACAGCGTTACCAGACAGAAAACATCTTTGTAAGGCTGGCGGTATGAAAGGATGCAGTACTGCTAGGCTGACGGCACTGTAACGAGACTGATGGCACGTTGTGTTACGCGGCTGGTGGCTGCAACTGAGGGCACGTTGTGATGACACAACTTGCTATCAGACCAAGGACAGTCAGGGACACACACACAGTGCCACAGCTTTGCTTTGACAACGCGACTATTACTCTCCTCCTTTCTTATTAGTCCTCTCTCTTTCCCTTCAACCCCTCTAATCGCTCGCCTTTTTTCTTTGGCCGGGCAGCAACAGGAAGTGAGGCTTCTAACTTCCAAGTCCCCAGGTGGTGGGGGGGCTTTTAAAATGTAGATGAGCAGTCATAGTACGCGGCGAGCTCAAAGGTTTCGCGCATTTCATTTACAAGTGCTTAGCAAGACCGGTAGCCAAACTCACTTTGGCTTGCAAGAAGATATAGAAATTAGGTTGGTTTGGTGATAGATCCAGTTCTGATGTTAGGGAGTACACTAAACTTTTGCATGGTAGACAATAATGGCTATTACACTTTACCACCCTAATATGAACAATGCTGGTTGTGTACAGCTTAAATAGAATGATTTATTTCAGTATTTTATTTCATATTTTCCATAGATGATTTATTTATGTATTTTTTCTCCTTTTCAAACATGTTTGATATGAGATAATCAGATGGACCAATTATTTAACAAAAAAAAAATCATACAATTATACTCATCACAGCAAACACGGTTTCTGCTTCTCTCTCCCCTCCCAAAAATTGTGATCATGTCTAATTATGTCAGGATTCGGGGTGTATAGGGGGGTACGAGTTAAGGCAGGTCGTATCAGCAGTATTTGTTTCAATCAGACAAACTAATGTAATTCACAGTTAGTTCAAGGACTTCTAATGGATTGCACCATACAGGCGCAGATTAGCACAAGTCCCTGTTGCAGTGAGGGCACCGGGATTCTCTCTGAAGCCGACAGCTTTCCGTAGAGTGTTTAACACCCATGACAGACATGGCTGTGCTTTCTAAGAGTGAAAACAGAGGCAGTACAAACACAGCACAGTCATAGAGAGCACAGTCACCCTGACAGCACAGAGACAGAGAGACAGACAGCACTAGCAACACAGCCAAGGCACAGTCATAGAGAGCACAGTCACACTGACAGAACAAAAAACAGAGAGACAGACAGACCTGGCAGCACAGCCAAGGCACAGTCACACTGACAGCACAGAGACAGAGAGACAGACAGTACTGGCAGCACAGCCAAGGCACAGTCATAGAGAGCACAGAGATGACACAGCCACAGACAGTATAGTGCACAGTCAGACGGCAGTGTGTCTGTATGTCAGGGGGACGAATAGGCACCTCTGACATTTCAGTGCAGCTGAACCCTTTGAAGAGTAGATATTTTGGAATGTTTGTTTCAAAATTCTAAGTCAGTGTTCTAGAAAAAATGTGAAGTTTGTGCTCATTGCTTTCAATTACCTGTAGTGATTGTTACATCAGCATTAGAATGTTCCGTTAAGAATGATGTAACAATCCATTAAGAATGTTCTGTTATGAACATTCTAATCACATATTGTAATCTTACACCTAAACAGTTGAGGACTTTTAGTAACTCACTAGGAAAGCCATCAATGATCTCCAAACACTAACTGTGACCCTGCTTAACCTGGCACAATTCAGTACATGCAGGAACAAGCATTACCTTTCAATAACACTGCAAAAAAAGTCTGTCTTAACAAGTTTTAATCTTGTAGTGACACTTAAAATGTATTTTTTCTTTTCTCAAGTAGAAAATATAAACTTGTTTTAAGTTACTTTTTAAGTTTTAAGTGAAATTGTCCTGCCCCACTGGCAAATTTTCAAATGAGTAAAACAGTTCTCAGTTCATTGCCAAACTTTTTGTCTTATTTATCAAAAAAAGTAATAGAAAACAGTTTTTAAGTCTAAATATAAGACTAAAATACTTAAGATTGACTTTTTTTTTTTTTTTGGACAGCAGTCTCTGCGTGGCACTGTTCCTCTGTACAGCCATTCTCTATAGTCTCTGTGTAGTAGCCTACTGTTCACTTGGACTGAAGGCCCACACACACAGGACGTGGGGGCAGACACGTAAAATATTTCACGTAAAATAAAATTTCAAGTGGACAGGAAGACTATCAAATCCATTACAGTGAGAAGGGGCGTGCTTTTTTGTTTGTGGTGGGTTGTGGACTGTAGGGATCTGGGCCCCAGCCGGCACTGGCTGTGTCTGGAGTCCAGGGGTATATTTTTGAGCCGAACAGGTGCCTCAGCTGGAGAGGAACGTCACAGGAGCTTAGGAATGGGCAGACCTCCTTCTCTACGGTCTTTCCTCCTTCCTCTCTCTCTCTCCCTTCCTCTCTCTCTCTCTCTCTCTCTCTCTCTCTCCCTCTCCCTCTCCCTCCCTCGCTGCTGTGTACAGTCAAAATGGAGTGAGAGAGCAAAGAGATAGTCAGAAAGAGATGGAGAGATAAAGAGGTGGAGAGATAAAGAGGTGGAGAGATAAAGAGATGGAGAGATAAAGAGGTGGGGAGAGATAGGAGAGAGAAAGGGAGTGAGATACAGAGAGACGGAGAGAGATAGAGAGATTGTTGACAGGCCCGTGTCAGGACCCTCCTCCATCATGAAAGCTTCTTATTTCCCTCCAAACACACGCCGAAGCCCACGCCTCCACAGTCGCCCTCAGCTTCATCGATCACTTATCGATCGCCTCACTCAAATTTCACGAGACGTTGATCAGGATCAAAACAGCTGTGGATGTTATTGAGCTACAGAAATAGATATATAGCTCCACTCTGGTGCCTGGTTTGAGAAAGCGAGAATCTCACAGGGTCCCCACGAAAAGGCAGCAGAATCAAGCGCTGACGCACTTGAAGAAAAAAAACTTCATTTCTTGAATCCGGTGTTACACATTTTGCATTTATAAACAGGCCTTAAAGCTGTGAGCCTGTATGGGGCTGTACTTGAGAAAAAATATAAACTAAATAAATGTAAAGAAGAAAAATATATATATTTTTTTTTTATATAAAGTGCACGCATGATATACAAAAGTTTACTGAAGTACTGTTTTCTTTTTATAAAAGATAAATCCATTTAATATTTATGGCCGGCAGTGTATTTTTCAGAGACAATCACAGTTTTATTTCCCCTCTATTTCTTCCAGTGATGGCCCTCTGTGCCGTTATCTCAGTTCCCCGGGGTATCTACGGTCAAAACATCTAAAGCTCAATCGAGTTTGAAACTTGAGCATTGCTCTAAGGAGTGCAGATGAGAGAAACATTTTGGGGATTTGAAAGCGAAATTGTATTCTGTATGGAATCTGACCCCTCACTCCCACCCCTTCCGCCATGTCGGACGCTTTATCTTCAGAAGAGCGGTGTTAAATAATGAAAATAAACAGCCAGGCACAGAGAGGCAATGCTTTAATCGTGTGCAGAGAGGCACTAAACAGCCAGGCACAGAGAGGCAATGCTTTAATCGTGTGCAGAGAGGCACTAAACAGCCAGACACAGGGAGGCAATGCCTTAATCATGTGCAGAAAGGCACTAAACAGCCAGACACAGGGTGGCAATGCCTTAATCCTGTGCAGAGAGGCACTAAACAGCCAGGCACAGAGAGGCAATGCTTTAATCATGTGCAGAGAGGCACTAAACAGCCAGACACAGAGAGGCAATGCCTTAATCATGTGCAGAGAGGCACTAAACAGCCAGGCACAGAGAGGCAATGCTTTAATCGTGTGCAGAGAGGCACTAAACAGCCAGGCACAGAGAGGCAATGCCTTAATCATGTGCAGAGAGGCACTAAACAGCCAGGCACAGAGAGGCAATGCTTTAATCATGTGCAGAGAGGCACTAAACAGCCAGACACAGGGAGGCAATGCCTTAATCATGTGCAGAGAGGCACTAAACAGCCAGACACAGGGAGGCAATGCTTTAATCATGTGCAGTGAGGCACTTGTTGACTGTAAAATCTCTCTTATAAGTGTTAATTAATGAACATCTGCTTTCCAGAAACACCGCCACCCTGAGATGTGCTGCATCTGGATCTCTGACAGATTTGAGTATTTCATCAAACGCTCAACCCTGAGCTGTCCAGAGAAGCCACTTCAATATGTCCAGTGAATTCCACGGGTTCACACACTAGGGTGGAACACCAGCGGTAATCAATCAGTCATAACCTGTCATAACTCCGGTGGGGTGAGATGGCCCTTTGCAGTGCGTGGCCCTGGTCTTTTTACTGCTCTGGTAAACACCACCAGCTCACACACCCCCCCCGGGGCATGCTGGGAGATTGTGGGGGACCGAGCCCAGATAGACAGACAGACAAACACAGGACAGGCAGACAGACAGTGGGGAGATTAAGAAAGAGAAGAGAGAGAGAGAGAGAGAGGGGTTGAGGGTAGGGGAAAGAGATAGGGACGGAGAGGACCCTTACAGACAGACATATAGGATTTGTGACTTCAGAAAATGAAACAGTGAGAGAGAGAATGAGAGTGAGAGAGAGAGAGAGAGAGAAAGAAACAGAAAAGAAAGAGCGAGAGAGGGGGGAAGGGAAAAAAGAAAGGGGAGGGGTGGATGGAGAGGGAGAGAGAGCAAAGGGGTTAGAGAGAGAGAGAGAGAGAGAGAGAGAAAGAGAGAGAGGATAAATCCTCACTACATAATGATTAGGGCTCAGAAGCTCTTGCTGTGACAAGGAGAGCAGAGTCCTGGATTAGCACTCTGCAGAGTAACACAGAGGTCCCCCCCAGCACGGGCCAGAACCAGGCCAGAACCGGGCCAGAGGCACGCCGGAAAGGGAGGGGTCCCGGACAAACAAAACAAAAAAACCAACAGGTTCAGAAGTCCTGCAGCGACCTGCGAAGGGGGCGCTGGCCATCTGCCGTCCCGCCCTGCCCGTCTTATCATTCCCCCGCATCTGGGCCAATCCAGCGGCGTGTTTTATAATGGACGGGCGGCGTGGGTGTCGCTCGCTCCGAACGGGACCAGCGGGGCTGAGGGGGGGGGGGCTCCGGTGTCGCGTGGGCTGAGCATCGCGGCCGTTTGGGGGTTCAGAGCCTGATGGAGTGTTTATCCGCCGGTCTCTCTCTCCATCCTTCACTCAGAGTCCCGGGAACAGAGCGGGCGAACGAGCCGGGGAAGTTCTGCTCCTCACCGGAACGGCGGAACGTTCTGGGGCGGGACGTCTCCTTCAGCCGCCACCCCCAACCTCCTTTTCGTCTTCGTCCTCTCCTCCTCTTGTCTTTCTCAACTTTCTCAGAGTTTCCGTCTTTCCTGCCCCACCCCCAACCCCCAACCCCCGTCTCTGCTGAAACAGCCTGACTGGAGGAGGTGACTACTCTGGAGCAGTTAGCCTGGACAGAAGCAGAGAACCTGCGGAGGACTTCTGTCTCTCTCTCTCCCTGTACCTTTCTCTCCATCTCTCTATTTATCGCTTTGGATTTGTTTTTTTCTGCCCTGGAACACCGCCCCCCCCCCCCCCCCCCTCTCCCTCATTCCTCAATCTCTACCCATGCATTTCCACCCACCCCACCCCACCCCCCCTCCCCCCCAACCAAGAGATAATGTGACCTTCTGCCAACGAGCTGGAAACCATGGCTCTCTCTCAGCAGTCCTGCCATACTGAAATAGATTCAAACAAGTGAGCAAGGAGAGCGTATGTGAGAGAGAGGGAAGAGAGAGAGAGAGAGGGGAGAGAGAGAGAGAGAGAAGAGAGGGAGTGCGAAAGACCAAAAAAAAGAAGGTAGAAGCCACAGAGGAGGAATGCGTCTTCGGGAGACCGGGCTGGATGCGGAGCGCGGACGCAGGTAATGAATCACCTTTACTCGCTTCGTTCCACGCTGCACTGACCGACCGGGGGTACTGACCGGGGCACTGTCCAGGGGCACTGACCAGGGGCGCTGACCACAGACCATAGCCCCCCACAGTGTCAGATAGGGCACTTTTTGCATTTGGGTGGGGGTCTATATGTGCTTGTGAGTGTGTGTATATGAGGGGGTCTGTGTGTTTTTGTGAGTGTGTATGTGAGGATCTGTGTTTGTGAGTGTGTGTGTATGAGGGGGTTTGTATGTGTTTGTGAGTGTGTGTGTGCGTATTTGTAAAGTGTGTGTGTGTGAGGATCTGTGTTTGTGAGTGTGTGTGTATATGAGGGGGTCTGTATGTGTTTGTGAGTGTCTGTGTATATGTGGTAGGAGAGGTCTGTGTGTTTGTGAGTGTGTGTGTGTATGTTTGTGAGTGTGTGTATATGAGGGGGTTTGTATGTGTTTGTGAGTGTGTGTGTATATGAGGGGGTCTGTATGTGTTTGTGAGTGTGTGTGTGTGTGTGTGTGTGTTTGTGAGTGTGTGTATATGAGGGGTTTGTATGTGTTTGTGAGTGTGTGTGTGTATATGAGGGGGTCTGTATGTGTTTGTGAGTGTCTGTGTGTGTGTGTGAGTGTGTGTGTGTATGTGTGAGGATCTGTGTTTGTGAGTGTGTGTATATGAGGGGGTCTGTATGTGTTTGTGAGTGTGTGTGTATATGTGGTAGGGGAGGTCTGTGTGTTAGTGAGCGTGTGTGTATGGGGAGAGAGGGCTCTGTGTATTAGTGTAAGTGTGTAGGGGAGGGGAGGTTTGTGTGTCGCTTCTCAGCTCTTGTTGAACATGTCCGTGTTGCGTTTGCTGGCACATGCGTGTCCCTGGCTGCTCTCTCAGAGGCTCAGTTATGCTGCGGAGTACAGCAGCTACACGTGTGACAGTGCATGCTACATGTGTTACAGAAACGTAGCTCCCCTGTCACTGCTCAGACAGCACTGCACACACACATACACACACACACACACACACACACACACACAGGTCAAACAGCACTGCACACACACACACACACACACAGGTCAAACAGCACTGCACACACACACACACACACACACACACACAGGTCAAACAGCACTGCACACACACACACACACAGGTCAAACAGCACTGCACACACACACACACAGGTCAAACAGCACTGCACACAGAAGAGTTCTGAGGCACGCACACACACACACACACAGATCAAACAAAACTGCACACAGGAAAGCTCTCTGGCATGCACACACACACACACACACACACACACACAGGTAGGATCTCACAGGTGGAGCATGTTTGATGAGAAGAGGAGAAAATGGGTTTGGAGAGAAGTGCGTGTGCCTTACAACAAAAAGACAGTGAGGACCAATTTTGTGTGTGTGTCATGGTGTGTGTGTGTTTGTGACTGTACATGCATCTGTGTGAAAAAAATTAGAAATAGAAGTGTGAGTGTGTGTGTGAGCATGCATCAAGTGTGAAAGAAATTAGAAATAGATGTGTGCGTGTGTGCATGAATCTGTGTGAAAGAAATTAGAAATAGAAGTGTGAGTGTGTGTGTATGTGTATTTGTAGATGTGTTTAAGTGCGAAAGAGTGAGTTTATGTATCTGAATATGAATGTTTGTGTGTGTGTGTGTGCATCTTGAACAGAAATGAGCGATAGAGGACTGTGTGTGTGGTTGTGTGCGTGCATTTGTAACAGAAATGAGCGATAAACGAGTGTTTGTGTGTGTGGTTGTGTGTGTGTATGACCATACATACACACAGAGCCAGAAAAGGAGAAACTGATGTGTGTGTATGACTATACACACAGAGACAGAAAAGGAGAAATGTGTGTGTGTGTGGCTGATCTTAGACAGGGAATGTGTGAATGAGAGAGACACAGTAAATAAAATGTAATGCATGTGAAAGGTAATGAAATTAAACATTAAAATGTCTCCCAGAAAAACCATTTGAACCCTTCGGGATATCAAAGACCGCTGGCTCTGGAAATTATCACTACAGACAGGGTTAAGATTGATTGCAGACACAAACACGCATGTACACGTACATGCACATACACACGTCCACAATCCCACAGCTGTTAGGGTCTTCCCTAATGGGCGTACTTTGATTCTTCCTCACACGACTTTCTAGCCAGTCTTGCACGTGTGGGAGAGAGGAGAATGTGTGTTTGTGTAAAGAACAGGCTCCACACCAGAGAATGTGTGTTTGTGTAGATTACACACTCTAGAGAGAGGTGTAATTTGTGTTTGTGTAGAGTACACACTCTTGAGAGAAAGAGGGATGCATGTTTGTGTTGAGTACACACTCTAGAGAGAGAAAGAAAGAGAGAGAGGGATGTGTGTTTTTGGAGAGTACACACTCCAGAAAAAGGTGTGTGTGTGTGTGTGTGTGTGTGTGAGAAAGAGAGGTACAGACTCCTTCAGTCTTTCAGTCAGAGTTTTGCTTTAATGAAGAACAGACATTTTAGTTTCAAGACAGGCGGTGAAAGATGAAAAAGAATTATGAAAGAAAGAATGAAAGAGTGAGAGAGAATGAAGGGAAGAGAAGGGCAAGCGGATGAAATTAGAGCCGTCCCACACGTCGGCCATGATGAAGGACGTTCGGCACAGCCTGAGTTTGGCTGGGGACACAGCTGCCAGACCTTCGCTGTCAGTCCCAGGCCCGTTTGATTGGCCAGTCTCTTACTCTGAATGCTGAATTCCGGAGCTTCGTTCTGACCAATCAGAAGACAGCTGTAACTGCCGCACTAACTTTCTGGTGTCAGTCAGTGCAGTTCAGCCAAGCTTTCTTTGTACGATTTTCTTAGAATAATCTCTCTTCGTGGCCTGCAGAAAGAGAGGGAGCTGAGAGGTGCTGTTCCAGCTATTCTGTGACACGTTCGGTGTGAGAGGTCAGATGGACAGACGTAAAATAGCTCCAGGATCAATGTCCGTTTGGTTTGGAGAGGGTTAACAAACATTACAGGTGTGTGACAATATGGAAAAGTGTGTAATAATTGCCCTGTTCATTCTTAGCTTGCACTTGTTCATTCTTACACTGAGCTTGGCCTGGCTGAATGTGTGGGCTGCAGGCATATTGTTAAGGTCACAGTCAGTGAGTGATGGTTGTGGCCATCGTTAATATGTAACAGTTGGGATCACGCTTTGGCGTGTGATGTTCCTGCTCACGTTTTGTATGTGAAGGTCGCGGTCATGCTGAGTATGTGAAGGTCACAGTCAGGCCCAGTGTGAGAAGGTCACAGTCATATTTAAACATGTGAAGGTCACAGTCAGGCTCAGTGTGTGAAGGTCACAGTCATATTCAGACATGTGAAGGTCACAGTCATGTTCAGTGTGTGAAGGTCACAGTCATATTCAGACCAGGGGTCACGTTAGGCCGGCAATTTGGCAGTTTTGATCGTTTTTTTAATGACAAAGGCCGGAAAATGTAATTCCTAGTGTGCCTCATGTTAGTTAATAAATTACCTCAACGTGTTTTAAGATTCTGAAGACGGATTCTTGAACGATCGGATCTCGTGCTGTTTGGGCAGGCACAGGAGACTTATTTGTAAGAATAATTTTTTGTAACAAGAATTTCGAACAGTTCGCCTAAATAAGGCCATGAATGGTGAATGGCTTCAATCATAAACAATGGTAATGAGCAGCCTAGCAACGGTCCGAGAAGGAAGACGTACTTGTAAAAAAATGTTTTTGAAGGCGCGCGTATTGGTTGACTTGGTTCGAATGAAAACTAATGGACGAAAATGTTTCTTTTCAAAAACGCTGTAAGCAAAAAAGTAACGACACTATTTTAGAAATGTAATAAGTAGAAAGTATCGATTTCTTATTTAAAATGTAGTGGGTAAAAGTTTCTGACAAAATAAATACTCAAGTAAAGTACAGATACGTAAAAAACGTACTTAAGTACAGTAATAGAGTATTTGTAATACTAATACTAATAGTAATACTATACTGTAACATATGTTGGCCCTTTTCTTATCATATGTCTGACAAACTGTAATCATTCCGGACATTCTGGCCGGCAGTTTAAAATTCTAGCGCGACTTCTGATTTAGACGTGTGAAGGTCACGGTCATGCTCAGTGTGTAATGGCCATGGGTCAGAGTATGAATTTGGGGTCATTCTCAGAGTGAGGGTCGCGGTTATGTTCAGTAAGTGAAGATCCCAGTCATACTCAGAAGTATGATAGTCACAGTCATACTCAGGTGTGTGAAGGTCATGGTCATATTCGGATATGTGAATTTGTGGGTCATTCTCAGAGTGAGGGTCGCGGTTATGTTCAGTAAGTGAAGATCCCAGTCATACTCAGAAGTATGATAGTCACAGTCATACTCAGGTGTGTGAAGGTCATGGTCATATTCGGATATGTGAATTTGGGGTCATTCTCAGAGTGAGGGTCACGGTTATGTTCAGTAAGTGAAGATCCCAGTCATACTCAGAAGTATGATAGTCACAGTCATACTCAGGTGTGTGAAGGTCATGGTCATATTCAGATATGTGAATTTGTGGGTCATTCTCAGAGTGAGGGTCGCGGTTATGTTCAGTAAGTGAAGATCCCAGTCATACTCAGAAGTATGATAGTCACAGTCATACTCAGGTGTGTGAAGGTCATGGTCATATTCGGATATGTGAATTTGTGGGTCATTCTCAGAGTGAGGGTCGCGGTTATGTTCAGTAAGTGAAGATCCCAGTCATACTCAGAAGTATGATAGTCACAGTCATACTCAGGTGTGTGAAGGTCATTCTCAGAGTGAGGGTCATGTTCAGCACGTGAAGGTCGCGGTCATGCTCGCTGTGTGATCGTCGCGGTCAGCATTTGAATTTGGGGGTCATACTCAGTGTATGAAGGTTGCAGCTAAGGTCAGCCTGGTCTAGCTGTACTGTAACAGACCATAACCACCTGTGACGACAGTGCACGGGACAGTGCACGGGACCGCCGTGGCTGCATGCAATGGATGCAGATGCGCTCTGGTCCACTGCGGCTACATGCGACGGTTGCGGTTGCGGACGGTGTGAGAGAGGAGCAGATGCTCTTGTCCCTGGGTGAGCTGGCTCCCGCTCACAGCACTGGCCATTCACACAGCAGGTCTCTCACTGTCCATCCTCTACTGTTAAAGATGAGAGAAGCCCCTCCTCTCCCTCTCTTTTTCCTCCCTCGTTCTTTTGAGCTAAAGAGCTGAGTGGACAGCGGGACAGCGGGACAGGGGGAGAGGGAGGGGGAAGGAGAGAGGGGTGAAGCGGGTTACGAGGGGTAGTTAAGATCAACAATCACGTAGCTTTCAAAACAGATGTCATCTCAACCTGCCTGTAAAACCGCTGCGGGTGTCCTCTGAGCCTCAAAGAGACTATCAGCTTTTTATTGAACAGAGCGCCCCTGTGTAGGAGTGTGTGTCAGCTTTCACACACACGCACGCACGCACGCACAGTAAAGTATAGCAGTAAATTATATTGCAGAGAAAAGGTCCTTTAAGACCACCTGCATCAAGGTCAACAGAACAATGTAATACATTTTATGGAAAGATAAATATTTTCTATTGTTTCTTCACCACAGAAATTAAAAAATAATATTTGACAAGAGCCTGAGTGTGTGTATGTAGTGTGTCCAGTGTGTGTGTGTGTGTGTGTGTGAGAGAGAGAGAGGGAGAGGGAGAGGGAGAGAGAGAGACATTTTTAAACGGATGGGACCAAATTAGATTAGAATTCATTTATTTCCATTCATGAGTGCGTAGATTATATATTTTTTGCATTTATGAGTGTGCAGATTAGAATTTATTGTTAGATTCATAAGAGTGTAGATCAGAGTTCATTGTGGCATTTGCACGTGTGTAGGTTACAGTTTATCGTTGCGCTTGTGAGTGTGTATAATAGAGTTTATCGCTGATCTGGCAAACGCGTAGATTTGAGTATATTGTTGTATTTGTGAACATGTAGGTTAAGGTCATCATTGCATCTGTGAACATGTACAGTAGATGACAGTTTGTCGTTGCATGCAAGAGCGTGTGGCTTACAGTTTACTGTCAGTAGAACAGTTTATCATTGCATCTGTGAACATGTACAGTAGATGAGAGATTATTGCATTAGTGAATGTGTAGATTACAGTTTATTGTTGAGTTTGTGAATATGTAAATGACACTCTGTTGTGATTTTTGCAAGTGTACATTAGTGAGTGTGTAGCATTAATTCTTAGCCTGCTTTGTGAGTGTGTAGATTATAGTTTATTTTCACTCTTAAGAGGCTGTGGATTAATTAAATATTACATTTCTGAGTGTATAGATTTTAGTTTATTGATGCATTTCAAGTGGCAAGTGTGATTATAGTTCATTGCTGCCAGTGCCTTTGCAGGTATTTAGATTAATTAATAGTTACATTTGTGAGTGTGTAGATTATAGTTTTTATGTTAAAATTGGCGAGTGTGCTGATTAGAGTTTATTGATGTAAGCCTATTTGCAAATGTGTTGATTATAGAGTTTATAGCTGTGTTTGCAGGTGTGTTCATTGGTTCGTTTTGCCTTATTGAGTGTGTAGTTTACGTCTAGTGCTAGGCTTGCTACTTTTGCGTTTGCAGGCAGCGCTTCTGCGTCAAACGTCAAACATCAAAGGCCCATTCAGCGGTCAGGGAGCGTCCCCGCCACCCGTGTCCATCGCTTAGAGGAACGCCCGACCTCCGCTGCGCTGGGGCTCTAATCCGTAAATGATCGGACCGATCGGCCGATTCCCGATTCACATCATTCCGGCACGCGTCACCGTTAATATTTTCCAATTAGAGGCAGCGCATGAACCTGAGACGAAAGCACCCTGTCGAACGGCTAAAGGCGCGCCGCTGAGGCAGAACGTGACGCGTTGCTTATTATGACAGAGCGTAAAAACGCAGAAGAAAGGCTCTAATGATATGATCGCCACCTCTTTACATCCGTTAACCAGGAGCCACATGCCAGAAAAGCAGCCAGATTCACCTTGTCACCTTAATATAGCTTTTACAGCAATACACACAAAATAATAATAATTATTTTTTTTGTCTAAATTGCGCGCATATCACTCTATGTGTATATGCGTGCAAGATACAGGCGATTCTGGACCTGCACAAAGCGCAAACTACAAACAGTATGCAGGTTTCATGTAGGCTAGAGTGTTTATTAAGTATGACATCATATGTTATTTAGTATGTAATATGAACTATGTACTAGTCCTACACACAGTATATACTACACTGCAGTCTAAATACCACCTAGTGTGTACTGTAACACACTGCATATTATTACATCCTATATGATACATGCATTCTGTATGGCCAATAAAGTAGAGGAGGGGAACAGGTGTGTTAGCCATGGAAAAAAAAAACTCATATTTTTCGAAAAAAATATTATTTTGTGAAGAAATATTGGGGTTACTCCACCAAATAGTGACAGTTAACCCTCCCTAAGTGAAGACATTGATATTTAGGTATGAGTGTGTGAGTGAATGATGTGTGCCCTGTGATGGATTGGCAACCTGTCCAGGGTGTATTCCTACCTCGCCCAATGCATTCTGGAATAGGCTCCAGCCCCCCTGCGACCCTTACCAGGAATAAAGAGGGTTAGATAATGGACGGATTAAAATTAAATGTCAATCTAAAAAGTCAGATTTTACATAGAGAGACACATACCCATAAACTGAAAATTTTGTATATGTTAGACAGATTAAATAGAGTTGAGTTTTCTGACACAGATTACAAGCGTGTGTGTGTGTGTGTGTGTGTGGGGGGGGGGGGGGGGGGGGGTGAGGTGTGGGGTGGGGGGTGAGGTGCTACTGGTACTGGTGGGGCAGACAGGTGGCATGAGGAAGAGAATGGTGACATCTGGAGGGGGAGGGGGAGGGGTCTCTACTGCAGACGAGAGCGGTCAGAGAGCTTAAACAGGGTCTCAGGGGTTTCTGCTGCAGACCAGAGCGGTCCGAGAGCTTAAACAGGGTCTCAGGGGTTTCTGCTGCAGACCAGAGCGGTCAGAGAGCTTAAACAGGGTCTCAGGGGTTTCTGCTGCAGACCAGAGCGGTCAGAGAGCTTAAACAGGGTCTCAGGGGTTTCTGCTGCAGATGAGAGCGGTCTGAGAGCTTAAACAGGGTCTTAACCTGAGATGAGATCTCCGTTCCTCACATGTTCATGACCCACGGCGACCGCAAGTCAACCACCTTTGCACCGACAACCGCAACTCCCGCTAACACTGATGTATGCACAGACAAGACACACAAACACACACAGACCTGCACACACACACACACACACACACACACGCACACACAACCACACAAGCTCAGTGCAAACCAGGTATATAGTAAGGATGAGCCCTCTGCAGGATGTGGAATTGTTTAGGGTTTAATTCCCTTCAGCTGGGCTTGGAGTCAGTCACAGTTTCAGTAAGCCTCTTCAGCGGAGGGAAAGGCATTTTCCCAAATAATACATCCATAAATAAACTGAAAAAAAGCTTAATCTTTGTGCTATCAACCTTGTTCCTCTGCACAATCCCTTGTATGAATCGCCTTGGTTACGTGGTTTTATGGGCGTGACGCAAAGCAGCACCCATGATAAACAGTGAAGGGGAGAAGGTGAGCGTTTCGGCAAAGCAGCCCCGCTTTTCAGAGGAAAACTTTTTTTTGATTGACATTTTGGCACCAACAAAATGTCTCGAGTCATCCATCTCAGAAAATATTATTCTAAACTAAAGTGTTATTCTACACTAATACTAGAGATAACCACATCTGCCCTGCGATGGATTGGCGACCTGTCCAGGGTGTATTCCTGCCTCTCGCCCAATGCATGCTGGGATAGGCTCCAGCCCCCTCTGCGACCCTGACCAGAAAAAAGCGGGTTAGATAATTGATGGATAGATAGATAACCACATCACTGGTGTCCCCAATGGCACCTTTTTTCTGGGGTCATTTCCCTGAAACTGCACTAAACGTAATGCTGACCCCAGAGCACAAAGAAGCTGCAGTCAGGTGCAGCCAGGTATGCAGGTAGTGTTCCACACCGACCACACCCTCACGCAAAGTGGGGTTTACTGGGGTGCGACCCCATAACTCACGCGGTCACCTGCCATGTACGTACGACGCAATGTCACCATGTTATATGTTCACGCGCTGGTCACGGGGTAAAAGAAATAGGGACAAGCGAGTCTAATATCTCTAAGTGTCTCTGTTTGATGTGATTGTCCCGCTGGAGTGGGAGTGGCGGTATAAATCATTAACTGTGGTGCTTTTTGATTTTGGAGAGGGGTGGGGTTTACACAGACATATGAGACCCTCTCGGGAACGATGATGAAACTCCATCAGAGCGTTACGAAGCCGTGACATTGCGGACAACGTCCCGAGTAAGTAAGCGAACGAGCGAAGGAATCCACAGAGGAGCGTTTGCGCCCGTGACAGATTGCACTTTCTGGCGAGGTTTCCGGGACCTGCGAGATGAAGGGCGATGAGTCACAGCCCCGGGCTCCGCTCTTACTTTGAATTAAAAAACTGAACACCAATGCTGCAATGCTGTTCCGTTTTCGCTCAAAATAGATTCCAATAGAGATCCAAACACACATATTGGGAACGTTTACTTGGAAATGTCCTCAGAACCAAATATATAAATGTGGGTCCCAGCCTATGCCACACGAGCTCAGAACCTTTTCAAGTGTTCCTTTAAGGAGGCTGAACTTCCATGAGTGTGGTTTTAATTGGTAATTGGTCATTAACTAATGAAAGACATAAAATGCCTGGTAATTATCAGCAGTCCGTCGCATTACAGCCGCCTGTTGGCTGAGCGTTTAATATTGTTTTTTTAATTTGTTTAATATTTCCGCGGGTCTGAACAGCTCGGCAATGAATGCACTCTTTAAAAAGGAGTACTATTTGTCTCTTAAATATCACAGGAGAAATGCTAGAATGATAGAAATTAACAGAAGGGATGGGTGAAAGAGGGAGAGAGAGAGAGGGGGGGAGATACACCTGTCCACATGGCAGAGCCGTCACATGACAGTACCCTCTACCAATGGCCAATGCAAAAGAGAGAGCCAGAGGGAGAGAGAGAGGGAAGGGGAGAGTCAAAGGTGAAATGGTGAAAGGAGGAGAGTGAGAGAGGATGAGAAAATGATAGAGGACGAAAGAGTAAGACGGGGCAAGAGAAAGAGGAAAAAAGAAAGTGAACGAGGGAGTAAGGTAAATTAAAAGAGAGAGTGACAGGTGAGAATCTGAGAGAGTGAGAAGAAAGAAAGAGAGAAGCTGAGAGAGAGAGAGATAAGATGGAAGAAGAGAGAGAGAGAGACAGAGAAAGCAAATGGAAGAGTGAAGTTCAGAGAGAAAGAGAAGATGGAAGAAAGAGACAAGGCAAAAGAGAGAAAGAAAGAGAGAGAGCACGAGAGAGAGAAAGAAAGAGAGAGAGCACGAGAGAGAGAAATCAAAAGTTACAGAGGGTCAGTACTACTTCTGCTGGTTCATCAATCCAAATGCATATCGACTTAAAAGCATGGTTGAATTATCATTCTACATGGCTGATGTTCTAGTGTATGGACAGCAAGTGCGTGTCATTACATTAACTTATCTTATTGTTGAATCTCCAGTGGATTCCCATGCAGAAATATGCAATAAACAAAAAGTAATTTAATTTACAACATAAGGACTTGTTAGCTGTAATTTATTCTGTGGTTTGGGGTTAGGCATTTGAATTTCTATTACAAATCGAGGGTTGTTATGAGCCTGGTATGGGTTTCAAATTTAATTTAGAATTATTAAAGAAATCCCGCTAACATAGTTACCCATCTGCCTTCCAGTGTTCATCGGTGATGACATCATTAGATGCGGGCACATCAATGTTAAAGTTAATTAGCGTCAAGTCTGTGTGCACGTGGGATGGATTTATTGATGACTGGCCCTGTGTAAGTGTTCGCTGTTAAAGCCATTTAAATCTACGGGCTTTTATAGGTAGCACGGGTGCTATACTGTATATACAGTCTGTTATCTTGATGCATTTTGAACCCCATGCGAGAGGTACATCTCACTGCCTATAGGGGGCATATAGGGGGAAATTTAAACAATGAAAGCAAGAAACAGAATTAAAAGGTAGATCTAAACCACAAGTGTATTGATTTAGCCAGGAATGCAAAGATGAGACTTGTCAACCGCTCGCTAAAATTGAACAGAGGACAACCGTTTGGCCATATAATCAGACCATTACCATGCCGCTGTAATAAGTGTTTCTCTCATGAGCGGGAGATTTGTATCTTCACATTTAACTGAAAGTGTACAAAAGCAGACGTGGAAACAACGTTAGAACCAAAGCCGAATAAATATAAAAAAGGGTTCAGGGAGAGTGTGTTTAATGACTGAACACACAGAGGTCGCTGAGTGTCTGCTGGACTGTTTCAGTATCACATGCACTAGAAAACATCTTGGTTCCAATTGCATGGACGTCAGGAAACTCACCTCACTTTGTTTTGTGTTTTTTTTAGCCTCAGTGAAGTCAGTGGTTCTGGTATAGCAGCTGGGTTGAGCAGTGGATGTTTGGAGGAGTCACTAATCGCAGTAGTAGCTCATTGGAGTAATGGCACATTGGGACAGTGACTGGTTGGAGTAATGGCACATTGGAGCAGTGACTGGTTGGAGTAATGGCACATTGGGGCAGTGACTGGTTGGAGTAATGGCACATTGGGGCAGTGACTGGTTGGAGTAATGGCACATTGGGGCAGTGACTGGTTGGAGTAATGGCACATTGGGGCAGTGACTGGTTGGAGTAATGGCACATTGGGGCAGTGACTGGTTGGAGTAATGGCACATTGGGGCAGTGACTGGTTGGAGTAATGGCACATTGGGGCAGTTACTGGTTGGAGTAATGGCACATTGGGGCAGTGACTGGTTGGAGTAATGGCACATTGGGGCAGTGACTGGTTAGAGTATTGGCACATTGGGACAGTGACTGGTTGGAGTAATGGCACATTGGGGCAGTTACTGGTTGGAGTAATGGCACATTGGGGGCAGTGACAGGTTGGAGTAATGGCACATTGGGGCAGTGACTGGTTGGAGTAATGGCACATTGGGGGCAGTGACAGGTTGGAGTAATGGCACATTGGGGGCAGTGACTGGTTGGAGTAATGGCACATTGGGGCAGTGACTGGTTGGAGTAAAGGCACATTGGGACAGTGACTGGTTGGAGTAATGGCACATTGGAGTAGTGGTTGGTTGGAGTATTGGCACATTGGGACAGTGACTGGTTGGAGTAATGGCACATTGGGGCAGTGACTGGTTGGAGTAATGGCACATTGGGGCAGTGACTGGTTGGAGTAAAGGCACATTGGGGCAGTGACTGGTTGGAGTAAAGGCACATTGGGACAGTGACTGGTTGGAGTAATGGCACATTGGAGTAGTGGTTGGTTGGAGTATTGGCACATTGGGACAGTGACTGGTTGGAGTAATGGCACATTGGGGCAGTGACTGGTTGGAGTAATGGCACATTGGAGTAGTGGTTGGTTGGAGTATTGGCACATTGGGACAGTGACTGGTTGGAGTAATGGCACATTGGGGCAGTGACTGGTTGGAGTAATGGCACATTGGAGCAGTGACTGGTTGGAGTAATGGCACATTGGGGGCAGTGACTGGTTGGAATAATGGCACATTGGGGCAGTGACTGGTTGGAGTAATGGCACATTGGGGCAGTTACTGGTTGGAGTAATGGCACATTGGAGCAGTGACTGGTTGGAGTAATGGCACATTGGGGCAGTGACTGGTTGGAGTAATGGCACATTGGGGCAGTGACTGGTTGGAGTAATGGCACATTGGGGGCAGTGACTGGTTGGAGTAATGGCACATTGGGGCAGTGACTGGTTGGAGTAAAGGCACATTGGGACAGTGACTGGTTGGAGTAATGGCACATTGGAGTAGTGGTTGGTTGGAGTATTGGCACATTGGGACAGTGACTGGTTGGAGTAATGGCACATTGGGGCAGTGACTGGTTGGAGTAATGGCACATTGGGGCAGTGACTGGTTGGAGTAAAGGCACATTGGGGCAGTGACTGGTTGGAGTAAAGGCACATTGGGACAGTGACTGGTTGGAGTAATGGCACATTGGAGTAGTGGTTGGTTGGAGTATTGGCACATTGGGACAGTGACTGGTTGGAGTAATGGCACATTGGGGCAGTGACTGGTTGGAGTAATGGCACATTGGAGTAGTGGTTGGTTGGAGTATTGGCACATTGGGACAGTGACTGGTTGGAGTAATGGCACATTGGGGCAGTGACTGGTTGGAGTAATGGCACATTGGAGCAGTGACTGGTTGGAGTAATGGCACATTGGGGGCAGTGACTGGTTGGATTAATGGCACATTGGGGCAGTGACTGGTTGGAGTAATGGCACATTGGGGCAGTTACTGGTTGGAGTAATGGCACATTGGAGCAGTGACTGGTTGGAGTAATGGCACATTGGGGCAGTGACTGGTTGGAGTAATGGCACATTGGAGCAGTGACTGGTTGGAGTAATGGCACATTGGGGCAGTGACTGGTTGGAGTATTGGCACATTGGGGCAGTTACTGGTTGGAGTAATGGCACATTGGGGCAGTGACTGGTTGGAGTAATGATACATTGAGGCAGTGACTGGTTGGAGTAATGGCTCATTGGGGCAGTTACTGGTTGGAGTAATGGCACATTGGGGCAGTGACTGGTTGGAGTAATGGCTCATTGGGGCAGTGACTGGTTGGAGTAATGGCACATTGGGGCAGTTACTGGTTGGAGTAATGGCACATTGGGGCAGTGACTGGTTGGAGTAATGGCACATTGGGGCAGTGACTGGTTGGAGTAATGATACATTGAGGCAGTGACTGGTTGGAGTAATGGCACATTGGGGCAGTGACTGGTTGGAGTAATGGCACATTGGGGCAGTGACTGGTTGGAGTATTGGCACATTGGGGCAGTTACTGGTTGGAGTAATGGCACATTGGGGCAGTGACTGGTTGGAGTAATGATACATTGAGGCAGTGACTGGTTGGAGTAATGGCTCATTGGGGCAGTTACTGGTTGGAGTAATGGCACATTGGGGCAGTGACTGGTTGGAGTAATGGCTCATTGGGGCAGTGACTGGTTGGAGTAATGGCACATTGGGGCAGTTACTGGTTGGAGTAATGGCACATTGGGGCAGTGACTGGTTGGAGTAATGATACATTGAGGCAGTGACTGGTTGGAGTAATGGCACATTGGGGCAGTGACTGGTTGGAGTAATGGCTCATTGGGGCAGTTACTGGTTGGAGTAATGGCACATTGGGGCAGTGACTGGTTGGAGTAATGATACATTGAGGCAGTTACTGGTTGGAGTAATGGCACATTGGAGCAGTGACTGGTTGGAGTAATGGCACATTGGGGCAGTGACTGGTTGGAGTAATGGCACATTGGAGCAGTGACTGGTTGGAGTAATGGCACATTGGGGCAGTGACTGGTTGGAGTATTGGCACATTGGGGCAGTTACTGGTTGGAGTAATGGCACATTGGGGCAGTGACTGGTTGGAGTAATGATACATTGAGGCAGTGACTGGTTGGAGTAATGGCTCATTGGGGCAGTTACTGGTTGGAGTAATGGCACATTGGGGCAGTGACTGGTTGGAGTAATGGCTCATTGGGGCAGTGACTGGTTGGAGTAATGGCACATTGGGGCAGTTACTGGTTGGAGTAATGGCACATTGGGGCAGTGACTGGTTGGAGTAATGGCACATTGGGGCAGTGACTGGTTGGAGTAATGATACATTGAGGCAGTGACTGGTTGGAGTAATGGCACATTGGGGCAGTGACTGGTTGGAGTAATGGCACATTGGGGCAGTGACTGGTTGGAGTATTGGCACATTGGGGCAGTTACTGGTTGGAGTAATGGCACATTGGGGCAGTGACTGGTTGGAGTAATGATACATTGAGGCAGTGACTGGTTGGAGTAATGGCTCATTGGGGCAGTTACTGGTTGGAGTAATGGCACATTGGGGCAGTGACTGGTTGGAGTAATGGCACATTGGGGCAGTGACTGGTTGGAGTAATGGCACATTGGGGCAGTTACTGGTTGGAGTAATGGCACATTGGGGCAGTGACTGGTTGGAGTAATGATACATTGAGGCAGTGACTGGTTGGAGTAATGGCACATTGGGGCAGTGACTGGTTGGAGTAATGGCTCATTGGGGCAGTTACTGGTTGGAGTAATGGCACATTGGGGCAGTGACTGGTTGGAGTAATGATACATTGAGGCAGCGATTGGTTGGAGTAATGGCTCATTGGGGCAGTTACTGGTTGGAGTAATGGCACATTGGGGCAGTGACTGGTTGGAGTAATGGCACATTGGGGCAGTGACTGGTTGGAGTAATGATACATTGGGGCAGTGACTGGTTGGAGTAATGATACATTGGGGCAGTGACTGGTTGGAGTAATGATACATTGGGGCAGTGACTGGTTGGAGTAATGGCACATTGGGGCAGTTACTGGTTGGAGTAATGGCACATTGGGGCATCCTACAGGGATCAGTGACACAGTTATACATGCAAGCACGCACACATTGATTCCAACCGTGAGATTCTTGCATGCCGTCATACTGTGTGTGTGTTCGTGTGTCTGTTTGTGCATGTGCGTGTGTGCGTGCTCCTTCTTAACACACACGCATGCACACATATGCACAAACAGACACACACTCACACACAGTATGATGGCATGCAAGAATCTCACAGTTAGAATCAATTCCACTTAAAATATGTCAATTCAGGAAACAAACTGAAATGTAATTAATGATGTAATGTAATAATGATGTAACGTAATTAATGATGTAATGTAATTAATACACTGAAAAATGCACACGAGGTTCCGTGCAGATTTTTCAATTCATTAATTGAATTTCACTTCCCAAATTAACCGAACTTGAGTAGAATTGAGCCCAACCCTGAAGGATATGAAATATTGTATGCACACTCATGTGCAAACAAGAACAAACATACTCGGAGAGAGAGAGAGCAGGGAGGGGGCGGGGGACTATTCTCACAGTTGTAGACTTAGAGTGGATTACATCACTCGAGAAAGTAAAAGCCAGTGATCTGCAGTTCTCTCAGAAACCTGGCCCCAGAATCCCAAAATCTCAGTCTATGGGACTTATGATCGCAGCTGCCTATATAAAACATGTTCTCATTAACATGACCCACATCAGTCCCCACTGTCTGGATATGAGGAATATTGTGCGTCAATGTTCCATATAAAAACAAAGACCAACGCTATTTATATACAGCAAATTAAATATTTATATACTGTCACCCATTCTCATGTCTCAGCATTCACCCAAATCCCACTGTCTGGCTTGTGTATTTCAACATGAGAGCTGTCAAAAAAATCAATGTGCCGAAGAAAATGTTTCGGAATTGTGAAAACACGCAATGCACAACATTTACGCTCGAGAAGAAAAGACAGTGGAGAGAGGCTGCCCCTTACACACAGTGACCTTCTTTAAAAGCTGTGTCTGTCAAGGTCACGAGATTGGGACATTCGCCAGCTTCCCTGAACACAACACTAATCTGACAACTTGGCACCGAGCACTATGACTCACTTAAAGAAAACAAAAACAACACTACATAAATGAACAGCAATATAACCTATCTGCCCACACACTCAAATTTGTCCCAGTTCTTCAGGGTAAGATAGATTAGCCTTGTCATTTTTTCATCCCTGACAGACCTGTTGTAAATCACTCAAAACATATTTGAATTCCCTACATTTTGGAAATTCCCAAACGACATTAGCACGCTTGCCCCCATTCTAGCAGCATTTATAGCAGTATGCAAATGCCTGCGTCAATCTCCGTACATTCAGGAGAGCGTAGGGTAGCACGTGCACCCCTGGGAGGCTACGCTACCCACCAGGACTCAATTTGGGGCCTCGGGACGCCTCAGGACGCCTCGGTACACTGGGAACGCGCGGTGAGTCAGACGCAGCACGAAAACAAGCGCGCCGTGAAGTGATTCTTCACGCTGCGCCTCTGTCTGACTGGGGCTCCTTATTGTTCTCATTTTCCTTTGGCGAGGGAATAATATCCCGTCAGTCGGGTGTGTAGTCTGAATTTTAAAACCCCCTGAATAGGCAAGGCAATAATCAGAGTATTCTCGTCTTAACTCCCCTGTAGGCTGGCGCTCCAGACATTCAGCCGTCCACGGGCGTGTTTGAGTTTGGCTTTGGTTACAATGTTATATCCACATGCATTTAAGCACTTCACACAGACGACCCAAATGCTAATATTTACCTCGATAAAAGCGTGGAAAAAGCAAACCCAATTTCACCTTGGATTGGCAGAATTTCAAACACATGTAGGCTATTGGAAAGACTGTATGTATGATGCAATTCTTTGTAACAATGTCCATATTTTTTAAATCTTTTTATTATTATAGTATTGTTATTTTGTGTCAGAATTCAGACAGAGGGTGGAGAGGCATTAACCCTTTGAAGAGTAGGTTTTTTGGAATGTTTTTTTTAACAAAATTCTAAGTCTGTGTTCTAGAACTCCATTACTACCAGTAGTGCCGGTTACATCCGTATTAGAACGTTCAGTTAAGAACATTTACAGATTTGCTATCTTACGCCTTAAAGAGTTACAGGTGTGGCTTTTGTCATTATAACGGAGGATAGAACGCTTAGCAACCTACCGGGCCTGCAGTACAGTACGATTATTTGAAGCTAATTGTCCAGATGTGATCTAAGAATATGTAGCGCCAAGATGCCATTCAGATGTGCAGTGGAGCCGAAGAACTGAGTTGCAACAGCAGGGTACCGTCCTCCCCTACGCTGCTGGTGAATTTGGTACAGCCCTGTGTCTCTGCATCCATGTTCTGTCCAATGAGATAGGATCACCCTGTCCCACAGAAGCCTACGTCTTTCAAGCCTTTTGAGTGATAATATTTGCAGAGTAATTAAAGATTCTCCATCCAAGGCCTGCGATATATTTCACACTTATATCTTGGCGTTCCCACTTGCCGGGCAGATTGACGTCAGAAGTGAGAGCTCTGCAGCAAGGGGCCCAGCCTTTGGGAAATGTGGGAATGTTGCCGCATTGTGTTGTGTGGGAGACCCAAGATGTGATTCCCGCATTTTCCTCAACAAGTCATTCGGCTCACAATACCGTGGGGACATTTCTAATCTAATATGAGAGCTGAAATTGCGTGCAAGTGTCCAATAGCTCCACAGCTCTTATGAATATCAGAGCTTGAGGTCCATTGGGTGCTCTAGGTCACATGGTTTGGTCTGTGGCTTGCAGGGTTGGGCTGTGTCCAAATCAGAGTCCAATCTACTGCATCCTGTTTACTGTGTGCAAGCATACTGTATACTGCTGTGCTTACTGCATACTGTTTACTGACATGCAGTATGTGAAAAATATCCTCCATACTATTATCAGTGCAAACCCGGAAATAAGTACAGGTGCAGCTCAAAAAATTTGAATATCATGAAAAAGTTCAATATTTTTTGTCACTCATGTCAGAAAGTGAAACTCATATATTATATAGATTCATTACACATAGTGAAATATTTCAAGCCTTTATTTCTTGTAATTTTGATGATTATGGCTTACAGCTAATGAAAACCCAAATTCAGTGTCTCAGAAATTAGAATATTACATAAGATCAATAAAAAAGGATATTTTAAAGAGAAATGTCAGCCTTCTGAAAAGTATGTTCATTTCTATGCACTCAATACTTGGTTGGGGCTCCTTTTGCATGAATTACTGCCTCAATGCGGCGTGGCATGGAGGCGATCAGCCTGTGGCACTGCTGAGGTGTAATGGAAGCCCAGGTTGCTTTGATAGCGGCCTTCAGGTCGTCTGTATTGTTGGGTCTGGTGTCTCTCCTCTTCCTCTTGGTTCAGGTCAGGCGAGTTTGCTGGCCAATCAAGCACAGTAATACCATGGTCATTGAACCAGCTTTTGGTACTTTTGGCAGTGTGGGCAGGTGCCAAGTCCTGCTGGAAAATGAAATCAGCATCTCCATAAAGCTTGTCAGCAGAAGGAAGCATGAAGTGCTCTAAAATTTCCTGGTAGATGGCTGCGTTGACTGTGGACTTCAGAAAACACAGTGGACCAAAACCAGCAGATGACATGGCACCCCAAATCATCACTGACTGTGGAAACTTCACACTGGACTTCAAGCAACGTGGATTCTGTGCCTCTCCACTCTTCCTCCAGACTCTGGGACCTTGATTTCCAAATGAAATGCAAAATTTACTTTAATCTGAAAAGAGGACTTTGGACCACTGAGCAACAGTCCAGTTCTTTTTCTCCTTAGCCCAGGTAAGACGCTTCTGACGTTGTCTCAGGAGTGGCTTGACACGAGGAATGCAACATTTGTAGCCCATGTCCTGGATTCGTCTGTACGTGGTGGCTCTTGAACCACTGACTCCAGCCTCAGTCCACTCCTTGTGAAGCTCCCCCAAATTCTTGAATGGATTTTGCTTGACAATCCTCTAAAGGCTGCGGTTATCCCTGTTGCTTGTGCACCTTTTCCTACCACACTTTTTCCTTCCACTCAACTTTCTATGAATATGCTTGGATACAGCACTCTGTGAACAACCAGCTTCTTTTTAGCAATGACCTTTTGTGGCTTACCCTCCTTGTTGAGGGTGTCAATGACTGTCTTCTGGACATCTGTCAAGTCAGCAGTCTTCCCCATGATTGTGTAGCCTACTGAACCAGACTGAGAGACCATTTAAAGGCTCAGGAAACCTTTGCAGGTGTTTTGAGTTAATTAGCTGATTAGAGTGTGACACCATGAGTTTCCAATATTGAACTTTTTCACAATATTCTAATTTTCTGAGACACTGAATTTGGGTTTTCATTAGCTGTAAGCCATAATCATCAAAATTACAAGAAATAAAGGCTTGAAATATTTCACTCTATGTGTAATGTATCTATATAATATATGAGTTTCACTTTCTGAAATGTGACAAAAAATATTGAACTTTTTCAAGATATTCAAATTTTTTGAGCTGCACCTGTATATCATCCGGGGATATTAAGAACACACAATTTTCAGAACTGTGACGGCCACATACTGAACAGATTTTTTTTAAAGTATACTCAACTGGCATACTCAATAGTAGGCAAGTACGCTGATTCTGATTCTAAGGCAGTCTGCACTAAGGCAGGGGCATTTAACTCATGCTATTTGGCAGCTCAGGTATGATTTTACCCCCGCAGAGGTACACCTCAGCCATCTGTCTCGCCCAGAAAAGCACCAGAGAGAGAGGCACAAAGACGCACTACCCACAGATACCGTTTCCGGACTGATTTCCGAATGACGCTGACCCCACACTGATTTGGGAAACCGCAAACACCGTTCCTACACTCATTCAGAAATTGAAAAAAAAATTCCCAATTTGAATCCATATATGATTTCACTGGTTTCAGATATGATTTTACTGGTTTCAGATATGATTTTACTGGTTATGTGTCTGTACATGAAGCACAATCATTCTGGACAGGTTTGGAGAATCAGTTCACGTTTTTGCTTCCAATTTAATTTAAAATAATTTCTCACTGATATAGTGTGACTAGGCTCTGCTCTTGGTGGGATTTTAGGAGGTCAGACAGCCAGCGATTGTTACTTATGGACCCCTACTGTGAAAGATTATAGGAGACTGACTATGAGAGCCATCATCGCAGTGTTAGAGCTTAATTCTAACAGAACAGAACAGAATCAGGTTGTGACCCACAACCACCCCCAATGGTATACCTTCTGTGCCCTTCACTTCATCTGTCAATCATGTCAGAATACAAATAATATGATCAGAGTCCATGCATTCATAGATTATCAAAACATACAGAAATTTCAGGTTGATTTTACTTTGCCGTCCTCACATATATTATTATAATAACATATTATTTCAACAGCTCAAACAGACAAACAAGACAGAGAATAATCTATAGCCTGGAATTTCAATAGGGGGCCCTTGAAGGTTTTGTAGGGGGTGTCTGGCCAGACTTCATATGCATTGACTATACTCAGATTTTGGAAAATATTGGGTGGCAGTGTAGTATAGTGGTTAAAGAACTGGCCTTGTAACCGAAAGGTTGCAGGTTCGAATCCCAGGTAGGACACTGCCGTTGTACCCTTGAGCATGGTACTTAACTTGAATTGCTTCAGTATATATCTAGATGGATAACATGTAAAATCAAATAAAAAACGCTAACAAAGTTGTATAAGTCGCTCTGGATAAGAGCGTCTGCTAAATGCCTGTAATGTAATGTAATGTATTTAAAAATATAAAACTTATGATGGGGGGCCCCTGGGTGGGTCATAAAAGGTTGGATGGATCATAAAAGGTTGATCTATAGCATATACAGTAGTCAAGGGTGACTCAGTTCAGCCAGTAGGACAGCACTTTAAAATGACCGTACACAATGTGAAACCGCAGCCATATCATATCACAGCTATATGACTTTATTAGGCTGCTTTATAGTACTTCTATAGTACTTGATTTCTGCTTTCTATTTAACTTGTGTTTTTTGCTATTTTATAGTTCAGAATGTATAGCTGACTGTGTTCTAGATTCAATGTTCATTACTTGCGATAGCTCCTACGTTGTGAGAAAGTTGTGCTTTGTCGGATCTGCTTGGTAGTCGTGTCAATGACTTTCAATACGCACTTATTGTACGTCACTTTGGAGAAAAGCGTCTGCCAAATTATTGTATTGTAATGTAATGTTTATGGCTAATGGGATAAACCTCTTCTGATGGGTTTTTCCCTGGTACTGCAGGGTTGCCTGTTAAGGTGATAGAATCACACTGGGTTCATGACCCCTCCACCAGTGGGGGATTATGGGGGGATTTACAGGGTTTTTACCCACTGCTGTTTAAATGCAATGATAAAAATCTGGCGACCTCATGACAGGATCACACGCGCCAACTGGTGACCATGACAGCATCACATGGGCCAGGGAGACAGCAGCCAGGCCAATCAGGCGATGCCGCTGTAGCTTTGGCAACGGAATTAATCACAGTGCAGAACACAGTGAGACATTCTGGCAAATGCAATACACTAACATCTATAAACCTGTTCTAATATCATTAAAATGCTGTGTTCTCAGCAATATCTAATGCCCTAATATTTGTAATCTCTATGGCGACAGTCTTTTGTGATTTTGCTGAACTGTAAAATATGAAGGGCACACCGAAGGGTAATTATATTTCAGCATGAGAAAACACAAAAATCACTCTTTAGTAAATAAACATCAATTTCAGCCTCTGTTCGTTGACCTATTACATGGCATGACTAGACAGTTCACTACACCTGCACTTTCGAAACATAAAAAATCTAAAATCAAATGTCATGATCTTGAATACCCACCCGGGTCTGTAGGCCTGTACCCCATCCCTGCAGCGTCCGCCGTCAGTTTTCAGAGAGCACCTGCAAAGCGCACGTTCTCCTCCATAGAAAGTTCTGGAAGGCGCCGCTTCTTCACACTCTACAGCCCACCTTCAGAGCGCCACGGCCACTCACTGCACTGGTGTAGAGGGGCACCACATGAGGGGTGGAAGGTTTGGGGGATTCCAAGGGCTCTGACTGACAGGGGCCCCCCAAAAAATTGCGCTGTAATTGTGGAGAGAATGGGGTGGCCTGTGGTGGTGGGGCCCAAAATCCCTGGTGGCACCTCTGCTTGTGGAGAACCCTGCAGTACGCTTAGTCACATTTAACCATTCAGCTGAGGCTCTTATTCACAGCTTACATTATTTTTACACACAGTCCATATATTCAGCGGGATATTCACTAGGAATATAAGTTAAGTGACTTGGTCGAGAGTACAAGGGCAACGCTGCTTTAATCAAACCTAAAACTTCAGGGTTACAAGCACAGTTGCCCAACCTGTTGGAGTACATTTATGACTCTGAATGTCCACCGCTTTTAGGTTTGTAGCAGGACAAGCTGGCGCAATGCCGGATATCTTAACTCAGCCTAAACCAAAATAGATTGTCAGCACTTGTGTCAAAATTTGTGATTGTACAAGTGATGTTCTGTCAAATTAAATTAGTTACAGAAGTATGTTTGCATGTGTCAATTTCCTTACTGTTCAAGTGCATTTGTAAGTCACCAAAATTATGATAATCTCACCACCTCCTGGAAAACACATTTCAGAAGTTTAAAAGGTACATAAAATTTGTTTTGATTTAGTTGTCCATTTATTTGTAGTCTTTCTGTGTTTGCTGAAGTGTGGCGGCGGTGTAGGGGTTAGGAACACCGTGTGCATTCTGACAGGAGGAGAGACACAGGCAGTATTAGTCATTAACCCCCTGGTTCTGCATTTAACCCTTGGAAGAGTAAGTTTTTTTGGAATGTTTAAAAAAATAAAAATAATAATAATAATAATTTATTCTAAGCCAGTGTTCTAGAACTCCATTGCTTTCAATTACCAGTAGTGATCGTTACATCAGCATTAGAATGTTCAGTTAAAAACATTCCAATGGAATGTTCAGTTAAGAACATTCTAATTTACACCTCAAAGGGTTAACAAATGCAGATTGGTTTTCCTCGGCGGCACACCATCTGCTGCACCGCGGAAGGGGAGAGCGGGGCCGCAAAAGGCTGTCCAACCGGCCTGCCGGGCCAGCACCGGGCCGGTGCCCGTAGCGCTCCAAGCATCCCACCTCAATGCTCCCTGGAGCCCTTTGCTATTGGAGCATAGCGGAGAGTTATCCAAAAGGTCACTCGTCAAGAAGCGGGTCAATTCAAAACAAAGAGCTTGTCTGGCCGAGTATCACCACAACATTCTGACTAAGAAGAAATATGGAAAAAAGAACCCTGAAAATGTAATATTCAGCACCACTTTCTTTCCGCCTCTGATTCTGCCCTTCCATACATTTTAAATAGGCTTTATTAACATGACCTTAAGCAACACAGGAACTCTGCGGGGTGGGAGTATGAATCTGATGAAAGCCATTTTTGTAATTTTTTTAAAAGCCTAATAAAGCAAGAATGAGTGTTGTGCCTTTACAGAAATCGTATTTTGTTAAGGTCACGCTAATAAAGCCATATTCCGTCTGCGAAATACTGCAATTTTTAATGATTATATATGCTAAATCAAATCATTAAAACAGAGAATAGACACATTTACTTTCATTCCATTCCACCTCTCTCTCTCTCTCTGTATTGTAGGTTGTAGGTGGCTGAGATGGGAGTTTCTCTAGGGTGGATGAGCGCCTCCTTGTGGCCGCTGCTGCTACAGCTGCTCTGCGCTGCCCTCTGCTGCCTGGGTCGTCCGTTCGGACAGCCGACGCCGATGCCCACGGTCAACGTGGCGGTGGTGTTCAGCGGCTCCGCCTACCAGACGGAGATCAAGGGCCGGCTGAGCCGCGAGAACTTCCTGGACCTGCCGTTGGAGGTGAACCCCATCACGGTGCTGGTGAACAACACCAACCCCGGCACGCTGCTGACGCGGATCTGCGACACGCTGGCCGCCAACCGCGTCCACGGCGTCGTCTTCGAGGACAACATCGGCTCGGAGGCCGTGGCGCAGATCCTGGACTTCATATCCGCCCAGACGGGAGTACCCATCGTGGGCATCAGCGGCGGGTCCGCCGTCGTCCTGCCATACAAGGTCAGTGTCGAGCGCCCGGGCACGGGCCAGCGTGCCAGAATCAAGAGCCGCCATTTTGGCTCTGGAGCCGGTGTCTCCGCATCAGAACCGGACCGTTAGTATCAGAACCACAGCTTTCTGCACTGATTCCAGCATTTCGGATCCAGCGTGGGGTCCGGACTCCGGACTGCATCAAATCTACAGAAAACAACATTGTATAAACGTTATAGGATTCACCAGATATGACTGTCTGACCTTGTGAGCAGGAGCGTAAGACTGACAATGCTAAAGCAAACGGGTTAATCAAGACTAAAAGCCTGTCGCATGAGTGATGTATGGCCCAGGTTAATGATTTACTCTGAACTAGACCTGTGTTCCTGGTTACCGCTGACAGACTGACGATAGCCTAAAATTCCCACCGCCACATCCGCGACTGAGCGTTTACGTTTAGCTTTCGTTCCCATTCAACCCGGGCTGCTTTAGGGAGAGAGATTCCCCCACATTGATGTTGGGACGCCTGGGTGAATCGCAGCCTTTAGAAAGACTAGGAAAGAACGATAAACAGCACTGGTTCACAGACACAGAATCACACTGCAGAGTGCAGAAGGGGGAAGCGGCCATAATTAAATAAAATCGTTGCGCATGCAAGCCGCCCCGGTATTAGCTTCTCTCACGCGAAGGAAGGCCGAAGCCGTAAATACAGCCAGCTGTTGGAATGCAGCGGGTGCAACCAGCAGCACAAAGTCCATTTGAGTGTGATGGGCGTAACACAGTTTTATTATTTTGATGCAAATTACTGTGCAGAGGGAGTGAAGAAGATTCGATGGAAGGAGGGGGGGGGGGGTTTCCAATCTGCAACAATAAACAAAACGTTTGGGCTGGGAAATGAGAAACGATAAAGCAGAAGACTGACCTCCTGCTGTGAATACAGGACGAGCTTGGGACTGTAATGTTTAATCAGCGTTGTTCATTTCTACAGAAACGGCAATCTGCTCAAATTTTACGGGCAACAGAGATTTGACGAGTGGAAAATATGAAGCCTGTCCGCCATGTTCAATTTTCATTATCCCATCTGTCCCCCTTCTGTCTCTTTCTGTCTCCTTGTGTCTCTCATTGTCTCCTTCTGTCTCCTGCTGTCTCCTGCTGTCTCTCACTGACTCCTTATGTCTCTCATTGTCTCCTTCTGTCTCTCACTGACTCCTTCTGTCTCTCACTGTCTCCTTCTGTCTCTCACTGTCTTCTTCTGTTTCTCACAGTCTCCTTATGTCTCTCATTGTCTCCTGCTGTCACTTACTGTCTCTCATTGTCTCCTGCTGTCACTTACTGTCTCTCATTGTCTCTTTATGTCTCATTCTGTCTCCTTCTGTCTCCCTATGTTTCTCACGGTCTCCTTCTGTTTCTCACGGTCTCCTTATGTCTCTCTCGGTCTCCTTATGTCTCTCACGGTCTCCTTATGTCTCTCACGGTCTCCTTATGTCTCTCATTGTCTCCTTCTGTTTCCTGCTGTCTATCAATGTCTCCCTCTGTCTCTCACAGTCTCCTTCTGTTTCTCACAATCTCCTTATGTCTCTCATAGTCTCCTGCAGTCTCTTCACTGTCTCCTTATGTCTCATTCTGTCTACTTCTGTCTCCTGTTTTTCACAATCGCCTTCTGTCTCTCTCTCGGTCTCCTTCTGTCTCCTTCTGTCTCTTTCTGTCTACCTCTGTTTCTCTCTGCCTCTCTCTGTCTCTCATTGTTTCCCTCCATTTCACCCAATATCTTAATTATGTCCCTTTTCTATGGCTCCTACTTGTAAGCAAAGAAAGTGCATCACAAAAATATCAGGTTCAGGTTTTTTCATTTTATTTTCTGGAGGTGAGGGGGGTGTAATCAATTTGCTGTGTGAAATTTAAATGGAACTCATTTAATGGGAAAATAAACTCAGGGAAAAACAGTTCAGTTGGATTTACCAAGCACATGAAATGAATCCTCGCTAAGGCAATCGACTGAACTTTGAGTATGGTTCGTTCATAACACTGAAAACAAATTGCTTTTTTTATTTCTTGATGATGTCTGTATTAAAATCTCAAATGAGCGTTAACGTTATAAAATTCAGCATAATTTGTTTGCACTTCAGTAGTACAACCAGCTGCCATTCTTATTCTCTCTTAGTTATTATTATTATTATCTGTCAAATAGATTAATTTACAGAAATAAATTTAGTAATCTGAGCCCAAAAAACAGCAGTAGTAAATACCTGCTGAAATAACTGTAATTATCTGATCTCAGAAAACACAACAGTTAATCACAACAAGATAAATGAGAAAATTAATAAAGTATTAAAAAAGTGCAATTACCTAAGGTTGGCAGCTGAAATTGAAAATGACTTGTTTATCTCTATGAAAAGAGATCACACAGGCAAACATTTTCACCCTAAGAATCAAGACCGTGTGTGTGTGCTTGTGGGTGTGTGTGTGTGCGTGCGTGCGTGCGTGTGTGAGAGAGAGAGAGACTAAACATCTACCCAAAATAATATATTTGGAATTTGAATTTGGATTTGGATTTGGATTTGAATTTGAAAGACAAGGCAGAACTCCGTTTTTTAGGAAGGCCTCTAATTGGCCAGGAACAGGGGAGAAATCCGTCGCACAGGGTGGGATGGGGATCCGATTGGGTGGAAACAGGCCGGGGCACGTATGGTCTGGCGCATGTTAGGGTTTTGAAATAACAGAACTAAAAATCGATTTCACAACTTTTGTTTCTTGGAAAAGTTACCGGACCCCTGAGAGAATGAGTCAACATGTCAAGTACAGCAGCAAAGTAAACAAATGCAAACGTTTCACAATGGCCAGATCGCAGCACACCCGTTAAAAGCCCAACAGGCGTCTGCTGAATAATAGGGCTCTAATAGACGTATTCGCCTCTGTGAAGACACAAAAGCCTTTGCGTTGACCCCAAAATTTGGGTCAGTGCGCCTCGGAGATCACTTTCTCCTGTGGGAACATGGGTCATGCTGTCATTAAGGCAAAGCGCATGGATTTTTAAACGGCTGCCGAGAAACTGAGCGACCCAGTGAGTAGCGTAAATAATGACCTTTTGATTTCGCGCAAGTATGTAATTAAACGAAGCCTATTCCACAGCAAAACAATTCCCATTTTTCACTCGTCACTTTATCTCTGTTTCTCTTTCTCATTATTTCAATATATATATATCACAGACACAGGTTTAACCACCAGGTTCACAGAGATCGACAGTGTCGACAGCAGCCCAGGTAGCCGCGCTAACAGCAGCAGCAGTATCTAATGGATTCTAATCTCATTTATAAGCGCGTGCCCATACATCAAGTTCAGGTGAAAATCAAACCGCGGCGCTGTGGCTATCAGCTATCAATCACTGATTGATTAGCACTCGAGAGTCACGTTGGTGAGCAGACAGCGGGCCTGATCAATAGTAATGATGGTGGCACACACACATGCTCTGGACACACTGGCTTTCAGAAAGAAGGCTAGTCCGGGCCCGTTGTGACAGAATATTCTGCACAGGTAGAAAGCTTCTGAGGCAATTCAAGAGGGAACTCAAGTAGACAAAGCACATGATGTTGACACAAGGGAAGAGCAATTTCTCATTCTGCCCGTACCCCGTACCCCGTACCTCTAGGATGTGCTCGGTTAACCACATAACTTGTATTTATCTCACCTACACTGATTTTAAAAGTAATTTAAAAAATATATTATTATTTTCAATTGATGCTGTTTGTCATAATGGCCCCCGAAGTTGCTTCGGTCAAAAAAGTTTGTCGAATGAATAAAAGTCTGATTAATGTCCGACTGAGTAATTTTTCCCTTTGTGAGGGAAACTCCTGGATTTAAAAGCCATCTTATTTTTACAAGCATATTTATAAATTCCAAAAATTTTACAGAGCAAGGCAGAGAGCCGTCGTTGATGCAAGGCATGGACACAAGCGTCCAAAGTGGAGGATAAAAAAAAAATCATAAATCATAAAGTTTACGACCAGCAACACTGACATTCATCAAATGATGCATTTCACAACTGCTGAATCTATCTCATTCTCATAAGCCTAATTACACAGAGCAGCAGCAGCAGCAGCAGTAAAAACAGAATGGATGTGGATGTGGTGCAGAAACACCAGGGGAAAGGAATATTCTTCATTATCTGCACATAATACGACTGAATGGGATTTTCTCTCTGTTAGTGTGAGATCTGAGATCTGAGTACACTCGCTTGCTGAAACTGAAGAGTGGTGCGTATAGCTCATTTCAGACTACAGCCATGACCGAGTATGATCCCTTCACCCCTTACATCCCTGATTTGAGTCAACTTGGTCTTTTTCTCACAACCTAAAAATGAGTGAGCTCCTGAATCCCGTCACACTCATCCGACAATTTCAGGAAGTAAACCGGACGTAAACACTACAACTTTTAGTACAAGACATAGCACAGGGGTGGGCAACTCCAGTCCTGGGGGGCCGGTGTGTGTGCAGGTTTTTGCTTCCACCAGTTATCAGTTCTTTAATTAGCCCAATCCTTGACATAATCTGATATTTTAGCCACATTCCGCGATTTGAACAGACGCTGCTGAATGTTCCTGTGCCTGTATGCATGTATTGTTGCGTTTTATCGTGGTCTAATTTACGAGTAAATCGATGTTGCTTGTATGTCACTAAGTGGAAGAAACACATGGCAGGACTTTTACTTTCTGACCCCCTGGATTTTACACCTCTGCCCAGAACTGTGAAAGCACAAAGACCCAAAAATGATCAATGAACCAAATTGAAAATCAGAACAAACCCTTAATCTGACTGTTTACGCAGATCCCGGAATCCCGAGCCGCTGCACTGTTTGTATGAGACGGTACTTTACCCCTCCCGGCTCCTGTAAACTTGACCATGACCGCTGTAGGATTAGTGTGTAAATAAAGGCCTCTAATCTCTCGGAAATGCACACCACGTCTGCACTTAAACGTATTCCACTCTGAAGCGATCCGCGGCCCTGACATCCCCTCCCCACGCGCTTTGAGGTGGTCCAGCTTCCGATGTAACTCTGACAGAAAAACGAAAGCGTGGATTTTTATACACCTGCCCTGCCTACCCTTCCAATGACACAACAGACATGTGACTCACATCTAAAGACATGTGACTCACATCTGCAAACAGATCTGGCTCAGACCCTCCCCTCCATCTCATCCACCCTACTGTTATCCTCTGCTGAAACTTCTGCCACCTGAGCTTTAACACTGTCAGAAACATTTAACACTGTCAGAGACATTTAACACTGTCAGAAACATTTAACACTGTCAAAGACATTTAACACTGCCAGAAACATTTAACACTGTCAGAAACATTTAACACTGTCAGAAACATTTAACACTGTCAGAGACATTTAACACTGCCAGAGACATTTAACACTGCCAGAGACATTTAACACTGCCAGAGACATTTAACACTGTCAGAAACATTTAACACTGTCAGAAACATTTAACACTGTCAGAAACATTTAACACTGCCAGAGACATTTAACACTGTCAGAAACATTTAACACTGTCAGAAACATTTAACACTGTCAGAAACATTTAACACTGTCAGAGACATTTAACACTGTCAGAGACATTTAACACTGCCAGAGACATTTAACACTGTCAGAAACATTTAACACTGTCAGAAACATTTAACACTGTCAGAAACATTTAACACTGTCAGAAACATTTAACACTGTCAGAGACATTTAACACTGTCAGAGACATTTAACACTGTCAGAGACATTTAACACTGCCAGAGACATTTAACACTGTCAGAAACATTTAACACTGTCAGAAACATTTAACACTGTCAGAAACATTTAACACTGCCAGAGACATTTAACACTGTCAGAAACATTTAACACTGTCAGAAACATTTAACACTGTCAGAAACATTTAACACTGTCAGAAACATTTAACATTGTCAGAGACATTTAACACTGTCAGAGACATTTAACACTGCCAGAGACATTTAACACTGTCAGAAACATTTAACACTGCCAGAAACATTTAACACTGTCAGAAACATTTAACACTGTCAGAAACATTTAACACTGCCAGAGACATTTAACACTGTCAGAAACATTTAACACTGTCAGAGACATTTAACACTGCCAGAGACATTTAACACTGTCAGAAACATTTAACACTGCCAGAAACATTTAACACTGTCAGAAACATTTAACACTGTCAGAGACATTTAACACTGTCAGAAACATTTAACACTGTCAGAAACATTTAACACTGCCAGAGACATTTAACACTGCCAGAAACATTTAACACTGTCAGAAACATTTAACACTGTCAGAAACATTTTAAACTGTCACAGGCAGCACTTAACACACTCAACCCGCGTTATCCGACTCGGGTCCGCAACGCTGCTCAAGGCCCAGTATTTACGCGTGTCGGACGCGGCCTGACTGAGAGACAACCATTACCATTCCCAGAGGTACATTAACACTCCCCGAGAGCGTTAAACTAACTTAGCTCACAGAGTCAAGCAACCTGAACGCAGCGACAGCCAAATCAACAATACTCATCGTATCAGGTATAGTGTTCAGTGCCACTTGACCGGAATGGAGTGGAGAGATGGAATCTGCGTGGCAGAACTGCCTGCTGGGTAATATTCACAGCCAGGCTGCTCTGTGCCCCTGATCTCTGTACCCCTGCTAACGTAGAGCAGCTGTATTTTACCGAGTGCAATTTACAGAAGCACTTTTGTCTAGACGTAGTGGATTTTCTGTGGTCGGAACAGCAGGCGATTAAAGGCAGGAGAGGAGAAAAAAAAAAAAAAAGAGAGACAACAGGAAACACACTTGTACACACATTACTGTATGTACATTATATTATACTGCACTTACTTAGCAGATACTCTTATCCAGAGCACATTACTGCGTGCCACACACACACACACACACACACACACACACACACAGACACACTGCAGAACCCCCCCCCCCCACTCAAACACACACATACAGACACACACACAAACACAGACACACTGCAGAACCCCCCCCACTCAAACACACACACACAGCGCAATACAAGCACAAGCACACACACACACACAGCACAATACAAGCACACACACACACAAACACACACACACAGACACACTGCAGAACCCCCCTCACACACACACACACACAGCACAATACAAGCACACACACACACACACACACACACACACACAAACACACACACACAGACACACTGCAGAACCCCCCTCACTCAAACACACACACACAGCACAATACAAGCACACACACACACACACACACACACACAAACACACACACACAGACACACTGCAGAACCCCCCTCACTCAAACACACACACACAGCACAATACAAGCACACACACACACACACACACACACACAAACACACACACACAGACACACTGCAGAACCCCCCCCACTCAAACACACACACACAGCGCAATACAAGCACACACACACACACACACACACAAACACACACACACAGACACACTGCAGAACCCCCCTCACTCAAACACACACACACACAGCACAATACAAGCACAAGCACACACACACACACACACACACACACAAACACACACACACAAACACACTGCAGAACCCCCCCCCCCCCAAACACGCCGACACGTGTTTTCCCTCCGCCTTGCGGATCCCCAGCCTGAGATCTGGCGGCGCGCAGAAACACGGGGTGATAACTCCGTCTCTCTGACGGATCTTGCGCTGACAGCGAAGCGGAGACAGATTTATGGCATCTCCCTGCCGCGGCTCCGTGACTCACCTGCAGAGGAGGCCTCTCTGCCGCCCGGGCCCGACCCAGTTCTAAGAACCGCTCCCACGGGCCTCTCCACACATCAAAAAAATAAAAAACACATTGCCAAAAAAATAAATAAGGGAAACATATCCCTGAGTGAGCCGCTTTCTCCGCCTGAGCCATAAAACATGTGAGTCACCCGCCAACCCGTTGCTCGGAAATCTCTCAATCACAGCCTCTCAATGGGAATAGAAAAGTTTACTTGAGTGAGCCCGCCCTGCACCCTTCGGTATTCAGCTGGTGGCCAGAACCACACAGACACTGTCCCGCAACGGAAACCAGACCAGAGATTGAATGGCTGTCGTGACTATGCTCACAGTCTTGTCCTTTCTCAGAACCTTGGGAATGTTCCGGAACAGAGACTCCAACAGTTCTACACCCGAGTTCCCTGAGCATACACACACTCACACAAAGGACAGGTATAGAGTTTCAGGTAAAGATGTGTGTGTGTTTCTCTTCAGCGCACACACACACACACACACACACACACACACACACAAACCTGCAGCTCCATACAGAGGTAACCTCTGCATCTGTGTTCCTTAAGCATATACAAACACACTTATTAATAATAATAATACAAAAAAGAGGTAATTAAGTCAGGTTTCAGGTTTATGTTAATTAAGTTAATCTTTCCAGTGTGTGAGCCAGAATATGGGCTAAACATTAATTATGAATTATGAATTATCTATGAGGCATCTTTGTCCTAATCTTTGGGCCAAACCATGAATGACAGAGGGGTCTGTTATGACCTTGCTGCGCCTTTGTTGTGGGTTCAGTTAATCTGCTCATCTGATTGGAGCACATAATGCAGGGGAGTGGCGTTACTGAGCAGGAAGTTGCAACAATTTACACAACTCTTTTTAAACAGTATCCATTGATACAGCTGAATATATACCAAAGCAATATCTTGCAAAGGGTACAACGGCAGAATCAAACCTGAGACCTTTAGCTTACAAGCTCAGTTATCCTAACTGTTACACTACACTGCCGCCCCCCCCCCCCCCCCCAAAGTGTTCCCAATGAAGACTGATGCTCTGTTTCTGGTTTTGACATGGTCCAGTCTCCCTGCGAGCGCCCTCGATAACCAACGACCCATAAATCCACTCTGTCCTTTTTAGAAGAGGCAGCGCAACGTGTGATTGCATCTCAAATTGATGGCTTTCTGTCCCACGGTGCATCGGCAGAGCCAGGCTTAAGCTCGGCTCTCGCTCCAAGTTCTGCTCGAAAACCGTTTTATTTAAGGCTGTAAATTACCTTTTCCAGTCTTCCTCTTTTGCGTACTTCACACTCTCATCCAATTTAAAATGCATAGTTTGAACCACAACCTTACTTAATTGGTCCATGTCTTAACCTGACCAATATACATATCACCCAGGGCATCCCCCAAGGATCTTTACTTGGACCATTGATTTTTCCCCACACCTTTGCTTGTTAGCGCATACATGCAATAACTAGTAACTGAAAGAGATTTAGCCAATTAGATTAATTAAGCCTGTAAAATTGATTCAGCTGTTTAAAATAAAGGATTAATTTATCTCCACCGCCCCCACCCCTCCCCCCAATCCGCCTTCTGCCCTTTGTAGGGTGAGGGCTCAGCTTTTCTCCAGCTGGGGTCCTCTATCGAGCAGCAGGTCAACGGCATGTTCAAGGTGATGGAGGAGTACAACTGGGACAACTTTGCGGTCATCACCAGCCTGTACCCCGGGTATGAGGCCTACGTGGACTACATTCGCTCCTTCACGGACACCAGCTACTTCCTGTGGGACCTGCAGGACGTGCTTACCTTCGACATGTCGGAGGGGATGAGCGATATCCGGGCTCGCAGGGTGCTGCAGCAGATCGACGCGCAGGTGCTGCTGGTGTACTGTTCCCACGAGGAGGCCCAGTTTCTGTTCCGCATCGCGGGCGACGTGGGGCTGCTGGGACCCGGATACATCTGGATGCTGCCCGGCATAGGGGTGGGGAACCTGGACCTGCCCCCGCCGGACAGCTTCCCCGTGGGGCTGATCAGCATCATCACGGCCCGCTGGAGGATGAGCCTCAGAAAGAGGGTGCGCGACGGAGTAGCCATCGTGGTCAAAGGGGTGCAGAGCTTCCGCAAGTACCAGGGGCCCCTGCCGGACGAGCACACCGACTGCCGGGGTCCCCCCCGTTCCCACGGCAACAACACTTTCTTTAGGTGAGCCCAGGGGGAGGGGGGGCTGGGAAGAGGGGTTGAGGAAATCGTAGCTGAGGGGAGGAACTAAGTTGTGGGGAGGGGCTAAGATGTCACTAAGAGGGGGAGGAGCGAGGAGCGAAGAATGAAGGGATCAGGGGAATCCCAGTTTGTTATTGGCTGCTAAGGCAGACGGGGTTTTACACTTGGGCGGCCCGTACTACACTTTATTTTTGGCACTGTGGCATCAGGGGACGTACAGAATTTCTCCAAATTACATAACTGCCCCCTCTTATAATTCGTGCAGGAGAAAATTGCATAACAACCTACCGCAGAGGGAGAATTACTGTGTGATTAAACCTGAAACTGAGCGACACATGAAATGGCCAGAGCATCAAGCGAAATGACCAGGGGCATTAGCCTGTTAATGGGGCATTTGTAGTGGACAGACTCACTGTGTTATTCCCTCATCTCATTCACAAGGGAATATAAAAAAATCCAAAAAAAAAGAGTATAAGAGTAATATTTAAAATCTTATTATATTTAGATAATGTCAAAAGTTTATAATAATAATAATAATTTAAAAAATGATTTTATACTATATTTTATACACATTCCTTTTTATTAGTTTTGCCAATATGTGCATCAAATGTACAGTACATGGCATTAAAAATATTTAGATTTAACCTAATTAAAAGAGAAGGTGGGAAAGAGAACATAGAGAAAGAGAGAGAATGAGAGACAGAGAGCGGAGGACACGCTCATTGCCAGCCAAACCCAAAAGAGCAATCTGGTACCATCTGCATCAAGAAACACAGCTAATCCTATTGGATCAGAAAATATTAATCAGCCTAAAACTGGCTCAGCTTCAGTTTGGTGCTGGTGGGGGGGGTCAGGTGATGGGGGAGCCCAGAAGGGGGAGGGGCTTGTGGGAGCACAGGAAGGAGAAGGCGGAGCTCTGTGATGTAGCCTATAATGGGAGAAGTCATGATGTCCAGGTATTATTTTTTTCCATCACTGGAGAACATTGAAAGTACTGCGCCTGTGAAATGGCAGGTCTGTGCCAGGTGAGCCAGGTGAGGGGTCCTGAAGGTGAATTGGCATGAACACTGTGATGCCGTTGCATTGTTTTACACTCTGCTCCTGGCATCGAATCAAGTACACATCAAATATAACCACCCGCCCCTGCACACCGCCTTCTGTTCCCGTTTCACAGACACAAACCCGAGGTGAACCATCCGTAACATCTTTGGTTTAAACACAGGTGGTCAGTCAGGTGTGGGGTCATGTAAGATTTGTGTTCCTTCCGCACTCCCGCACAAAAAACTAATTAACATCATTCCTGAGTCCTCATTCTTAAGTACACAGATCCAATCAATTTTTTTCCCTTTGTGTTATTTATTGTCGTCTTATGTTTTTAATGAATGCATTTCAATTAAGATTACTTCCACCTGCGAATGAGATTACAAGGATCAGCAGATTAGACTGGCTTTCCACATCGACTGCCGTCCCCAGACATTGTCAATAAAACCTCCTTAGGTTTTTAAACAAATAAGAATTAGTTAAAATCACAACAAATATGAGGACAATATATTTGTAATGATGTATAATGCAGTTGTTAATCTATGAAGCATTAATAATGCACTGTTGCTTAAAATGTGTACATAAACACCTATAATTGAACACATTAACAGGTAAAGTCGATGCAAAGATGTAATTCGGGGTGCTGGCCCTTTAGCTCTGCTCTGTGACTTTGCTCTGACCATAAATATAGAACCATAGATGCGACATATCATGTGATGTAATTGTAATTTGGCATTCTGAAATGGAACAATTTGGCAGCCATTTTACCTGGGTACAGTTCATTGCCAGCTATGATAGGAAAACCTATGGCAAAAGTGGCATGTACTGTCTGTCTTTCTAACCCACTGTGATGTCATAAGCGGATAGCTGATGATTGGCTCATAGATATAGAACCATGGTTACTGGCCACCATCTTACGTGGGTCTCAAAAAGTGTGCCACTAAACTATGACATATGACTGATCTATGGTTCTATATCTATGGCTCTGACTGACTGAGATTCTGTTTTTTTAGACACATGCTGAATGTGTCCTGGGACCACAAAGACTTCTCCTTCAACAGCGACGGTTACCTGATCAACCCTTCCATGGTCATTATCACCTTGGACCGCGAGCGCCAGTGGGATAAGGTATGACCTGCCCCACCACTGCAGCTTCCTGTATCTAAAATCACTCCATCACTTTACTGCTTCCTGTATCTATAATCAAGACATCATTAAATTGCTTCCTGTTTCTAAATTCACTCCATCAATATACTGCTTCCTGTATCAAAAATCACTCCAACACCCTGCTGTGTCCTGTATCTAAAATCACTCCAACACCATATGGCTTCCTGTATCTAAAATCACTCCAACACACTGCTGCTTCCTGTATCTAAAATAACCCCACCATTATACTGCTTCCTGTAACTAAAATCACTTAATCACTCTACCTACTGCTTCCTGTATCTATAATCTCACTCTTGCTTGGTGTGTATAAAATCTAGGACTGGCAGATAATTTTGATTACTGTTGCTGTTGCAATTGCTTTAACTTTTATTGGCTCAAGAATTCTGCTCAATATGCTGTGCTTCATATAGTATTAAATAATGCAGCTAATCTATTCAGCCTCTGGAATATAAGTGTCACTTTAGATGTAAGTGTCACTTTAGTTTCACAACCTCACACTGTCTCAACTTATTTTCAATAGCAAGGTTACTGAACGTGCCGATTCCCTGATTCCTGGAATTTCAATGGAGTGTCCCCGTTTAGTTTTTTTACAGTTTCCAAATATTCCGATGATACTTTTCACATCTTAGGAGGTTCAAATATTTCGATACCCCCTAAAATTAATCCAGAAGCTCTACTTCAGACGTCAGACACAAAAGGTTGGAATAAAACCAAACATGGCACTTTTGGACATTTTAAGGTCTGCAGCATTACAGTGGGCTCGATGGCAAGTTCCAAACGGTGCATGACTTCCACACTAAAAACCTGAGAATTGTGGGAAATAGACATGCTTATGCAAACTGAAAAACACATCGTATAAAAATGGTGGTCTGGGTGGTCTAACCAGAGGTCATAGCCGCATCCAATCCAATGGGCAGTGTGTCTACGCCAGACGTGGAGTAAACCAGTTGCCTTTCCCTCGTTTACATGCAAATCTGCATTTATAGCTTAATTTCCAGCCTCGAGTTTGAGAGTACTGTCAGTTCCTGTATCTCTGTATCTTTGGGGTTCTTCTGCGCCCAGCAAAGCATAAACTTTTCATCCCAGGTTACATTACCTACTGCATGTAGGCCCGACCTCCCGATGAGGTCATCAGACACCTTGCTACCTCTTTTACCTGGGTCTCTGACCTCAGTTACAGTACAATCCCCTAAAATGGGGGGGAGGGGGGCTTTGTATAAAAATGGCTACAACTGATACACGGTCTCACCCGATATGGATGTAAACACCTTGAAATTAAAGCTGAAAGATCTTATAGCGCTTTAACCTCATAGTCACTGTTCCATTTCAAATACAATGTGCTGGAGTACATTGGAAGCCAAAACAACAAAAAAATATGTGTCACTGTACAAATACTTTTGGACTGCACTGTCGGTCACCTTTCGAAGAGTCTGAGGCAGCGGTTTTGGGAGGATACGTGCTAGGCAAGCTCCTGTTAAGAGACGGGCAGTGGTTTTGGGAGGATACGTGCTAGACAAGCTCCTGTTAGAGACGGGCAGTGGTTTTGGGAGGATACGTGCTAGACTAGCTCCTGTTAGAGGCAGACAGTGGTTTTGGGAGGATACGTGCTAGACAAGCTCCTGTTAGAGACGGGCAGTGGTTTTGGGAGGATACGTGCTAGACTAGCTCCTGTTAGAGACGGGCAGCGGTTTTGGGAGGATACGTGCTAGACAAGCTCCTGTTAGAGACGGGCAGTGGTTTTGGGAGGATACGTGCTAAACTAGCTCCTGTTAGAGACGGGCAGCGGTTTTGGGAGGATACGTGCTAGACTAGCTCCTGTTAGAGACGGGCAGTGGTTTTGGGAGGATACGTGCTAAACTAGCTCCTGTTAGAGACAGACAGTGGTTTTGGGAGGATACGTGCTAGACTAGCTCCTGTTAGAGACGGGCAGTGGTTTTGGGAGGATACGTGCTAGACTAGCTCCTGTTAGAGACGGGCAGCGGTTTTGGGAGGATACGTGCTAAACTAGCTCCTGTTAGAGACAGACAGTGGTTTTGGGAGGATGCGTGCTAAACTAGCTCCTGTTAGAGACAGACAGTGGTTTTGGGAGGATACGTGCTAAACTAGCTCCTGTTAGAGACAGACAGTGGTTTTGGGAGGATGCGTGCTAAACTAGCTCCTGTTAGAGACAGACAGTAGTTTTGGGAGGATACGTGCTAAACTAGCTCCTGTTAGAGACAGACAGTGGTTTTGGGAGGATACGTGCTAGACTAGCTCCTGTTAGAGACAGGCATAAAAGTGCCCCAGGCTCTGTCTCACTAATTACGTCCAGCGCGTTTGATTTTTCTTTCCAAGGTTGGTTTCTATTAAGTCAATTATTTAAAAATGTTCTGGTACAACCTGGGGCGAGGGGTGTACTTGGAAGGCCAGACAGAGCAACGTAACTCAGCCAAACGGATCGCAGAAGGATCCATTTGAGAGTCCAGAGAATAGAGGGCACAGGCAGCTTGATTTAACAGAATAAAATAACCCAAAACATCATCTTAAAATACGCACGCGTTATCTTGCAACAAGTCTTTTTCCATCTCACCCCCTGGACAGTACGTTCACATTAGTGTACTATATATTTAAATGTACTCGTTATACAAAGAAACTTTGAGTACAGTACACTAACATCTCAGTAAGCATACTTACGGTAAATCTCCATCTCAGTCAATTTTACATCTGCGCCTCAAGTATACTTACTCTAAATCTACCCTCAGTGTTGTATAGGGACTAGTTTGGAAGTACACACTCCTCTTAGTACATGGAGGGCCTGATTTACTAAGACCTTTAGCATGTGCAAAACATTTTAGCACATGTAATACTAATAACACAACCAATGATTGGTGCAAAACAAATACCATGACCAATGATTAGTCATGTTATTGGCTTTGTCTTTGCTAAAAGGTTTTGCACACGCTAAAGGTCTTAGTAAATTGGGCCATTAGAGGACAGTTAACTGTCCCTAGTGCCAGTACAAGCCCTCCACTATAAAGACTCATCTCTTTCCTGGCTGTCTCTCTTCTACTGTTTAGCTGTTTCATAGCGTCTTCTAATCTTCCGTTCCTTAGTGTTTTTCCGGAGACTACATGCAATCTCTGGGCTCTACCCGTCACACACAGAGAAACTCCAACTGATGTTTTTTATTGATTCGCTGAATCCTTTGTTGTCAGGTTGTTTGGGAGTTATTGTTCTGACATAATCACTTATCAGAAATCAGTGGACCTACTGGGAAGAAGTCTACTAACAAACCCTAGTGGGAGACAACCGCCATTGAAAATGTGGATTGCTCGAGCACAGCCAGTAAAAAAAAGCAATTGTGCTGTGATGGTTCTCGAGGAGAACAAAGACTTTGCTTCTGAAAAGGGACAGAAGAGGTCTGGAGTGTGCGTGCACGGGGACTTAGTTTTTGTTTTTGCGCCATCTGTATTCCGGCGTCGGCCATTAAATAATTCCCGCCACCTGGCGGCCCCCTCGCTCATCACTGCCGTTTCCCGCTTTTTCACGTTTCTCCGCTCTTGACCCGGGAACGGTTCAGGGAGGAAAACAAAGAGCTTTTTTTTTTTAGGTTGTACTTCTCACCCACGCTGATCTCAGAGCTCTACCGGTCTGACTGTCTGGATTCTGCCACCGTCAGGTTCTGCGCTCTGCCGTAATTTATCGGCGGGATAAATCAAGGGGCTTTTGCTCTTTTCAAAGGCGAGAGTTGTCTTGAGTGGCTGGCAGCTATGTTTTAAAGTGTCTCAGGAGAAGTCATCTGCCTCCCTCTTCCTCTCTCCCTCCCTCCCTCCCTCTCTCCCCCTCTTCCTCCCTCCCTCCCTCCCTCCCTCTCTCCCTCTCTCCCTCCCTCCCTCCCTCTCTCCCTCCCTCCCTCAAAGGTTCCATTTCAGAGACAGAAGAGAGTATTAATATGGAGAGAGAGGGATAAACTCAGAGAGAGAGGGGGGGGGAGAGAGGAAGAGAAAGAATGAGGGAGAGATAAACTCAGAGAGAGAGAGAGGGAAAGAAAGATCATTAGGGAGAGAAACACAGAAAGGGAGAGAGGAAGAGAGAGAATGAGGGATAGATAAACTCAGAGAGAGAGAGGGAAATAAAGATAATTAGGGAGAGAAACTCAGAAAGAGAGAGAGAGGGAGAGAGGAAGAAAGAATGAGGGATTGATACACTGAGAGAGAGAGAGAGAGAGAGAGAGAGAGAGAGATTGCAAAAGAGGGGGAGAGATAGAGAGAGGAAGTATGCGCTAGTGAGCGGGATAAAGTATGCGCTAGTGAGCGGGATAAAGTATGCGCTAGTGAGCGGGATAAAGTATGCGCTAGTGAGCGGGATAAAGTATGCGCTAGTGAGCGGGATAAAGTATGCGCTAGTGAGCGGGATAAAGTATGCGCTAGTGAGCGAGATAAAGTATGTGCTAGTGAGCGGGATAAAGTATGCGCTAGTGAGCGAGATAAAGTATGCGCTAGTGAGGTATTGCTGCTATTAGCAACTGAAGTGGCTGAAGGTTGTTATGCGCGTTAGCCAGACAAGCTCTCAGAAATGCTCTCCACTCCAACACCATGTGAAACGCCATGTGAAAACGTTACTATCCAGACAGACACAAAGGTTATTATCAAATGGGAAAAAGCCAATTTAAGGGCGTGCGTTTGTTCGGCTGAGGACTGTCAAGCCACACAGATCAGGTGAAGAACCCCGTGTATCTTCCCGACCTGACAATTACTGCAATAATTATCCGATCCGTTTCGGAAAAGCAGAGAAGCGCGGAATCGTGTTCAAAGCCATCCGTGTCCACGGCTGGCATTAAACACGCTAAATATTCGCAACAAAACGGCGGGGACTTCAGTGGGATAAAAAGAGCATCCAAAGCCATCCAAACCCACTTCCCTTCAAACGGCAGCTTCCAGCATCTACGGTATAACGCTGCTTTGTTCTTGCAGTGTGAAGATTCAAATTAAGATCAGAGTCATTCTTTTTTTATCTCAAAAACTCTGAGGGATTCTCATTTTTCGTTTCGATCCCGAGTTAGTATTTCTGTGGCTGGGTTTTTAGGTTGACGCGACGCTGCGGTCTGAATCGAAAACCTTTGTTCTGCTTCACAGGGGGGCTCTTGTAAGCCACAAAGCCACAGTGTGAGCAGAGAGCGACGAGAGTCGATATAGAGATTAATTTCACAGATACAACAGGGCCCCACAGGGTCATACAACAGGGTCTACAGGGCCATACAACAGGGTCTACAGGGTCATACAACAGGGTGTACAGGGCCATACAACAGGGCCCCACAGGGTCATACAACAGGGTCTACAGGGCCATACAACAGGGTCTACAGGGTCATACAACAGGGCCTACAGGGTCATACAACAGGGCCCCACAGGGTCATACAACAGGGTCTACAGGGTCATACAACAGGGTCTACAGGGCCATACAACAGGGTCTACAGGGCCATACAACAGGGTCTACAGGGTCATACAACAGGGTCTACAGGGTCATACAACAGGGTCTACAGGGCCATACAACAGGGTCTACAGGTTCATACAACAGGGTCTACAGGGCCATACAACAGGGTGTACAGGGCCATACAACAGGGTGTACAGGGTCATACAACAGGGCCCCACAGGGTCAAACAACAGGGCCCCACACGGTCATACAACAGGGTCTACAGGGTCATACCTTACTCTATTTCATTATAAAGTGGTTCTGTATAATCTCTTCATCCACATGGCAGTGCATGTCTCAATGTGTCTTATAGGAGGCTCAGGCCTCTTTCTGAATGGTCTGTTCTCTGTCAGTAACTTAATTGCGTTTCTTTTTTGTTGTTTCTGTGCAATGTGTCCAAGAAAAAAAAAAACATCTCTACATAATACAAAACGTGATTGACAGATTTGTCTGCTTTCTCCGGTTTGACGAGAAGCATTCTGCAGGTTGATTTGTTCATTGTGTCAGCGCGGTGGAGATGCTGTCGCGGCCAGAAGCATTATTTTGCACAATATGTCTAAAATTGCGGGAATTAAAGGGTTTCATGATTGAGGACATGAACAAGGTGCATTTCTTTCACCTGGCAGCTTGAGAAGCTGCGTATAAAAAAGGCGCCCGCTGCATGTGCAAATATATTATAGCTTACGGAAACTGCAATCAAAATTCAGTCTAAACACCATTAAATATTTTTAACAATGCTTATAAAAAAACGAATGGTTACAAATAAGCAATAAAGTGCAAAGATAATAAATGTGCGCTTGTGCGTGAGCCGTTAAAAATATCTGAACGTACAGATAAAACCCCTCTCCCCCGATGATTTTATACGCAAAATCTATTTCCTCCAAATCTCCCAATCATCCACATCCCGGAAACCATTTTACTGGCTTTCTCACGGCCCGTCCACTCTCGGTTCTGACGAACGTCTGTTTGAGGGCGCATTTTACTGGCTTTCTCACGGCCCGTCCACTCTCGGTTCTGACGAACGTCTGTTTGAGGGCATATGGAAGCAGAGAGTCTGTCACAGTCACGGGCTCTCTATACCGGCCCCCAGATTGGAGACAGACTGTGGAGTGTGTGCAAGTCTTTGATGTAGGGTGCACAGCGCCCTCCCCCAAAACACAAATAGGTACATACATATGCATAAACACATACGCGCAAACACACACACACACACAGACACACAGACACACACACACACGCACACACACACAGACACACACACACACACAGACACACACACACACACACACTTGAAGTATGAAATTTCCATACACTTACGTTGAAGTCATTAAAACAAATTTTTAACCACTCCACAAATTTCATGCACGCACGCACACATATACAAAATAGAGCAACACACACACACAGACACAGACACACATATATACGCACACACACATACAGTATACAAAATAGAGCAGCACACATGTACACACACACATGCTCAAGGGTAGTTTCACCATAGATTATGAAATAAACCGAAATTGATATAAAATCTGTAATTTTTCGACAATGCGTTATACATATTGCAAAAAAATCTTCATGAAACTCAATAACCAAAAACAAGCCCGACTGAAAACCCTACTTCAGGGTGTCTAAAAAAAAACAAGACAAGAAATATCTCTCGGGATTGTAGCAGTTCACGACCATACTGCTATTTACAGTTTCTTTTCAAACATTCTTGTCACATAGACTCATAAATAATGAGACACTTGCTACGTAGATCAAACCAATTTCAATAAAAAGTAAGTGATAAATGTTTCAGGGCAGTGACCCGTTTGTAATTTAAATTCTCAGATGGAAGTGTAAATGTGTCATGCGTTTGGGAGGGGGAGTTTGGGGTTCATTGTTGATTGTGTTTAAGTTAAATAAACGACCATCCATCCTTCGCTCTGTCCCTCCTCGTTTATGGCCCTCTCTCTTCTCTTAACCTCCTTCTTTCCCCCTCTTCTCACACTCTTCCCTAACCGTCTCTGCTTTTCTCTCACTCTTTATTCTTCTCTTAACCTCCTTCTTTCCCCCTCTTCTCACACTCTTCCCTAACCGTCTCTCCTTTTCTCCCCCCATTTCCCACACACTCATCTGTAAACCCAATCTCTCAACTGCCCCTATTTCTTTCTCTCACACTCTTCATTCCACTCTCCCTCTCTCTATCACCCCTTCCCCTATCTCTTACCCCCTCTCTCACACTCTTACCCCCACTCTCTCTCTCTATCACCCCTTCCCCTATCTCTTACCCCCTCTCTCACACTCTTACCCCCACTCTCTCTCTCTATCACCCCTTCCCCTATCTCTTACCCCCTCTCTCACACTCTTACCCCCACTCTCTCTCTCTATCACCCCTTCCCCTATCTCTTACCCCCTCTCTCACACTCTTACCCCCACTCTCTCTCTCTACCACCCCTTCCCCTATCTCTTACCCCCTCTCTCACTCTTACCCCCACTCTCTCTCTCGACCACCCCTTCCCCTATCTCATACCCCCTCTCTCACTCTTACCCCCACTCTCTCTCTCTACCACCCCTTCCCCTATCTCTTACCCCCTCTCTCACACTCTTACCCCCACTCTCTCTCTCTATCACCCCTTCCCCTATCTCTTACCCCCTCTCTCACACTCTTACCCCCACTCTCTCTCTCGACCACCCCTTCCCCTATCTCTTACCCCCTCTCACACTCTTACCCCCACTCTCTCTCTCGACCACCCCTTCCCCTATCTCTTACCCCCTCTCACACTCTTACCCCCACTCTCTCTCTATCACCCCTTCCCCTATCTCTTACCCCCTCTCTCACACTCTTACCCCCACTCTCTCTCTATCACCCCTTCCCCTATCTCTTACCCCCTCTCACACTCTTACCCCCACTCTCTCTCTCGACCACCCCTTCCCCTATCTCTTACCCCCTCTCTCACACTCTTACCCCCACTCTCTCTCTCTATCACCCCTTCCCCTATCTCTTACCCCCTCTCTCTCCCTCTTACCCCCACTCTCTCTCTCTACCACCCCTTCCCCTATCTCTTACCCCCTCTCACACTCTTACCCCCACTCTCTCTCTCTATCACCCCTTCCCCTATCTCTTACCCCCTCTCTCACACTCTTACCCCCACTCTCTCTCTATCACCCCTTCCCCTATCTCTTACCCCCTCTCTCACACTCTTACCCCCACTCTCTCCATCACCCCTTCCCCTATCTCTTACCCCCTCTCTCACACTCTTACCCCCACTCTCTCTCTCTACCACCCCTTCCCCTATCTCTTACCCCCTCTCTCTCTCTCTCCATCACCCCTTCCCCTATCTCTTACCCCCTCTTTCTCACACACTTTATTCCACTCTACCTCTCTCTCTACCTCCCCCCTTCCTTTATGTCTTATGCCATCTTCCTCTCGCGCTCTTTACTCCACTCTACCTTCTCCCCTCACACTCTTCCTCCTCTCTCCCCCCTCACACTCTTCCTCCTCTCTCAGGTGGGGGACTACGAGTCTGGGATCCTGCAGATGAGGTACCCGGTGTGGCCGCGGTACGGGAAGTACCTGGAGGCCGTGTCGGATAACCGCCACCTGACCGTGGCCACGCTGGAGGAGCGGCCCTTCGTCATCGTGGAGAGTGTGGACTCTGCCACTGGCACCTGCGGCAGCAACACCGTGCCGTGCCGACGGCAGTCCAACAAGACCGAGGCGTGAGTGTCACTGTGATGTGTGCGCCTTTACAGTGTGTAGCGCTGTGTACAGTACGCACTCACTGTGTCAAACAGCAAAGGGTATTCACACCTCCACGCACTCACTGTGTCAAACAGCAAAGGGTATTCACACCTCCACGCACTCACTGTGTCAAACAGCAAAGGGTATTCACACCTCCACGCACTCACTGTGTCAAACAGCAAACGGTATCCACGCATCCACGCACTTTCTGTGTCAAACAGCAAAGGGTATTCACACCTCCATGCACTCACTGTGTCAAACAGCAAACGGTATCCACGCATCCACGCACTTTCTGTGTCAAACAGCAAAGGGTATTCACACCTCCATGCACTCACTGTGTCAAACAGCAAACGGTATCCACGCATCCACGCACTTTCTGTGTCAAACAGCAAAGGGTATTCACACCTCCACGCACTCACTGTGTCAAACAGCAAAGGGTATTCACACCTCCACGCACTCACTGTGTCAAACAGCAAAGGGTATTCACACCTCCACGCACTCACTGTGTCAAACAGCAAAGGGTATTCACACCTCCACGCACTCACTGTGTCAAACAACAAAGGGTATTCACACATCCACGCACTCACTGTGTCAAACAGCAAAGGGTATCCACACTTTTCCTCTTTCCAGTGCTGTGTAGAATATTCACTCATCCACTGTGTCTAAAGGTGGACTTTTAATGCATTTGCAGCTTCTATCTAATGGCAACTTTTTCAATTCAATTAAATTTTTACTTGTACACTGTTACTGAAAAGACGGAAAACAAGGAATAGGAAAATTGGGTGAGACTGAAACCCCAAATAAACTTGCAAGTTCACCGCAAAAATGTTGGCGTACATTTAACACTGCTGGGGCCACATGTATAAAACTCTGAGTAAAAGAATGCGTAAAAGAACGCTTAGGGTGAAAGTCAGAAATCTGCTTAAAAACAGTTTAGCATTTTCTACCTCTGCCTTTCTGTCACGGTGTCGCCATATCACACTGACTCCAAACATTTTGTACGTACGGTGTCCATCGTGTGTAGAGGTATGCAGATTCTCACAGCCCGTGTTATATTATACATCGCTTACACGGCTTTCTGAGGGCATTTTTCTGCTCAGCACTGTTTATACATGTGGCCCCTGGTGTACACGGACTGATATAAACACCCTTGGGTGATAAATGTACACTACCATTTTTGCTGTGTGAGGTAAAAAAAAAAAACTGACTTTGCATCCATCATGTACATCTTGATAAAGCAGACACACAGGGCGGGGGGGGGGGCTGTGTGGGGTCTAAAATAAAACAGCCAATTAACAGCCCTTCTGAACCTCTGGCCAGAACTCCCTGCTGTGAGGCTCGGCGGCGCGCTACAGTGCTAACACAGCCTTTGATCCTCTCGCCTCTCGGAGCAGCCGCCAAAAGCGTCAACGGTGCTACCGCGGCCCGATTCCTGGCAGCGCCGGGCGGGATAGGTGTTCTGCCAAAACCTTATGCAGAGAGGGTGTGAACGCACGCGACCCAACCAGCCGTAACCCGGACGACCATGTTTTAAGGTGACAGGAGGATACCTGCTGAGACGCGGGGGCCTGATCTGACCCGGTCCGCTCGGAGCCAATCTGAGCTCGCGCCTTCTTATCGCACTGAGAGAGGAGCCGGGGAGGCGGGCCAATTGCCGTCCGTTACCGCCACACACACCGGCGCCCTTACAGGGGCTGGTCACGCCGAAGGAGAGGAAGCAGTCTCTTTCTCATGCCCAATGTTCGCCAAAACCGCTCAGTCCAGGTTCAGAGGAGAGGGGAAGAACATTTGGGGCGACACGGAATTCGGGTTACGCGCCGTACTGACCGCGCCACATCCGTAAACGACCGCCCTGCGACCGCCTCATCACCGCTCCGCCATCTCTGAGCTTCTCCAGCGGCTACTGATGTTCGGAGTCCAGATAAACCCCCCCCCCCCCCGGGTGTCTCTGAAGATGGATTAACTAGAAAAGCAAACATCTTTAAAGACACACGAGGCCAACGGCAGATCCTCACCGGTGGGGAAAAAGCAGCGACTGATCTCGCTCGCTCGCTCTCAGGATGAAAGCACTTCCCCCTCAGACACCACCACTTCCTCCTTCATCTTCTCCGCTCCGCTCGCAGGCCGTAAGTCAGAGCTCAGGTCCCCGATTCAATCACATCTGCGCCCCCCTCCCGCCCCCACAGCCACCAGGAACTGTAGACACGCTTCTACGGCTGTAAATTAGAGTAAAAAGTGCGCCAATAGAAAATGTGCGGTGTGTGGCGTCAGCCGCACATCCCTCCCGCTGATTGATCAGCTGGTAGCGGAGGTATTAATCACAGCGGAGCGCGGCCCGATTGCCACACTGACCGTCGTTACACAGGATGTATGTTCCACCAGCGGGAACATCCGTTATCAGCTGATGGACAGATCACAGCCATCTCCCCCCGTCCCCAGAGCCAGCCGACGACTAACAGCGTTTCTCTATGAAAACAGGAAAGAAGAGACGGATACTATTGTTATATACATACACATATACTGTATATGTATATTAAAAAATGTTATATTCATAAAATATAAATTGATATGACTTAAATATATGGGAGGGTGTGTGCGTACGTGCGTGTGCATATGTGTATGCATGCGAGTATGTATGTGTGTATTTTGGGGGTGTAACCTGGATGGACATGTTGACATGACATTAAAGCCAAAAGTTCACAAAGGAGTATCACAGCCCATCAGATAATTCACGCAATCCTTTAATGAGTTATAATCTCTTCTTAAACGTGACATTGAATCAGTTTTAATCTCTTCTTAAATGTGACATTGAATGAACCTTGGAGAATCAACGTTGAACAATGTTGAAGGCAAAGCCCCGGCAGATTAAACGCTGAACCCTGATGATAGACTGCTGCTAACAGTTCAGCGCACGTCTCAGCTTTGTGAGATACGACACGACGAAAAGAGCTCTCTCAGACGCCTTTCAAAAGGAGGCGAAACTTGGCCAAATTAACTAACTATTCTTGGTGCTGAACTAAAAAATTAAAGCAAATACGGCGCTCATGGAAATCTGGCACGACAAAGAGGCGTCCCTAAAGCTCATTCCTTTCCATTTTAATTAAATGTTTTGAGTGGGTGGATTTATTTTACACTCCCCATTAGGACAGATGGAGAAAGAGAGAGAGAGAAAGATGGAGGGAGGGAGTGTGAGAGAGAGACACGCAGAGAGACAGACAGAGAGAGAAAGAAAGAACGAGACGGAGAGAAAGAGCAGGGCAGAGGGAGGGAGGATAAGAGAGAGATAGAGAGATAGAAAGAGGGAGGGTGAGAGAGAGAACGAGAGAGAGCACAGCTTTCCGCAATGGAGCCGTCAGGTGTGACCACACTCAGCTCCAACATTACAGAACACGCGTGGAGTCTAAGCTTAAACTACAAAGCTCCCCAGCCTATATCTAGAATCTCGGTTTATATTTAGATCTGAAGTCTAAGTTTATTTATTTATTTACTTTTTGTTAGGGTTAGTGGTGGGATTGGGTGTGGGTTAGATCTGGAGTCTAAGCTTATATCAGAGCTCTCCGGTCTAGACATCTACAGTCTCATCTTAAACCATAAAGCTCTCCAGTCTATAGATCTGGAGTCTAAATTTAAATCATAGAGCAGTCCACTCTATAGATGGAGCCAAAGCTTAAACCACAGAGCTCCCCGATCTAGATACCGAGAGTCTCAGCTTTTAAAATCATAGAACTCCCTGGTCTATAGATCTGGAGTCTAAGCTTAAATCACAGAGCAGTCCTGTCTATATATGGAGCCTAAGCTTAAACCACAGAGCTCTTCAGTCTACAGATCTGGAGTAAGACTATATTGATACTGAGGATATTGCCCATTAAGCAGCGCTTTATTTCTAATACCCTTTTCAAAATCGAAAAAAATAAACACTGCAATGGATTTTCCTGGTTAAAACACAAAGAAGTGGTCAGAAAAATCTTTGCACAACGCGCACTGTACAAGAACAAAAGCTGTAGGTTGAAGGACATGGTTTGTGCAGATAGGCACGGTGCATTCTGCAGCCATTTCCAGCCTTCCAGGCCGCCGCTCGTTTTATGCAGCTCTCTGTGGAGGGCGTGTTGAAGTCCGTTTTTTATTTTTTATTTTTTTTTTGTGCTTAATTTTCATTTTTACAAATTGCTTATGTTTTCCAAGAACTCACAGACGAGTAAAGAATGTAGTTTTATTAAGTCGACAAAGCAGAACCAATAAAAAGCGGATAAATCAAACGAGGGACTAAATCAAGGATCGCGGGGAGTGAGAGGGGCTGCAGTGATACGGCGATCGATGGCCGTAATGTACCGCCGGTATTACGCCAACAGTAATCTCAGGGCCGCAGGGCCCTGCTAGTAATAGGTCTTCTGCATACAGACACATGATTAATCCACCCAACGCCTTATTAATCCTGATCAGGACGACCGAGAGCGAAGCGCTATCATTACCCAGGAGCCCCCTGCGCTTTTGTCATAGCTGCGTGACTGCCCATTAGGGTCACGTGATCCGGGGAGAGCGCTAACGCGACGCCGCCTAAACCCCCCGGTCCCGCTGTCCCGTATCCGCAGGCCAGAGCACGCACCGCTCTTTCGGAGTTTCTGTTCCGCGCGCGTGAGCTTCAGCGGCTCTCGCTGTCTGCCGCTCCCATGTCGCTCAGAGAACGGACACGGAAGTGGGCTTCATGAGAATAAAATTAAATGTAGAGGCTGACATTGAAAATAAAAAAACCAGAGTGTACAGAGAAACACACACAAATATGCCCTCACGTAACTGCACTAGCAGGGGGCTACTAAACTCCTTTAGGAATTATGTACGTGCTTTCATACAAGTCCATTTTAGTTCTGCTTCAGTGTACTAAGACTTCTGTCACTGTTGCTTCTGAAATATCCCTCTCTGATGTCCTCTCTTGTGCGGCGCTAATATTTATGATCCTGGGGAGCGCTCTGGGGGGTATTTCACAAGGCAAAACATTTACAAAAGCTAGCCGGCTAACTCCTTAATCCCACTTTGTGAAATACCCCCCTGGTGTGTGTTTACAGGGGCGGGCCACATCGCGCCGCGCCGCGCCCCGGCGCACTAGCCGTTGGTACTGTGGTTATCGCTTTGAAACACTCGCACAAATGATTACCTCACTAATGGAGTGTGCTGACGATGCCTGATAAGCTAATCATGATGAGTGGGTTCCGTTTCTGATGATCACATGACGCTTCTGAATTACAACGGTAATTTAGAACAGTGGCGGTCTCCTGATCCCTGTGATTTGGGCTAGTCATAGATCAGTGGCAATTCTCCTGACCCCTGCAATGTGGGCTGGTCTTAGATCAGCGGAAGTTCTCCTGATCCCTGTGATGTGGGCTGGTCTCAGATCAGCGGCGGTCTCTCTTCTCTCTGGCGTGGGCTGATTTTCAGATTAACAGCTGGCCCTGGCCGCTAGTGACTTTGCACTAATGATGCCGGTCAAAAGGGGGGAACGTCAGCAAATCAGGAATAAAACAGCTGGCAGACTCTGCTGCCAAACACAGAGCCGTCCAGTCCTGTCATGGCGGGGTCGGGGACAGGTGGTGGGGGCGTCCCGTGATGACAGAACTGCAGGTGCACAGACGTTCTGATCCCCCCCGCCCCAACACGACGGACACATCACTCTCCTGCAGCTGTGACACCCAAGGCCGGCAATCACACGATTTCCCCGCTCATTACAGCCCACAATGCACTGCTCCTTCTTACAACCAGCTCTCTCCCACACACTACCCAGCGAACATATAATATTATTACCGATCCAGTCCAGTTCTGTTCACCTACATTTATTAAACTCCCCTCTCCCCCACCCAACCTTCATTTCTATAGTCCACATGAGAACTCAGGGCTCCAGGGGCACTAAGTGTTGGCAGGATGACTGCACGGTAGGGTCACCTGACCGGGACGGGTTACGGGCAGAGTCACGGCAGAACAGCCATGCCCGCATGGTGGTGGCGGCGGTACGGCTTCCTCGGTGGAGTCGGTTCCGCTCGGCCCCAGCAGCTAATCCAGAACTGTGATTTATTCCTGCCATTGTTTGTTTGCGATTAATTTGATTTGTCGTTGGTCATCCCCGGCTGCCAGCCCATCTGTTGCCGTGGTGACATAATGCCGCACCCCCGCCGCGCCACTCCCTGCCTCCGCGCTTCTGACGTCACCCGGCCGCGGGTCAGAGAAAGAGGGGGAAGGGAGAGAGAGTGAGAGAGAGAGAAAGAGGGGGAAGGGAGAGAGAGCGAGAAAGAGAGAGAGAGAGGGGGGAGAGAGCAAGTGTGGGGGGATAGAGAAAGCGAGGGAGAGAGAAAGAGAGAGGGGGGGAGGGTGGGGAGAGAGAGCAAGTGTGGGGGGATAGAGAGAGAGAGGGAGAGAGAGAGAGAAAGAGAAAGAGGGGGGAGGGTGGAGAGAGAGAGAGAGGGGAAGGGATAGCAAGTGTGGGGGGATAGAGAGAGAGAGCAAGAGACAGAGAGCGAGAGATGAAGAGCAAGAGAGGAGGAGAGAGAGATTGCTTTCCTATTCCTGGTTCCTATATTTGGTGTGATGAGTGTTTCAGCTCCCTAGTTGCCAGGCGCTTGGTCAGTAGCTAGTGACATACTGTATGCTGGGTCAGTAGCTAGTGACATACTGTATGCTGGGTCAGTAGCTAGTGACATACTGTATGCTGGGTCAGTAGCTAGTGACATACTGTATGCTGGGTCAGTAGTTAGTGACATACTGTATGCTGGGTCAGTAGTTAGTGACATACTGTATGCTGGGTCAGTAGCTAGTGACGTACTGTATGGTGGTTCAGTAGTTAGTGACATACTGTATGCTGGGTCAGTAGTTAGTGACATACTGTATGCTGGGTCAGTAGCTAGTGACATACTGTATGCTGGGTCAGTAGCTAGTGACATACTGTATGCTGGGTCAGTAGCTAGTGACATACTGTATGCTGGGTCAGTAGATAGTGACATACTGTATGCTGGGTCAGTAGCTAGTGACATACTGTATGCTGGGTCAGTAGCTAGTGACATACTGTATGCTGGGTCAGTAGCTAGTGACATACTGTACGCACGGCTCTTTCAGCTCTTGCTACAGATGGAGGGGGATAACATGGAGGACTCTAAAGACAGGAGCGTAAATATGTGGCCTTGCCCGGCGTCCCGAGAGAAGCCTGACTTTACCGACGTCGTTATCTCTAAGTCCTTTCATATTTTTTAACGGCTATTACATATTTCAGGTCACCCCTGTAATTGTCTCTCACCCCAATACACCATAAAAAGACTTCAGTCGGAGATGAAAGGGCTTTTGAGGCTTAAGCTGGCCTGGCAAGCCGTAAAGCACATAATGATCTTCTGCTTTACCCCCATTAAAATATGTCCGGTGTAAAAGCAAGCAGATGCAACAGTGTCTGTCGTCGAGCAAACTTTTGAGACTTAATCAATATCTGACGGAGAGCAAAAATGAACCCACAATTCACGAGCATCTGGCAAGTGGATCTGAAGAGCGTTCTCTTTTTTTATTTCCTAAAAACTTTTACAGTCGGAACAAACTAAGCTGCAGCAGCAATTGATGAATCACAAAGCGATCAGTCTCTCCTGGGACGCCACTGAAATATAGAACCTCTGAGCAGAATGACAGCATATAAATTGATAATTAAACGCCTCAGAAACTGAGAGCGGTCCAATGGCACGCCCGTTGTTGTGATGTCACTTCCTGTTCAGAAGCATCACTTCCTGTCTCCGCAGCATTGTGGGTCACACCGAGCCATACATCAAGCTGTGCTGCAAGGGCTTCTGCATCGACATCCTGAAGAAGCTTTCCCGGAACATCAAGTTCTCCTACGACCTCTACCTGGTCACCAACGGAAAGCACGGAAAGAGGGTCCGCGGGACCTGGAACGGAATGATCGGAGAGGTGAGAGGTCATCGCCATTGTCACCACTGACTGCCACACCGCTGCCTGTCTGTATTAATGCAATCCTATTACTGTCTATATAACTACAGTAAAAATGACCTGTTTATGCTACTGAAATCCTTTCATCCTACAGTACTGCGATGCGCTTAAATCTGTCTAGAGTACTAAAAAACTGTCTGTCTATACTTCTGCACTACACCTTCACTAGAACAACACTATTACCTGTCTATACTTCAGCAAAATGATTACCTGCCTATACTATAACAAGAGCATTATCTGCCTATAGCAGCACGGTACAGTAGTACAGCACAGGTAACGAGTGTCGGGGAGCAAGGCTCTGTGGAGCTGCCATATTCTATCAATGACTCACTGATTGCAATCAATAATTGTGTTTTACTGTGGAGAACAAAATGTTTTGATTGGTTTAACCAAAATATTTTGTCAGTGAGTGACAGCTCATTGAATTTCTATCTCCTATGGTGTTCCGGAAATCTTACTCTTCATTCACTACTTTTAACTGTCTGTACTAATATAGTTCAATACAGAACAAAAATTACAAGTGGTTTTAAGGGCTATGCATTTGATTTTTGTTATTATTTAATCAAGATTCTGGGACCTTTGTATGGAATTACATCATATACTGTACACAGGTGTATGTGCTTGTCAACAAATAGAATTGGCTAGCCTTTGAGCAGTCAGTTAACAAGTTTTATATTGGGAAAAGTTAGCTGTTAGGAGTCACTATAAATACGCTCAGTCAGTCTGTTTCTCTGGTAAGAGGGGAAAACTGGAGAACTTTATAAGCGGAAAAATATTGTAACAGTAAACAAAATTGATGCTACGGTACTTGTTTAATGGAAGCAGCATAAAGGATTAAGTTTATGACCCATGTGCAAAGAAAGTAAGCTCTCCAAAAAGAGATAGCAGGGGCACAACGATAAACACATAACCGTCCTAAATTATCTTCTGCCACAGGATGAATAGATTTTTCTTCCGCGGCCGCCGTTCCGCGAAGAGCAGAGATTACGATGTTCGTCCTCCACTCCGCGGCGAATCTGTCACGCCCAATGGGGCGTCAGACTACGTAACGAGCGCAAAAAGTAACGGCGTAGTGCAGGACGGCCAGGCCCGCGAACGCGCGCTGGAGCACCCGTCTGCGTCATAAATATTAGCGCCACGTAGGCGAGGACGTCAGAGGGGGGATATTTTTAGATGGCGGGGGAGTTAAGTATAATCGGCGCTAAGGGATCGGCCTGCCAGAGGAATAAGGCTTCTTCCCATCTGACTGACAATGACCTTTCGCATGGGGATTATTAGGCCCACGCTCCGCTCCCTGTTCCTAATCTTCTCCTGCGCGGCGGCGAGCGAACCCGGGTGAGAGCTTTTTAGAAACCCGTGCGGGAAAAGTGGATAAAGATGGAAATGTCAGCGCCACAAAGGGAACCGGTGTTAAACAAAGCCCTGGAATACTCGTGCTATTCTCTGCTGAACGGATTGAGCAGGGGGAGTACAGTCACAGCTAAACTCACAGCGATCGTAGCTACGTTTACTTCTACGACAGCAATGTTTGAGCATCATTTCTCATCTTTTCCTCGATGTATTTTTAGTTAGATTCCAATTTTGTATAAGCAGCTGGTGTGCTTGCATATCCCAAGTACTTCAAAACACAACATGCCATGTTAACCAATCAGACAAAGCTATATGCAGGATTTACTTATATAGCTTTATATATATATATATTTATATATTTTCTCAAACCACCTTTCAACAGTGTTCAACAGTCTCACCATGGTCTCATTCCTTCATATCACTGTGGTCAGTCATCAAGGGGAGACCAGGTTGACAATACACCTGATAATTAAACTTCAAAAGTGACAGTTGTTTATGCAAAATACAATCTTTGCAGTCAAGTTTTGCTTAAAAGTGAGTTTGAAATATTATTTTCAGGGGAGAGGTTGAATAGAAATACTGTCAGCTAGAAATTCTTTGAAACTGAAGTAAGCAGCCCAGTCACCCGGCTTCGTGTCGAAACGCTGACGTCCGTCGACAGTCCTGCGAAGGGCCCGAGACCGGAGGCGCGGCTGCATTTCTCTGCCCAAAGAGAGGACTGAAGAGACAGCTCTGATCGATTCCGTTAATGTCGCCCTGCGCTGTCGCGTCTCGCAGGTGGTCTACAAGAGAGCGGACATGGCCATCGGATCCCTCACCATCAACGAGGAGCGCTCGGAGATCATCGACTTCTCCGTCCCGTTTGTGGAAACGGGGATCAGCGTGATGGTTGCCAGGAGCAACGGCACTGTCTCCCCCTCTGCCTTTTTAGGTGAGAACATTTCCTCTGGACCGACTCCATTCTAATGATGATGATAATAATAATAATAATAGTAATCCCCACTAAAATGAATAATAATTTTAACACTTTAACACACCTCTAACATAACAGTCCAAAAGTGATCCTCCTGGAATCAGTCCTCATTTCTCATGCTCTGATTGGACGGCAACTCCGTACCCCTTTTCTCTCTTCTGCTCTGATTGGGCTGAACAGAATCTCAGGTTCCCTGATTGGCTGCAGACAGAAGCTCATTAACCCTTTCCTCTCTTCTCCCAGAGCCCTACAGCCCAGCTGTGTGGGTGATGATGTTTGTCATGTGTCTGACGGTGGTGGCCATCACTGTCTTTGTCTTCGAATATTTCAGCCCTGTTGGGTACAACCGCAGCCTCATCAATGCCAAAGGTACGTCCGTCCTTCTGTCCGCCTGCCTTTAATTCAATCATTTGATAAGACCAAACGAGAAAATTGTGATGTGACCTTGCTTGTGTTCTGGGGGAACAGGTCATTAATATTTTATATTTAATGAATGTTGTTCACCTGATTAACGTTATTATCTGATGTTGACTACTTTGGTTTTCTTCCCTAATGCATGGTGCCTTAGGATGCATTAAGGAGACCAAGAATCCTCAAACTCTTGTTACGGCTATTAATAGGTCATTATTCATCCTTGTAATCAAAACAATGATTACGCAGACACTGAGATTAAAAGGCTATCTCGGAATCGGTGCGTTGGGAAATAAAAGCTTTTACAAATAAAACGTCGATGTAATTTAATCAAAGGTACCGTGTGCTGACAGTGGATTTTTCACAAATCTGCCAGAGTGAAGGCAGAAATATAAATATGCAGAAAAGCAAAAGCAAACAGCTCTTTGTTTATGCAAATAGACATATGAGATCATTTTTAATTATCTTCAGCGCCATACTTATTGTAAGATAGTAGTGTTCTGGTCCAGCTCTACCAAATGGCAGCGCCGAAAAGAATGGCTGTCAGTAAACTTGTAACCATGGCAATTAAAATAAGCCTATCCTGATCTACTTCCTTATGGCCATGCCCCCCCTCTCAGACCCAGGAGGCCCCACCTTCACCATCGGGAAGTCGGTCTGGCTCCTCTGGGGCATCGTGTTCAACAACTCGGTCCCCATCGAAAACCCCAAGGGCACCACAAGCAAGATAATGGTGCTGGTCTGGGCCTTCTTCGCCGTCATCTTCCTCGCCAGCTACACCGCCAACCTGGCGGCCTTCATGATCCAGGAGCAGTACATCGACACCGTCTCAGGGCTCAGTGACAAGAAGGTACCGCTAGGGGTGACAAAATGGCGCTCGCCAACAATGAGTATTTGACCTTTCGCGAATTCTGGTTCACAAACTGTAATTATATTCAGAAATCATACTCGGAGAACAAGGGCAACGATGATTAAACGTTAAAACTATTTCCTCCTCTAAATGCATTGATGTAGTGAGGTGGGTTTTTGTCATTTTCGCCGATTTCATATGTTGGAACAACCTCTTCGTAGGCCTCCACATACACTGGTCTGATATGATATAGATCCTGGAACATCTAAAATGAATCCTAAAAATCACTCTCAGGAAAAAAAGGTACAAAAAAGTGTAAATTTGTACCTTAGTTGCTTGTAAGAGGTACTTATTAGTATCCAACCAGAACATTATTGTATTTTCAGGGTACATTTGGGAAATTTGTTCCTTAACGAACAAAGAATGTACCTCCACTGTACCTTTATTTCTGAGAGTGATGGTGCTTGGTGTTGGTGCTGTCAGGGATTGGCAGATTCCAGACAGTTCTGGAACATTACGATTGCCCCCATTCCATCTGTTGACTTATCGGACTCCTCTTTCCAATTCTGTGGAAAAAACAAAAGTCTGATGTCAAAGCCCGCAGACTGTTGGGGGTGTTTGTCAAGAGCCCAGAGGGACATTATTCAATCAATCAATCAATCAACCAATCAATCAATCAATCAATCAAAGTCTGAGCAAAACAGGGCATTCACTTATCTTGGCCTCACACAACCTTATCTGGATTGTTTCAGTCTATAGAAAAAAACCAGCCCAAATATCTTTTGGCTGGTCCATTTCCATGAAGCCTACACAAAAAATTTGACCGTTTGAACTACTTTTATCCAAACCCATGCCAATTCTGTTGATAAATTTTAAAAATTTAAAACCAAGTTTTTGTGACCTGACTAATGACATATTGCATCTGTAAATGGCAGAATCCCATCAGATCTCAGATCTAAAATTTCACCTGAACAGTGGCACTACTACCTCCTGCACAGTATCCCCCCTGAGTACGTTGGGCAATTGTGGCAATTGAGACCCAGAGCAAAGACTCCTCCCTACCGGCCAATCAAATCGCAACCTCAAACAGCAAAACTTACTCACACCGGGTCAGTCAGCACTCCCCTGAACCACACAAACTCTTAGGAAATGGAGGGAAAGAATTTAATATCGCTCAGGATAAAATCTTCTCAAATCTTATCAAATCCAAATCCCAAACATTCCCTCGCCGAGATCATTTCTATCAATTGAGCCACTGTTATTGCTGTCGGCACTCCAGATTTCACAGAACCGGATCAGACCGGAACCTTTACCTCAGCCGACCCGCTCCGCTGTCACCTTGGGGGCGGTAGGGTGGTTGGGGGGGGTAGACAGGGTACGCTCTCTCTCTCTCTGTGCAGCCACATTGAGCTGTATCAGCTCTTGTGAAAACTATTGTCTGTGTTCGAAGTGCTGGTGTCGCCGGGCCGGCGTGAAACACCACAGGTCAGATTTAAAGCTAAAACCACCGCAAAGCTCTGCCCTTGGTTGAAGCAAAGCCCCTTGCAGCTTTTATTTAAAAAATTAAAAATTTTTCTACAGTCTGCACTGTAGGGGAGAACGTCTCTCCGTGAGCAAACCTAACAACCCTGATTCATAGTACACCCCCTTGATTCAGTACCTTGCTCAGTGGTAACGACTCGTTAGCAGTGGTAACAGCAAATGGAAACAAGTTGGGATGCAAACCAGCAACCTTCTGGTTACAACCCTAATTAGTCCCCTAATGATGATGCACCATCGAGGGCATGACCGAATCATTACCGAATTGCTGACATCATGTGACCATCTCCATGTTTGTTTTGGACAGTTCCAGAAGCCTCAGGAGCAATACCCACCCTTCCGGTTCGGCACTGTGCCCAACGGGAGCACGGAGAGGAACATCCGCAGCAACTACCCGGAGATGCACTCCCACATGGTCAAGTACAACCAGAAGGGGGTGGAGGACGCCCTCAACAGCCTCAAAACAGGGTACCTTTCTGTGCACAAAAAAAACGTTTGTTCTTTCACCTGTGCCAATGTTGCCCAATTGGCACAACCAACCCCCATTTGTATCTGGGAACAGTTCTGCACCATCTCAAAATTCCACATTTCCTTCCTGCCGAGACTTTAAAAATGGTATCGCTGTTCTATAACCTGAGCAGGGGTGGGTGAGTCTGATCATGGACCTCTAGAGACACTTCTGGGGGGTTTTTCCCTCCAAGTTTGATGAATTATTAAGCCTGAGTCTGAATTTTCAGCCTGAAAGAATGCTGAAAGGCTGAGTATCTTCAGCAGAGGATGGCCACCAGCATTCATTAAGCCTAATAACTAAGCCAATTATATAGTTAGGGGTTGGAACAGAGCAAAGAGCAGAAATATCTCTGGGACACCTGGACCATACCCCTGGCACAGAGAATAAGGCCAACAGAAGATTAAAGATTTAAAAAAAAAAAAAAAAGTGTGAGACTACATAAGTAAGTAGTCCAGTCTGCCAGGTGAGGTTACGACGCCGTCTAATTCCCGTCACGTACGGTGTGTGTGTGTGCCGGCAGGAAGCTGGACGCATTCATCTACGACGCGGCCGTGCTCAACTACATGGCGGGCAAAGACGAGGGCTGCAAACTGGTCACCATCGGCAGCGGGAAGGTGTTCGCGACTACAGGCTACGGCATCGCCTTGCAGAAGGACTCGCCATGGAAACGTCCCATCGACCTGGCTCTCCTCCAGTTCCTAGCCGACGGTAAATAATCGCAGGGAGGGGTTCTTTTTGACCCGCAATTAACCCCTGACCTTTAAGACTTAAGGGCAGGGGGTGGGTGGGGTATAAAACAACATCTAAGACCTGGAAGCACTTTGCCATATACTTGTTCCTGAAATAGAGGATTCGGCAGCAATGGAACGTAGAAGTAAGACGAGTGTCCATGGCGACGTGTATCAACTCAAAAGCTATCAGTGTCCTTCAGGCCCTTCAACCATCTGAAGGTTTATAAACAGCAAACGTAAAAACAAGAGAACAGGGATGCTATGTAGCGCTAAACCTGAATCAAGATGGCCTCCAGTCTCCCAACATGCATAAAGCATGAGGCCACAATAATGGCGGCGCATAACTCACAGCAACACTTTAGGTTATGTTGAAGTTATTAATCCTTAATGAATAATTAATAACTGTATTCTGCCTGGTCAAAAATATGCTGTAGATTCTTAGCTGAAAGGCTAGAAGTATTATTAAGTTTGATATTCAGAAAGAAAAGACCACAGTATAAAGAAGCCCCAGTGAAATCCCACACAAAGATGGTCGTATAAAACGGCAGTAGTGATTTAATGAGTTTTCACAATAATGGCAACCTTTCCTTCTTAACAACACACTTTCCATTAGCCATCAGAAATGCATTAATTTATTAAGCATTTACAACCATACCACAAGTTAAAGTGCTAGCAATTTTATCTTAGGTGAACATCTAAGGCACACCATAACAACTAATTAGGGCTTCATAAATTATGGTGATTGTAGGCAATGCGCGAAGGAAATATTATTGCGTTGACATGTACGCAAGACCATTAGCGGCTATCGTTAATCATCAACTTGCTCCAAAGTGAAGAATTTCGAACGATGGCACAATCTATCCTGTTAGCAATTTTATCTAAGGTGAACATGCGGTATAGTGCACAACATAATGACTAATTAGGGCTTAATAAATTATGATGATCTAGGCGAAGTGGCAAAAAAATGTTATAATAATATCGACGTGCTCCAAACTGAAGCATTCTGGGACTTGGAGTCACAGACCCGGTATGTGTCCCACAGGTGACACTCAGAAGCTCCAGACGGTTTGGCTGACAGGTATCTGTCGGAACGAGAAGAAGGAGGTGATGAGCTCCAAGCTGGACATCGATAACATGGCGGGCGTGTTCTACATGCTACTGGTGGCCATGGGCTTGAGCCTACTGGTGTTCTCCTGGGAGCACCTGCTCTACTGGAAACTGCGCCATACCGTCCGCAAGTCTGAACGCCTCGACTTCCTGCTCGCTATTAGCAGGGTAAGCAGCCTGGGGCCTCGTTAGAAAGTGTGTGTGTGTGTGTGCGTGTGCGTGTACATATGTGCGCATATACACAGTTAATGCGTGTGCATGTGTGTGCATGTGCGTGTTTATGCATGTGTACGAATGTGTGTATGTTTGTGTGTGCTGGGAAACTCTAAAGAGACCACCCCTGTGCACTAAGACCACCACTTTTCACTAAGACCACCCCTGTGCACGAAGGCCACCCCTGTGCACTAAGACCACCCCTGTGCACTAAGACCACCCCTGTGCACGAAGGCCACCACTTTGCACTAAGAACACCACTTTGCACTAAGACCACCCCTGTGCACTAAGACCACCGCTTTGCACTAAGAACACCGCTTTGCACTAAGACCACCCCTGTGCACTAAGACCACCACTTTGCACTAAGAACACCACTTTGCACGAAGAACACCACTTTTCACTAAGAACACCCCTGTGCACTAAGACCACCCCTGTGCACTAAGACCACCCCTGTGCACTAAGACCACCCCTGTGCACTAAGACCACCCCTGTGCACTAAGACCACCCCTGTGCACTAAGACCACCCCTGTGCACGAAGACCACCCCTGTGCACGAAGGCCACCACTTTGCACTAAGAACACCCCTGTGCACTAAGACCACCACTTTGCACTAAGAACACCACTTTGCACTAAGACCACCCCTGTGCACGAAGGCCACCACTTTTCACTAAGAACACCACTTTGCACTAAGACCACCCCTGTGCACTAAGACCACCCCTGTGCACAAAGACCACCCCTGTGCACTAAGACCACCCCTGTGCACTAAGACCACCCCTGTGCACTAAGACCACCCCTGTGCACTAAGACCACCCCTGTGCACTAAGACCACCCCTGTGCACAAAGACCACCCCTGTGCACTAAGACCACCCCTGTGCACAAAGACCACCCCTGTGCACTAAGACCACCCCTGTGCACTAAGACCACCTCCCTGTACTCCTTTTAAGTGTCAATTGTCAGTGTCCAGGAGAATCCCATTGATATGCTCTTTGACATGAAGTTATCCAGAACACATGCATTTCTCCTGTTTCAATCTGAATCCACCGACGTTACAGTAAGATCTACAGCGTGAGGGTTAAAAGCAGCAGCAAACTGGACCGTCCGTATACAGATGAGGAACAGCAACAAACTGATCTCTATTACGTCTTTGCTGGCAATGGTGTGGCGGCTTTGATTGCGCTCGAGCGGAATTCTAACGACCTCATTAACGGTGACACGACCTTCACGCGAGGGCACAGGCTGTGATACGCGGAGAATCCTGATTACGCCTCACGCCAGACCCCAACAGAGCGGAAACAGGAAAACCAATATGGCCAAAGCACACAGTCAGCTAATTATTCTTTTTAGTGCCACTGACCCCTGCTCAAGAATGACATGCAGGAACAGAGCACAAACACACCCGTACACACACATACACACACAAACACACATGCGCACACACACGCACACACAGACAAATAAAGCCTGTTTTCTTTAAAGGGGCCCTGGCATTTAAATCCCCACTGCATTGTCACACCTTGCGATGCTACTGCCTCAACTTCACTAGTCAGCGGATGACACTGATTTTACCAGTGAAGAAATTAGCATTTTAGCATCATACAGTTTTCCGTTTCCCTCCCCATGCAGGGTATCTACAGCTGCTTCAATGGGGTGGAGGACTCGGACAGGTCTGGGAGCTTGCAAAGCCCTGACGTCACAGGCAGCTACTCCCAGGCCAACATGCTGAAGATGCTCCAGACTGCCAAAGACCTGGTGTCCTCCAGCCGTGTGGAGGACTCGCTGGACCACGCCACCAGAACCATCGAGAGCTGGGGTCGCCGTGGCGACGGCCTCCGCGTCATCGGGGCTCCGCCCCCCCGAACGGCCGCCGCCCTGGAGATGGACCCGGGGCGCCTCCCCTACATCTCCGGCGTCTCCGCCAACCACTCCCCCTGCCCGCTGCGCGCCCATCACTATGGCGACGGTCACGTGAACACCCTGCTGGAGAAGCAGCGTGCGCTGTCTCGTCCCGCCCCCCTCCGCTACACACTGCCCGCGCGCGGGACCCACCTGTACGACCGGACGCTGCCCATCTCCAGCCTCAGCAGCCCGCACATCGCCATGCGGGACCCCCCTCCGCCCACCGCCAACCTGCTTCACGGTGGGGCGCTGTACATGGAGGCCCCCCGCCAACCCGTCTCGCCCTACACCTCCTACAGAGACATCCCACTCTCCGAGGTCTACATAGAGCAGGAGGGCCCCGTGGGGCGAAGGTTGTACCCAGAGGCCCCGGTCCTGGCCCGGAAGAAGCGGTCCCACAGCTGCCTGGCGCCGGACCCGGACCCGCGGGGCAGGCCCGAATACGCAGGCCCGGCCACCTGCTTCGCTGAGCTCAGGGCCAACCACCTGCTGGAGAACCACGCCCCCTCCACTGCGGCCTGCGCGGGCGGGACCTACCCCCGGGGCCCGGGCGCCAGGCGCTGCATCCCTCCGTACCTGGACCCCGAGCTGGAGGAGCTCCCCCTGCCGGCGAAGGACAGGGTGAACCGCCGCGCCTCCTTCCTCAGAGCTACCTGGGGCGGCGACCGAATCCGCCAGCCCGACGAGAAGCCGCCCGCTTCCGCCCGGAGCTCCGCCCCCGACCTGCCGAACCTGTTCCCCCGCGGGGGCGCGGGCAGGCTGTGCTACCCCCTGCCGGCAGCTCACCACGGCTACGGCGGCGGAGCCGGCCGGAGCGAGCGCCACAGGGGGCAGAAGCCCAGGTGCTCGCCGTCGTCCACCCGCCTGCCGTCGTACCACGAGGCCATCATCCAGAACGCGGCGGCCTTGCGCCGCGCCTCCACCGTGGTGCACAGACACTTCTCCACCTACCTGAACTCCTACACCGACCTGCCTGTGTACATGGGCCCCGCCCACTTCTACCAGCACTCCAAGGAGACGTGCGACCTCTTCCCCTGCGTGGCGCACTGCTCCTCCGACTCCGCCCTCGTACCCCGGCTCACGGGCAGGCAACTGGTCTACCAGGACAGCGCTTTCGGGGGGTACGACGGGACAGGGAGGGCTCGGGACGAGCCACCGGTTACCCCCGGGGGGAGGGACAGAAGGCAGGTGCTGGTGGCGCGGAGGGCAGGCAGTCCCTTCCTGCCCCGGCCCTGGGGCAGGATCTCCAGTCTGGAGTCGGAGGTCTAACCCTGGACCCTCACCTGCAGCTGCGATTCTCACCCGCGAGCCGTTAAACTGGCTTTTATTTGCTGATTTTTAAAGAGGAAAAAACCTTGACCTGACATTCAGCCTTTGGATTTTTATTGAGTTAAAAGTACAAACAGTCGTGCTTGGGGTTTGGGGAAATGGGTCTATTGTGTGCAATAATAACTTTGGCTGTGGCTGTGTGGGGGCGGGGACTCTAACGGCAGACACTGCAGGAACGAGTACACATCCAGAACAGACAATGTTTGAGTAGCTCTTATTTGATTTGTAAGTGCCGTCCGGCCGACGAACGAAGCGTTTCGCACAGCGAAGGTTTCGAACCGAACCACACACTCGCCGTGGGAGGAGGCAAACGCCCCCCTCACCCGCCACCCCCATGTCTTCCATTTACACAGACATGAAAACCAGAATTTTGTAATCCCATGCGCAGAAATGTCTTCCAGGTGCTTTATAAGATAAGTGTGGACGTGGGGCGGGTGTAACGGGGGTGGGGGATAATGGGGGGGGTTGGAGGGGTGCTGGACTAGGGTACGAAGTCAAGCTTGTTGCTCCGGAGACGGATATCACAGCTGTGTGACTGAGGGCGGAGCCTGTATTCCAGAAGCTATGCTTCTTTAATAAACGAGCCGGGCCGCTCTGCAGTCCGTTTGGACCTGGCCAGGGTTTTGTGAGCCTCTTTGTGGATCGCGCAAGACCCAACCTTTTCATTCTCAGAGAGCAGCGGCGTGTCGCCGGGGGAATACCACACCACGACCGTGACCGCGCGCTAAACGGAGGGAGGTAGGTACTGTTAAACAGCAGCAGGTACCTGCTCACCTGGGAACACACTTATAAAACAGACCCAGACAGACCTGAAGGTCAGTTACATGCTACTCAGCCATCGAGTGAAGCACTTCATCTCATCTTTATACAGAAAGTATAAGGCTTACAGTGTACCGTAAGTCACCCTGGGATATAGAGCTGCGAAGTTTATCTTTCTAATCAGGGCCATGACAAGGCAACTGAGAGTAATAACATAGATTACTCAAGTCAAACTTTGAGCAGCAGTTATTAACATGTGTTTTTTAAGTTTTTTTTGTTAAAACTTGGTTTTGTTCCTTTTTGAGGTTGATACACGCGGGTAATTAATTTGCAGCGCCGGATGTTAATGAACGGAAGCTCTCCGTACGGTCAGTGTCAGCCCGTCACTTAAGGCAGGCTCAAGGACGGGCCTGGTGCGCGTCAATAAAGAACGGCGGCGGTAATTTATCGAAATCCCCGCGGATGTGAGGCGGTTCCGTCGGAGAGGTAAGTAAAAAAAGCCGAGGCGATTACGAAGATTCACGGCGGGATGTTGGGCAGAGCAGGGGGGAAACGCGGGACTGATGTTGCGAGTCTCTTGCTCGCCTATTGAAAGTGAAGCGGGATAATGGGTTGGTCAATGTCAAGCCTCTAAATTACTGACAGCTGCGGTTAATAAAAATGGCAGGGACGCAGCGGTGAAAGGTACGAGCGTATGGCAGAGACATCCTCGCCTCCACAAGAGCGACCGAGCAGAAGGGTTACAGAGCGGCCAATGGAGTAAGAGCGCCTCTTCACCTCACAGAGTGAGGAACGGATCTTTAACCCGCCAAGACGTAAGATCACAAGCGTGATTAGAATGTTCTTAACCGAACGTTCTAATGCTGATGTAACAATGGGCACGGTAAGCAACTGAGCGGCTAAGCTTCGCTCAGAGCGAAAAACGCACTTAACCGATTGCTCAGTTTCGCTCACCCTTAGCCGCTCAGAGATTGGCCGATGTGGATCAGAGAGGAGCAACACGGAAGTAATTACGTCGTTAGCTATGGACCCAATTTTTCGGTCTACTGGGGTTGACAGGAACGAAATGTGCTTTTGTTTACCGCACAAACCACATGCGCCTAGTTTTGTATAGCATTAGCTATAGGAAATTATAAGTTAGCGATAATGCTAAGTTGACGTTACAGCTAACAACTGACAAGATTCAACCTAAAATAAGTGGGCTATGCTTGAATCTTGTACGCCGCCATTTTTCCAAACTCAGACGGTTGTTGACAGTTGCTCAGCGCTCACGTAGAGCAGAACGTTAAGTGATTAAAAACTCCGCTCAGTGATCACACTGAGCATTCTCGCCGTGAGCGCTCAGCTACTTAACGCGCCCAATCACTACTGGTCACCGAAAGCAATGGTGTTCTAGAACACTGACTGAATGAGGGCCCCTGTCAGTCAGATGATTACACTGACTAACAGGGGCCTTAAAAAGATATTAGAACATAGGATTTTCTGGGGTGGTGGGGCCCAATGTGAGATCTTTTCATCGGGCCTAAAATCCCTGGAGGCACGCCTGCCCATAGCCACACAGTCGATACTTTACATTATTGGCATTTAGCACACACTCTCATACGTTGTGACTTACACAACGTTTTACATTTTTTACATAGTATCCATTAATACAGCTGGATATTTATAGAAGCAAATTCAGGTTAAGTAGCTTGCTCAAGGGTACAACAGCAGTGTCCCACACCTAGGAATCGAACCTGCAACCTTGAGGTTACTATATACCGATTAAGCTACACTGCCACCCCTACGCTGAAGAAAAGCATTGCATGTTGGGGTTCAGCTCACTGCAGCTACAAAAAGCTTTCACTAACATCATAAAGTTTCTAGCTTTGCAAAAAAAGACTTTTATTACACTGCCGTGTGACAATGCATCTTTCATGTAAGGAAATGGCAGAACTATACATTCTAAACGGTGCAATCTAAAAATGCTTTGTTTGTCATTTCTGGGCCTCCTTTTGTTAATGCAGCGTTACCATGGAGACAGAGCAATAATGACAACAAATTTAATCATCTCCAGGCTGCAAAAACAGCCTGTACATCAAAGAAGCTGACAGCCGTCGCCGATACGTCCGTAACGTACTCATTCCGATGAAGATGGAGATGACGCCTATCGCTCAGCGCCGGTTTAAAGATTTTCGGGGGTGCTGAATGACGAACGCGGACGTGTCAAAAGTCAAAAAGCTCCCCGCCGCAGAAAGCGGGATTGAAGCGATGGCCGATCGGTTTTTGCTGCTGATAAATGATTCAAAACACGCAGATAAATTATCACAGGAAGCCAGCAGTTGGCGCCGGCTGAATCTGGCTGCTATTCGTTACAGGTCACGCGCCGCACACTAAAGAAATTTTAAAACATTAAAAAGTCAGGTGGGTGCTTCGCGCTATCCAAATATACTGAGCGTAAAGCCCGGAGGTAAAAAATTATACACCACATAACCATAACTGCTCTGAATAAGCATTCACTTGCTGCACACTTGTGCAGTCTAGCCATGCAAATAAATGTGCAAATAATTAAATCCTTACACCAAAGAGCGCCGTGGTGAATACGCGTTTCTCATTGAGTAAACTGGCCACGAGGAAAAGTGGAAATAAAGCTGTCTGGTTTCATATTAAAACAGAATTGGGTCTGTGACAGCTTTGTCAATTCAAATTAATTTGCATTATTTAACATGAAGCATGCAAGGCGGCAGCAGACATACTGTTACTAATAAAAACAAAACTGGCATGGAAAATGCATTACAAAAGAACGCACACACGCACATAAAGAATACTTCACTGTATTTGAGAAATATAACGCGCTTAAAAAAAAATTATTTAAAGGAAGTGATGTGCAATAAAAAAGAAACTCATCGCCCTTTTCAAAGCACAGAGTCAGACCACCTACGCTCACCTTTCAAATGAATGGGCCTTATTCATTTCACACCTTAATTAACATCTCATTTTTCAATCAGCATGCTTTGCAACGTGACAAATTTGCTCCCTCTCCACACTGTTTACACAGACATAACCTGGGGTGGGCTTCGGGTTTGAAGAAGCCTGGAAATGCCTAAATATTCAAGGAAAGATTCAATCCAACTGCAGGGGCTCAATATCACTCAATTCCCTCATTGATCTGATGGACATTCCCATTGACTAGACTGACATCATTGAACTCTTCATTTAGACTAATTTCTGTGTTTTCAACTGCTTCAGTCATGCTTTCTTGACATATATGTTTAAACATAACAAGAATGTGCAGACACAGATATATACACACACACACACACACACACACACAGATTATTGAAGCATTAAAAGTAGTTGTATGCAATATCACAACAACTGCACGGGCAAATAAAGAGACTGCTGAACTAATCGGTCTGCATTAAACACACGGGCAGGTTTCCATAGTTACAGTGTGTGGAGGTCGTATCCATGGCACCTGACCCTTAAACGAAGTTAAAGCTCCTCTCCTCCCTTCTCCCCTCGTTCCCCTTTCTGCTGTTCTTCCCCTTCTTTTTTTCTCCTTCCTTTCCCTTCACCTCTAAAATACACAGGAGGTTGGAGAAGGAGGGGGGGGGGGGGGTATGTGGTGGTCACCTGACAACTAACGCATTGGACTGGTGCCCAACTTCTCCCCCTGGAGGATACTGGGAAGGTGTACAGCTCTGATCACGACCAGGATAAAAAAAAAGTCTTTAGGATCACCGCATAACAGGATGAGTGAGTGAATGAATGCTCTAATAACAGTGAGGCAGGATGAGTGAGTGAATGAATGCTCTAATAACAGTGAGGCAGGATGAGTGAGTGAATGAATGCTCTAATAACAGTGAGGCAGGATGAGTGAGTGAATGAATGCTCTAATAACACTGAGGCATGATGAGTGAGTGAATGAATGCTCTAATAACAGTGAGGCAGGATGAGTGAGTGAATGAATGCTCTAATAACAGTGAGGCAGGATGAGTGAGTGAATGAATGCTCTAATAACAGTGAGGCAGGGTGAGTGAGTTAATGAATGCTCTAATAACAGTGAGGCAGGATGAGTGAGTGAATGAATGCTCTAATAACAGTGAGGCATGATGAGTGAGTGAATGAATGCTCTAATAACAGTAAGGCAGGATGAGTGAGTGAATGAATGCTCTAATAACAGTGAGGCAGGATGAGTGAGTGAATGAATGCTCTAATAACAGTGAGGCAGGATGAGTGAGTGAATGAATGCTCTAATAACAGTGAGGCAGGATGAGTGAGTGAATGAATGCTCTAATAACAGTGAGGCAGGGTGAGTGAGTGAATGAATGCTCTAATAACAGTGAGGCAGGGTGAGTGAGTGAATTAATGCTCTAATAACAGTGAGGCAGGGTGGGTGAGTGAGTGAATGAATGCTCTAATAACAGTGAGGCAGGATGAGTGAGTGAATGAATGCTCTAATAACAGTGAGACAGGATGAGTGAGTGAATGAATGCTCTAATAACAGTGAGGCAGGATGAGTGAGTGAATGAATGCTCTAATAACAGTGAGGCAGGATGAGTGAGTGAATTAATGCTCTAATAACAGTGAGGCAGGGTGAGTGAGTGAATGAATGCTCTAATAACAGTGAGGCAGGATGAGTGAGTGAATGAATGCTCTAATAACAGTGAGACAGGATGAGTGAGTGAATGAATGCTCTAATAACAGTGAGGCAGGATGAGTGAGTGAATGAATGCTCTAATAACAGTGAGGCAGGGTGAGTGAGTGAATGAATGCTCTAATAACAATGAGGCAGGATGAGTGAGTGAATGAATGCTCTAATAACAGTGAGGCAGGATGAGTGAGTTAATGAATGCTCTAACAACAGTGAGGCAGGATGAGTGAGTGAATGAATGCTCTAATAACAGTGAGGCAGGATGAGTGAGTTAATGAATGCTCTAACAACAGTGAGGCAGGATGAGTGAGTGAATGAATGCTCTAATAACAGTGAGGCAGGGTGAGTGAGTGAATGAATGCTCTAATAACAGTGAGGCAGGATGAGTGAGTGAATGAATGCTCTAATAACAATGAGGCAGGATGAGTGAGTGAATGAATGCTCTAATAACAGTGAGGCAGGGTGAGTGAGTGAATGAATGCTCTAATAACAATGAGGCAGGATGAGTGAGTGAATGAATGCTCTAATAACAGTGAGGCAGGATGAGTGAGTGAATGAATGCTCTAATAACAATGAGGCATGATGAGTGAGTGAATGAATGCTCTAATAACAGTGAGGCAGGATGAGTGAGTGAATGAATGCTCTAATAACAATGAGGCAGGATGAGTGAGTGAATGAATGCTCTAATAACAGTGAGGCAGGGTGAGTGAGTGAATGAATGCTCTAATAACAATGAGGCAGGATGAGTGAGTGAATGAATGCTCTAATAACAGTGAGGCAGGATGAGTGAGTGAATGAATGCTCTAATAACAGTGAGGCAGGATGAGTGAGTGAATGAATGCTCTAATAACAATGAGGCAGGATGAGTGAGTGAATGAATGCTCTAATAACAGTGAGGCAGGATGAGTGAGTGAATGAATGCTCTAATAACAATGAGGCAGGATGAGTGAGTGAATGAATGCTCTAATAACAATGAGGCAGGATGAGTGAGTGAATGAATGCTCTAATAACAGTGAGGCAGGGTGAGTGAGTGAATGAATGCTCTAATAACAATGAGGCAGGATGAGTGAGTGAATGAATGCTCTAATAACAGTGAGGCAGGGTGAGTGAGTGAATGAATGCTCTAATAACAGTGAGGCAGGATGAGTGAGTGAATGAATGCTCTAATAACAATGAGGCAGGATGAGTGAGTGAATGAATGCTCTAATAACAGTGAGGCAGGGTGAGTGAGTGAATGAATGCTCTAATAACAATGAGGCAGGATGAGTGAGTGAATGAATGCTCTAATAACAGTGAGGCAGGGTGAGTGAGTGAATGAATGCTCTAATAACAACGAGGCAGGATGAGTGAGTGAATGAATGCTCTAATAACAGTGAGGCAGGATGAGTGAGTTAATGAATGCTCTAACAACAGTGAGGCAGGATGAGTGAGTGAATGAATGCTCTAATCACAGTGAGGCAGGATGAGTGAGTTAATGAATGCTCTAACAACAGTGAGGCAGGATGAGTGAGTGAATGAATGCTCTAATAACAGTGAGGCAGGGTGAGTGAGTGAATGAATGCTCTAATAACAGTGAGGTGGGATGAGTGAGTGAATGAATGCTCTAATAACAGAGAGGCAGGATGAGTGAGTGAATGAATGCTCTAATAACAGTGAGGCAGGATGAGTGAGTGAATGAATGCTCTAATAACAGTGAGGCAGGATGAGTGAGTGAATTAATGCTCTAATAACAGTGAGGCAGGATGAGTGAGTGAATGAATGCTCTAATAACAGTGAGACAGGATGAGTGAGTGAATGAATGCTCTAATAACAGTGAGGCAGGATGAGTGAGTGAATGAATGCTCTAACAACAGTGAGGCAGGATGAGTGAGTGAATGAATGCTCTAATAACAGTGAGGCAGGGTGAGTGAGTGAATGAATGCTCTAATAACAGTGAGGCAGGATGAGTGAGTTAATGAATGCTTTAATAACAGTGAGGCGTGGTATTTGTTTGGTCAGGGAGCTCAGGTAATCTGCATTGGGCACGGCGCCGCAAGGTGAGGTCTGACCTGCGGGGACTCGCTTGTTATCTCCTAAACGGGAAAGGAAAACAGAACAAGCAAATGGGCACACGCAAGGCAGCGCCCCGGGGCTCGTTAAGACGGGTCACTGCCGAAGGTCGAACTGGTTAAAATGTGTCACGGCAAATGGCAGACTCATTAAGGAGGGGTGGCGGTATTGACCGAGCTCATTACGGTTCGGTTACATCCACTCTTCCTCCTCCTCCTCGTTCAGTAACCGTCTTTTTCTTGGGGGAGGGGGGAGAGGGGTCCCAACACTGCCACAGTCAGATCGGCTCCTTACCTGGTTCGTTATCATACTCGATATGGCGCCTCAATCTTCCCTATTTATAACATTTCCTTATTTCACATTACATTACAGGCGCTGAGCCGAGCCTCTTATCCAGAGAGATGTAGAGTAGTGGACAGAACAGCAGTGTTGCTCTCAGGAATATAAAAATGGCGTATCACCAAGAAAGCACAGCGGCCCATTTATAATCGATAACTAATTTTAAGCTGACAACAATTTGTATTGTTACAAAAGAAAGTGCAACTACACAGATAACCCATCTTTACACAGCTATATCAATGCCATTATCCCTAACGGGGTTCAGGGGAGCCAGGGTGCAGTCTGAAAAAGTGAGTCTTCAGTCTGTGTCAGAAGATGGGCGAGGTTTCTGCTGTCCTGACTATAATGGGAAGCTCATTCTACAGCCCGGGGTTCAGAACAGATGAATTTGAGGAGGTAGCCAGTGGAGGGAGATGAGAAGGGGAGTGACATGTTTGAGCCTGGGGAGGTTGTAGCTAACATGGCGGAGCCTGGGGAAGCTGGAGCTGATATGGCTGAATCTGGGGGGGTTGTAGCTGACATGAGCAGCAGAAATCTGGGTGAGCTGCAGAGGTCTAAGGGCAGAAGCAGGAGACCAGCGGGGAGGGAGGTGCAGAGGTCTAAGGGCGGAGGCAGGAGACCAGCGTAGAAGAAGGTGCAGAGGTCTAAGGGCGGAGGCAAGAGACCAGCGAGGAGGAAGGTGCAAAGGTCTGAGGGCGGAGGCAGGAGACCAGCGAGAAGGGAGGTGCAGTCATCCAGACTATAGATGACCAGTATCTGGACTAAGAACTGGGTTGAGTAGGTGGAGAGGAAGGGACAGTTTTGCCAAATGTGAAATCAAGGTGACCACTTGATAGTTTCTCTGAATGTCGCACTGGAATAATCTGCATGCCCCAGGGGGGTGGTGGGGGTGGTGGGGGGGGGGGCTTGATCGAGAAGTACAACAAAATCTCAGCTTTACCCAGAAAACATTTTCAGATGTTTATGAAAAAATATAACAATTTCCCCATGCATTTAAAAAGAGATGCAGTGGTGAGACATTTCCTCCGTACAGTGTCTGACCAACCCTCCTCCTCCTCCTCCTCCTTCTCCCATTCATTACAAACATAATCACATAACGGCAGGGATCTCTGCAGAGCAATAAAATTTCAAATGACACCAGCGTGCAAGCAAAGGCTGGAGGCTCAGGTACAGTTGACACATCCATTTCATTAGGCTTTGAGTTGCCTGCTCTGGTAAAGCCCTCAGGGGCATTAAGGGGTGGGTGTGCAGGGAGGGTCAATATCCCCATAACGATTACGCGCTAATGATTCAACCAGCCATGAGATGGAGCTTAACCTGAGACAGGAGCGTGAGACGGCCAAAAGAGATGAAGCGTCTCGTACACAGAGCCTTAACGATGGAGTGTGTAAAAACAATAATAAAAAAAAACTCTCCTTGTTCAGAAGTTTTACACCAGGCTTCTGAGATACATAATGTAGGGAGGCCACAGAAATGTACAGCAGTGTAAACAGAGTCGATATTAGTGAAGCAGCCAACCAGGACAAAATATGTCATATTCGGCAGCCAGGCACAGCTATCAGAAGCTTCCAGAGCACGGGCAATATTGGATATTCACAGCGACACTGCGAGCTGTACAGTGAGCTGTAACGGTCTGGAGACACGTTGTGAAAAAAGGCAAATGTGTCGAACGCACGGAGGGACGCAGGCCACTGTGCTCTGAACCTGGGGCCGTGTAAACACGCAAGAGTCACGTGCGCTAGAGAGCTGCTGTGTTACAAACAAACTAGCCACAGTGTACCTGATGAGCTATCAGCGTTTTCTTCCTTTTCTAATGGATGATATCATATCGGCAGGTCAAAGTATTGCCTGCGCACAAAAGACAAGGCGGAAAATAGACAAGGCCACCCTTCACGGTTCAATGAAATCCCTCTCAAATGACACGGTCTTTCCAGAACTCCAGTAATTCCAGGTCACCTCAACCTGCCCCAGGCTACGGAACGACCCGGAATGACCGTGAAGAACCTGATAGAGAGCCCCTGAGATCGCCCTGTCTGGTCTCTCAGTGCGCCTGGCAGACTGTGAGCTCCAGGCCCCCTCTCTCTGGCACCCACACTGCAAAAAACTAATCTTAACAAGCATTTTCATCTTATATTTAGACTCTTATTTCTGTTACTTTTTTGCTAAATAAGACAAACTGTCTGCCAGTGGGGTGAGATTTTTTACTCATTTCAAGATTTGCCACTGGGGTAAGATAACCTCACTTGTCAAGCAAAAAGTAACTTCAAATAAGCTCATATTTTCCACTTTTGAGAAAGAAAAAAAAAAGATTTTTAAGTCTCATTTTAGACTAAAACACTTGTTAAGACAGACATTTTTTGCAGTGCAGGGCCCAGTACCTCCACACTACCCTAGATTTGGGGCAGACACTTGGGCATCTGGATGCAGGGGCAGAGGGGCGCCCTCAGAGCATTGTAGCCCCATCTGCTGGGAGGGAGGAATAATGACTGATTTAAGTTAAATTCCATCAGGCTTATAAAGGGCACAGTTGCAGGGCCGACTGTGCAGCCGGATGCAATTTATCATCTAGGTCATCCTCAGACGAGCCCTCCAACGGTGTTTCCAGTTTTCTCGATCCTCCATGCATCCGGCTAGCTCTTCAGTTGTTTCCGCCCCCACGTCCTTCCTTAGTACGTCCACGTATGTTGGTGTGGGACGCCATCTTGATCGATGCCCGTGTGTTGGCTCCCACAGCACCAGCTTGCTGGCTGGGAGCTCCGGGTGCCTCTGGCAGTGACCGGCAAACTTCATTCTTCTAACAGCTACTTTCTCGCTTAACCTTAGTACCTCCCCATACAGACGTGTGTTGGTAACGTGCTCGTTCTGGTTGATGTTCAGTACTACACGCAGCATTCTGGTGTAGCACCCATCCAGAGACTTCTGCAGGGAGGGCTTTAGGGTCCAGCATTCACAGCCATATAGAAGAATGGATTCTACAGTCGCAAAAAAGAAGCTGAGCTTGATATGCCAAGAGAGGTTGGAGTTCCACACACTGGCCATGCCGTTCAGAGCCTTCCATGAAAGCGCCTTCCTCACTTTAAGGTCTTGCTCTGACGAGTTGACTGAATTTAACTGAAGTCATTCATTATCCCTCCCGCCCAGCAGATGGCGCTGTGCCCCGTGAGGAGAGGGAGGGGCAGCCTGTCCCGCCTGGTTGCCGGTTACATGTGGACAGAAGTTAGGATGTGTGTCGGTGGCGTAGTCTGTAGAGCACTATCCATATGCTCATCGCGAGCCACGTCAACGGCGGTTTGAATCCGGCCGCGCAACCTTTGCATGTCTTTCCCTCTCTCTCACTCCCCGTTCTTCCTCTCTCTCTACACTGTGCTGTCCAATAAAACTGAAAAGCCCTAAAACAACTTACTGCTTACTACTCTCTTTTCATGGGTCGTTTCATGGGTTCTCACATCACATGTCGCCTCCACCCTCTTCCCCCCCAAACCTGGTCCCCCATTATCAGTTATATTCTTCTGCAGATGTTCCAGGAGCAGAGCTCCACACCTCACAGAACCTTCAGCTGGTCAACTGCAGTGCAGATGGCATGCTGAGAGATGTCTGTTAAAATAATCTTGTCTGACTCAATTAATCAGCAACTTACCCTCCATGTAAATATGGTGGTTCCCACCATGAAGAACTAATATAAGAGTCATGAAGCACTAATATAAGAGTCATGAAGCACTAATATAAGAGTCATGAAGCACTAATATAAGAGTCATGAAGCACTAATATAAGAGTCATGAAGCACTAATATAAGAGTCATGAAGCACTAATATAAGAGTCATGAAGCACTAATATAAGAGTCATGAAGCACTAATATAAGAGTCATGAAGCACTAATATAAGAGTCATGAAGCACTAATATAAGAGTCATGAAGCACTAATATAAGAGTCATGAAGCACTAATATAAGAGTCATGAAGCACTAATATAAGAGTCATGAAGCAGGACCTTTAGCAACCGCTTCCTCTTCCTTTGTTTATGTCAAATCATGGTTTCAGTGTCAAGGATCACCGACAGTAAACAAACAGGTATACGCACGCACGCACGCACAATAAGACCCTGTTGTGTTCTTTACTCAGCAGTAGTATTATTCACTGCACATCCGCACTCAGAATAAATTACCCCACACTCCATAAATTCTCCCAGATGCTCAGGGTCACCTTGAGAGTGGAGGGCTTGGGAGCCAGTGAGGTAGGTGTGTGTGTGTGTGTGTGTGTGTGTGTGTGTGTGTGCCTATGTGCTGTGTGCGTACGTGTTTGTATGTGTGCGTTTGTGCCTGTGTGTGTGTGTGTGTGTGTGAGAGAGTATGCATGTGTGTCTACGTGTTGTCTGTGTGCGTGCGTGTTTGCATGCGTTTGTGCCTGTGTGTTTGCGTGCGTTTGTGCCTGTGTGCGTGTTTTGTGTGTGCCTCTGTGCTGTGTGCGTGCGTGTTTGCATGTGTGCGTGCGTTTCTGCCTGTGTGTGTGTGTGTTGAGAAAGTATGTATGTGTGCCAATGTGATGTGTGCATGCGTGTTTGCGTGCGTTTGTGCTTGTGTGTGCGTGTTTGCATGCCTGTGTGTGTGTGTTTGCGCGCGTGCGTTTGTGCCTGTGTGTGTTTGCGTGTGTGTGTGTATGTGTGTGTGCGTGCTTGTGTGTGTGTGTTTGCATGCCTGTGTGTGTGTGTTTGCGTGCGTGCGTGCGTTTGTGCCTGTGTGTGTGTGTGTTTGCGTGCGTGCGTGCGTTTGTGCCTGTGTGTGTGTGTGTGTGTGTGTGTGTGTGTGTGCATCATGTGCTTGTCCTGTATGGGAACAGAGAAAGAGCAGTAATGTGAAACCAGAACCCACAAGCAGAGAGAATCTTGCAGCACTAAGGAAAATGGTTTAGACTTGCCCTGGTATTCAAATCACGGTCCTCCAGGTCCGAGAACCTCTTGTTTTCCACCCTCCCTTTACCAGAGAGTCAGGTGTGAAGTCAGTCTGGCCAATCAGTAGCACTAATGGCTCAGTTAATTAACTGGGAGAAAAAAAAACCAGGGCCGGATTTGGATTCAAGGTCCAGATTTGAATATCCAAGGTTTAGAGTTGCTGACGCTGTGTGTTTGTACGGGCAAACGTGGAGGAGGACCCGTTTGTTTGTGCAAAGAGATGAAAGTAGCGACGCAGAGCAGAGGAGAATGCATTTGCTCCTGTTTGTGTATAAAATTTAAAAAGCCATTCGGTTGGTAAACAAACAAGTGCTTTTTTTTTTGTTTTTGAAAGATCAGCGAACGTGAACACGTCCTCCTGCGGACACAAAAACAAATTCCCTTCACGTATCCGATGGCCTGTACCAGGAATTCTGATTCCACAGCTGGATTTTACGCTGGGAAAGTGGGGGGGTTCCTGCAAATAACTGTAAAAATACCTGCAGTCTTCTCTGCTAGATTTACATTACATTCATTTAGCAGACGCTTTTATCCAAAACGACGTACAGTAAGTGCATACAGAAAGGTCATCGAAGTAACTACAGAACAGATAAGAAAGCACATTCTTCCCATACAGTAGCAGCTATCCCTAGTAATGAACACAATGCAGTTCACAGTGAACAGGGTACATCAGCTCTAATACAATTCTATTCTAAATATTATAAACTTGAATACCTTGAATACACAGTTCAACAAGAACACATACCATGAGGTCCTAGATAAGTATCAGACCAGGTGGAGTCTGAAAAGGTGCGTTTTCAGGCCACGACGGAAAGTAGGCAGGGTTGGCATGGAACGTAGGGGAATGGGAAGTTCGTTCCACCACTGGGGAGCTAGGGTGGAAAAGCTCCGCAGTCGGGACGAGCGAGTGCCATTTACACGGAGGGGGGGAAGTGCAAGTCGCCCTGCAGTAGATGAGCGAACTCATCTGGTCCCGCCTTGTGTGGGCACGGCCGCATCACCTGAGAAGCTTCCTCCGATGCCCGCATCCCCAAGGAATAGAGCAGTAAGGAAAGCCATTAACGAATGCGCCAAAACAGTTACCAGATGAATTATTATCATCGATTCACTTAGCATTCTCGACGCCGCTCAAGAATGTGGCCGAAAAACAGAGACACAACCTACAGAGGAATACAAAACAGACGTCAATATCAGAAGAGCTTATGAGACGTTAAAACGCGGTAAAAAACTAATCCTCCGCCGTCTATTTTACAGCGAGGTAACTAAAGTGCGGCGGAATCGATGATCATTAAGACCTCACTCTCGGCTCTTCACGGACGTGCGCGGATAAAGTCGCGGGATTTACACGCGGGCCTGCCGTTCATCATCTCTTAATTAAGCCGATTAATTACCCCGCACATATTGAGAGGAAATGTGGCTTTTACTGAGCACGATCTGCCGTAAATCACTAATTATTTTCTGAGATTAACTGAAAGGGATTGAAATTCATACTCACTGGCTGCGATCCCAGGTTAAAGTCCCCTGACGCTTTATATCTCACGGATTGTATATGATATATATCTCACATTGTATATGGTACAATGTGTAATTATTCATGTTTTAATGCTTCCAGGGACACAAAAAAATAATTTAAAAAATCTATCTCTCGCATGTGTGTCTCAGAGTGACGCCCTTTTTGTGTGTGTGTGTGTGTGTGTGTGTGTGTCTGTGTGTGTGTGTGTGTGTGTGTGTGTGTGAGTGAGTGAAATCAAACCTCACCGGGCGACCCAAAAGTTGCCCCTGCCGTGTCCTAACACAGCAGAATCCACCTGTAACGTGCTTACGAGCCCCTGGCGTCTACGACCGCCAATCTCTCCCTTCGGAAGGTTCCGGTCCGTGACAGCAGTGTCCGGGGGCCGATTATGTGCAGAACGGGGCGGCTGAGCGGGCCGCGTCTCACCTGGGACAAGGGGGGCGCGTCTGGGAGTGATTGTCTAAAACGGTGACAGGAAGGACATCTGGAAGTCTCTGAGACTAGTTCTCTCTCTCTCTCCCTCCCTCTCTGTGAAGGTCCTAACTTTTGGGAAGATGAGAAGTATATCCCTTTGAGTCACACTTTACATTAAGATGCACCTATATCTGTGGAGACTGGAGGTTATCGGAGGTTAGTTATTACTGAGTAACTCCAACGTAGGTAACATGGAACAGCAGTTAGCGGTATTCGTAATTACACATATGAATAGTGTAATTAAGAATATTTTATTTACACTCATATTCCATATATTCATGATACAAACAAATAAGCCTTGCATGTTAATATCACAACATGTCAAATGATTTCACTTCAGCAGGAGATGCAACAGGACTGGCCTTGTTTCACATGTGTAATTAAGAATACCACTAACTGCTGTTCCATGTTACCTATGCTGGAGTTGTGTTACAATTTAACTGCACAGGTACAGATGCAACTTAATGTAAGTGTTTTTACGCGTGAATGACACACCCATAACTGCAGGCGCACACACAAACACAAACACGCAAACACACACACAAAGAAAGACACACACTAATAAACACAAACACAGGCATGCACACACACACACACACGTAAACAAACACGCACACACACACACAGAACCAGCACCCCTGCCTACACTCCATTATTTCCCTCCCAGAGGGAATCGGGCAGCTACACAACATGGCTGCCACGTGCGCGCCCTGGATGCGACATATTCAATTCCCTTCATTTCTGTATTGATTATTTTTTTTACGTTTTATACTTTCGACACAAGGCCGCAGGCAGACTCAATACCGCAGGAGTAACGATCACACTTCATCCTTCTGAATTTATCGCCCACAGTAATGACTATTCACCTTCACATTCGACACATAGCAATTCATATTTTCACTGTTTTTCCCCCTGGATCATTACAGTGACCCCCTCCAACCAACACACAGTCACTTCCCCAATTCCAGTCTAAGCTACTACAGCAGCAGTGTGATCAAGGTTACTTTTGAGATAATCCGTGAGATAAAGTGAAACCTAACTAAGACTCGACTAGAACAATATTTCAGCTGCAGATGTCGTTTTGTGCACGCCACAAATAAAGGTCACTGCCTTAGAAGTCGTGATTGATTTACGCGCGCCAGAGTGTTTCTGCTTGTTTTTGTACGGCTGCGGCTGAGGACCTGGCAGCTCACTGAACCCGGCCCTCAAGACAAATATTTGATTTCATGAAGTGAAGACGCATTGAGTGGAGAAAACAGAGGACGCATCGCTCTCCCGCGGAGCGGCACGTCCGAGCCGCGGAGCGAGACGAGCCGCGCGGCGGAGGACATGTCTGGCGTCGCGCGCTGCCCCACCGTGGCTCAGCTCTCAGGCTGTGTGGTGGGCTCTGCTCTTTGGAAGATGGAGAAAATACCAAACCTCAGGGTTTCAATCAAAGTGCAAGGATAGCGGCTTAGATTTACTGATTTACCGCCAGCGAGTGTTTGGAAACAAAAAGTATCTGTTATTAAGCTGTGCCCCCCACCACTTCCCACTGAATCCACACAGGCGCACGCAAGCACGCACGCACGCACGCATGCACACAAACACAAACACACGCGCACACGCACACACAAACACACCAAAAGTCTTAAGAGCAATGCCCTTTACCACCCACAAAAAATGCAGTCCATTTAGTCTGAGTGGAATAATAAAAGTGCCAGGAATGAGAGAAAGAGTGAGACTGGGAGAGAAGCAGAGAGCGGGAAGGATGGATGGATGGATGGGGGAGAGAGGGATGGAGAGGGGGAGGGAGGGAGTAAGGGGGTGACTGCGTGAAGCGGGAAGCGTGAGGCAGAGCGCTGGATGTTTATGGTGCTGCAAACTCTCTGTTTAGGACCCGCAGTGAGTGAAGTTTTCCCCCAAAGGAAATCAACTTGGAGACAAGACCCCATTAGAGCAGCTAGTCCTCCTTATCGGAGAAATTATCCAATACTTCTCAAACGGGGACACTTCGTCCTTGAAAAGGGAACAGAGTCGAACTCAACGTCTGTCTCCCCCCGCCCCCCCTCTGGAATCTCATCTCCAGTCACAGTCAGTCAGACCCCCCACCCCCCCCCAGAACCCGCTTTCCGTGAGAGGGAGAGCGCGTACGGAGAGATTTTGAGAATCGTGCGGAGGAGCGCCCGCCCCTAACAAGCGCTGTTAACGGACACCACTGTTCAGCCAGCAGGAATCCGTGTTGCACAGCAGGTTCAAATCTTCCCTCACTGGGAGCAAAACAATCAAAGGCCCCACATTTCCAATGAGCTCCGCTTCCTGCCCTTATTATTGGACCAGGCTTTCATCACTCATCCAATCAGACCTCCACCCCTTGAGTCAGTCTATCAATGAGTACGCAACATACAACATGTCTGAGAGCAACAAAACTGCCCTCTGTGGAATTCTGTGGAAACTGTAGTGGGAAACATCAGTCAAGGGTAAGAGATGGAGAGAAGGAGAGGTTGAGAGAGAGAGAGAGAGAGAGAAAGAGAGAGGTAGAGAGAGAGAAAGAAAAAGAGGTTGAGAAAAAGAAAGATAGGTAGAGAGAAAGAGAGGTAGAGAGAGAGAAGGAGAGGTAGAGAGAAAAAGAGAGGTAGAGAAAAAAATATCTTTTATACTCCCAAGGCATCAAGAAGAAAACAAAACCAAATTTAAAAAAAGAAGAAAAACTTTACAATACTTACACCCTTAAAACAAGGAGAGAGAGAGAAAGAGAGCGAGAGAGAAGGAGTGAGAGAAGGAGAGCTACAGAGAGAGAAGGACAGGTAGAGATAGAAGGAGAGAGAGAGAGAAGGAGAGATACAGAGAGAGAAGAACAGGTAGAGATAGAAGGAGAGAGAGAAGGAGAGAGAAGGAGAGAGAAGGAGAGAGAAGGACAGGTAGAGATAAAAGGAGAGAGAGGAGAGAGAAGGAGAGCTACAGAGAGAGAAGGACAGGTAGAGACAGAAGGAGAGAGAGAGAAGGAGAGCTACAGAGAGAGAAGAACAGGTAGAGATAGAAGGAGAGAGAGAGCGACTGAGAGGATATGAGATGTATAGAAAGCAGTGGGAGGTGGGAGGGTGGAGACAGCTCCTTGATGGTAACAGCTGTTGCGGTGCTAGTTTCTACCCCGTGTGTGGCTGGCGCGGTAAATAGATTACCCTGGGGTACGGCAGACTGCGCCATACTGCACTACACTAATTGCATCTGTTGCTTTGATTAAGAGGCAAATGAGTCCCACGGTTTGGATCCAGAGAACCGCTGCGATGGAGGAGGGGGGTTTGGGGCAGGGAGGCAGAGCAGGGGGCTGTAGAATGTCCCGTATAGAACGATGAGCAGGAAAGGTATAAGAAGAAAGATAGATGTCAATCACTTTCATCACATAATCACATAATATTAATAAGGAGAATGATGAATTATAAAGATCCAATAAGAATGATTCATATTTGTTTTAACACGAACAATAACAAAATGTATCACGTGAAAGCAGTATTTTTGCCCTATGTATATTTGTTACATATATCTAATCTGTTAATTTATTTTTACTTCATTATGAATTTCTACATTGAAATTCCCTATACAAAAACTCAGCACTTGTACATCAATAATCTACTAATATGAACCAACGATTATTTATTACAGCATAAAGCATGTGGCTGTTTATGGTGAAGACTAAATATTTGCTGTCTTTATTTTCAAATAGATCATAGCAGACATGAATTAAGAAGGGGAGACAGAGGCACACTATATACACAGTATGTAACTATATAAAGGCCAATACTGGAAGTCTCCTTTACAGGAAGTACATTTGTCTCTCTGTATCGTAATCCCTAGAAGAAGAGAGACAGAAGGTTGTCAAACTATATCTCTACTTGAGAGGAGCAGAATCGTGTCAAGGCCAATAAAGTCTTCCGAGTGGCCTTTTCTGCCTCTGCTTTATGTGCCAACAACAAATGGGAGGAATACACCGGAAGGCCTGGCTTTGACGTGCTATCTCCTGTAAAAAAAGACCACACACTGCAGGTCTGCTAACACGCTTATGCTCTCGGAATCTTGAGCAAAGTCCCCCCAATCCAACCAGCCCGTCAGGTTTGAACGCTGCATTTGACTTTTGTCTAAGCAGCCCACAGTGAGTCAACTTTTACTCTGGGGGGAAAGAAGAAACCCCCCCACAGCGCTGCGTCCTCTCTCTGCTACGTCTGCTGTGCAATTTTACACTTGATAAAGTCCCAATGCACTCTAACAAGCTTGTGCTCTGGGCTCATCGCCACACTAGGCATGACTTCTCACTATTTTTCTCCTCTTAACTTTCCGACAGTCCTTCCCTCTCACTCGCTCTCTCTCTCGCTCGCTCGCTCGGCTTCCTGCGATGCTTCAAGGTCACGGCTGGGCTAATTTATCAGAATTACGGAGGAGGCAAAGAGCACTGCCTCCTGCCAGAGTGGTCGAAGGGAAAACTTCATCAGGCGCTACATCACTTCTCACCTGCCTGGTTGTCAGGGGGTTGTCGGTTGGGGGGGGGGGGGGGGTGTTATGCAAATTCACAGCACAGAGATGAAAATATTTAGCTGTCATTCATGCTAAAGGGAGTGAAGGGCATTTATCTTCTTGTTTTTTTTTCTTCAAACTCCAAAATAAATTCGGGACTTCCACAGACTGGAACAGCGCCTGAACAGGATGAGCCACCCAACTTAATTCAATTTTAAAAAGATGTTTTCTCTTTTCCTTCCAATGTGGACTTCCAGTTGTACTTGGAGGCCCATTTCATTGCTACCACATCCGTTGAAAATTTGGGAAAGCTGAGAAAATCACACGCTCTCCTCAGGAGATCAGGCTTGCTTCTTTTCGTCACTCCCCCAGCTGAACTGCGCGGTCACTCTGCAGCCCCCCAGCTGAACTGCGCGGTCACTCTGCAGCCCCCCAGCTGAGCTGCGCGGTCACTCTGCAGCCCCCCAGCTGAGCTGCGCGGTCACTTTGCAGTCCCTCAGCTGCGTTAGAGAACTCTTAGGCCTTCACTACTCCAGCTGTGGAACCATACAGGCATTCAGTTTGAAAAGTGAACAAAAAAAAGAGAGACTGGTTATTTCACTGAAAAAATGAATGGATCTGATGCTTCAGTGGCGCGGGCTTAACTCAGACAGCCGTTACTGAAAAAAGGCATGAGGATAGGGAGAGGCACGGGGTGAAAACTGAGCCTCTTGCCGAACCCAATTCTCTGGACTCGCAGACTCATGACTCAGGCGTGTTCTCGTCAAGTCCGTGAGCGCTTAAGGCTGACCCACTGTGAACACAGCCGTTTTGGCAAAGTTCACACCCTCTACCTGACATTTGTGGAAGTCCGCATCATCAATGCAGACTTACCCGCCCCCAGAAATACGGCATTAAAGTCTGCACGTACGCAGTCCACCAGGGCTCAGGTTGGGATTCTGCTTCTCTTGCATCCAGCGAGATGGCGGATAGTTCCCCGAGTGCCGACGGGCATTAAAGGCAATTTCGCAGCCTCTCCGCTTCGTCCCCGGGGCCCTGAGGCGGCAGGGGCGTGTCCCGCAGGGGCTGGGCTGGGATGCGGCGTAAATCACAGGGGGCATGTCAGAGGGAGAAGGAAAGGGGAAGTGCGGGTGACAAACATCGCAGATCAGCGCCGTAAATACCGACCGTAAAAAGCCGGCCTTACAGTGGCACAGAGGCAGCTCTCAGAAAATCAACCCAGCACTAAACCCCCAAGGGCACGAACCCCCCCACGCCGCCCCCCTCCCCGGATGCTGGGCCAAAACGAGCCGAGAGCTGACACGGTGATGGACCGTGCAGGGCTCCGGGTGCCGACAACTGTGTCTTTCCAATTATCTGACTGCGGCACACGTGAGCTTCCCATACAAAACTGTGCAGATATCTGTGCGATAACCTGTGACCTGCCTGGTTATATAAATAAAGGTTTCATAAATAAAAATAAACTGCCATACAGTCAAAACAGAAGAAGGCGTGAAAGCAGCAGCGAGGTTGAAACAGAGGTGTGTGTGTGTGTGTGTGTGTGTGTGTGTGTGTGGTGTGTGTGTGTGTGTGTGTGTGTGTGTGTGTGTGTGTGTGTGTGTGTGTGAGTGTGTGTGTGTGTGTGTGTGTGTGTGTGTGTGTGTGAGTGTGTGTGTGAGTGTGTGTGTGTGTGTGTGTGTGTGTGGTGTGTGTGTGTGTGTGTGTGTGTGTGTGTGTGGGTGTGTGTGTGTGTGTGTGTGTGTGTGTGTGTGTGTGTGTGTGTGTGTGTGTGTGTGTTTGTGTGTGTGTGTGTGTGTGTGTGTGTGTGTGTGTGTGGTGTGTGTGTGTGTGTGTGTGTGTGTGTGTGTTGTGTGTTGTGTGTGTGTGTGTGTATGTGTGTGTGTATGTGTGTGTGTGTGGTGTGTGTGGTGTGTGTGGTGTGTGTGTGTGTGTGTGTGTGTGTGTGTGTGGTGTGTGTGTGTGTGTGTGTGTGTGTGTGTGTGTGTGTGTGGTGTGTGTGTGTGTGTGTGTGTGTGTGTGTGTGTGTGTGTGTGTGTGTGTGTGTGTGTGTGTGTGTGTGTGTGTGTGTGTGTGTGTGTGTGTGTGTGTGTGTGTGTGTGTGTGTGTGTGTGTGGGTGTGTGTGTGTGTGTGTGTGTGTGTGTGTGTGTGTGTGTGTGGGGGTGTGTGTGTGTGTGTGTGTGTGTGTGTGTGTGTGTGTGTGAAAACAGGGAAGTGTTGTGCGCAGTACAGACGGCTCCCGTTTTTTATTCCTGGTGAAATAATGTGGGACTGAGCCCGGTCAAGCAGGATTACGGCCGATTTGGCCAGTACATTTCAGCCAATCAGGTTTCTGCAAATGTGTTTGGGGGCAGAGAAATTTTCATGAGCTTCCATTACTGCAATGATAGTATCTGCAAAAAAATTCAGTGTCAAATTATTTCTTTGAAAAGAACATGATTACTTCAAAGTCGACTTAATTTGATAATCTCTTTTAAAGCACTGATGTAAATAATCAATTCAATGGTAGAAGGGGAAGGTATGTTTGCCTGAATTGTGAATGTCTGCACAGAACTACGGGTCCTACACTGGGGGAATTTGAAGAGTGAAGGTGTTTGCTAGAGGGCTTATGAAATATAGTATATACCATAGTTCAGCAAATTAATATCAGAGAGTCGTATTTCTTGATGCAAATAAAGATCGTGTTTGAATACTGAAAGGATTTCAGTCCTGCAGAACAGCTCATCTCCTTTATACACCCGCACACGCCTGTGTAGCGCAAGCAGGGGGTATTGTTTTTGCTCCTGTTTATGTGTGTCTGTGTGTGTGTGCCTGTCTGTCTGTTTTTGTGTCCCTATCATCCATAACTCAAATAATTCTACTCTGATTGTGATGAAACTTTGTGAAATGTTGACAGTTAGGCAATGACCTGAATCTTGAATGTTTTCCCCAATCAAAGTTTTAGCCTCATGCATATTGGGTGAGATCGGGGTAGGTTGTGACACATGGTAGATTGTTACACAATGTTTTTGTCCAATCAGAAACCTGCTAGAGTGCTGTTCAGCAGGTTACACACCCTCTTTAACAGATTTCATTGGGCTGGCTTAGTGTAATTTTAGTGCTTTGTTCACCAAACCGCCAAAGAAGATAAGCTTTATTTTATGGTCACGGTTATTTTTAGATACTGTCACGTGTTTAGCTATGAACAAATCATAATGTTTATGACTTTAAAGTACAATCTGTGGGCTGTTAGTAAATATTAGTACAAACTGTCAAACTTGTCGTCTCAAGGTAGCATGAGCCGTGAAAGCATGTTAGGGTATTCAGAGTAGATTTTTACACACAGTGGGGGTAGGTTGTTGCACTTTATAGATCTTTCACATATCGCTGTAATCAACTAACAGGGCTCAACATTAACTGTCCGATTGTCCGGGACAAGTACAAAAAAGTGGTCAGACAAGCATAATAGGCTAGGCTACACATTAGCTTGCCCAAACAGACAAGTAAAAAAAAAAATTATAAATAGGTTAAACATAACTATAACTAAGAAAGTGCCACCAACCCAAAATTAATAAAGAATAAATAGCACACTGAAATAAAGTGTACTTACCCGGGAGAATTGAAGAATAAGTCATAAACATTAGAGACGGAGATGCGAAGATTAGACGAAGAATGACAAACATCTGAGGGACTGGCCAAAAATATAAAATCAACTCAGGTAACGTTAGCTAGGCCCTAATTTGGATTAAAATAACATGTTGGATTTTGTATCTTTACCAGTACAATTCAAAAAAACATTAACAGAAATGCATACAATTTGTTTTAAAACGTAATTATTTGTTTTCCAAGACTTTTCTTTTAGTTTTTAAAAACGTGACCAACTGACCCCACATAGTGTCATAACCTACCCCGCTTGGTGCTAACATGGAGTGTTTTGTTTAAGTCAATTGTACTTTTCACATTTACGATTGAGCTTAATAAACAACACCAATAGTTAATAGAGAGATAGAAGATATTAACTACAAAATATAATCGTTGTTATGCAAGCGGTCTTTAAGTAATCGATTAAAGAAATGATTCTCACAACCTACCCTGGTCTCCCCTACATTCAGGGTCGAGATTAGCACACACACGGGTGCAGGGGAGTAGGTTTCTTTCTAGATTTGGTAGGGACTTTATGCGAGCTGCGAAAATTTTGCCCTAATTTTAGAGCAAATATTGTTTTTGAGCTACAAAGAGAGCATCAGATTATCCCGATGACTGTTTTTTTAATTAACCTCAACTGATTATGCATTTGGCCAACATGTGCAGTTGCTGCATACAAATTGAAAAGAAATTTGATCGTGTTATGACTAAGGTTAGCAGTTGTGCTATCTAACATCATTAGAGTTGTTAGCTCGCTAACTAAAGTTTGCGCGCTCGATCGCATTACGACCAATAAAGTAGCCTAACACTTAAAGATCGCAATGCATCCATATTTACGGTATGCATCACAAACATACTGGATATACATCATTAATAAACAGTAGTAAGCGGCTACATTCTGAATTTGACCTTAAAGGTGGGAAAGAGGTTGCTGTCTTCGTAAACTGACAACTGTATTAATGACGAAAATGTGTGACTGTAGTAGCCTAGTTAATGTAATAATATAATAAATAAGTGATTGATTCAAGTAGTTAATGTAGCTAATAATGTAAATAAGATTGATTCTATTCTGTATATCATAATACTGATCCTCATTTCAACATTCAATATGATACAACCTGCAGCCAACAATTACTCAATATATTTCAAGATGTCACAGTTGTCACAGCAATCAGATCTGTATCGTAAGGTAAAGGAAATCGTAGCGTAACGGTAGTTTAATCTACATCCCAAAACAGATTACTAAAGCTAACGTTAGCTGAGGTAGAGAGAAAAGATAACTAGTAGTGATTTAGCTGCGCTGCCCGTCGTTGTGTCTCTGATGAACACGGCTGACTGACGGCTGATGGCACTCACTGGAAAAGAGGCGAGGTAGGGAAAGACGAGTCAGTCCAGGTTGGTGATTGGCTATGGCAGATAATAGGATAGCTTGCTAATAGGTTATTGATGCAGCTGTCAACCAGATCTGCACTTTCGGAAGACCGTGATGAGTTTTTGAATTATACTACGCCTAAAACTACAGTTTTCACTCTGCAATTGTTGGTAGGGACATTGGTAGGGACGCGTCCCATAAAACTACGCCTATGCACGGGTGTAGCATCTCTCGGAGTGTCATTCTAGTTTTTATGACGTTTTGTGCTAACGACTTTCACAAACTTCAAAAAACGTCGAACAGAAGCGCTCAGGGGAGAGTTAAAACCCAAAGTGATGTCCGCAATCAGTCACGGGCCTGTCAGTGGCCAATATCAATATCTTGTGAGCCCAACCATAAATTCCCTTTCTTCTCCATTAACTTCCCACATCAAATATCCCACATTATATAAGGGCAGCTTCCACATAAAAAGCAGTTGGGCCCATTTCCGATGTTACAACCCCCAAACCTCCCCAACTACATGCAGAGAGATAACGAGAGCGAGAGAGAGAGAAAGAGCGAGAGGGAGAAAAGATAATCAATGAGACAGCGAGACAGTAAAAAAAAAAAAAAAGAGAGAGAGAGCCAGAATGAGAGAGTGAGACAGAGAGAGTAAGAGAGAGAGTGAGACAGAAAGCCAGCCAGAGAGAGAGAGAGAGAGAGAGAGAAAGAGAGAGAGACAGAAAGAGCGAGAGAGAGAGAGAGTGAGACAGAAAGAGAGACGGAGAAAAAAAGAGAGAGCGAGAGAGAGAGAGATAGTTTTCGGTCTTCTGTTAATCCATCTTAAGGTCCAGTTCCCTAAAACAGTCCCTTTGGAGAATAAGTCATTCTCAGTGTGAAAGTTATCTCTTCTGAGCATGTCAAGAAAATGAAGCTGTTAGAGAATGAGAACAGAGAGCGTTTCACAACTGTTCCCCAACACAAGCCAAGGGGTGACCTTGAACAGCTCCCCCTCTCCTCCCTCTCCCTCTCCTCCCGCTCCCTCTCCCTCACCCTTTTCTCCTTCTCTCATTCCCCTCTTTTCTCTTCTCTTTCTCTACCTCTCCTCCTGTTTATTTCTTTGCATCTGTCTCTCAGGCATATTGACAGTGATAAAGTGTCACTGTGAGCTGCCTGTAACACGGTCTCACGCATGCACGCACGCACGCACGCACGCACGCTCTCACAAACGCACGCACGCTCTCACGCACGCACGCTCTCACAAACGCACGCACGCACGCACGCTCTCACAAACGCACGCACGCTCTCACGCACGCACACACGCTCGCACGCACTCTCTCACGCACGCACGCACGCACGCACGCTCTCACGCACGCACGCACTCTCTCACGCACGCACGCACGCACACACGCTCTCACGCACGCACGCTCTCACGCACGCACGCACTCTCTCACGCACGCACGCACGCACTCACGCACGCTCTCACGCACGCACGCACGCTCTCACGCACGCACGCACGCACACTCTCACGCACGCACACACGCTCTCACGCACGCACACACGCTCTCACGTACGCACGCTCTCACGCACGCACGCACGCTCTCACGCACGCACGCACGCACGCTCTCACGCACGCACGCTCTCACGCACGCACGCTCACACGCACGCACCCACGCTCTCACGCACGCACGCACGCTCTCACGCACGCTCTCACGCACGCACGCACGCTCTCACGCACGCACGCTCTCACAAACGCACGTTACATACAGCTGCACTGAGTAGCATACAACACACTCACATACAACTGCACTGAGTAGCATACAACACACTCACATACAGCTGCACTGAGTAGCATACAACACACTCACATACAACTGCACTGAGTAGCATACAACACACTCACATACAGCTGCACTGAGTAGCATACAACACACTCACATACAACTGCACTGAGTAGCATACAACACACTCACATACAACTGCACTGAGTAGCATACAACACACTCACATACAGCTGCACTGAGTAGCAGCCAAATTGAAGGACAGATGTTGGTTGAATACAGGCCATAATCTTAAAATGCCCTCCTCCTCCAATAATTGCAACTGTATAAACATTATATGAAAATAACTCACATAAGTCCTGTATTCTTAAAATAATGTACGTTTATTAGTTTTCTTACAATTAAAATAATATTTCCCCTTGGATCAATAGAATCCCACTTTTGTCCAATACAATTCACTTCCTTGTTTTATGTTTTTATTTTTATGGAGAAAGAGACGCGTGTTCTACTCCACAGTTGATTCATCTTAGAGAGAGGAATGTCATTTTCTCTGGCTGACTGTTCTGCACATCAACTGCTGCCTACATGCCCCTGCATTATGGGTAAACAGGAGGAAGAGAAGGGCAGTTCTTACTGCCCCGTGGGGGTAAACAGGGGGGAGAGAAGGGCAGAACTGCCCCGTGGGGGTAAACAGGGGGGAGAGAAGGCACTGCCCCGTGGGGGTAAACAGGGGGGAGAGCAGGACTGCCCCGTGGGGGTAAACAGGGGGAAGAGAAGGGCAGTTGAGGAGAGTTGCAAATGGCTTCAGAGAAAGAGCAATAAGAACCTGCATTCTAATGAAGGAGCTTCACTGCCGAACTTGCAAGGAACCAGTGAACAGATTGTGCAGAAAGGTATAGAAAAAAATACCTCTCACTCCACAACACAAATGATGCATTTCAAAGGGAAAGAGCGTCGGCTCTCCTGAGGCTTTGAGGATGTGAAGTGTGGCGGGTGTCACGTGTGACACATCCTCCAGAGAACGAGCGCATTTCTCCTAGAACACCAGACTCTGGGATAACCTACTTGTGTGACATACTTGTTCTATAAAAAATAAACGTGATTCAAAACACTTATTTTTAAAAAATACATAAACTCAAGTGTTAAACGTCAACGTCAAATCTTCAAACTTCATCTAGAGGTGCTTAAATGGGCGGCAGTGTAGTATAATGGTTAAGGAGCTGGACTTGTAACCGAAAGGTTGCAGGTTCGATTCCCAGGTAGGACACTGCCGTTGTACCCTTGAGCAAGGTACTTAACCTGAATTGCTTCAGTATATATCCAGCTGTATGAATGGATAAATGTAATAAGAAGTTGTGTAAGTCGCTCTGGATAAGAGCGTCTGCTAAATGCCTATAATGTAATGTAATGTAATGTAAATGTCCCACTCAAATTCTTTACAGTACCTAACAAGGGCATTAAAAGACCTTGGTTGCTTCAGATGAGCCGCCATTCAACAAATAGAATTTTGATTTTGTGAACATGACAAAATCCTCCTCAGCGCACACAGACAAACACAGTGTATGCACACACACTCTCATACACACACATACATACAGTATACACACACTCTCATACACACATACATACAGTATACACACACTCTCATACACACACATACATACAGTATACACACACTCTCATACACATATACAGTATACACACTCTCATACACACATACAGTACACACACACACACACAGCACACACACACACACACACTGTCATACACCCACATACAGTACACACACACACACACACACACACACAGCAGCACACTGTCATACACCCACATACAGTACACACACACACACACACACACACACACAGCAGCACACTGTCATACACCCACATGCAGTACACACACACACACACACACACAGCAGCACACTGTCATACACCCACATGCAGTACACACACACACAGCAGCACACTGTCATACACCCACATGCAGTACACACACACACACACAGCAGCACACTGTCATACACCCACATACAGTACACACACACACTCAGATAGGCTGTGACACCCACATACAGTACACACACACTCAGATCATCTGCCAATCATCTGCAAGCCCTGCCACATGCATAAAAACCCCAATGCTGATTGGGAAGTGTAGACATCCACGGCTCTACTCCGAAACACATGGTGTCACCACCTGCTTCTTTTTCACACCACAGACTACAGCTAAGCTCGCATAAAGCGGAGTTAAAGAAAGACCTTACATACGTGGCTTTGACCACCCGATCGACCAGCAGGGGAACGCACGTGAAACGCAATCCAAGTCAACCCTCCCATTCCAAGAGCTATGTCATCGTCCTATACCGACCACAGTCGGCCCTGGTACGGCCCGGATACGATCCGAGGCCACGAGGCTCTTCCACGCACCACAATGTGGTCCCGTAACCAAATGAGTCACCCAGCAGCCACAAACTTTGATATACTTTAGGAAGACACCTCAAAAAAATGTGGCCACAATGGCATTTATAAATAAAGATGAGTCAGACCTGTCAATTAATACAGGGTCTCAGTGCTGCCCGATTCGGAACATTCCCACCGCCGTTACCGTGACAGCAAGCGAGCGGCAGCCCACCGCGGAGACAGACGCCCTTACCACGGAAAGATAATGACTCGTGCAAAACCGCCGCGCTTCTCAAGCTCATTAAATCCTTTGGGTGGAAGTACGGAGTCAGCGGAGGATGTTCTTCTCCCCGGCGGGTCTTCGCTTCCTCTCGCGCCCTTCCTCTCGCGCCCTTCCTCTCGCGCCCTTCCTCTCGCGCCCTTCCTCTCGCGCCCTTCCTCCCACATTTCGCCGATAAGGCGCCCAAAGCTTTTCACGAGACGGAACTCAGAAGCGCTACTTTCCCACACTTCGCCCGTAAGAGCCTTACTCACAAATTAATTTCACTAATCCATACTGAACAATCGAGTTCGGCCAAAGTCACACAACTCATTTCTGACAGCAATTCCCGAGGATTTCGAAATACGGCCTACGAAACGCAACGTTCCCATAATTAAAAACAGAACCAAGAAAAGTAATAAAATAAAAAATTTTAAAACCAGTCTTTCAGATTATGAACAAAGAACAAAAAGTCAGGTTAAAAATTCCTTATTAACAGGAAGTGCCAAAAGATGAACAGGCTTACCTATCAGCATGACACAGACCCACAAGCTACAGCCCTGCAATAGGACAGTATCAGTGGACAGGGCCATACACATCTATGGACTGTAGTTCAGTTAACATAAGGGGACTGACTGATGTACTGAGCATTCCTCTAACTACCATTTTATTTCATTTCACACATTAAATCCAGCCTCACTGCAAAAGCTCAGCCTTCACAGGAAGCAGTAACAATGTTCAGAGAACGCTTGAGTAACTACGCCAATAAACAACCGCGAAGCGTGTCACATGGCCTCTGATGCAGCACGGCCCTGTCCGCGCGCACATTTTTTCCCCGTTTCTCGAGGGGATGCGTTAAGGTGAAGATGATGAAGAGGGGCCAGGTGGCGGCCTGCTCGTGGTGACCTAGTCGCCGTGGCGTCGGCGGCCAGTTCCCCGGTCACGCCGAGCGATAATCGTTTCGGCAATTAGGACGGGTCCACGCCGCCTCCTGCTGGCCTCACTTCTGGCCGCTCTCGCAGGTGTAAATTACCACTAATGGAGCCGGTCTCCGCTTGCGCTGGGAAATTAAAGGCGGAGTCTCACGCTGACTCGCTAACAGCTTCGGCGCGCCCCGCCCAAGAGCTTTCGCACGATCGGCGCGGTGCGCCATGTGACCCCGTCTCCACGGAAATGGAAAGACGGGCCGACTCTCGGCTAACCGGCTGACACCGACAGGAAACCCAGCGGCGTAGCCCCTCCCCCTCAGAGGAACGCCGGGAGCAGGGTGTGAAAGCTGTTTATAATGGAAGGGCACCCTGACGAGGGAGTGAAAGAGATGGAGAGAGAGAAAGGGGGAGAGAGAGGGAGGGGGAGAGAGAAGGAGAGGGAGAGAGAAAAAGAAGAGAGATGAAAAGGGGGAGAGGGAGTGAGAAGGAGAAGAAGGGGGAGAGGGAAAGGAAGAGAGAAGAAGAGGGAGAGAGAAGGAGAGGGAGGGGGAGAGAGAAGGAGAGGGAGAGGGAGAGAGAAGGAGAAGGAGAGGGAGAGAAATGGAGAGGGGGAGAGGAGAGGATGACAGGAGAGCCACAGGTGTGCGTCTGCCGTTCTCTCAGCGGGCGGCAGTGTAGTTATGCATCTCCGTTTCAGCGAATACCAGCCAAACTTCATAAATTCCCAGCTCACGTGTGTGTGCGGGAAAGCCGCCCACAAATACTACAGCACCACCAGCTGGCTGGCCCCTGCACTGCAGGCAGAAAGGTAAACAACTTTAATATCAATGCTACGCCTCATAAAACCATTGATATGGCCTAGGCAGAACACAGACAGTGAAAGGATGTGCACAGCTGTATAAAGGGTCTGAAATGGCACTGCTTCAACAAAATCTCAGCAATATACACTGGGACTGGAGGCTGGTAGGGTAACCTTACACTCTGTGGCCCAAAAACAAAACATGATGAGTAGCCCTGTAGATACTGTGGCTCTTGATAAACATGGTAGAGTAGCCCTGTAGATACTGTGGCCCTTGATAAACGTGGTAGAGTAGCCCTGTAGATACTGTGGCCCTTGATAAACGTGGTAGAGTAGCCCTGTAGATATTGTGGCCTGTAGATACTGTGGCCCTTGATAAACGTGGTAGAGTAGCCCTGTAGATACTGTGGCCCTTGATGAACGTGGTAGAGTAGCCCTGTAGATACTGTGGCCCTTGATGAACGTGGTAGAGTAGCCCTGTAGATACTGTGGCCCTTGATAAACATGGTAGAGTAGCCCTGTAGATACTGTGGCCCTTGATAAACGTGGTAGAGTAGCCCTGTAGATACTGTGGCCCTTGATGAACGTGGTAGAGTAGCCCTGTAGATACTGTGGCCCTTGATAAACATGGTAGAGTAGCCCTGTAGATACTGTGGCCCTTGATGAACGTGGTAGAGTAGCCCTGTAGATACTGTGGCCCTTGATAAACGTGGTAGAGTAGCCCTGTAGATACTGTGGCCCTTGATAAACGTGGTAGAGTAGCCCTGTAGATACAGTGGCCCTTGATGAACGTGGTAGAGTAGCCCTGTAGATACTGTGGCCCTTGATAAACGTGGTAGAGTAGCCCTACAAACACTGTGGCCCTTGATAAAAATGGTAGAGTGGCCCTACAGATACTGTGGCCTTTGATAAACATGGTAGAGTAGCCCTACACTCTGTGGGTCAAAAGAAACATGGTAGAGTAGCCCTGCAGGCACTGCGGCCCTTGATAAACATGGTAGAGTAGCCCTGTAGATACTGTGGACCTTGATAAACGTGGTAGAGTAGCCCTGTAGATACTGTGGTCCTTGATAAACGTGGTAGAGTAGCCCTACAGATACTGTGGCCCTTGATAAACATGGTAGAGTAGCCCTACACACACTGTGGCCCTTGATAAACATGGTAGAGTGGCCCTACAGATACTGTGGCCCTTGATAAACATGGTAGAGTAGCCCTGTAGATACTGTGGCCCTTGATAAACGTGGTAGAGTAGCCAGAGTAGCCCTGTAGATACTGTGGCCCTTGAAAAACATGGTAGAGTAGCCCTGTAGATACTGTGGCCCTTGATAAACGTGGTAGAGTAGCCCTGTATATACAGTGGCCCTTGATGAACATGGTAGAGTAGCCCTGTAGATACTGTGGCCCTTGAAAAACGTGGTAGAGTAGCCCTGTAGATACTGTGGCCCTTGATAAACATGGTAGAGTAGCCCTGTAGATACTGTGGCCCTTGATAAACGTGGTAGAGTAGCCCTGTAGATACTGTGGCCCTTGATGAACGTGGTAGAGTAGCCCTGTAGATACTGTGGCCCTTGATAAACGTGGTAGAGTAGCCCTACACTCGGTGGGCCAAAAGAAACATGGTAGAGTAGCCCTACAGATACTGTGGCCCTTGATAAACATGGTAGAGTAGCCCTGTAGATACTGTGGCCCTTGATAAACATGGTAGAGTAGCCCTACAGATACTGTGGCCCTTGATAAACATGGTAGAGTAGCCCTACACACACTGTGGCCCTTGATAAACATGGTAGAGTGGCCCTACAGATACTGTGGCCCTTGATAAACATGGTAGAGTAGCCCTGTAGATACTGTGGCCCTTGATAAACGTGGTAGAGTAGCCCTGTATATACAGTGGCCCTTGATGAACATGGTAGAGTAGCCCTGTAGATACTGTGGCCCTTGATAAACGTGGTTGAGTAGCCTTACACTCGGTGGGCCAAAAGAAACATGGTAGAGTAGCCCTACAGATACTGTGGCCCTTGATAAACATGGTAGAGTAGCCCTACACACACTGTGGCCCTTGATAAACATGGTAGAGTGGCCCTACAGATACTGTGGCCCTTGATAAACGTGGTAGAGTAGCCCTACACTCTGTGGGCCAAAAGAAACATGGTAGAGTAACCCTGTATATACTGTGGCCCTTGATGAACGTGGTAGAGTAGCCTTGTAGATACTGTGGCCCTTGATAAACATGGTAGAGTAGCCCTGTAGATACTGTGGCCCTTGAGATAACCAGTAGGAGCAGTTCTTGTCTGTCGTTCTCTTACAGAGTCAATGATGACAGCTACCACCCTCTTCCCCTCTGCACTCCAACAACACATTGTATAAATCATCTTGAAATTAAATAAATGGGATAAATTATGCTTTGTAGAGTTTTAATTTCCAATTACGTCCACCCTGTCCACCCCCACACAGGCACGCAAAGGGCAGAGCAAATTAAATTATGTTGCTGCAGTCGAGTCAAAATTTAAATTCAGCGGGGAGTTTCATAATGATAATAAAAAAATAGATCTTTTGTAACACAGAAAAATGATTGAGTAGTTTCACGTGAGGAGGAAAGTAAGAGGAAGTATCAGCGCTGACAGACTAGGAACAAAGAAGTCTTCCGTGCTACAGTCGTCATTTTCGAACAGCCCGTGCTACCACAGAGAAGAAACCTTCCTAAAAAATAAAAAAAACTCATTATAAATTATACCAATATCTCTTCTGCTAATGAAAATGATTAATGCCTTTAAAACTGACTGTGGAAAAAAAAAATTTAACATACATTTGCTGAAAAGAAACGTCCAATGGGACGCGCTTCATTTCCACAGCAAATCTCTCCTCTTACGTGAAACGACATCCAGAAACCAAAAAAAATAATAATAATTCACGCACTAAGTTCCAAACTTAAAAAAAAGTAACTTTAGTTTGCTAAATGTCCTATATTGGGGGTGTTCCATGGATAACAGAATCCAGCACGTGATTTAAAGGAATTAAAAAGTATAAATCCTCAAACAAAAAAAACGTAATCTAAAGGCCTGTTCGTAAACGCTGCCTTTCCTGATGCCTCAAAGGTACTTGTTGACTTCTTATTCACCTTGGTAAATCTAGCGCCATGAGAATTCACCTTGATAAAATGTGCATCACCACAGAGCATGTTCAGAGAGCAGGGCCATCCTTACAGCACGTCCCAGGCAAACACTCTTCCCTTTGTGTTTGTCCACCGAATGTATGTTTTTCAAGAACGGCCCCAACGTTGCACACCCCAAAAACAGAAACACATAGCACCATTGGCAACTTAATTTCTTAATTTTGTGCATTTGCCAGCCGAAGCATTAACGAATCGAGTCACTGCTTGAGGTGTCATGTGATCAGTCACATGGTGAAAATGCCCATCATATGCGAGGCGTTTCTAAACGGGTTGCGTTATTTGTCCGAAACAGTAGTCATAGCCGCACGGATTCACAGATCTCAAAACCATCCAGATAACCCACCCCATTTGCTATTCGACGCCCGATGCGACACAGATCTGAACAACTGGAACGCATCAGGCTGGCTTACCAGGCTCACGCAGGTTGGGCGGAATCAACAGCAGAGGAGCAGCTTGGGTAATGGAACTGTCCCCCAGGGCCGTTTCTAGAACCCCCATCTAGGATCAAAGGCATCCTGTATACCCCCAACGCCCTAAGTTAAAAAGGGCTTTTATTTTTTATTTTACATTTTGAAATATTTCCCCAAATCTATACAGTCATTGTACATGAAGTCTGGCAAGGGAGCCACTGTTGGAAACCCAGGCTGTAGAAACATTGAGACATCTGTTGTACCTGCCCCCAGACGGAAAGATCAACAGCACCCAGCGCGGAACGAGCGCTAGCTGAATACAACCTCCCTCGCAGCACGTTCACACAGGATCCGTCTCGTTCGTGACTTCACACCTGTGTGTTCCCAAAATTAAGAGGGGGAGAACGGCTGGGCAAATTAAATTTTTCCTTCTAAAAACTTCCGAATGTGACCAGAGGGAAAGTCACGCTCTGAATAGTACACACTGAGTCCTCATTTGCCCTTTTAATCCTCCGCTGCAAAAATAACTTGTGCCAATATATTACAATGATAAGAGAAGAGCAAGTCCCCTTTGCAGGAACATTACACACCCCTTCATAATATATGAAAAAACTATTAAAACCTACTTCTGTCCTGGGCAGAGAATGTTGAAATACTCAAAATATGAATTTCACTGAATATTTAACAGATGTGTGATGTCCAGAAACATACTTGTTCCTTGTAAAGATAAGGTAATTATGGGGAGTGCGTGTGTGTGTGTGTGTGTGTGTGTGTGTGTATTTGGCAGATTACAACACTATCACAGCACGGAGAGGAGAGTTCTTCACAAAGTCAAATGGAGACCAGGCTAAACTTTTACAGACAAGGATTTCCAAGTTTATTTCGAGGAGACATTGATTGTCGGTTAAATGCAGTGGCTTACATGCAGATCTTATCTCTTATGCTTTACACAAAGACAGCAGAAAAACACCGTAAAAAGGGCAGGATTAACCCCGCCAACAAAAGGCACGTCGTTTCGTCTCAATACACCAACCTTCACACGCTCTTTAAAAAATAACCACAATTTCTAAAGACGGTTATCGCAGGGTACTTTGTAATTGACCTTGAAAACCCCCGTTACTGCTGTCAGTCTGGGTTCCGATTTGGGAGACGGTACAGCAGCAGACACGCCTGCGACGGAACCCTGTTTTGGATCAGAACCTGGATCACAGAAGGCCCCCCCAAACACCAGGGGAAACAGAACCCCAAACTGGGTTCTTGGCAATGGGCCTCCCGTGCACAATATAAAAACAAAAAAAAAAAAGATAAACAAACCGATCTGAGCACACCCTCGATATGGGGGTGTGCAACAGCACTTCCACTGATCAGTGATGTCATTGAAAAGGGTTTTTATACTGGTGACCCCAGCAACGTGAAACGAATATTACATCAGTCATCACAGCGATGTAAGACTACCATTACGCTGGGTCAGTACGGTGTCATTAGGGACAGAGGGAATATTACACTGGTCGTTACAGTAATGTGTGAGTAATATTGCACATTAGGAAGATCACTGTTTGAGCCCTGAGCAGAAAGTCAGACTGACACTGGCTACACAAGCCCCTACTTACAGCACTCTCACATTAACATGTATGCTGGGTTTACTGGAAGCAGATCCCCCCCCCCACAATATCAGGATTAATGGATCATTCATTGCTTGTCATAATCCAGCCAGGCTGTAGGCCTATTTTGTTGAACCACTCATTCCAATCATATATCCAAAGTTTATTATTTTGAAGGCAGGAGAGAACCCAAGGTACGAGATGAAATCTAGCGCTGGCGCAAAGTTGCATGAGACAAACTAAACCCTTCTTGAAACATAAATATCCTTTTCGGATGCAGCAATAAAACAAATTTTTAAAAGCGGTAAAACATGCAGTTTCACATGCAACCTATTTAAAAACAATAAAACACCGTTTTTATGCGAGCACTAAAACAGCAGAAAGAGTTCCATATAAAAATAAAAATAAATGTATTAATGACAAAAAAAAAAGAATTAAAAAAATGACTGAGAATTTTAATGACATCATTCCCAATAAGAATTCTGACAGATAACCAGAAACCCCGGGAAAGGCAAGGATTTGTTTTCGGGGGGTACTGGAGCTTAGTCAGTCTGAGTGATTAGTCTTGGTGATGTGGGTATAAAACAGCAGCCGCCTATTTTGAGTATGAACAAAACTCCACAAACACAGATGTTAGCTTGAGAAATAAAAACAACCGCGTACCCCTAAAAGTAACGGTTAAAAAAACATATAAAAACTCATGAATGTGTAATCAATGAAACTGCATGTCCATTGCTACGAGGGTCCACCATGATGGCAGTACAATGTGGCAGACTAGCACGGTGACTAGCCTCTGGGAAACTCACATCCATCGTGCAGGCTCTTTGGAGGAAGGGGATCCCGGACGAGCCCCATTGAGCCTAACGACAACTCATCCTGTGACAACGCTCATCGGGGGTTACGCAGGCCATTAAGCGAGGCGTGCGGCCCCTTTCGGCCTACTTCATAATAAAACCAGGAAAGGGAAACTGAAAAGGTAGATAAATCTTACCGCAGCTAGTTTTTCCAGGAAGTCATCCGAGAGTCAACTACACACAACCGGGCTTAGCAACTGGTGCCCAGATGAGGCCAAAAGGGCTGTGGTTGTAAGATTTTAAGCATGCAAAATGGTTTAAAGGCAACAATGACACCGTTTCTGCTCGGATTCTCTCGTCCCGTTCTGGACCTCTGGTTCTGCTCTGATTCTGCCTCCTGTGAGTATGTCCCGCCTCACTGCTCTGAGGGTGAGAAGGCAACTTTACACGTCAGCCATTTTGAAGTGTCCACTGACCAACTCCACCTTGGGTTCTACCGATCAAATCCATCTGATGACATCTAAAGGCATCTCAGACTTAAAACATGACTGACATTCAGACCAACACATGAGTTCAAAGGTCAACAGATGCCTTCACTTTTCATTCAATTGGTCCGTTTAACCATCTTTAGCCTCCTGCTTGTATTCAAACAGGACAGACCCTCCTGCACCCACCCATAGAAGTGTTTAATACATTTGTAAATGGATAATAAGGTATTTGAGTGTGTGAATACTGAGGGTGGCAGTGCAAAGCCTTAGAAAACCCAAACTGCGATTGTCAAAACTTTTTTGTAAAAGGGAACCGTGACACCAATTTTTTTCCCCCAGCCCATTTCCCATCAAAAGGATTTTAATCATGAGTAATTTGGTCCTTCTGAACAGTTTGTTAAATCAACAATTCATAGCGTAATGAAAGTACATGCTACAAGATTCACACGCTTAATAAAAAGTACACGGCCTGTACGCTCTGGCCTCCGTCCGTCCGTCTGTCTGTCTGTCTGTCTGTCCCCCTAAAGGCCTTTTCGAAAACAAACATACAGATAAAAACCAGAACCCAAGAGGTCCTCAGAGCTTTGTCTCCGTGAGGACGATGTTGGCCGTGACGAACATCAGACAGGAAGTGGCCCACAGCAAGACGAAGCCCACCCAGAAGGGGTGGCGGAAGGGGGAGCGGTGCTTGTTGATGGCTTCCCTCCCGACTACGGGCTCCAGATGGCGGCGGCTGAGGAACACCAGGGAGGCGGGGACGATGTACTGGATGCCCGTGCCGGCGTAGGCGCCCGTGATGCCCACCAGGGACTCCAGGTTGTGGGTGCAGAAGGCCACCAGGATGGGGGGCACCAGGGTGATGAGGGGGAACACCACGCGGTCCACCACCCAGGGGTACGTGCCGCCGTCCCGGTGGAAGAGCGCCTTCCAGTTGTTGCGGAGGGTTACAGCGATGATGGGGAAGTTGGTGCTGATGGTGAAGACGGGGAAGAGACCCAGGAAGTAGCGCAGCGCGGGCACGTCGAGCACGGCACAGCTGTCCGTGAAGCTGAGCGTGTACATGTCCCGCAGCAGGCTGCTGTCGAAGCAGAAGATGGCCGTGAAGGACAGCAGGCTGTAGAAGGCCAAGATCAGGGAGTAGTCGGCCAGGACCAGTCGGCCCACTCGCTTTTTGTCGGAGATGGGCGTGATGAGGGAGGGCAGCGAGTGCTGGCACATGAAGGAGTACACGCACACCCCGAACAGGTTAGGGATGCCCGCCATGTTCGCCACCGGGGGGTGGCCGGCCCCTTTGCCCTTCCCGATGCGGATCAAAGCCAGGATGATCATCATGCTAAATGCTGAAAGTGAGAGAGATGGACAAACCGTGAGAGAGGGAGGTGATGACAGAGAAAGAAGAGATACAGATATAGAGAGGTAAAGGAAAGGGGGGGTTACAGGGAAATGGGTTAACCGCTGATTATCTGAGCTACCGCATGTCATCATAAATCAAACATTTCTATTTAATGCAGCCTAGCAAAAACGGCATTGGGAGGCTGCGACAAATGTCACCCAATCATTCACAACATTCAAACCCAATACTACTGAATTATAAAATCGAGTTCAAAGGTCACAGTATGAGTTTAAAGGTGATTTAAATGGGATTTTAGAGATCTGCACTCATGCGATAATAAGAGGGATTCAGACTGGAGATGGGTTTGTCTGAAGTTCAGCGATGTAGATTTATATTCGTTTGCACTTCAATAAAACACAAATGCCCCCCTTCTCTACCTTCTCACAACACACACTGCAAAAAACTGCTGGTGTACATTTAACACCCTAGGGTGTTTATACGAGTTTACAAACTAATATAAACACTGTGTTAAATGTACACCACCATTTTTATTGTGCATGCACACATAGTGCAGTTCACCAGCATACAGTGTATTCACCCAAAACCACTAGGCGGCAGGGGTAAGGTGTTTGGCACAGTAGTGAACCACAGCAGGCTTGAACTTGGTTTGCTACTACCGTGTATGATCACCTGAAGAGATCGTCCAAAGTGATACAACATATAGTCGCGGTCGGGGAGCTGCAACTGAAACACTGTTCATGCTTAGTTTTAGGTCCTAAAATATTAAATTCAAATAATTTTCTTTTCAACAGAAAACTTCGATCACCCACCTGAATACATTGAACTACAGAATTTCATTCAGTTGCATTTGAACACCTTCTTTTGCTTATTTTCTAAGGGAGAACCATTTTGTGGGTTGAGGAAGTCAAGTCCCTTTAAATTCCTTTTGGAGAAAATAAAGCAGCGGCCAGTTCCAGCTGCCATTCTGAATGGAGCCAAAAGAGGTGAAGAGAAGCCATGCGCAAATTACCTTTCTCGTCTCCCGTCACCGAGGAGACAGTTTATTTCTCAATTTGCTAATTATAACAATGAACAGCTGTGCAGGGATGAGTGCTGCAGGACAATGTCCTGTGTTCAGTAGCATATGAGAATGTTCTCCAGTCAAAATAGGAATTATTGCGGTAGGCAGGCTGTCAACAAGGTTATGCCTTGAAATCAGACTACGGCAATATCCTATAGTCAGAGTAAGGTGATACCCCTATAGCTGCCCTACAATCAGACTACGGTAATATCCTATAGTCAGAGTAAGGTGATACCCTATAGCTGCCCTACAATCAGACTACGGTAATATCCTATAGTCAGAGTAAGGTGATACCCCTATAGCTGCCCTACAATCAGACTAAGGTAATATCCTATAGTCAGAGTAAGGTGATACCCCTATAGCTGCCCTACAATCAGACTAAGGTAATATCCTATAAACAAAATTGGGTCATTTCCTGTAGTCGGCACAGGATGTTTGGTAATCAGGAGCACGTAGAGCAGGGAGTGGTGTCCAATCTTATCCGAAAAAATGCCGGTGTGGGCGGAGGTTGTTGATTTAGCCCAGCACCAAGGCACCGGATTCAACTAATGAACTAATCATGTCTTCAATCGAGACCTTTATAAGTAGAATTGGTTGTCTTAGTGCTGGGCTAAAACAAAAACCCGCACCGGCCCTCTTCGGATAAGATTCCCCACCCCCTGATGTGGAGTAACGTTCTATATTCAGAGTTAGATTAAATCCTGTCATCAGGTGACAAGAGACAATTTGTTACATCCCGTCCACATCCTGCCCACAATTAAACCGCCAAAAAAAGAAAAAAGTGTTCATTACAGAGCCAGCTGGTGAAATGAGGATCAAAATGGCCACCCGAACACCGCCCGCCATGAATCTCTCCGCTCCCTTACTCCACCCTGGCATTCCAGAAACTCCGCTGGATAAAAGGGGAGCCCTCGGATGGCAGGCTCATGTTTAATCTGCGTCTGTTAACACCCGTGTGGGTAATATCCCCCTCGTAATCACACACTGTGTACATCTGCCATTCCGGTTTAATGCCTGGTCTTTGCAATGAAATGACTCACCGTGGTACAGAAAGCACCCAAGGGTAAAGAAAAGCAAAATTTACACCCTCGATTATAAACTCCCACTGGGCACCTTCCAACAACGGCCTCATCTTCGTAGGGGCTATTGACTATCGAGTGCTCAATGGGCATGTCCAACCAAACATCTTATATGTCTTTTTCTGAGACGAACATCACATCTACACCGAGTCCAGAGAACTATCCCCATCTCTTCCCAAAGAGCGAAGATCCAGACCCCGACACAAGACACCAGCCTCTGCGTTAGTCTCCGGCTAATGTTCAGGGTCAGAGGCCAGAGGTCAGGCTAAAGGGTGGCTAATACGCCAGAATGCTAAGCGTTGGGCCAAGGCACTGGGTAATGCAATCTAATCACGGTTTGAACTTCTATTGTAATGAACATCAATATACATGCAATGGTAAATACGGTTTAGCTAATACGGTACCGTTTACTGATGCTAATCAGTGTACGTAATGTGCTTTCTTTGGTCATTGAGAGTCACCGTCAATGGTTTTTGTAACTGACTGGCACTGGACCCATGTGGTTCATTTCACCATGAGAGGCCAAGTCAAATGCACTGTAAAATTACAGTTCGCCAAAGTGATGCTAACCAGTCAGAATTTGCCCTGCAGCCACAGAATTACGACACGCTCCTGACACTAATCCCAAGGCCCATTCCACGCTCCTGACACTAATCCCACACCGGTATTACACGCTCCTGACACTAATCTCACACACACACCATTTCACACCAATATTACACACGGACACCAATACCAAAACCCCATTCCACACTGGTATTACACACAGACACTAATCCCATACCACACCAGTATTACATGCTCCTGACACTAATCCCACACACCATTTCACACCAATATTACACACGGACACCAATACCAAAACCCCAATCCTACACCGGTATCACACGCTTCCACTAATCCCACACCAAATTCCACACCAGTATTACACACAGACACTAATCCCACAATGCTACCACACGCTCCTGAGACGCATCCCCAAACGCCACTCCGCATGGCTGAACACATGGAGCAATTCCCATGGCCGCAAATCACCAGCTCCAAACATCAGGCCCGCCCCCGATTTACAGCCTGCAGTCAGAGACGGAGACGACCTTGCAGAGAACGCTCAGACTTTATGACTCTCTGGAGCGGGCGTTTAAACCCGCGCAAGCCTAAGTTCTGTCGAGCAGTAAACAAAGCATTTACCGTTAAAGTCAGTCACTAAACACTCCTAAAGCTGATACAATCTCTCACACATCCATTTCATTTGGGCTTTCTGTGGATCCTTGACAGATTACAGCAGGAGACAATACCTGCTTGTGTGGCCAGGTGTTTGTAATTACAGCCGAAATGTCTCCATCAGTGTGCATTTGCGCATTAGGGCTGGGCAATATACCAATAATGATAATTATCAAATGTTTTTTTAAAGCGTAACGGCAATCATCGCCGCCATGCATTGTATCGGCTTTCCTTATCCTGAGGAGGTAGGAAACATTCAAAACTTTAGAGACCACGTGAAATGCTCCCGGAAAAAACATCATCACTTATTTATTGGGTGTTGATACGACAGCCAATTAGCAGCAAGGCCTCGCAGCTTCCACGTGATGTACAAGAAAACTGGGAACTGTATGACCTTGGCTCTGCAGTTTGGATGTTTACCGTTGTATCAGGTATAAGGACACAACCCTTAGAGAGCGAGGAGAAGGAAGAGATACCAGAGCAAGTATTCAAGTATTCAGTCTACATACAACAAATATCTGCTCTCAGTAAAATCACTAATATCACATGCTTCTGTGAGAAATACAAATACAGACACAAAGGTGTGAACGTTACAAACTCCAGAGTCGCAGGCAGAACAGGAGTCCGCTGGCCAAAATGCACGAAGGATTTAACTCCAGCCCCAGCACAGATAGACACAAGCGCGTGAATAAATACAAACCAGGCCAGGCATGGCTCACAGCTCCATTAAATGCCAAATTCACTTTAAAAAGGGTACGCCACTCAAGTTCAAGAGTTTCCGTGAAACATTTCTCCCCTCTACACCCAACTGAGCAATTCTCCTCGACTGAAAGACGGCAACGCCGAGCGGAACCGGGGAACGTCGGTCCGACGGGTTAAGACTGCGAAAGTGTCGGTGAGGATACTTTCAGTATTAGAGGGTTTTGATAGATTTCCACTTAAAGTCTCTGCTCACGGAGCTGTGAACAGACTCCTAAATCAGCGGGGTTGGCGGAGGCCGGGACGGAGCATCGGGACGAGGACGCGACGGAGAAGGAGAGTGCGATGAACGAGAGAGTCCGGAGCTCGACGCCAAGCAAGCGGCACTGCGGCGCTAATTCAAAATAACTGCTTTGGCGCATTGGAGGGAAACAGGAAGTGAGTTGAAAGTTTCAGTGATTTATTTTTATTTGTATTTTTTTTAAATAATAATGTAAACCATGTACTCTATCAAGTCGATTCAAGGCTGCGCCGAACTGCCATCGCCCTTTACGGATATATAGACAAAGACGTACCGAGTCTTGAAACCAAGGGCACTCAAATCATCCCAAACCCATCTCCCTCATGCAAAGTGTTCTGGTTTTTCTGTCAACCAGTCTCTTGATCAATTAAAGCCATTGAAAATGTGTGCTAAATCGCTACCGTGAGTACGCCCTCAAACTGACTTTTAACTGCATGCAGGCCTGGCTGGCTGCCATTGGCTTAATTGAACTCTTTAATTCTCCACAAGCGGTTTAGTGTCAGTGGCTAGGCGTCCACGCCCAGCAGTTAACACCTCGCCGTGACTCCACCTGACAGCCCATCAATGAATCAATGAATCAGTTAAAAAAAATGTAACCTCTTTCTACAGGAGTTAATTGCCAGAGAGAAAATCTGAGGAAATGGAAAGCATCACTTCTCCGAGAAAGTGACGTGACTGATTTAGAAGACCCTGAAAGGAATATGGGCGACTCGTTCTCTGTACGACACATTCTTCATCCCTTTCATTTGGCCATTTATCCATACCGTTCCTTCGAGAGCGTCATCTTAAGTGTCCCAATTCAGAACAATTAACGGCTTGTTACGCTCTGAGAATTGTCAATACGGTCGGAGTGAAAATCGGCGTACACGGAGGTCTCGGGAGACCGTGAAGCCCGTTCCTATGCCAACACTAACGATGGCATCACCGTTTCAGAAGGAGGCTAAGTGAGCACAAACACGCGGGTCTTGTTCCCATCTCTGGTTTGATAAATACAGACGCGAGGGGCGGTTTCCGTGTGCCCCCGACTCCCCGGGTGTTATCTACGGGTGCTGCCCTTATCCGGGTCTTATCCGCGTCTTTCCTTTACGGGCGGTGGGGGGGGTAAATTCGGGGATATCACCCCGACCCGTCCTCATTACTCTTCCATTTGTCCAGAGAGACTGCAGAGGAAAAAAGAGCGGGAAGTCTTCCACATCACAGCCACGCTCGGCCACGTTATTAGTCTGAGACACTAAGGAAGCGGCAAACTCTAGTGTTATCACCGCGGCTATAATTACTCGGGCGCGGGGTGAAGGCCTTTAATCAGACAAGCTTGTTTAAACTTAAGAGTGGTGGAGAGCTTGGACTCTGTGGAGTCAGTGTCACACGCTCCTCTCTCCTTCTCTCAATCGCGGCTGTGTGACAAGGCCAGGACGATAAGGCAAAACTAATTAAACCCAAACGGGCAGAAGCGTCGGCCCGCTTTCGGCTTGTGTCGCAGAGAGGGGCGAAGGCTTCGAAGCGGCGATCCTCTAATGGGACGGTATGACCGAGTGAACTCCAGAAGAGGGATCGGGGTTTTGTGTCAGCACTTCATTGACAAAAGCTGTAGGCGATACGTGGATCCGCCTGAAATCTGCGCTTAAAAATAACTTTCAGCGATAGGTCACCAAATCCGCTATGATGACAACGACACTTACAAACACACATCACAAAAAAGCATTATCATTTCACCAACAGACACAGTCATGCGCCCACTAACTGAGCTTTCCAATATCATTCCTTCACACTTTGAACATAGGACATCTTAGATCGCTGGTATTCAAACCACGGTCCTCTAGGTCCGAGAACTGCTGGATTTCCACCGTCCCTTTACCTGGGAGTCAGGCGTGAAGACAGTCTGGCCAATCGGTAGCAATAATTGTTCAGTTAATTACCTGGGAGAAGGCAAACTAGGGCCAGATTTGGAGTCAAGGTCCAGATTTGAATATCCATGACTTAGATGGTACTTGCATCTTACAATAACTAAATCTGCTGGTCTTCCTTTATTCCAGGGCCGTTGGGTTTTACTCATAACCCTTAAGCACCTTCAGATCGGTCTTGCCCGTTTTACTCATAACCCTTAAGCACCTTCAGATCGGTCTTGCCCGTTTTACTCATAACCCTTAAGCACCTTCAGATCGGTCTTGCCCGTTTTACTCATAACCCTTAAGCACCTTCAGATCGGTCTTGCCCGTTTTAAATTCTCAGAAGCATTTTCTAGTTGCCTGTGAACTTATTAAAAGGCCCACTTCAGAGACACAACCCGGTTTCTGTTCGGTTCGCCCTCCCTAAACAGGCGCTTGTTCTTTCAGCGTCTCATCAATATTAATAAGCCTGTGTTTTTCGCGCCAATTAGCGGGCGATTGGATGCTGATTAGAGTGAACTAAATGATTACATGCTACCATGTACACTAAGCTTCCTGTTGTAATGGGATTATTCATACTTATGCAAATTTTAATGAGTGTAATTTTTAGAAGAACAATAACATTCAGGCCACGCACATTTTCTGTTCTTAAAAGCCAGCCACGCCTTCCTCCAGACAGAACATTTTGTTTTTATTTCGCAGTTCATTGGCTTTTGTTTACCCTATATCAATGCTGCATACTCAGAGAAATTACTATACTTTCACAGAATCATTTAAAAAGATGTGTTCGTTTAGGATGTTCCTTGTTCCAGCTCACAGCTCACCCTCTCTGACCAACAGGAAATAAAAAATATATATATTCCCTTTGAGATGCGAAGAATTGAACCCACTCAGTCACTGTCATTCAGAGAAGTTGATTTAGGACCAGTTCAAGGTTACCCAGGTCAGTAACAATCAGTCAGAGAAGTGACTGGGGGTTCAAGGTCAAGAAAGGTCAGCCACTCCTGGACTGTCACGCTTCCATACTATTGAGTATGCTTGTGGAGTCGACCGGACAAGAAAACGCCCGTATGATATACTTACTTTTGTGGGTTTTGCTGAGTATATTCGGGAGCATACTTTTCAAAAAGCATACGGACATTTAAAAAAATGTTGCAGTGCAGCTTCACTGAAGTTTTCCGTCAATAACAACAAAAAACATGTGATACGGTCGCGCTAGGGTGGAACGTCTTACGTCTTCCGCAGTACGGTTGGAAAATAGTACGGCGGATATTTATTAGTGTTCTGCACATCCTGTACTAAACGGCGCACATTAAACGGCACACATCTGCCAGTACGCTGTACACAGGAGACAGGATGCAGTAGATGAGGCTCTGATTTAGACAGTGCGCAGTATGCAGGAGACAGGACGCAGTAGACGAGGCTCTGATTTAGACACAGTGCACAGTATGCAGGAGACAGGACGCAGTAGATGAGGCTCTGATTTAGACACAGTGCACAGTATGCAGGAGACAGGACGCAGTAGATGAGGCTCTGATTTAGACACAGTGCACAGTATGCAGGAGACAGGACGCAGTAGATGAGGCTCTGATTTAGACACAGTGCACAGTATGCAGGAGACAGGACGCAGTAGACGAGGCTCTGATTTAGACAGTGCGCAGTATGCAGGAGACAGGACGCAGTAGACGAGGCTCTGATTTAGACACAGTGCACAGTATGCAGGAGACAGGACGCAGTAGATGAGGCTCTGATTTAGACACAGTGCACAGTATGCAGGAGACAGGACGCAGTAGATGAGGCTCTGATTTAGACACAGTGCACAGTATGCAGGAGACAGGACGCAGTAGATGAGGCTCTGATTTAGACACAGTGCACAGTATGCAGGAGACAGGACGCAGTAGATGAGGCTCTGATTTAGACAGTGCGCAGTATGCAGGAGACAGGACGCAGTAGACGAGGCTCTGATTTAGACACAGTGCACAGTATGCAGGAGACAGGACGCAGTAGATGAGGCTCTGATTTAGACACAGTGCACAGTATGCAGGAGACAGGACGCAGTAGACGAGGCTCTGATTTAGACACAGTGCACAGTATGCAGGAGACAGGACGCAGTAGATGAGGCTCTGATTTAGACACAGTGCACAGTATGCAGGAGACAGGACGCAGTAGATGAGGCTCTGATTTAGACAGTGCACAGTATGCAGGAGACAGGACGCAGTAGACGAGGCTCTGATTTAGACACAGCCCTGTTCTTGCCCTCTTGAGTAACACCTCTTGTAGAACATGATCTAAAGAATCCATGCCAGCTGTGCACTGTATTTCAGTTTCCCCAAGAACTAACGGGCTCATCCCTTAATACAGATAGCAATAAGGTCCAAGACAGACTAGTGGGCCTGTAATCCCCCCCCCCCATTAGTTCAGTCCTCCTCCTGTTGTCTTCCTTCCCCTTAAGGAAGCCCTGCGCACAGCGCTGCAGCGGCCGGGCTTATCGCGCACTCAGGATTCGCAGAGCGTTTCAGCCATTGGCTGACGCCTTAATAAGGCCCGCTACGGTGACACGTACAGTCCATCACGGGAGGCCCACGCGCCCGGGTGCATGCGATTCCTGCGTGCACTGAAGAGAGACACCGTTTCTGCGGAGGGGGGGGTTATCAGAGGCATGATACAGTGCTGTTGTGATTTTAAAGACAGCGAGGGAGACTTGTTTATTTTCGCGCGTCGGCCCGTGAGTGACGGCCCAATCAGAGCCAGGCAGGGCTGTCGGGGGCTGAGGGATGAGGAGCAGAGACCTGGATGACGGACAGACTCCCCCACGGTCCAGCCGCAGGGAAGGACGGAATGGGGCGGGGTCCGACTTGCCACGGGAGGAAATTGTGATTTGAACAGGGCGTGCGTTTCGTCAGCAGGTAAAATATCAACATATGCAGTGACAAACAGTAGAACACAGAAGAGATTTAAAAACAAACATTCACAAACCTTTATTTTTACATGATGAAACTAATACCAGATGTGAAGGGTTAATCAATCCATAGATATTTTTTGACTGAAAAAATAGAATTAACCATTTTATCCTTGTTTGGTAAACTTTGGGGTAGTTTGGGGGGAGGGGGGGTTACTTATTAAAAATGAGACTGAATACAAGCCCCCCTTGTCACGCTCCTCAAGGTGGTCCCAAATGCATTGGACATGGGAGAGACTGGAATACAAATTCCAGACAGAGGACTGCAAACTGCCTCCGTTTTTTTATTTAAACTGTGTGTGTGTGTGTGTGTGTGTGTGTGTGTGTGTGTGTGTGCGCGCGAGTGGCAGAGAGAGAGATCATAGGCGCATTGTGCTTGCTGCCGGGTGTACATTTTACGCGTTTGCGTCCGCTTGCTTTGCGTGCGTGCGCGGTCCGTATGTTCTTACCCAACCACCTCATGACTGACGTGAGGATTTGCAGATATTTGGTCTTCTGAGCATTGAAGAAAGTGAAGGGACCCAGCAGCAAGGTGAAAATGCTCTAAGAGACGGAAACAACAAAAAACGCTGTACGTCACGACACAATTCACCTGGGAGAGAACAGAGATGTTTTATATCACAACAATTCACCTGGGAAAGAACAGAGATGTTCTATATCACAACAATTCACCTGGGAGAGAACAGAGATGTTTTATATCACAACAATTCACCTGGGAGAGAACAGAGATGTTTTATATCACAACAATTCATCTGGGAGAGAACAGAGATGTTTTATATCACAACAATTCACCTGGGAGAGAACAGAGATGTTTTATATCACAACAATTCATCTGGGAGAGAACAGAGATGTTTTATATCACAACAATTCACCTGGGAGAGAACAGAGATGTTTTATATCACAACAATTCACCTGGGAGAGAACAGTAATGCTTTATATGAAAATACAATGTGTCTGCAAGCGATGTCATTTAATCCCACACCTGGGGACTCATTACAGCGAGGTCACGGTGAGTGAAGCTGCTCCTTATTCTCCGACTGCACCCTGAACACAGGCGGCTACAGGGGACAGCGTTTACCACCTCTTCATCTGAACACAGGCGGCTACAGGGGACAGCGTTTACCACCTCTTCATCTGAACACAGGCGGCTACAGGGGACAGCGTTTACCACCTCTTCATCTGAACACAGGCGGCTACAGGGGACAGCGTTTACCACCTCTTCATCTGAACACAGGCGGCTACAGGGGACAGCGTTTACCACCTCTTCATCTGATGCATTTATTCATTTAATGCCACAGGGCGCCGCTACCCGATCCCCTCATTTCCCCCGCACCCCACCGCGGCTCACCACTCCGCCAGCCGTTCCCTCCGCTCCCAGAACCGCCTGCGCTTCATGCCGCGCGTAATAAACGCATCGATGCAGAGAACAAATCTTATCAGGACTAAAATTCCACAAGTCAAAGCACCCCCCGCGGCCAGAAAAACTGCTATAGGACTCGCAGTGACGATGTCACATCCTCTCCATCACTCTTATAAGACACCCTCGTGAGTTGGAGCCATAGACGTGCATGTTTAACTAGACAGGAAAGCACACCCTCAGCTAACCTAAGCTGTGAAGCCCATGAGTGAGTTAGGGTCAGAGTCAGGGTTTGTGGGGAATATCAGACCTTAGTCTGGAGGGAAAATTAAACTTCCCTGATGGTATTTTGAACTTTGTAACGATTGTTACGTTTCATAAGAAAAGCAGTTTGTGAAAACATGTTTAATTTTTGGGGGAAAATGTACAGTATATAAATATTAATAAAATATATTTATATAAAATGTCTAGACCAAAACAATAATTGTTTCACAAACTGCTACACATAATGAAATCACAAAAACATTATGATCACAAAAAACTGAAAGCAGCATGGTTTTCCTTGCTCATTAAATCCCCTTGGTTTTCTACAAGCTCTTTTGCACTCAACATGCGCAGTGAGGCCGTTTCCTGTTACCTCCTGGGCTTCACCTCCTGGCCCCTCCCACCCTCTCCAGCGTATACCTCCACTCCATGGCCTGGCCCCGCCCACTGTCTCCAGTGTATATGTACACTCTATGGTCTGGCCCCTCCTACCCTCTCCAGTTCCTATATACGCTCTATGGTTGGAGCAAGAGGAAATGAGGCCCCACCCATAAGAAACCTTTGCTTCTCACACCAGCCAGAGCTGCTTTAAGCCACCGCGATCACCACATCAGGTCCAGCGGCTCAGCGTGTGGTTTGAAGCTGGGGATCGCAACTAGGGCTGGGTCGGTCCCGATACCGGTTTGATATCGATGGCAAAGGCAAATCGATACCTTTCTTTGCGGAGTGTAAACACATTTTTCAACAATATCCCAAAAAAAAAGAATTCTCATTTAAAAAAATAAGCCAAAACTTCTCAAACACTTGTGTTTAATGTTGTCAACTCAAACATAAAAAATACTGTATAAAATGACGAAAATTAGGCTTTCAATCAAGATAAATCTGATCCAAAAATAAAAAACAAGAAAGAGTCCCCCAGGTGGGGCTAAACATTTGCTAACTCATTTTAGTTTAGTTAGTTACTTGATTTTTATTTGGTCATTTTAGAATTTTTTGCCAAAAAGTACCAAATTGGCAATGAATAATTTTTAGATACTCTGACCGTTTTTGATACTCGGTGCCACAGACGATTCGGTCGGTGCTCAAAAAGTATTGAGGTTCGATACCCAGCCCTAATCGCAACCACACATGAAAACACCTGACCAACTGCTAACAAACACATGCGTCCTCACTGAGACTTCTCAATTTAAGCAGAAGAGCCATATCTATACCGGCCAGGTAGCACAACATTGAGAACATTTGTGAGGTAGTATAGAAACGCACAGGGTATGTGCGTCTGCATGTTCTTCCGTGCGCGGTGGGGACGGTCAAACTCATGTCCTTCTCCGCGCGCGGTGGGGACTGTCAAACTCATGTCCTTCTCCGCGCGCGGTGGGGACTGTCAAACTCATGTGCTTCTCCGTGCGCGGTGGGGACTGTGAAACTCATGTTCTTCTCCGTGCGCGGTGGGGACTGTGAAACTCATGTGATCGGAGCATTAACTTGATGCATGACCAGCTGACCCACAGCAGGACGTTCTTAATCCACATTTGATTAATTCCTTCTTAGTTTGTCCTACACAGCGGGGTTAGCCAAACCCATTTAACACAGCGGGGTTAGCCAAACCCATATAACACAGCGGGGTTAGCCAAACACATATAACACAGAGTCCCTTTGATTCCAAATCAGCGTTTACGACGGGAGACGGCGGCAGGACGCACAGCAGAACGCGTGCGACGCAACCTCCACCCAAGACCGCGTGCGAGTGACACCCCCTCCAGCAGGCTGGCTAAAGCGCCTCACGCTTACGCGGTACAGAATCTCAGCGCTAGACGGGTGGGGGGGAGGGGAAATACAGGGCCGTGCAAGGTAAACCTCTCCCCAGGATGCTGGGAGATGGAGTGCATGGTCTATGTGGTCTGACAGACTGGACAGTGCTAATCCACCCCCCACTCCCCCCAGGACCAAAAGGCAGAACTGGGATTACATTCCGAGCATCAACCCTCCATCCCGAGCCATTTGATGACCAATATAAATCTGAGCTCCCAATGGAAATTAATAAAGTGTTTGTTAATACAGTAGCTACTGAGGAATAGACGGAGGACAAAACATGAGCAAAAGAGTTTTATAAAGGCATCTGCCAATAAAAGCAGGTTCTTTATGTGACGTGCACACACAGGGACAGAATTGTATCAAGGCATCGGCCAATAAAAGCAGGTTCTTTATGCGACGTGCACACACAGGGACAGAATTGTATCAAGACATCGGCCAATAAGAGCAGGTTCTTTATGCGACGTGCACACACAGGGACAGAATTGTATCAAGACATCGGCCAATAAGAGCAGGTTCTTTATGCGACGTGCACACACAGGGACAGAATTGTATCAAGGCATCGGCCAATAAGAGCAGGTTCTTTATGCGACGTGCACACACAGTGACAGAATTTTATCAAGGCATCGGCCAATAGGAGCAGGTTCTTTATGCGACGTGCACACACAGGGACAGAATTTTATCAAGGCATCGGCCAATAGGAGCAGGTTCTTTATGCGACGTGCACACACAGGGACAGAATTGTATCAAGACATCGGCCAATAAGAGCAGGTTCTTTATGCGACGTGCACACACAGTGACAGAATTTTATCAAGGCATCGGCCAATAGGAGCAGGTTCTTTATGCGACGTGCACACACAGTGACAGAATTTTATCAAGGCATCGGCCAATAAGAGCAGGTTCTTTATGCGACGTGCACACACAGTGACAGAATTTTATCAAGGCATCGGCCAATAGGAGCAGGTTCTTTATGCGACGTGCACACACAGGGACAGAATTGTATCAAGGCATCGGCCAATAGGAGCAGGTTCTTTATGTGACGTGCACACACAGGGACAGAATTGTATCAAGACATCGGCCAATAAGAGCAGGTTCTTTATGCGACGTGCACACACAGTGACAGAATTTTATCAAGGCATCGGCCAATAGGAGCAGGTTCTTTATGCGACGTGCACACACAGTGACAGAATTTTATCAAGGCATCGGCCAATAAGAGCAGGTTCTTTATGCGACGTGCACACACAGTGACAGAATTTTATCAAGGCATCGGCCAATAGGAGCAGGTTCTTTATGCGACGTGCACACACAGGGACAGAATTGTATCAAGGCATCGGCCAATAGGAGCAGGTTCTTTATGCGACGTGCACACACAGGGACAGAATTGTATCAAGACATCGGCCAATAAGAGCAGGTTCTTTATGCGACGTGCACACACAGGGACAGAATTGTATCAAGGCATCGGCCAATAGGAGCAGGTTCTTTTGGCCAATCTGAGAGAGAAATATTACCGCAGGTGTCCCGGCGTGACGCAAGCGGTTGCCGTTCCCAGGTTCCCTTTGCATTCCTTAAATGCACATGTCGTCCTGTAGGACAACTGTATCTTCAGGGTAAAACAATTATCTTCAAATTTGACACATAATCGATGCCTGTTCACGGTATCTGGAGGAAATCCAGATTCTTTGGTTTGATGAAGTCACAATTTACAACCGTTTGACTTTATAGGAAAACGGATAAAAATTATTTTGTTACAGACAGACTGCATTTTTACACACAAGCCATCTATACAGCTGGATAGTTTATTGAAGCAATTCAGATTATGTACCTTGTCCCAGACTGGGAATCGACCCCACAACCTTTGAGTCACAAGGTCAGTGTCCTCACCATTAAGCGACACAGCCGCCAGCTCCAACCAGCACTGCTGTCCTTTCCCTAAACAAACCGTACCGGTACTGCGCCTGATTGAGAACAGAAGGGCCCCACGCCCAGTTTTAGTGTCTCGTGTATTCCCTCACCACACCCTCATATTTCAGACCAGGGCAGGAGGCTGAGGATCTATAAATAAAGGATCTGCTTGCAGGACACACAGACCCTCTGGCTGATGGCTATAACCAGACTATTAATCCATTTATCGAATTTCCCTCATGGAGGAGAGAGAGAGAGAGAGAGAGAGAGAGAGAGAGAGAGAGAGAGAGAGAGAGAGAGAGAGAGAGAGAGAGAGAGAGAGAGAGAGAGAGAGAGAGAGAGGGGGGGTAGTGAGGAGGGAAAGAGAAAGAGAGAAAGAGAGTGAAGGGGGAGAGCGAGAGAAAGAGAGGGAAGGAACAGAGAGCAGAAAAGATACATGGAGAAAGAATTGTTTGTAATATTCTCTCAAAATGGAATTCACTACGGAAAACTAGCAGGCTGTGGTAAAAATATTCAAACAAAAAAAAAACATTGAAAAAGGACAGACCCAGTGAGCATAGCCTGGATTTACATAGAGGCTGCCCAGAGAGAACAGCCCGGACCAAAACTGCAACCAACAAGCCGCACTTTACATTTTAGGTACTTTAGAGAAGACGCCCTTCTCCAAGGCAACTTAAATGGCTTTCATTCTTTACACGCAATCCATTTCACACGCGATTCAGGTTGAGTACTGTACGCTCAAAGGTACACCGACAGCACCCCAACATGGGATTCAACAGTACAACAAAGATCTGCACACCCAGTTCCCTAACCGCTATACTACACTATACCGGCAGCCGTGCGTGCGTGCGTGCGTGCGTGCGTGCGTGCGTGCGTGCGTGCGTGCGTGCAATGCAAGACAGTAGGAATCAAGCTGTGCATTTTTGGCAAAATGAAACACCCAGTCAAAGAAACTGAGGGGAAATGACAACTAAATAATATCCTTTTTAGGATAAATTATGTAGTCAGTGCCATTGTGCTTATTTAGTCGCTGCATTTACAATCATTAGTAATACGACCAATATTACAGCGTCCATGTTCTTTATCTTAAGACTCTACTTAAACAGCTGTATTTACTTCACTGTCGACGGCTAAGATCAGGCGATACGTCCAGCATAAGCAGGGCAAAGCACACTGATAAAGCAAGGGCAGAAAGAGAGATGGGGACGGAGAAAGGACAAGTTAGGACAGAGAGAGAGTGAAACGAGAGATGGAGGGAGAGAGAGAGAGGAGAGCAGAGAATTTTGGAGCCTCTGCTAGGATGGATGAGGGCCCGCCTTCTGCCTAATTAATCACTAAAAGACATTACAATCAGCCCGGCGTAATTAACACGCTAAATTCATTATTAAACGAATGGATATATGAATACAAAATATTGCCTCTACCAGTTTTTAAAAACTGCAAGCACTCAGCCTTACTTGCACTAATGAGGAAATTAAACCCATTAAGTCGCAGGGCTATATTATGCATCCGAGTCGAGCTGTTTTGACAAATTATATTACCGGCTTTTAGGGTAGCGGCTTGTAAACGGTAAACTCCAAACAGAATGCCGCGTATCTGTGTCAAAACAATCTTAAAACACCTACATCCTGAGGAGGCTGGGAGACTGTCCACAAAACAGCTAAATGAGTCATGTTTTCACAACAACAACTACACTAAGGCCTCAGAGAGGTAAAGAATATTCCAGAATAATAGTGCAGGAGGATTCCTACACAGTCTAGACCAGGGGTGTCAAACTGCACTCCTGGAGGGCTGCAGTGTCTGCAGGTCTTTGTGGTTTCCTTCAACCAGCAGCCAATTAAGGCCTTGAGAACAAGCGTGGACTCTTCAGCCAATCAATGGCTTAAATTAATCACTTGTGCAGAAACGCATCAAAAACCAGCAGACACCGCGGCCCTCCAGGACTGAAGTTTGACACCCCCGGTCTAGACCATTGACATTCAAATCTGTACCTCAAATCCCAATCCAGCCCTGGCTTTCTTTCACCCAGGTAATTAACTGAACAATTAGTGCTACTGATTGGCCAGACTGCCTTCATACCCGATTCCCAGGTAAAGGGAGGGTGGAAAACCAGCAGTTCTCGGACCTTGAGGACCGTGATTTGAACATCGGGGGTCTTTGAGCTCCTGCCATCTCTCTCCCCTCAGTGTCCAAAGTGAATTTGGCTCTAAATCCAGGCAGCGGGCGCATTAGGGCTGCAACATCACCGTCAGTAACGTCACAAATTCTGTAACTCCCCTTTAATTAGACCAAAGCCCCTTAAACAGACCACACCAGATAAACCCAGTAGTGTTCTTCCAGCACAAGCCACAAATGGGAGATTTATGACAGTCACGGGCATTTGGCTGCAGGGGGAAGGGGGGGGGGGGGGATGAAAAATGGTGACCTGCCTCTTATTTAATAGGCCGACAGGCGGCTCTCACTCCCAACCTCATTACATTCACGTGGGGTTCGGGGTGGGGGGGGGGGGGGATAGAGTGCTGCTAAATGAGGGCCATGATGGACCTCCTGAAACACACTAAATAAGTCACACTGCGATCGGGGGGGGAGCCATTAATAAGCACATTTCATGCAGAGGCCTAATTGAAAAGGGCACACTGCTTCAGAGGAGAAAACGGGAGAATAACCGCACTTTCCCCCCCTCTTTAAAACATTATACTGGACATCTACACATCTCCCTCACTGATAGGTTTAGTGAGAGGGTGGGGAGGGCAGGGTCAGAGTCAGAGGGTGGGCAGGGCAGGGCAGAGTCAGAGGGGGGGCAGGGCAGAGTCAGAGACAGAGGGTGGGCAGGACAGGGCAGAGTCAGAGGGTGGGCAGGGCAGGGCAGAGTCAGAGGGTGAGCAGGGCAGAGTCAGAGGGTGAGCAGGGCAGAGTCAGAGACAGAGGGTGGGCAGGGCAGAGTCAGAGTCAGAGGGTGGGCAGGGCAGAGTCAGAGTCAGAGGGTGGGCAGGGCAGAGTCAGAGTCAGAGGGGGGGCAGGGCAGAGTCAGAGGGGGGGCAGGGCAGGGTCAGAGTCAGAGGGGGGGCAGGGCAGGGCAGAGTCAGAGGGGGGGCAGGGCAGGGCAGAGTCAGAGGGGGGGCAGGGCAGGGCAGAGTCAGAGGGGGGGCAGGGCAGAGTCAGAGGGGGGGCAGGGCAGGGCAGAGTCAGAGGGGGGGCAGGGCAGGGCAGAGTCAGAGGGTGGGCAGGACAGGGCAGAGTCAGAGGGTGGGCAGGGCAGAGTCAGAGACAGAGGGTGGGCAGGGCAGGTCAGGGTCAGAGGGTGGGCAGGGCAGGGCAGAGTCAGAGGGTGGGCAGGGCAGAGTCAGAGGGTGGGGAGGGCAGGGTCAGAGTCAGAGGGTGGGCAGGGCAGGGCAGAGTCAGAGGGTGGGCGAGTCACGGACTGTCAGAAGTAGGGTGCGTCCCAATAGTCGAAAAATGCAACCTTTCCTCCTCCACTACCACTCCCCTACTCCGTGCCCCAGAAACGGATCTTTGTGTTTTAATCTAATGTTGCTGATTACATATGAATTACGTATTAATGGTTACATATTAATTAATGTCTCGACGCAAACCGCAATGTCAGGTACATTGTATACTGAACATGCAAATAATTGTACTCGAAACGAAAGGCAGTTTTGCAAACTTCCGGGTAGGACAGGAGTGATAGTGGGAGAGTGGAGGTGGGGAGGTGGGGAGGGAAGAATATTGGGACGCACCCGTAGATTTGCGGAGGATAGGTTAATGTGAGTCACGAATGGACACCCCACAGTTGAGGGCGATGACATCACCAGGCCATGTCCTTGTATCATTAAATGACATTTTCAGTCAGGAAAGCAATATTTTACCCAGCATGCATGCTGAATTTACACACACAAGCAAGGCTTTAATAATGCAAATGAACATTCATCAATTCCTGCATTTACCCTTATTCTCTCAGAATAGCAATTATACAAATCTGCATAAATATAAGAAGAAATACAGATGTAAATGTTAATATATTTATTTTACCATATATCAACGATTAGAACTCTAATGTACGAAAAAGATTTCATATATTATATGATGCAAGCAACTTCATTGTTCTATATACATACCTTTATGAAAGAGGCAATGAATGGTAAGATTTTCTTTTATGTCTAGTTCATAAACAATATGCAACGAAGCCAGCATTTCTTGGATTAAAAAATTAATTTTTATATGTCTATTTTTTATGCACAATAGATTGTGTTAATGTGTGTTGTAACTGTGCTGGGGGGGAAAAAACACACACATATTTTCAAACAATCTAAAAGCAGGATTCCAGGTGCTGATTTGAGTGTGTAATCGGGCACCTGAGACGCAAGGTGATCAGGTTAAACGCCGACACTCAGTGAAGACGCCACGCTCCCTCGTTGGCACGGTAACGACACCGCATCACTCACAGCAAGGCTTAAATATGACACATTACTTGTATTATAGGTGGAAATTATGCAGCTTTGGCTATCAACAGGGCGGGGGGCGCAGGAGAGCCCACAGGTGGGACGTGTCACACCACAGGTGTGCGTACGTGTGCAGGAGCTGAGGCTCATGGGAATAACATGCAAATTAGGTACCCATGCAGTAACTCACACACACCAAAAAAAAAAAAATACACATGCGCACAGTGGAGCCCTCACTCTCTCACTCTCTCACTCTCTCACTCTCTCACTCTCTCACTCTCTCACTCTCTCACTCTCTCACTCTCTCACTCTCTCACTCTCTCACTCTCTCACAGCAGCCCTCTCAAAGGATGAGTATTTGTGGCAAACCGTGGATGTTTTATACATCACCGATGAACTCAAACTCACCACAGTCACAGTAAAAAATTAGATTCACGACGCTGTGCCATTCCAAGGCTGCGGGTCACAGGGGAACGTGGTAAATCCTGAATAATTGCCCACACGGGCAACACGCTCGTCATTGGCCGTCCCGTACGCATGCCCTTCGTAAGCCAAAAAGAGAAGGGGTGCACGGGAAAAGAAACAAACATCACCGCCCCTGATATAAAGCGCAGGGCCTCTCCTTTCCCCTGCGAGAGCGCAAATCAGCTCACCATTTAACTGCAGCTCTTTATTTAAACCTGCAGGCCGCAGAGCCCCTTTATAATGGAGGCATTGGTCATGTCACCCTCACGAGCGAGAGGACCGCGTCGCCTCAGCTCGCGCAGTAAGAGGGCTGATTAATGCTCCAGCCACGGTCCCATTTATTCAGGTTCAAGTCCAGGGAGCCACAATTTTTTTATAACGTTTCATAAAACGGAAAAGAGTGGAGAGGGGGGGAAAAAAAAACACTAGATGCATAAGGAAGGGACACATGACCCTGGTTCACCCTTTAGAACCGTGCGAATGAAAATTACTGTAAGAGGTCAGAGGTCAGCCTCCGGCCTCCACACATAGAAACACTCGTAAATAACCTGCAGAAGTCGCCATTACCTCCACACACAGTAATGCCGGTAAATAACTCACAGAAGGTTAAATTTTTAGTTCTCTATACATCTGAAGGACTGAGTCCTAACCTGGCTCCTCTCCCCATCTTGCCCTCCCTTTGCCCCCATCCCTTCCCTCCCCTCCCCTCCCCTCCATCCTGCCCTCTCTCCCTCTCCTCTATCCAGCCCTCTCCCTCTTCCCTCATCCCTGCCCTCTCTCCTCTGGGCCCTCTCTCTCGCTCTCCTCTGTGCTCTCTCTCTCTCCTCTCATTCCTGCCCTCTCTCTCTCTCTCTCCTCTCATTCCTGCCCCCTCTCTCTCTCTCTCCTCTCATTCCTGCCCTCTCTCTCTCTCTCCTCTCATTCCTGCCCTCTCTCTCTCTCCTCTCATTCCTGCCCTCTCTCGCTCTCTCCTCTCATTCCTGCCCTCTCTCTCTCATTCCTGCCCTCTCTCTCTCTCTCTCCTCTCATTCCTGCCCTCTCCTCTCATTCCTGCCCTCTCTCTCTCTCTCCTCTCATTCCTGCCCTCTCTCTCTCTCTCTCCTCTCATTCCTGCCCTCTCTCTCTCTCTCTCCTCTCATTCCTGCCCTCTCTCTCGCTCTCCTCCGTGCCCTCTCTCTCGCTCTCCTCCGTGCCCTCTCTCGCTCTCCTCCGTGCCCTCTCTCTCGCTCTCCTCCGTGCCCTCTCTCTCGCTCTCCTCCGTGCCCTCTCTCTCGCTCTCCTCCGTGCCCTCTCTCTCGCTCTCCTCTGTGCCCTCTCTCTCGCTCTCCTCTCATTCCTGCCCTCTCTCTCGCTCTCCTCCGTGCCCTCTCTCTCGCTCTCCTCCGTGCCCTCTCTCTCGCTCTCCTCCGTGCCCTCTCTCTCGCTCTCCTCCGTGCCCTCTCTCTCGCTCTCCTCCGTGCCCTCTCTCTCGCTCTCCTCCGTGCCCTCTCTCTCGCTCTCCTCTGTGCCCTCTCTCTCGCTCTCCTCTGTGCCCTCTCTCTCGCTCTCCTCTGTGCCCTCTCTCTCGCTCTCCTCTGTGCCCTCTCTCTCGCTCTCCTCTGTGCCCTCTCTCTCGCTCTCCTCTAAAAGACCTCAGAATGTGGGATGAGGAAAGGGTCAATGACTGACATCAGTTTCCCCCGATGGGACCACTTCTCAGACAGAGATGAGCTTGTAACTGTATATTTGACCTCACGCTTTTGTTCTGCTTGGAATTTATGGCCACGCCCCCCTCCCCTCCATTTTTTTTTATATTATGAAATGTATAATATATATTTTTTACTGCCTGTTTATGCTCTTCCTGAGAGCTGTTAAATAAATTCAGTCTCTCTCTAACAGAGCTGTGAGGTGAGGGGGGCGGCACAGAAACGTGGGGGGGCAACACTCACCAAAAACACCCTGTACGCATCTCTCCTCTTCACGGGGCCCCAGCAGGAGTCTGTATCATTGTACTTCACAATCCCCTCACTGCACGAGTGATTCCCACTGCAGCAACACAGGCAGGAGGGGTCAAACTACAACTCCCAGAATTCCAGAGCAAAACTGATAGAATGAGGATGGAGCTGAGTGCACAGAGGTTTGAGTTGCTCAGGGTGAATAATGGCAGTTAATGTCTGATGACTCACCAAGCTACCTCCATCAGAGAGATGGGCACAGCTGCAGCGTAGATGGCCAAGTCTCCGTACAGGTACACGATGATGCAGATGTAGAACATGTTCACCCCCACTGGATAACAGACACACACAGACACAGAGACACACACAGACACACACAGAGACACACACACACACACACACAGAGACACACAGAGACACACACACAGACACACACACAGACACACACAGACACACACACAGACACACACACACACAGACACACAGACACACAGACACACAGACAAACGACAGGTTAAATGGGCTTGAATAGTAAAAACATATCTTCTCTAATGTGACCTCTAAACGAGCTAAAGAACATTGAAACGGAGGATCCATTGCAGTCTAGAGTAAACACAACACATCTTCATGAAACAGGAGAGAAAAGCAGCCAAGCAGCCATCAACCTCATCAAAATTAAGGATTTCAGAGAATAGGCCAAATTGTTTTTCTCTCTGGGGTCCAAAACCCAGGTTGACAAAATGAATTGAAACACAACTTTTTCCAGACAGTCTGTTAGCTTACAAATGATGCCAGAAAAGGAAGAGGGCTGAAATTAGACCTGCAGCTGATCCCAGAACAGTACTGGCTGGGGATAGAGCTAAATTAGCACTGATGTTTACCTGATCCCAGGTCAGTATAGCCTGGACTCTGACCTTCACAAAAAAATGACCTCACAACTTGACCCCAAAACACAGAGTTGGGTCAGAGCTTTAGACACCAGGTTGTCATATTGTGGCCACTCCAAAACCAACCCACCCAAGGTGCCATGGCAACCACTGTGCAACCTCTACTTTGCCAGCAGCCTATTAATCACACAAATTAAAGTCATCATGACACGAAAAAATAAATCCACTTATCTCCCCTCTCCTTTCCTTATCCCTGTCCCATCTCTGTCCCTCCGTCTCTCCCCCCTACCCCGTCTTTCCAGCGCGAGGCTCCCGTCCCGTACGGAGCACTTTAGAGAAGACGGATGGCCGCGCCAGGCCCGGAATCCATCACACGCTCGAGCTGTGGCATCTCCTCTCCCGCTGCCCCCGTCACTCACCCATTACTGCCAGGACATTACTGGGAGAGTCCATTAAAGCCCGATAAATGGGGGGGGTTACGCTTCACGGGTTGAATTATTCCCCTTCCATCAGCAGGGAAGGATGACGGGGCGATCACTTCCTGCTTCTCCGGGCTGGCTAAGCTTTTGAGAGGGACCCAGTGGGAGGGGGGATTCGACCATCAAGTTTTCGTCTCAACTGCGGAGTTACCGGAACCTTGCGTTATGTCGGAGTCTTTCTATCCGAGAGTGTACTTGGGTTTGGACTGAAAGGACAAATGCAATTTGTACGACTGTGGGCCTCGGTTATGACGGACGTCTAGACCACTGCCTGAAGAAGCGTGGAGACACGAGCCCTGAAACGCTGCTGGCCAATCAGCACCTTCCTGAGGTGAAAGCTCCAAACTCAAAACAAATATACAGCCCGCCACCCCCTGTTAAACCCAAGCCCATTAAAGGCTTCTGCACTCAAAACAAGCCCGTTAGCGTCAGCGGTGGACGGAGCGAAACGGATAGCCGAGTTATCGCGTGACAAACCGGATGGCTACACCCTGCAGTAACCTGGGAACACAGAGACGAATCCTTCATCAGGCTCACACCCGGAGACGCCAATGCAGCAAGGGGACGAAACTTCAGCGACCTCCCGAGAGAAACCAGGCAAGGCGTCAACACAGGTTAATTGCCCGACTGCTAAAAACACAACCCAAGCATTCTGTGTGTCTCTATAAGGCGGGTTCAATGGCCCAATGCAAGCACAGCAAGCATTATTTTAGCCTCCGTGACGCTTGATAAAACTCAAAACGCGGTGAGCGGTTTTGTTAGCCCCATTGCAGCCTAGGCCAGGCGTGACGGAAGGCAAAACCCCTTCAGTCCACCGAACTTCCTGGCAGTTCCCGCTATGCCGCTAACGTTCAACCCGTGGCGGCGGGGGTTGATTTCTTGACGGCTGCGCTGCGCCGCGATGACGGCTAATCGATGCGGAGCTCTCCGCTGACAGCAGAACCCGGGGGCCACTGCATAAACCCCCCCCCACAGCGCATTAGCATTCACCGCCCATCCGCAACCTCCAGAGGACGGCCTTCAGGTGAGGTAATTCAGGTATTAATAATGAGCGCGCGGGCCCAGGGCGTGATTAAGCCGCCCCTGGGCTGCTGCGCCAGAGCCTCCTCCTGTCAGCAGTCGACGACGACGGGCGACGACGGGTGCGTCAAAGATCCCAAGGTCGCGCGACGGTAGGGGAGACGCCAGCGGTCCGCGTGACGAGCCTTCCCTCCTGATTAAGAGCGTCCGAGACGTGTGGAAATCTCTGGAAAAGGACCCGTTACGTAAAGAGCGCGCTTCACAGTGCAGCGAGGAGGCGAGACGAGGACTCGAGCGCCCCCCCCGTTCTTCTCTTTGTGACTTTTCACAAAGTCGTCTTCTAATCAACTTGCAAATCGTGGCGGGGAAGGTTACGGGCACGTCGTCGCTCTGCGGCGCCCTTAATCCCGCCCCATCAAAATTCTTGTCAGTTCCTCTGTGCCGCTCCTGGTGGCCTAGATCCAAACCCAAATTCCGCTGTTACGGGCCGCTGGAAGGAGAACGCCCTCTATGCTTCCACACATTCCCCTATTATACATACCCCTAACAACCCCTATATGCCACACTTACAAGAGTCCCTATAGAACTGCCATACTTACAATACAACTGTCCCTATAGAACTGCAATATTTACAGCACAACTACAACTGTCCCTAAAGCACTGCAATATTTACAGCACAACTACAACTGTCCCTAGAGAACTGCAATATTTACAGCACAACTACAACTGTCCCTAGAGAACTGCAATATTTACAGCACAACTACAACTGTCCCTATAGAACTGCAATATTTACAGCACAACTACAACTGTCCCTATAGAACTGTCAGTATAACTACAATTGTCCCTATAGAAGTGTCAATCTTACAGTACAACTGTCCCTATAGAACTGCCATCTATGGGACAGCTACACAATGGCCTATGTCAGTTAGGAAGGGAGAGGACCGGCCAGAGCACCAGCCGAGCTGCAGCGACTGCACCGGAGGACTGAGCAGCGACAGCAGCTGGCGCAGGCAGATCGTAGGCACCCGATTGGTGGGGGTGAGGAAGACCTGCCAGACCAATCAATCAATCCTTCACTTCCTTCACTTCCTTCCTTCCTTCCTTCCTCTATAGGAGACACTTTGGCCAACTGTAAAATAGCCCTGGAGGAATCAATCCTGCGCTCAGGACAAGAGCCTGAGTCCGATACGCCACATAGGAGCCCAGTTAAAAAGCCAAACTGTAACCTTCCCAGCAGTCAGAGGTCAACGTTCACAGACGTACAGCAGCACTTGACCCAAAGCCCTGCTGTACAGGGCCCAGCCTGCAGCTGATCCGGTTTGAGTGACAGTCCATCCCATAGGCCGACCCACTGTCTATGGGCCGCAGCCTGGACTGAGCCAAACAGCTGTTAACTGGAGCAAATTCCTGCCTTTCGCTATCCATATCCGAGGAAGAAAGTTGACCTTGATTTTCCTCGCACGGTACGGTCGTCTCCAACTCTCATTTACAAACATTTAAAGCTGAGCTGGGCTCTACCTTAAAAAAGCCAGGGCTTATCGATCAACTGCCGCACGTTAACGTTACCCTCATCGAATAAGAGCATTATTATTTTATTTTTTTTTAAACTATTATCGGCAGAGAAAAAATAAGTCAGGCCCACATTATCTCCGAGCTGTTCTGTGGTGCACTGGACCCAGTACCAAAACTAGCCGGCTTCCCGCCAGTGCAATTCCTCTGTGATTCGAGGCTCCGGGCAGCAATCCCGCCGAGGCCGCGCAGCACCAGCATTCATCTACCCACCCCCAGCGGATCGATGCCAGCTCCGCTCCACCTGTCCGCTCCACCTGCGGCTAGGGCAAACGCGTGGCCCGCTCCGCGCTCCAAAGGTCGCGAGCGGGAGGGCTCCTACACCTCGGCTCTAATGAAATTGCGGGGTTTCAGTGCGCGTCGAGCTACTCTAGAGCGCGGCTCGATGGCTCCACCCGGTGGCCTGGAGGGGCAACTGCGTCGCGCATGTGAGGCGGAAGCTTAAGAGACGTTCCCCCCCGCTGCCGCTACAGAACAATGTTGTTTTTCTTGCGTTAGCTGAAATGACTGAAGCGAGAGCACTGAAGCATTAGAATAAATTAAGCTGAACAGCCGCCCCGCCCCCTGCCTGCAGGTACACCAGCGGGTGGGTTGGGGGCGTGACGGGGGCGGGCCGTGTTCGCACGCGTACAGCAGGTTATTGTATTTATGGTTCAAGGTCGAACATGGTTGTGCTTTCAGAGCGCCGTTAGCAGTCTTCCACTCCTCGAGAGAGAGAGAGAGAGAGAGAGAGAGAGAGAGAGAGAGAGAGAGAGAGAGAGAGAGAGAGAGAGAGAGAGAGAGAGAGAGAGAGAGAGAGAGAGAGAGAGAGAGAGAGAGAGAGAGAGAGACCACACCACTACTGACCGCACCCTTTACCGAGGCCACACCACTACTGACCACACCCTGTACCGAGGCCACACCACTACTGACCGCACCCTTTACCGAGGCCACACCACTACTGACCGCACCCTGTACCGAGGCCACACCACTACTGACCGCACCCTTTACCGAGGCCACACCACTACTGACCACACCCTGTACCGAGGCCACACCACTACTGACCACACCCTGTACCGAGGCCACACCACTACTGACCGCACCCTTTACCGAGGCCACACCACTACTGACCGCACCCTGTACCGAGGACACACCACTACTGACCGCACCCTTTACCGAGGCCACACCACTACTGACCACACCCTGTACCGAGGCCACACCACTACTGACCGCACCCTTTACCGAGGCCACACCACTACTGACCGCACCCTTTACCGAGGCCACACCACTACTGACCGCACCCTTTACCGAGGCCACACCACTACTGACCGCACCCTTTACCGAGGCCACACCACTACTTACACGCCAGCTCATCCACACAGGCCAGCAGTAGCCGTTTAGCACCTTCCTTAATCTCCAAAGTGACACCAAACACATTTTTACCGGGATAATCAAGCAGCGTGTAAGAAGATGAGAACAGTATGGCACCACTCACTCTGCTCTATCAAACCTATTGCGAATAAACAGATGGAATTTAAAAACTTCATGATCCGCATTGAAAATTAGGCAAGTGTCCCGAACGCTTAGATAAGCTCGTCTGCATTTAAATAAACCCCCAGCTACAGGAGAACGAGGGCCAATCATCATCAGGGTGCATTAGTATGCATTTTGGACACCAGGAGATTAATCGGGACTGAGGACGTCTCGCTCAGTTATCAGTTTTCAGACTGGCCAAATACCATTACGTGTATCATGAAACTCATCTATTAGAAATACTTTTTCTGATTGGAGACCGATATTGTACTGAATACAATGACAACACAGTGAAATTGAGCAACACAGGATTTTCAGGACTAAGTACGGACACCTCACCTTTATTAAAGAACATGGAGGCCATCTGCCCCATCTCCACCCTCTCTACGATGTCGAACTGATCGACCGACGACCCCCCTCGCTCTGAAAGAAGGGAGATAGACAACCTTTCACACTAAACACACAGAAACACATTTCCTCATGGCAAAGATCAATATTACTGTACCGCTGGTGAAACTGATTATACACGCAAACAGAGCTGCTTTACAAACAATGACGCAATCCACAAATTCAGCAATAAATAAATAACTATACCACGCTTCAATCAAATACTCACGCAAATCTAATCAATAAGAAATTTATTATTCGTATTCTAGTAGCCATGGAAAAACGTCCCAGTTTTCCATGGGTGCAAAACACTCTTTTTGTGGAAAGTGGGGTACAGGGGTGTCTTTTACTTACGAATGGACAAAATAGGCCGGGCCTCCAAAGGGTCCGAACGTCCTCGGACGATGACCTCATCGTCCGAATAATCGGAAGAGGAATCGCTGTCTTTCACCTGGGGATAAAAGGTCAGGTAAAAAAAATTAATAAAAAAAAACATTAAAAAACAATTACGCCGACATGTGAGACAATCATCCTACGGTTTCCTTGTTCTGAAACCCCAATGCTAATGATGACATCACCAGCAGAGCACACACTGATTCTCTGCTTAATGGCTGTGACGACGGCGAGAGCTACACGCTGTTCCCTTGTTCTGCCGCTCCGTGCCAACTCTGACACCGTGAGTAATGACACGCCCTGACCTTCCTCCGACAGGCTAATGCGAAGAGCCGCAATACGCCGCTACCCCGCTCTGCAGCTACGCCATAACAGCCCCTCCTGTTCTATAAACGCACCCTCATAACAGCTCCCCCCGTTCTATAAACACACCCTCATCGGCATCTGTGAATGAGGACAGCAGACCTGTGATACAGACGGAGATAAAGAGATAGAGAGAAAGAGAGGATAAACAGAGACATGGAAAAGAGAGATAGAGAAAGAGACAGAGAGAGACACACAGAGAGAGAAAGAGAGGAGAAAAAGACAGGGAAAAAGATAGAGATAGAGATAGACAGAGAGAAAGAGAGAGAAGCCCTGTTGATGGCCCCTCATAACTCCTCATCTGTGGTGAGAGCCAGAGATCTGTTTCAATTTCTGTCCAATTACAGTCGACATTGAAGGTGTCAGGAGCTGAGCAGCATCTACAGCACAGAGCATTCAGTCTGAGAGACAAGGACTCCAAAAATAAAGATCCATCTGGCCTCCTCCTCCATCCCCCACTCCCCGCCCCGCCCCCCCCCCCCCCTTCTCTTCTTCAGACCCGCATCAAGATCAGATCAACTTTGGTGGGTGTCACTGATTCAGGGGTGGGGGGGGGGGGTCCACTTTTACAAAAACCAAAAAACCTTCAAAAAAAAAAAAAAAAAAAAAAAAAAAAAAAAAAAACGGTGGCATGGCAATAATGGCAGTGCATTATAAATTGAAAGAAATAACATAAACAACACTCATTTTTTTTTTTTTTTCTTTTTTTTTTCTTTCTAAATAAACAAGACAATTGACCAGCTAGGCTGAATAAAGCAGACAGTTGACCAGCTAGGCTGAGTAAAGCAGACAATTGACCAGCTAGGCTGAATAAAGCAGACAATTGACCAGCTAGGCTGAATAAAGCAGACAATTGACCAATTGAGCTCATTGACCCTCTAAATAGAGAGAACATGCTTAGGCAACTGGGACACAGATTTTAGAACACCAGTTTAAGATCTAGAGCGCAGGAACCATTTATTCCCATGAGTATAAAAGACCTCAACAACCTCATCTTTCCCTGACTCTCTGTGACTCCATTTCTGCTGTCCTGTCAGTATGCTTTTATTGACGTTACAATCTACAGCTGTATAATAGACCACACTACTTTACAGTGCACATAAAGGAGTTTTGACACGTGTAACATTACATTTGAGCCTTCCTGGAAGCCGACCTGTGCTCAGTAGACTAGCTGTGGTCACCACCGTGGGAATGGTGGCTGCGTCCGAATCAGCGCCCTTCCATACTATTGAGCACACTTGTTGAGTACACTGGATGAGAAAGCTAAGTAGGCGAAAAAAGTTATCTAAATGAAGTGAACTTAAAATCCCGGGATGATGTACTTATTTCCGGGTTTTCGCTGATAATAGTATGGAGGATCCTTTTTTCTTTGTATACTGCATGCCATGTACTAAACAGCACACAGTAAACAGTATACAGCTGCTCGTACACAGGAGACAGGACGCAGTCGACAGGGTTTCGATTCAGACAGGCCAGTTCTGTGACACAGGAAGTGCTCACCTGTTCCTGTTCCCGCCTCTTCCAGCGCAGTTGTGCGTTGGCGGCCGCCATGGCTTCGATCACAAAGGTGGTGGTCATATAGCTGGAGGGAATAGGGAGGAGTCAGAAAAAACGACACATACCAGCATGCAAGTTTACCACCATTTGCATTCAAAATGCGAATACTAGTGGAGCCAGAAGGTGTGGATATTAACGAAGATGCAACTGACAGCAGTAATAAAAGTTTAATTGTGAATGCTGGCACAAATATGACACGAACTCTGTGCCTAAAGCTCTACAGCTGCGCAAATGAAAACGTAGCGGTGTTATGATGAAACAAGAACCATTGTGTGACTCACACCGCCATCGGTTGAGCTGGGGAACCATGTCATGTGATGCAAGGTGGGGGGGGGATAGGAAGTTGAATAAGATCTCATGTGATGAACATTTTTTTAATTAAATGGCAAGAAATAGCAAAGGGCCATTAAATTAGATTTGATAAGAGCTTTACTGCCCTCCAGATGAGATTAATTTGCACAGTCTGACAGAAACATAAATGCAGGTAGGAACACAGGTATATCTATAAATTACACACAGTCATAATTTATTCTTAACAGAAAAAGCATTCCAGGTGGGTGCCATTGAGGGTGGTGATGTCATAGGGGACAGAGCTTTTTTTTTCTTTCAGCTTGGCATGCTCACAAAACAGCGCACATTATGACCGTGTAATAATCTACGGCCTGGCTTCCAACAACACTAACTTATAGACGACTTGTATGTTTGGGGTGGGAAGACCCATTATCTTTGTGACTGTGCGGGGGGGTTTTCAGGAGGTTTTTAGTTTGGCTGTGAGGCCACTGTATGTACAGGATGTTGTAGTGATCTTTCCTTCCTCAAAAAATAGACTATTTCAAACTCTAAACATAGAATTCATTGTATTCATAGAAGAAAATCTAAATATTTAATCATAAATTGACAAGGGCACTTTGATCATTGATGGTTTCTACTGCGTGCGTATGAATGGGAGATGGGCAAACACCTTAAATTGCTCAGCTATTAATACACCCAGCTAAATAAATTAATTAGCACCTGTTAACACCTTTACTAAAAGCAAGTATTCTGCAAGTATAAATGAGATAATGGGAGAACGGGAATGGCTATTTGCGATTCTGTGGAGATTGGCTCCCTCTAGAGTTTATAATGGGTACTACAGGAACGAGGAAAGAGAATACAGGACAGATGGGCCGTGTCCAAATCAGAGCCCTATCTACCGCGTCCTGTTTACTGTCCTGTGTACTAACATACCGTTTACTGCATACTGTTTAGTGACATGCAGTATGCCCAAAAAAAAAAAAAAAAAACATCCTCTGTACTCTCATCAGTGAAAGCCCGGAAATAAGTATGCCATCCGGGGATATTAAGAAAACACTTAATTTTCAGAACTGTCGCGTACTTAACAGCTTCTTTTTATTTTTTATTTTTTTTATATATTAAGTATACTCAACAGTAGGCAAGTGAGCTGATTCGGACACAGCCATGGACTTAAACACAGAAGGACATGCAGGTGGAAACGTTTACCTCATGAAAGCCAGGATGCATATGAGAGCGAGGCTGACCCCCCAGCCAGCTGTGGCGAAGGCCTTGGGCATCGTCAGCGCCCCCGTGCCGACTATCAGATTAAACATGTACACCAGGCCCACCTATGGAGGGGGAGAGGGAGGGACACACACACACACACACACACACACACACACACACACACACACACACAGGTTAGTATGCAGAACATGTTTGGCCTCTCAGCAGTGGAATCCTATGTGGGCTCACCAGCCCTCAGATCCTGATCAGCCCCAGCTGTGAGTGAGGCACACGTGTAGCTAAGTTCAGCTGGTAAAAAAAACAGCCACCCTTAGTAAACTTCTTTATGGACCAGGACAAAATGAAGTAACCACAGCCATTTACTTTTATAACACCTACGAGTGCTCTCATTTCATGCAGTTGTCATGTGTAGTTTATGATTAATCAAACTACCATGAAGAACTGTGTTCATGTTGCTGAGAGCTCGAGAGAGCTCGCACTGTTCAGGTTTGATCACATGATGATCAAGTGACAATCATGTGACAATCATGCCACCTCAAAGAAATGGAGTCTGGTTTGGTTTGGGTTCATAGGAGAAGTTCCCAGTTAAGGTGTACATGCCCAATGCTTTGAATGGAGCATTTGAATGGACAACATCTGCACCGTAGAGACTACACTGACAACTACACTTCCCATCATCCTTTATGTTATCTCACCGGATTCAAATAAATAACAAAACAGAGCCTTGAAACAAGACCTTGATAAATAGCATCAGGTGTCTTAGTGCTGGGCTAAAACAAAAACCTGCACCCAAAAACCACTGATCTAAAGCAATCCTTCTTAAGCAACAAAATAAAAGCCTACTTATACCGATATCATTACCTGTGCATTCTAGCAAATTGCTCCCCCCTCCTGCCTATTGAAATGAACTGGTTACTGGCAATGAAGCTGTGATATTAAACTCTCACAGCCCCTGTCCTACAACCCAAAGCCTCAAAGTCAAGTACACACAGTGTTCACGCCACCATGTGTGAGTAGCAGCAGCTGAGCATAGCAGCCCCCCGTCCCCCTGGGCAGAAGAGGAGTCCGCTACAAGTCTGCTACTCCAGTCTGCAGGGTGTGGGATTAACACCCATCTACACCTACAGCCAAATGCTGGTAAGATTTTGATTGTGGCCAGCAAGATGTTCTAGTCTAGCAGCCACGTTGGCAACCAACCAGGTTGTGTTATATTGTAAAAGGTAAGGTGGCTAGTAAAATGTTGAAAATGGCTTTGCGATTTTTAGAATCCACAAGCCGCTCTGGCCAGTGGGTGAAATAGTTAATTACATGCCCCAAGTGCGCCTCTTTAAAGCTTTAACTTTAGGCCAGTGGCAGCCTTAGAGGTCACGCGGAATATAGATCCCGTAACTGTCCAGTATCAGTGTACATGTTCAAACCGCTGAGACACTGAGCCAGCAGAAATGGAAAATACGTTGGCGTTTTTGCTGACGCGAGCAGAGGCGGTGACTTTAACCTCAGCTGAAGCCTTTCCTGTGCGTGTGCGTGTGCGTGTGCATGTGCGACCGCAGAGGAGCACAGGCCTCAGAATGTGCTCACTTCCTTTATTCACTAAACAGACCGAGAAAGATGGGAGATTTCCCCAGTGGGGCCCGCGGGCCTTTTGTTTGCATCTTTAAACAAACATCACGCACGGTCTGTTCTCTCGGACTAACGGTGCTTCTTATGACACTGTACAGAAGTGGCACTCTCAAAAATATGTAGATAACAAAGATCCATTCTAGTGAAAATCTATTTTGTGCTCGGAGGAAAGACGGGCCCGCTTTCAAACCTCAGATCAAAAGCTCTTCTAACAGCTCTGAGGACATAAAATGTGGGAATTTATGGCCATTTAATGGTGAAGCTACTAAGCAATAAAGGCAGGCTCCAAGACGGCGCGATAACCTCTGAAATTACAACTGCTTCTTTGAAAACACTCAAACAAAGACAAGGATCTGATTAAATGTTTACAAAGCATGTCAGTGTGGTGTCTTTCTCTGCGTTTTATCACAAAGAAGACGAGTGGACTTTGCAGCTACGTCTACGATTCAAGTATGTGTGCACACTTTAAAGATCAATACATCCTACAGGAAAAACATTGTTCACGTTCTGCCTGGGATTCAACACACAGCGATTTTCAGGACTGTTGCCCAAGACATGTCACTTGTGTTCACAAGCTGAATCGATGGTTTGTTTTGTGCCTGCAAGACCAAGGGGGTATTTCACAAAACAGGATTACTGAGTTACCTGGATAACTGCACTGAGTAAACCCCGGAAACAGCTCTTTTTACTTCAGTCCATGTTCCAGATTCGGGAGGGTTCCGTGTTTTACTCAGTGCAGTTATCCAGCTAACTCAGTAATCCTGCTTTGTGAAATACCCCCCCAAGAGAACGTAGACATGTGACTCTGTAGAAACAGGCCAGTAGAACCCGATGTAAGGCTGTATGTCAACAGGCTTTCTAGAACAACTGCTGCATTTCCCCAATATGAATGACCCAAAACCAGATTAGGCACTTACAAAGGGGGAGTAGGGCTCCCCAGTATCCGTAATACTACCGGCCATGGCGGACACGGTGAGCTGACGTCCGCTGCTACGCCACAAAACCTACAGAACATACAAAAACAAAAGAGTCAGTGTGTAGGCCATGCGATTGACTCCAATTCTTTATATATTCTAAAACCACAGGTTTTAAGGTTTCGTGTCTATAGCTAAACCAACGTAACTGCATCTTTGCTGTCAAATAAATCATTGTTGTACAAAGCACGTGGAACTAACTAGCCAACTTTACCTAGGTAGCTATACGACTAGCTGGCCTGACGTAGCCTTCAGATCATTTATTTCGGGACAGATGTTTTATGATTGTATGGCCGACACTAGTTACAAATCATCTCAGGTAGTAACGTTATACTACACCCCCCAGTTTAAAAGCCATTGAATGAACAAATAAGCAATGCATTTGGATGGTTTACTCTACTGGAATTGCCAACGTACTGGACTAACGCTACGTTACCATGTACAATTACGTTAAAGTAGCTAACGGTTATACATATAAGCAATCTACAATTTCATCAAACACCTGCTGGCTACTCGCATTAAGTTCCATGCGAGAAAACAGTTTCCCCAACCAAGTTAACATCAGCTCGCCAAGTGCCGAAAGCCAAACTACTGGCCAACTATCGACCTTAACCAAGTGTGCACAAGCTAATGTGAGCTGGTTAACGTTAATGTTACCAAACTGATCGCAAACACAACTTCTCTCCAGGAAGGGAGCGGTTTACCCTAAACTCAAGTTTTCTGGCCAGCTAACTTACCGTTAACTTTCAGCAAAGCCAAATGAGTTAGCTAGCTAGCTAACGTTAGCTGGCGAGGTTAAAATCGCCAACGGTATAGCGAGTTGGTGTTTAACAACTAACGTTAGTCTGCCACCGCAAAACCAGTGTTTTCACACATATCTAATGCCGGTAACGTTAGCGACGATGTACCGGCCAGTTAACGTTAGACCGCCACTTACCTGGTTGCCTCTTGAGTCGAATTCACCGTTGACAGCTGGCCAATTTAAACTGGCCCTCAGAATGCTTGAAACTGTCCCACCTTGTTTGAGTCAGTTTGTTAACTAGCTAAACTATCTGTATGTACTTGTAAGTGTGGTAACACCGGCCTGGTCGCCAATGCAAATGAAAACAGCAACTTTATCGCTCATTTTCAAAACATTATTTTACCGGAGTAGTTTCACTGAACACAACAACCCATCGCTCTACTGATGACGTCAGTTCACTGCACTGCGCACGCGTAGAAATAAAAAAAACCGTCACGAAAAACCAAAGATAGTCTATGATAACTAAGATAGTGCATTTCTGCGGTGCAGGTTCGTGTTGCTTTGGGGGTGAACGGAATGAATGGAGCTTGTGGTTTCAAAAACGTTTGCAAGTTTGACACGTGAGCAAAGAGTATCTGAAATTTATGCAACGTGAACTTGAACGTGAACTTAAGTCTGCAAACACAGTTTGCTTTCTTTGTTGGTGGTGTCTGTCACCTAACAAATTGAATATCTTGAAACCTCAAGAAGTGCAGGGTAATACATTTAGTTTGATGGTATTGTTTGATGCTAGGTATTTAATAAATAAATAAGCTTTTAAAAAATATTGAAACCTCAAGCAGGAAATGGTTAAAAAGAGTTACCTGATATTTGTAATTTAAACAGTTTTGAACTTTAGGTCGCCGAAGTGAACAGCAACATAAATGTTCAAGAGCTGACCGTTTCTCATAGTGAAAGCCGATTGAATAAAGTTTCTTCTTCTTCTTCTTTTGTGTTTCTGGCAGGCTAGACGCCGACGTGGCGTATTGCTGCCTTTCCCTGGCCAGACACGGTACTACATCCCTCCCAGGCCCTTACACCCTAAGATGTAGGCCAGTAGTGAAAATAAAGTTTGCCACTGCCCTCCCCACCTCATTCTGGTGACTCCCATGGCCCAAAAGTACCCTCAGAGATACAACTGGCTCCCCCACCCTCATTACATGAGCATACATATCTGCCCTCTCCCTCCTGTACCTCCCACACTTCAACATGACATGCTTCACCGTCTCCCTCCCCCCACAGCTACACAGACCATCCACATGTTTCCCCATCCGGGCCAGGTCCCAGGCCAGGCCACAATGGCCAAGCCGAAGCCTGGTCATCATGACCTGTTCCCTCCTACCCCTTCCCAGGGCGCCCCTCTCCCCCCTAACACTCCCCTGGATCCCATGGAAATGCCTCCCTCTCACCTCCACCTCCCACTCAGCCTGCCACCTCATTGAATAAAGTTGTCAAAAAAACCGAATATTTATTTGTGAGTTTCTGTTGACGATGTTGTTGCACCTTCCATACGACAATGTTTTTATGGGGGGTTAACGATAGGGCTGGGTGTTGCGCAGGACTACAAGGACCTTTTAATGGAAACAATGTGGGGGAATGACTTCGTTAAGCCTCAGGATGCATGTAAAAACAAAATGAAGTGGTTTTACTAAGGCGGTGAGAGCTGCCAACAGATAAAGAGAGGAAGAGAGCCCCAAAATGTGCATAATTAAAGCAGAGAGAAAGAAACCTAGATGAAAGCTTTTGAGACACTAGACAGCGAAGAAATTAAGTAGAAAAGTAAACGGGATACAGCACTTCAACCACACACATAACCTTTTTTATTTTTTATTTCTTCCACAAAAGATAACTTTGTGGAATGACACGGACTAGGCCGTCCACTCCAGGAACAGGTAGAGCAAGAACGAGCAGACAGCGAGGAGGTAGAGGCAGAAGAAGGCAACGTTTATGCGCTGAGCGACTCTCTCCCAATAGCGGGGCCCCGTCTCTCCCCGGCCCGCAGTTTGAGTCGGGCAGTTGCGCCGCAGGTTCCGTAGCTCCTGGACAACAAGCTGTAGCAGCTGCGAGTCAGTCAGTCCCTCGGTTCTGCACTCGTGCTCGCGCGAGGCCACCTCGTCCGTGCTACAGATGCAGGTACTGCTCGCGTTCTCTCCCACGGCCTCTGAAAGATCGGGGGAGTGAGATTGTTTGAACCAAAGGCAACAATGTCAAAAACCTATCTACGTGTCAGAATGTATGTGACTATGTGACTATTCTGAAATAAATGTAGTCTGAACGTTTTACTTTCAACCAGGTGTTTAACCACCCGATTGTAATCACCTCCTTAATTGAACTAGCTAGTTAACCCCAATCCTCGTTGCTCTGAGATTGCAGGGCAAGCAGTAAAGTCACCTGGTGAGTAGATCTCCAGAACCGAGTGTGGGCACCCCTGTCGTAATGCAAAGATAGTGGTGGGGTTGGGGTGCCGAAAAATCTCCAATGTTTCCAATTAATTACTCAACTGTGGTGCCCCGCCACAGTTTCAGAATTACCCCAAAATATGTTTTTTACTTTCTTAAAAATTTTTTTTAAAGAAAGTCGCAGGCTATACGCTCCAATTCCATTTATTAGTAGGCAAATTATTTTTGGCAAAAAATGGAATTGGAGCATATAGAGTGAGTGTGTAATTTTTATTATTTTTTTTTCTAATATAATTTTACTGTTAGCACCCCGCTAAGTTATCTGTACCCCCGTACCCCCCAAGAGGGTTCAGAGTCGGCGAACACTGATCTCCCTTATTTTCAAAGCCCAATGTTGACAGGTATGCTGACTGTGTAGACCGCAGGTGCTGGAGACACGCAAACACCAATAATAAAACGATAAACTCCGCAACACTGGGTCTCTTGATGTGCTTGCAACTTTATTGATTGAAATAATAACTTGTGTTTCGGGCATCTCAGTCCTTTGTCAGACTCTTGAGACATCTGAAATTATTATTATTTCAGTCAATAAAGTTGCAAGCACAGCAAAAGATAGTGTTGCAGAGTCTGTAGTTTTATGAAAACCTAGCAACAGAAATTATTTATTCAGTCCATAGTTGATGACCTATGGCTTGCAATCCTACAACCTAACCTAAGACTGTTGTAGGTCAAAGCGTTGTTGGCACCATTAAAGTTGATATGAGAGCATGTAAACCAGTGTGCGGGTAATTAAAAACTATTGGTACTGTATAATCAGAGACAAACCAATCCAAATGCAATGCCTTCATTTAAAATCATCGTACATCTTGTAGTAAAAGACAAAAAAGACCTGGCGACAAGGCAGTGTTCACAAAATTAAAAGACACAGACAGATAATCGGATCAAGGTTACATTCCTCGCCTTCCTCAGAGTGCAAGGCAGCGGAATGTCTTTGGGGCAACTTAAATACTCCGTTTATAAAGAGAGGTATAGTGCCTCTAATCAGGGTGGCAGTGTACTGGGCTTGTAACTCTAAAGGCTGCGGATTCGATTCCCAGCTGAGGTACAGCTGTTGTACCCTTGAGTAAGGGTACGCAAGTGTACACTTAAGGGCACGCAAAAGCCTTGAATAAGGTACGTAAACCTGAATTGCCTTAACCCCTGTGTTCTGTTTACTTATTGGCACCTGTATAAAAATATACCCAGGACAGTATTTGGATTTTAAAACAATACAGAAATAAAATGTATGCAAAAAATATTCAAATTATCTTTATCTCAATTCCAAACAATATATACATAAAACAAATTTACACTGGTTTAGTCACTAGTTATGAAATACATCCCAAAAAAGTGCCATTTCTCTTTTGCTAAATGTCTAAAAGGGGGTGAACAAAACCGAACACAAGGGTTCGTAAAATATCCAGCTTTTTAAATGGATTGTCTGTAAAAAACCGCCATCTGTGTGAGTCACTCCGGATAAGAGCGTGTGCTTAAAGTGAATGTAAAGTAATGTAACGGGAAGGAGAGGAGCGCAGCTCTGTGTCACTCCGGATAAGAGCATGTGCTTAAAGTGAATGTAAAGTAATGTAACGGGAAGGAGAGGAGCGCAGCTCTGTGTCACTCCGGATAAGAGCATGTGCTTAAAGTGAATGTAAAGTAATGTAACGGGAAGGAGAGGAGCGCAGCTCTGTGTCACTCCGGATAAGAGCATGTGCTTAAAGTGAATGTAAAGTAATGTAACGGGAAGGAGAGGAGCGCAGCTCTGTGTCACTCCGGATAAGAGCATGTGCTTAAAGTGAATGTAAAGTAATGTAACGGGAAGGAGAGGAGCGCAGCTCTGTGTCACTCCGGATAAGAGCATGTGCTTAAAGTGAATGTAAAGTAATGTAACGGGAAGGAGAGGAGCGCAGCTCTGTGTCACTCCGGATAAGAGCATGTGCTTAAAGTGAATGTAAAGTAATGTAACGGGAAGGAGAGGAGCGCAGCTCTGTGTCACTCCGGATAAGAGCGTGTGCTTAAAGTGAATGTAAAGTAATGTAACGGGAAGGAGAGGAGCGCAGCTCTGTGTCACTCCGGATAAGAGCATGTGCTTAAAGTGAATGTAAAGTAATGTAACGGGAAGGAGAGGAGCGCAGCTCTGTGTCACTCCGGATAAGAGCGTGTGCTTAAAGTGAATGTAAAGTAATGTAACGGGAAGGAGAGGAGCGCAGCTCTGTGTCACTCCGGATAAGAGCATGTGCTTAAAGTGAATGTAAAGTAATGTAACGGGAAGGAGAGGAGCGCAGCTCTGTGTCACTCCGGATAAGAGCGTGTGCTTAAAGTGAATGTAAAGTAATGTAACGGGAAGGAGAGGAGCGCAGCTCTGTGTCACTCCGGATAAGAGCGTGTGCTTAAAGTGAATGTAAAGTAATGTAACGGGAAGGAGAGGAGCGCAGCTCTGTGTCACTCCGGATAAGAGCATGTGCTTAAAGTGAATGTAAAGTAATGTAACGGGAAGGAGAGGAGCGCAGCTCTGTGTCACTCCGGATAAGAGCGTGTGCTTAAAGTGAATGTAAAGTAATGTAACGGGAAGGAGAGGAGCGCAGCTCTGTGTCACTCCGGATAAGAGCGTGTGCTTAAAGTGAATGTAAAGTAATGTAACGGGAAGGAGAGGAGCGCAGCTCTGTGTCACTCCGGATAAGAGCATGTGCTTAAAGTGAATGTAAAGTAATGTAACGGGAAGGAGAGGAGCGCAGCTCTGTGTCACTCCGGATAAGAGCATGTGCTTAAAGTGAATGTAAAGTAATGTAACGGGAAGGAGAGGAGCGCAGCTCTGTGTCACTCCGGATAAGAGCATGTGCTTAAAGTGAATGTAAAGTAATGTAACGGGAAGGAGAGGAGCGCAGCTCTGTGTCACTCCGGATAAGAGCGTGTGCTTAAAGTGAATGTAAAGTAATGTAACGGGAAGGAGAGGAGCGCAGCTCTGTGTCACTCCGGATAAGAGCATGTGCTTAAAGTGAATGTAAAGTAATGTAACGGGAAGGAGAGGAGCGCAGCTCTGTGTCACTCCGGATAAGAGCGTGTGCTTAAAGTGAATGTAAAGTAATGTAACGGGAAGGAGAGGAGCGCAGCTCTGTGTCACTCCGGATAAGAGCATGTGCTTAAAGTGAATGTAAAGTAATGTAACGGGAAGGAGAGGAGCGCAGCTCTGTGTCACTCCGGATAAGAGCGTGTGCTTAAAGTGAATGTAAAGTAATGTAACGGGAAGGAGAGGAGCGCAGCTCTGTGTCACTCCGGATAAGAGCGTGTGCTTAAAGTGAATGTAAAGTAATGTAACGGGAAGGAGAGGAGCGCAGCTCTGTGTCACTCCGGATAAGAGCGTGTGCTTAAAGTGAATGTAAAGTAATGTAACGGGAAGGAGAGGAGCGCAGCTCTGTGTCACTCCGGATAAGAGCGTGTGCTTAAAGTGAATGTAAAGTAATGTAACGGGAAGGAGAGGAGCGCAGCTCTGTGTCACTCCGGATAAGAGCGTGTGCTTAAAGTGAATGTAAAGTAATGTAACGGGAAGGAGAGGAGCGCAGCTCTGTGTCACTCCGGATAAGAGCGTGTGCTTAAAGTGAATGTAAAGTAATGTAACGGGAAGGAGAGGAGCGCAGCTCTGTGTCACTCCGGATAAGAGCATGTGCTTAAAGTGAATGTAAAGTAATGTAACGGGAAGGAGAGGAGCGCAGCTCTGTGTCACTCCGGATAAGAGCGTGTGCTTAAAGTGAATGTAAAGTAATGTAACGGGAAGGAGAGGAGCGCAGCTCTGTGTCACTCCGGATAAGAGCGTGTGCTTAAAGTGAATGTAAAGTAATGTAACGGGAAGGAGAGGAGCGCAGCTCTGTGTCACTCCGGATAAGAGCATGTGCTTAAAGTGAATGTAAAGTAATGTAACGGGAAGGAGAGGAGCGCAGCTCTGTGTCACTCCGGATAAGAGCGTGTGCTTAAAGTGAATGTAAAGTAATGTAACGGGAAGGAGAGGAGCGCAGCTCTGTGTCACTCCGGATAAGAGCATGTGCTTAAAGTGAATGTAAAGTAATGTAACGGGAAGGAGAGGAGCGCAGCTCTGTGTCACTCCGGATAAGAGCGTGTGCTTAAAGTGAATGTAAAGTAATGTAACGGGAAGGAGAGGAGCGCAGCTCTGTGTCACTCCGGATAAGAGCGTGTGCTTAAAGTGAATGTAAAGTAATGTAACGGGAAGGAGAGGAGCGCAGCTCTGTGTCACTCCGGATAAGAGCGTGTGCTTAAAGTGAATGTAAAGTAATGTAACGGGAAGGAGAGGAGCGCAGCTCTGTGTCACTCCGGATAAGAGCATGTGCTTAAAGTGAATGTAAAGTAATGTAACGGGAAGGAGAGGAGCGCAGCTCTGTGTCACTCCGGATAAGAGCGTGTGCTTAAAGTGAATGTAAAGTAATGTAACGGGAAGGAGAGGAGCGCAGCTCTGTGTCACTCCGGATAAGAGCGTGTGCTTAAAGTGAATGTAAAGTAATGTAACGGGAAGGAGAGGAGCGCAGCTCTGTGTCACTCCGGATAAGAGCGTGTGCTTAAAGTGAATGTAAAGTAATGTAACGGGAAGGAGAGGAGCGCAGCTCTGTGTCACTCCGGATAAGAGCATGTGCTTAAAGTGAATGTAAAGTAATGTAACGGGAAGGAGAGGAGCGCAGCTCTGTGTCACTCCGGATAAGAGCGTGTGCTTAAAGTGAATGTAAAGTAATGTAACGGGAAGGAGAGGAGCGCAGCTCTGTGTCACTCCGGATAAGAGCGTGTGCTTAAAGTGAATGTAAAGTAATGTAACGGGAAGGAGAGGAGCGCAGCTCTGTGTCACTCCGGATAAGAGCGTGTGCTTAAAGTGAATGTAAAGTAATGTAACGGGAAGGAGAGGAGCGCAGCTCTGTGTCACTCCGGATAAGAGCGTGTGCTTAAAGTGAATGTAAAGTAATGTAACGGGAAGGAGAGGAGCGCAGCTCTGTGTCACTCCGGATAAGAGCATGTGCTTAAAGTGAATGTAAAGTAATGTAACGGGAAGGAGAGGAGCGCAGCTCTGTGTCACTCCGGATAAGAGCGTGTGCTTAAAGTGAATGTAAAGTAATGTAACGGGAAGGAGAGGAGCGCAGCTCTGTGTCACTCCGGATAAGAGCGTGTGCTTAAAGTGAATGTAAAGTAATGTAACGGGAAGGAGAGGAGCGCAGCTCTGTGTCACTCCGGATAAGAGCGTGTGCTTAAAGTGAATGTAAAGTAATGTAACGGGAAGGAGAGGAGCGCAGCTCTGTGTCACTCCGGATAAGAGCATGTGCTTAAAGTGAATGTAAAGTAATGTAACGGGAAGGAGAGGAGCGCAGCTCTGTGTCACTCCGGATAAGAGCATGTGCTTAAAGTGAATGTAAAGTAATGTAACGGGAAGGAGAGGAGCGCAGCTCTGTGTCACTCCGGATAAGAGCGTGTGCTTAAAGTGAATGTAAAGTAATGTAACGGGAAGGAGAGGAGCGCAGCTCTGTGTCACTCCGGATAAGAGCGTGTGCTTAAAGTGAATGTAAAGTAATGTAACGGGAAGGAGAGGAGCGCAGCTCTGTGTCACTCCGGATAAGAGCGTGTGCTTAAAGTGAATGTAAAGTAATGTAACGGGAAGGAGAGGAGCGCAGCTCTGTGTCACTCCGGATAAGAGCATGTGCTTAAAGTGAATGTAAAGTAATGTAACGGGAAGGAGAGGAGCGCAGCTCTGTGTCACTCCGGATAAGAGCGTGTGCTTAAAGTGAATGTAAAGTAATGTAACGGGAAGGAGAGGAGCGCAGCTCTGTGTCACTCCGGATAAGAGCGTGTGCTTAAAGTGAATGTAAAGTAATGTAACGGGAAGGAGAGGAGCGCAGCTCTGTGTCACTCCGGATAAGAGCATGTGCTTAAAGTGAATGTAAAGTAATGTAACGGGAAGGAGAGGAGCGCAGCTCTGTGTCACTCCGGATAAGAGCATGTGCTTAAAGTGAATGTAAAGTAATGTAACGGGAAGGAGAGGAGCGCAGCTCTGTGTCACTCCGGATAAGAGCATGTGCTTAAAGTGAATGTAAAGTAATGTAACGGGAAGGAGAGGAGCGCAGCTCTGTGTCACTCCGGATAAGAGCATGTGCTTAAAGTGAATGTAAAGTAATGTAACGGGAAGGAGAGGAGCGCAGCTCTGTGTCACTCCGGATAAGAGCATGTGCTTAAAGTGAATGTAAAGTAATGTAACGGGAAGGAGAGGAGCGCAGCTCTGTGTCACTCCGGATAAGAGCGTGTGCTTAAAGTGAATGTAAAGTAATGTAACGGGAAGGAGAGGAGCGCAGCTCTGTGTCACTCCGGATAAGAGCGTGTGCTTAAAGTGAATGTAAAGTAATGTAACGGGAAGGAGAGGAGCGCAGCTCTGTGTCACTCCGGATAAGAGCGTGTGCTTAAAGTGAATGTAAAGTAATGTAACGGGAAGGAGAGGAGCGCAGCTCTGTGTCACTCCGGATAAGAGCGTGTGCTTAAAGTGAATGTAAAGTAATGTAACGGGAAGGAGAGGAGCGCAGCTCTGTGTCACTCCGGATAAGAGCGTGTGCTTAAAGTGAATGTAAAGTAATGTAACGGGAAGGAGAGGAGCGCAGCTCTGTGTCACTCCGGATAAGAGCATGTGCTTAAAGTGAATGTAAAGTAATGTAACGGGAAGGAGAGGAGCGCAGCTCTGTGTCACTCCGGATAAGAGCGTGTGCTTAAAGTGAATGTAAAGTAATGTAACGGGAAGGAGAGGAGCGCAGCTCTGTGTCACTCCGGATAAGAGCGTGTGCTTAAAGTGAATGTAAAGTAATGTAACGGGAAGGAGAGGAGCGCAGCTCTGTGTCACTCCGGATAAGAGCATGTGCTTAAAGTGAATGTAAAGTAATGTAACGGGAAGGAGAGGAGCGCAGCTCTGTGTCACTCCGGATAAGAGCATGTGCTTAAAGTGAATGTAAAGTAATGTAACGGGAAGGAGAGGAGCGCAGCTCTGTGTCACTCCGGATAAGAGCATGTGCTTAAAGTGAATGTAAAGTAATGTAACGGGAAGGAGAGGAGCGCAGCTCTGTGTCACTCCGGATAAGAGCGTGTGCTTAAAGTGAATGTAAAGTAATGTAACGGGAAGGAGAGGAGCGCAGCTCTGTGTCACTCCGGATAAGAGCATGTGCTTAAAGTGAATGTAAAGTAATGTAACGGGAAGGAGAGGAGCGCAGCTCTGTGTCACTCCGGATAAGAGCGTGTGCTTAAAGTGAATGTAAAGTAATGTAACGGGAAGGAGAGGAGCGCAGCTCTGTGTCACTCCGGATAAGAGCGTGTGCTTAAAGTGAATGTAAAGTAATGTAACGGGAAGGAGAGGAGCGCAGCTCTGTGTCACTCCGGATAAGAGCGTGTGCTTAAAGTGAATGTAAAGTAATGTAACGGGAAGGAGAGGAGCGCAGCTCTGTGTCACTCCGGATAAGAGCGTGTGCTTAAAGTGAATGTAAAGTAATGTAACGGGAAGGAGAGGAGCGCAGCTCTGTGTCACTCCGGATAAGAGCGTGTGCTTAAAGTGAATGTAAAGTAATGTAACGGGAAGGAGAGGAGCGCAGCTCTGTGTCACTCCGGATAAGAGCATGTGCTTAAAGTGAATGTAAAGTAATGTAACGGGAAGGAGAGGAGCGCAGCTCTGTGTCACTCCGGATAAGAGCGTGTGCTTAAAGTGAATGTAAAGTAATGTAACGGGAAGGAGAGGAGCGCAGGTCTGTGTCACTCCGGATAAGAGCATGTGCTTAAAGTGAATGTAAAGTAATGTAACGGGAAGGAGAGGAGCGCAGCTCTGTGTCACTCCGGATAAGAGCATGTGCTTAAAGTGAATGTAAAGTAATGTAACGGGAAGGAGAGGAGCGCAGCTCTGTGTCACTCCGGATAAGAGCATGTGCTTAAAGTGAATGTAAAGCAATGTAACGGGAAGGAGAGGAGCGCAGCTCTGTGTCACTCCGGATAAGAGCATGTGCTTAAAGTGAATGTAAAGTAATGTAACGGGAAGGAGAGGAGCGCAGCTCTGTTGCTGTTACCTTGTTTGCCTTGAGGCTCCCCGTCAGTTGGAACCTGTGCAGCGTTGTCTCTCTCGATCAGGTATTTCACCAGTATGGCCTCCAGAAGGCTCAGCAGCAAGAAAGCAAAGGTAACGATGCAGTAAGTGGCTGTAGGAGAGCACAGGGACCTTGTAAACAGACGCCGCCTCGGGAGCACACATTCACACACAAAAAACACGTGTTTGTCAAAACTTCCACGTTTTGAGCAGTGAGGGAGGATTCAAGGTTGTCACAAAATCCAGGACATTTTCATTGCCTTTCAAGGTCCCACCCAATTCAAGGGCCAATTAAAGCTGTACAGTAGGACAGTAGTATTGTAGACCAGGGGTTTTCAACCTTTTCTGATCCAGGGACCCCCACCCAGATGCTCAAAGGCATCCAGGGGATCCCCAGCATAAGTAAAGAAATTGTTATATTTAAACAAAGTTTTTATACTTTAAAATATTTGCCCAACTATATATAGTAATTGGATATAGTATATAGTATATTGGATATCAAGTCTGGCCAGAGACTCCCGAGGGTCCATAGACTCCCGAGGGTCCATGGACCCCATGTTGAAAACCCAGATTGTAGACCATCAATAAAGCAAAATTTTCATCCGATTCTGTCCCAGCAGCCCGAATCCACAACCATTTTTAATATAATGTGGTTTTTAAATCAGGATCAGAGTAAAATGTATATTGAACATGACCATGAAGCTTGCTAGGTGAAGCAATTCGAATATATTTTATAAAGTTAATGGGTAACAAAACACGCTGGGTTCGGTAGACCCCGCCCCCTTTTGAAATTCGAAAAATGCCAAAATCTGGGCATGATAAGGTAATAATATAGGGGCTGAGCTCCAGGTATCAAACCACAACCCAGCAATTTTCACTAGTAGCCAAAAGCTCATTCAACTCTGGAGAGCACTGACAGCCGCTGCTTTGTTCCACTCTCTCTCGCTGCCTCTCTCGCTGCCTCTCTCGCTACCTCTCTCACTGCCTCTCTCACTGCCTCTCTCTCTACCTCTCTCGCTGCCTCTCTCGCTGCCTCTCTCTGCCTCTCTCGCTGCCTCTCTCTGCCTCTCTCGCTGCCTCTCTCGCTGCCTCTCTCGCTGCCTCTCTCTCTGCCTCTCTCACTACCTCTCACTGCCTCTCTCGCTGCCTCTCACGCTGCCTCTCTCGCTTCTCGCTGCCTCTCTCACTACCTCTCTCACTGCCTCTCTCACTGCCTCTCGCTACCTCTCTCACTGCCTCTCTCACTGCCTCTCACTGCCTCTCTCACTGCCTCTCTCACTACCTCTCACTACCTCTCTCACTGCCTCTCTCGCTGCCTCTCTCGCTGCCTCTCTCGCTGCCTGCCTCTCTCGCTGCCTCTCTCGCTGCCTCTCTCACTGCCTCTCTCACTGCCTCTCTCTCTGCCTCTCTCGCTGCCTCTCTCACTGCCTCTCTCTCTGCCTCTCTCTCTGCCTCTCTCTCTGCCTCTCTCACTGCCTCTCTCGCTGCCTCTCTCGCTGCCTCTCTCGCTGCCTCTCTCGCTGCCTCTCTCACTGCCTCTCTCACTGCCTGCCTCTCTCACTGCCTCTCTCGCTGCCTCTCTCACTACCTCTCACTACCTCTCACTGCCTCTCTCGCTGCCTCTCTCACTGCCTCTCTCGCTGCCTCTCTCGCTGCCTCTCTCGCTGCCTCTCTCACTGCCTCTCTCGCTGCCTCTCTCACTGCCTCTCTCGCTACCTCTCTCGCTACCTCTCTCGCTGCCTCTCTCGCTGCCTCTCTCGCTGCCTCTCTCGCTGCCTCTCTCGCTGCCTCTCTCTCTACCTCTCTCGCTGCCTCTCTCGCTGCCTCTCTCGCTGCCTCTCTCGCTGCCTCTCTCGCTGCCTCTCTCGCTGCCTCTCTCGCTGCCTCTCTCACTGCCTCTCTCACTGCCTCTCTCACTCATACACACACAAGCAAACATGCTAGCTCCAGCTGCTGCCGAGCCCCAAGTAGCCGAGACAAAATGGGCAATGTTTTGGAGCGGTAGGCGGCGGCACACATAGCCTCGTTTTGGGCTTATAATGATGCGGCCAGCAAACAAGAAATCACACGTTGTACAAATAGTTACCCATGCCATGTAGGCAACTCATTTTACACAGGTTGTAGGCAATCACTCTAATTTTACCTGCAAGATATCAACAATATTGGTTTCCATTTCAACGAGTGCACATGTGGTCACTGCACTGAACTCTCTCCAAGAGAGAATGTCTGTTGTAAGGACATTGCAAAGGTAAAAGTGTAGCTTGCATATAATACAACTCCTGGCTCAACTATGCTTTGTATATTTATTTTGAATAAATTATAAGTATATTTTTAAATAAACGAGCTAGCTACTTGCTAGACTGAAAAACTATCGAAAAACATGGGGCTATCAAGCCAACTATAAAGGTTACTATAACTTACTAGAATATTCAAAATAGCTAAACTGTAAGTTAGCTAAATATCACTCACTCTCTCTCCTATCTCCTCTCCGTCCACGCAGATCAACCACCGAACTATATAGATAACGGTGAGATCAACCGCTGAGATTCGCTTTTGTAGCTGGGGCGTAGCCTGCCCTCGCTCCAAAACTTCAGGGCGTAGCTGTACAGGTTTCAATTTCGTCACTGGGAGGAATACGTCAGCTGGGTGAAGTTTCTGGCCAATTACAGACTGGACGTGCAGTTCCTAACATTTTTGGACCAGAATCAATCAGTTCTCATCTAAAATAAGTGGTTTTGGTGCTTTGTTACCCTTTAAGTTTTGAAAGTGTGAAAACCCTGTTGATTGGAAAACATAACAAAAACTACTGTGTAATTTCCACACAGGTCCTCACTGTGAAAAGATGGGCGCTTTGACTCTCTCGAGATTCGTCGCTGTTCCGCGAACTGGCCTCACCTATCAGTGGTGTTCTGCCGGCCACGGACGGGAGGATGTCGTTCAGTATGAGCAGCAGAACGGATATGGCCAGGAGCACGGTCACTTTCAAGCCCAGCTTATCCCCTCCGGCGTCAGAGATGAGGAAGGAGGACAGGTCCAGTATGAGGAAGAAGAGAAGAGGTAAGAGGAAGTGCATCACAATCAACATGGGCCTCCTCTTAATGGTGATCTGCATCGAAAGAAAGAGAGAGAGAGACAGAGGACGAAAGAACACAATCAACATGGGCCTCCTCTTAATGGTGATCTGCATAGAAAGAAAGAGAGACAGAGGTCGAAAGAACAGAGAGAAGGGGAGAGGGGAAGCAGGGGAATAGCGAGAGGTAGAGAGAAAGAGAGATGCAAGAGTGTAATATAATCTACTGTAGGTACTTCTGTTATGCCGAAGCACATCATTGTAAGTAAGCATGACATTGTTTGTTCTGTTTTTAGCCTACCTCTCTGTGTCAACTTGGACTTTCAGAATTAGACAGTGAACATCCAATTCCTGTGTGTGTGTGTGTGTGTGTGTGTGTGTGCGCGTGTCTTTTGTGTGTTCAATTCTTACTCTGAACGAACGACCCTTCACCGTAGGCTTTGCATTAGTAGGAAATGGTAAAATGCTGAAATGTCTAATGGCAGTGATTTGCTGCATGTTTACCGTGTACATGAGCTTATCCCACTGCAGACCATTTAAGACGGATTTCCCCTCAGCCACAGAGATGTTGAGAAAGTCCCACTCCCCTTGTGTCTGTATATGCTCCCGTGTCCCCTGTGTGAGCCAGGATGAGTTCGAAAACGGCTGGAGTCGTATTTCAGAATCTGTGGACAGGAGGGAGACGCAGGTCACATGTTATGAAAACCCTGGGGAAAAGATTCTGTCTGCTTCTCAAGCTCACATGTAGGAAAGGAAGTGTAGGAGAGGTGGTGTTCTAGCACTCACCTGTAGGAATGATGGGGTTCTAGAGTTCACCTGTAGGAAAGGTTGGGTTCTAGCACTCACCTGTAGGAATGATGGTGTTCTAGAGTTCACCTGTAGGACAAGTGGTGTTCTAGCACTCACCTGTAGGAGTTATGGGGTTCTAGAGTTCACCTGTAGGACAAGTGGTGTTCTAGCACTCACCTGTAGGAGTTATGGGGTTCTAGAGTTCACCTGTAGGAGAGGTTGGGTTCTAGCACTCACCTGTAGGAATGATGGTGTTCTAGAGTTCACCTGTAGGACAAGTGGTGTTCTAGCACTCACCTGTAGGAGTTATGGGGTTCTAGAGTTCACCTGTAGGAGAGGTTGGGTTCTAGCACTCACCTGTAGGAGTAATGGGGTTCTAGATTTCACCTGTTGGAGAGGTTGGGTTCTTGAGATCACCTGCAAGAGAGGTGTTGTTCTAACACTCACCTGTGGGAGAGGTTGGGTTCTAGTGCTCACCTGTAGGAGAAGTGTGGTTCTAAAGTTCACCTGTAGGAGAGGTGGTGTTCTAGCACTCGCCTGTGGGAGAGGTTGAGTTCGAGAGCTCACCTATAGGAGATGTGAGGTTCCGGAACTCACCTGTAGGTGGCAGGGGGTTATAGAGCTCACGTATAGGGGAGGATAGTCCTGGAGCTCACCTGAATAGATTGAAGAGAAGAATGAAATGACACAGCTCTGAGTGTCAAAGGGAAACTTGTACACGTCCAACTTGCAGGTGCTGATCACTTTAAAGCCATCTTCCATGGACACCATTCCATGATGAGAGAATTGAATGTATGGCATCAGAAAGTTTTTGCTGGAATCTTCAATTCTGCAACCAGACACAGACACGAGCATTATTATGATTATCAGATATTTGTCAGCCTCTTTTATATAAATTATATAAATGTTGTATATTAGCACATAGTTTTGGTTCTACACTGCCTGGCCAAAAAAAAAGTCACACTCCAATATGTCGTTGGACCGCCTTTAGCTTTGATTACGGCAGGCATTGTTTCGACAACCTTACGCAACGTCACAACATTTATTTCTGATTCCGTCCAGAGTTGCATTAATCTCCCGTCGTAAAGAACCACTCCGTAAAGTCTTCTCCAGCACATCCCAAAGACATTCAATGGGGTTTAAGGTCAGGACTCTGGTGGCCAATTCATGTGTGAAAATGATTCCTCATGCTCCGTGAACCACTTTTTCACAAGTAGAGCCCGATGAATCTTGGCATTGTCGTCCTGGAATATGCCCATTGATGGGATAACCTGGTCATTCAGTACATTCAGGTACTCAGCTGACTTCATTTTATTGCTGCATAACGTAAACGTATTGCTGCATAAAGCAACCCCAGATCATAACACTACAATGGGCACTATTGAAATGGCGGCGACATTTCTTTTGGCCAGGCAGTGTAGTTTATACCTAAATGTCCTGTCCATGCTAATGTTACTAGACCAATCAGAGCTTGCAGCCTAACACCATTGGATTGATTTGATGGATTCTGTTGATTGGGAGAAAATATTCTATATTTTATATAAATAAAATATTAGATATTTCTGACAAATTGGAAACCCTAACAGAGAATTTTGGAATAAATAGGAGAATATGGATTTTTTTTTTAAGTGCTTTCATTTAAAAAATATACATTTTAAAACTTTACAACATAGCAAAAGAAACCAGAGTGGGTGGGGGGTTGATGCAGGCTCTATCGCAAAAATAACTTGATTTAATTCTAGAAGGGTATGTGCGTGTGGACAGGGGGATTTTGAGCAGATGGGTTGTGGGTAATGGTCACTGAAAAACGCACACGGTCCAGTGGATGGGAATGGATCCTCACACAGCTGAGCATCAGCAAGTTTAAGCGGGAATAATTTTGTGATATCATTCACAAATTGCCTCGAAGAAAGCATTGGGGTTCTTCTAAGTCTAAGTCCAAGTCACCAGCTGCAACAGCAGAAACAACCGCACTGAAGCGCCTGCATTCCCAAGGACTAACATGACTGTGACCTAATTGTGTTGTGCGACCGAAAGCCAGATTTTCCTCTGAATCTGAGGACAGCGGGAAGTCTGGGACTGGACCGGGACCTGACCGGAACTGGACCGGGACCTGACCGGAACCCACTGTTCCATGATGGCAAGATCCGGCTTCCAGAGCATCTCCCTGGGAACAGCCACCTGGGAGATTCCGCAAAACTGCTGTGGGTTCCAGGAGACCAGCTCGTTTTTCCACATCTGAACATGCAGGGGGTGTTGGGTAAATCACATGTAGAAAATTATCTATAGGTCTCCTGGACTGGGGACAAGAATTCTGAACTCCCACATTTAAAAAAAATATATAAAAATAAAGAAAAATAGACAGACCACACAAAATGGCATCAATTAAAAAACTAAAAGCATCATGACCTATGGCAACATGATTAAATCAGAAGCAAATCATTTAATGAGTTTATTCATCACAGGGGAGGGTATGAATCAAACATAACTGTGATTTGACTTCACAATGATGCATGCAAATCTTTTTGAAGACACAACTCACCACTGACACCCAGATGAATGGGTGGAAGGTCTGGGATTTTTCAATCTGCAGATGAACACAAAGCCACAGTTTTATGTTGTAAATAATTCACTGCACTTCCCAGCCACATCCCTCTGGCAGGCACTGTGAAGGTACTTAGCAGACTGGTATCTGGGGAGATGCAAGAAAACTGCAAAAACAAACGCAGTGAACACAATCTGCAAAATAAATAACACTTGAGTACATCCAGCATCAAGAGCATTTTAAAAAATTTTCACAGAGTGGAATACAATTAATTTGCAAGTGCATTCACTCATCAGGATGGATATAATCGCACAACATGGTGTGCATGTAGAGTTGTCAGAAGGCCAGCAAATAGCTGCAGTGTCTGTCCACACACAAAGTGCAGATAGTGCTGCTAACTGAGTTTTACGCACCACAGCTAGGATGGCGTACAGGTACACGTCCAGGTTAACCACTGTGGGGCTTGTCCACTTGGTCACAGGCCGAGTCGATGTGAACATCTCGTTGTTTCTCGTCAGATTCAGGTAACTCAGGACGCTCAGGTAGCTGCAGGAGTCCAGAGTGGACACCTCACCTGGAAAATAAGACCAAACTAGCGGAGTGAGGAGAGATGGATGCGTCAATGCACTGTCGACAGGAGAAGCATTTCATTCTTGATCGATGAAAACAACAGCGTGAATAAACCACTGCAGTTTGTCTCAGTGATCTCCAAAGCCGTACGTTACACTTCAGACTGGGACGTCCAGGCTGGTGTAGGGGGAGGCATTTTGTTCTAGCTGAGTGCTAAAACACCGGATCCAACCAATAAGTGAATCGGGGTCTTTAAGAACGACCTTTTCCTTTTAAGTTTTGGTGCTCGGTTAGAAAAGCCTGTACACACACGGCTTTCTCCGCTAAGATTTGACACCTGGTTTATATCATCCAGACATGAGTTATTCATTTCTTGGATGGATTCACAGAATCCCGAGTTCACATACACATACTTTATGTGTATTTAGTACATTCGAACAGGGCCCATATACAATGTCTCCTCCACACCAATGTTTGCTGTAGAGCTAATCTGAATCTGAACTTCAACTTATGTCACAATTGACATGTTCTGCATATGGTCACACTAACAATTCTGATACAATATCAACATTTCCAATTTTCAGTAAATTCAAAAAACTATTCCAAGTTAATATTCCCTCAGCAATTCCTTTAAATCACCTCTCTTAAATCCCTCAGCTCAACACAATTCATCGCTAATTCCATGCAAAATTGTAATTTTTCGGATCAATAACTCTTTACATTTGATTTGGTATGTCATTTACATTACTTCCATTGCTTTACTAAAAATTAATGATATAGGCAGATCATACAAGTACCTACATTACCGTATAAAAATAATTGGCATCTTTACCAGAAATATTTAAATAAAAGTTGAAGTGATTAAATGCAAAACTAAAAAAAAATTAAATACAAAAATTGCAATACAATTTGTAGGCCACATATTCCATTCATTGAAATATTCCCAATACAATTCCAGATGTGTCTTTTATAAGATATAAAATATAAGTATGAAATAAAGCATTTCCAATTCATGATCAAACCCCAAATTTATTAGATTTCAATCAGAATATTATTCATTACATTATAAATGGGAATTTACCCCAAGCCTGCTTTCTGCATGCTTAACCCACTGAACATTTTAACAAAAAACCCCCGCAAAATAAAAATGAAGAAACAAGTTTTGAATTACCGGCTAGAACGAGCAAACAGACGAACCACAGGGCTTTCATGGTGCGGTGCGATCGCGCGCGCGTCTCGCGGAGGAGCAGTGAAAGGAAAGGGCGATGCCCGCTCTTATGGATAAGCAGGACCACAGAGCGCGTTATATGGTTCACAAACGGCCGGAAATTCAGTTGCGATGGAAACGTATTTCTCTCACCGGGGCTCCAAGCCAAAAAGATATTCACTTGACAGATGGAAATGAAAATAATACTTCCTCATCATCCGGTCTCAAGCCACAACTGGACCAGGGAGATGGCGGTTATTCAATAATTGTGTGCGAGTACTTGTGTTGATGAACAGCCACCTTCAGAACAGAGCGCTGTACCCACTGAAAAATCATCTCTGGTAACTTGTATCAGGTTGTACCTAAAGCAATACAAATAGGTAAAAGGCATCTTGGGCAAAATGTATGGTACAAGTTCTGACATAAAGCAATAAAAAAAGATATCGTCTGCAAGAGGCACCTATATTCCTGTGCCAGTGTTGCCCAAACTACGAGTTCTAAATATCTGTGACTCACCCTTTAAAATGTTATATTTAGTCTGGAGAATGTTTCAGGGAAGAATGTCATTAATTACATACGCCAAATCAGTTTAATTTGATTATAAATGGTCTAAACGGCGATGTGACTTCTCAAAAACCAACCTCAACACCTCCCATGCCACATGCACCAGTGAGTTCTGGAGCCATAGTTTGGGAACCACTGCCCAAGACTGCTTAGTTCACACTACTACAGCACAATAAAGAAAGCCTGACCCTACTCAGTAGAAAGTGGTGACTGTGTGTCAGTTCACAGCAGAAGCAGAGGTCCTGTTAGGACAAAGTTTATTGTCTAAAAAAGAGCATGTATAATTATAGCACTTGTGTCTTTAACATACACAATATAAAAAGCAGTTGATTTACTTCCGGTTCAGAAACAGCCGGCCCGAAGTGTTAACTTTAATGTTGAACAACATCCGATGATTCCTTTCAGATAAAATCATGATAATTCAGTTTGAGGTCTGCGGGGGCGGGGGCAGGGGTAGGGCATGCAGACGTCTCGTAGCTGTGTTCTGAAAGGGAGCTTAAGAGTGACAAATGTAACCATTTCCAAGGCTTTCAGCAGGAGGGGGGGGGGGTTCGGTCAGCCATTTTAGAGCAAATGCACTGTGATAATGAGAGCAGCACACGCCGAGCACACGCCGAGCACACGCCTCATCACATGTCCCCAGGCTGACAGATAGTGAGGAAATAAACCACCGCCAACCTGACATTTTGACATTAAATATGTATGGCTCTGTCCACCTCTACAACACACAGCACTATATACAGTTAGGTCCATAAGTATTTGAACAGTGACACAATTTTTGTTGTTTTGGCTGTGTACTCCAACACATTGGATTTGAAATGGAACAGTGACTATGAGGTTAAAGTGCAGACTTTCAGCTTTAATTTAAGGGTTTTTACATCCATATCGGCTGAACGGTGTAGCAATTGTAGCCATTTTTATACATAGTATCCCCCATTTTAGGGGACAAAAAGTAATTGGACAAATTATCATATTTAATATTTGGTTGCATATGCTTTGCATGTCATGACTTCCTGATGTCTGTGACCCAACAATATCATAACACTCTTGATATCTTATTTTCAGGTACTCTCACAAGCTACTATAATCTCTGCATTTGAATGGATCTCTATCTCCCTTAAAGTGATCCATCCATATCTACTGCATATCTGGCAGTGATGGTTTGAGGCTAGTTTGATACATCAGACTCTTGATGACTTACAGACATGTAGCCAACCATGTTGTATTCCATACTATTCCCCTGTAATTCACAGCTTAATCTAGTCCCACCCTCCAGTTCCCATAGAGATCCATTCAAATGCAGAAAGATTATAGTATCGGTTGTAAGAGTACCTGAAAATAAGATATCAAGAGAATTTTGATATTGTTGGAAGTTATATTATCTTATATATTATGATATTATCAGGAAGTCATGAATATGCAACCAAATATTAAATATGATTACTTTATTAAAGTTTATGTTAATTTGTCCAATTACTTTTGGTCCCCTAAAATGGGGGGTACTACATATAAAAATGGCTACAATTGCTACACTGTTCACCCTGTATGGATGTAAAAACCCTCAAATTAAAGCTGAAAGTCTGCACTTTAACCTCATAGTCACTGTTCCATTTCACATCCAATGTGCTGGAGTACAGAGCCAAAACAACAAAAATAGTGTCACTGTCCAAATACTTATGGACCTGACTGTATGTACATGTCATATAAGCTACATTTACACTGAGAACAAAAAAACTCCCACTCACTCACTCTGGGGAATAACACTGGCACCAGCAGGCTCGTTAACGGCACATTAGAGCAATTTGTTAGTAATTCATTAGCTTGAAAAGCCTGTCAGGCTGGTCTGTTCAAATTGTCGGAAATGGACACACGACACTTTATATTTTTTAAATATAAGGGTTTAATTGTTTTTATCCTCAAAGCTAGACCGTACATTCTGCATGGCAACTCAGCATCACGATGAAATATACAGGCTTGGCAACAAAGATGAAAATAAAAAGACTCTTTCTACCCTCCTTCACCATTCCTGTCAGAATAAATGGAGGTAACAGGCCCTTCTTCCAAGGAGAAAACCTGACGTTTTTTTCCCAACCCTGGATTACACAGTGCACGCTTTATATTCTGGCTTTGATTCCAGCTGATCTCTACGTTAATACTTCCGAGCTTCAAAAATGTATTTCCAATTGATCTTTGTCGCAGATAGGGTTGCCTGGATGTGTTTTCCATCGAACACAAGGGTTTGTACGTCATTTCTATTCATTTGAGCATCTTAAAAAATATTAATACAGAGTAATTTATTAGAGTAATTAGCTGTTAAATGAGGCCTAGAACAACTCATTGAACATCTAATTATGATTAAATGAGACTGCTACCCCAAATTTATTTGAGGGGAAGACATTAACAAAAGACTGTTGAATGAACAGTTTACATTTATATTAGCACAAATATGCCTCCAAGAGCCATATTTTTCACACAGAACATATAGCTCTTTAGCTTTGGCTTGAGCACAGTAAACTTAGATTAGATTATTCCCTTCAGAGTATTTAAGTGAGCAATGCAAAGCAACCAAGAGAGTACCCAACTCAATATAACCTTAATAAAAATGCCTGAACTACGTAGGTCTCCGTAACAAACCCTGGAGCTCCACGCCCCTTCCTGAAGATCTCTCGCACTTTACGCTTGCAAAAACGAGGCGAGAGACACACACAAACCCTGCAGCCTTACAGTGCGGGAAGAACAATTGAGGAGTTCTCCGCTTCGAGCTCACTCCTGATGCTGTGGACACAGTTCTGGAATGTTCCCATGCCTTTGGAACACTTGGGAACAGCAGCAACGACACAAGAGTTCTGTTTACATCGATGGCACGGAGGAGGGCCCTTGCCGTCACTCCAGCGGGACGGCGTCCGGCACCGCGATTCCCATGCGCGGCGTGGCTCCTGCTGGATCGAGCTCTTGAGGCACCCGGTCCTCTCAGTGCGACAGGTCCGTGGGCAGCTGGAAGCTCTTGAAGGTGTAGAAGGAGATGTCTCCGTGGTCGACCACGGCGAAGGTGACGGGAACGTCGCCGCTCTGGAACGCCAGGAGCTTCAGGGTGCGCAGGTCAGGCACAGGGCTGTCGAAACTGTGACACAACACCGCCCTCATAATTGTGAGTGCTGACACATATACCCCACACATTCTGCTGAATACTTTCATATTACAAAAATTACACAAACCACAATGAATACATGCTGCCATTTACATGTGTAATTAAAGTATTTATTTCAACATTAAGGTGCAATAACCCGCAGTCTTTGAGCTGAACATAGGCTGTGTGTGTCATATATACATATGTGTTTTTACCTGCACACGCACATGCGTGAGTAAGGCTTCCCAGGGCTCGTCTTCTTGAAGTCGGCGACGGTGTCGGGCTGGTACACATTGAACAAGATGTCACACTCCTCTGAGCCCTGCCCCAATCTGTGAGAATGACACAGAACCCTTTGAACCAATCACGTCACAGAACCCAGAAGCTTTTACAATTGAAGAGTTTTTCCCCCGCAAATTACACTCAGCCCACTTTTACCAATTTTGATAAAATCAACATTTTTGTTCATTTTCAATTTGCATGAAAAAAACACATCTGTATACTTAAATTCCTAAGGATAATAGTGTCAAAGTAAAACTGCAACTATCTATCAGAGAAATGATACCCACCTTGAAAACTATGGCTTATCAAAACTGGACTTAGTGAGGTTTGGAAAAACACGCTTCAATTGGTTCGCACATCTCACTGATTGACAGCACAATTGCTCCACCTACTATGAGCTTCATCACGCCTCGCTATCCCAGCAGTAGTTCTAGCAAATTCACCACTCAAATCAAGTCAAGAGAGCTTTTTGCTTCAGTGTGATCCCTAACATGAGTGCCAGTGAGGGCGGGGGGCTGAGCGAACAGGATGTGGGGTAAACAGGATGTGGGGTGAACGGGATGTGGAGTGAACGGGATGGAGTGAGGGCTCTGAGAGGGAGGAGCACACACCGAGACACGCCCTCCAGGAAGTGGGAAGTCTGAATCACGCCAATCCCGTTCATCAGGTCACCTGGCCAGAAACGAGAAAAGTTCGCCCTTATAGCAGCACACACCCCATTAGTCAAATGTAATCTTGCATAATGCGTTTTTCCTGCACATTACTGTCTGTTACACACTGTTCCTGCTTTGCCATTTATCAGCACTGGTCTAAATTATGTGGTATGTTTTAAAACTGGGCCTTACCGGGACTGGTATACAGTCCAGGCTGGAGGAGGGGTTTGACTTCACCCTCCCACAGGTGAGCTGGTCTTTCACGTTGGCTGCGCTGGCTCCTCCTCTCCAGCAGGTGGCGGTATTCCGCCCAGTTCCTGCAACGCCGCACCTCCCGGTCCTTGTTGACATCCCGCCGGTACCGGGCCCTGTCGCGATTTCGCTCGCGCTCCCGGTGCGTTAGGCGCTCGTCCCGCGAGTTCAGCTCCCGCAGCCAGGGGGTGATGTCGCAGGGACCCACGGACAGGGGGCCCGGCAGAAAGGCGGCGTCGGGCGCGGCCAGGCTCGGGAGGGGGCCCCGGCAGCCCAGGTCCGGGAAGGAGATGGCGCTGAAGTCCCAGCGCGGCCCGGAGCGATGCGTCGGCCTCGGCTCAGGATCCGCCTGCTGCTCCACCCACCAGCTCCGCCCAGGGACGGAGTCAGAGCCGAAATCCATCTCTACAGGATCCCTCGTTCCTGGCCTCTCCTCCTGCTCCTGTGGAGGTGCTAGGTCCGGTCTGGAGTCAGGCCTCTGATCTATAACCTCAACTTCCAGTTCCACTTCCATGTTCTCACCCGCCTGTCCCTCCTCGCCTTCTGCCTGCCTGCAGCGAGAAACATCAGATATGACAGATACAGCTTCTGAAATTACAAAAGCTTCAGAATCATAAACTCTATAATGGAGAATGACATTACACATAAGTGATGAGTTCACACATGAAACTAAATACTAATGGCATTTCAACATTTGCGAGTGCGTGTGTATGTACATATGCATCCGCATACACTAGAGCCTGGTTTTTCAACAGGAAGTACTGTAGGGGGTCCCTGGCCAGATTTGAGATGCAATGACTACATACAGATTTGGCAAAATATTTAAAAATACAAAACTTTTTTAAATTTTTTTTTAAATATAACCCTTTTTAACTGATTTTGAGTTATCCTGGATGCCTTTGAGCCTTTGTGGATCAGAACAGATTGAAAACCCCTGCACCAGAAGACTGCATAGTGTGATTCTGATTCATAGCTCTCTCCCGAACAGCTTTAGAGCAGCTTTCTACAGTATGGCAGGCGGGGCGTGTCCACTCACCGGGAGGTGGGGCTGAGGCTGCGTTTCCTTTTCAGGCGTTTTCCCGGCCTGTCGGAAACCTGAGGCAGGTTCAGCTGCCGCTCGTACAGAGACGGGATGCGGGACCTGCGGAACACACATCATTTGGCCGTGTCCGAATCAGCGCACTTGCCTACTATTGAGTATTCCAGTTTAGTATACTTTTTTTTTTAAAAGCTGTTAATTCTGAAAATTGAGTGTTCTTAATATCCCCAGATGATATACTTATTTCCGGGTTTTCACTGATAATAATATGGAGGATATTTCTTTGCATACTGCATATCACTAAACTATGCAGTAAGCAGTATACCGTATGCTAGTACACAGTAAACAGGACGCATTAGATAGGGCTCTGAGTCGGACGCAGCCCAGGTTTGGCAGCCATTTCCTAACAGCGGTCAGGAGACAGACTGCCCAAATAACGTCTCCCCCCATTTCTCCACAGGACACACCGACGCCTGGGAGAACAGTGACAAGCGTGGGGAGAGAAATTACCCAGGATCGAATCTGGTCACAACATATCCCAGCCTCTTCAAATGGCCAAACACCTTCAGGAAGGAGAGGAGAGGAGAATGTTTTATTGTATTGTATGTTATGGTACACTTAATTTTAAACAATTGCTTTTAATATTATTATCATGCCATGCATGATATGTTGTACTGTGCAATATTGTATTGTGCATTCTTTTCAATTAAGACATGTCAAAAACTAATTTATTTCCACCCATTTACATTTGTATTTGAAACGGAGTGTATTTATGTGTATGGGGAGGTTTATAGTCTGTTGGGGCTCATTCCCATCTTTCATGCACCTGATACTGTTGCAGATTAATGGTGTCCTGGGATAGAAATCGTTCATAACCCTCCTGGATCGACAGAGGGAGGTCATGGTAAAACACCTGAACGTTCCCCTGATAATTTCAAAGAGATAAACACAATTATATGAAGGCAACAAGGTATCATTAATATTCGACAGGGAAAGCATGTTTAATATTTGTTTAAAAACAATGGAAATATGTGACCCGCTCTATAAAAATGAGTCTGATGTGGAATTTTTTTTTTTTTAATTCTCAGAAAAAAAATCACCCACAACTGTTAAGAAAATAATTTTCCCTTATTTTTGTAGAGCAGGTCACATATTGTTATTCTCTAGCAATGGATGACAGAGCATGCAACCTCAGTTTGTCAAACTCACAAAGACTTGACTGTTCAGCAATTGGTCACTGCACACATAATCTGAGAGTGATAGCAATGTTCCAATTTCTCACTCAGAAAGAATTTGATTGGCTGTCACATTCCCATCTGTTAATTCAACCAGCCTGATTGGCTGTCTGGATGTCACTCACACACTCCATGAGGTAGAGGGCCTCTTCAGGGAGCAGAAACTGCTTTCCATGCTCAGCATAGCCCATAGTCTGCCAGAACTTCCCCTGCAACACGACAGGAAAGTCACATGACCACAGGAACTCACACAGACTCAAACCAAAAAAGTGACTATGCATATTTAGTGCAGACAGAAACAAGAACATTTAAATGTATATAATTAACATTAAGAGGCTGATGCAGCCCTGCATGCGTCAATTAATGTCTCAGCAAAATTATATACCCGTGTAAACACTGGTGTTGTTTTCAACTACACCAGTCTGCTCCAAAATTAACCCAGAGGCTCACCCATCCACCCCTCCCAAGTAGTCACTCACAGCAGGCAACTGCAGCTCCACAACCCTCTCCTGGGGAATCCACACGCCCTTCACCAGGTTTCCACTGTGTACGCACACACAGGAAGAAAAACGGTTATTACTGCCGTGCAGTTTGCATGACAACGCCAAGGCTCAGGCATTTTAAAAAGCTGTTGATGCACTACCACGTTAATCCCGTCTCTCTTGTTCTCCCCCTCCCGAATACCAGGTGAGTGAGACTCACAGCCTCTCCACGCGCTCTTCTGACAGGAGGTGCCAGTGTTCCTCAAGGCTGTGCTCAAGCCTCTGTTGCTGCGGTTCGGACTCATCTGGAATGAAGTCCTTCTGGCCCCTCACCGGGATCTTGTGGCTCCGAGACCGTGCTGCAAACAGCTCGGAGGGGCTGCCCCAGCAACCACATAGATGACAACACATTAAAATGTGATAACACGTTCAGGAAGCTACATTATTTCAACATAATCAGAAATTAACATTTTCATAGTGTACGTAATAACTTTACACGTTTTACAAGATTTCTTCTTCCAGAAAAAAAGTGACTAAGTTTTTAAAAATTATCCGCAGGGAAACGGGGTTTATATGGAGAAACGTTCATGCTTGGGTGTAGGCTACAAAGAATACAAAGCAAATACTGTCTTGTAGCTGTAAAACCGGTCTGTTTCTATATTTTGAATCTATCTCTGAACCAAACTTTCCGTCACCGGAACTTATCTCCAAATATGAAATATCGACCGGAACTAGTTACATGAACACACTTGACAGTGGTTCTTGTTGAGGAGGGGACTCGCGGCTGGCGACCGTTTATGGCTGTACTTTGCTAAGCTACTTCACGCGCTCCACGTGCACAAACACAAGCTCCCGTTTAACAGAAAAAAACACTGAACCCAGGCACCTAGCGATACACACACAGCGCGGCTAAGCAGATAATACACCTTAATAATACTATATAAAAGATATTTTGATGTTTACCTGAGTAATTCACTATAGAATCCCAAATCCACATCCTTCCTTGTTTGACCAACGTCTGCCATGTCTGAACAAGCAGATCACGCGCGTCAGGGTCCTAGTGCACTTTTCTGGTCATACATAAATATACATGGTTTCGCCACACGGTGGCAGCAGGATATTTTTAAGACGTTTAAACCAGGGCGTTGTTAGTTATTGCATCCACTTATGATAAAACAAAAATGTAGTCAGAACCATACGATAAAATTCCATTTCAATGTTTTGCCTCCATCTACTTGGTCCAAACAAGCCATAAAAGGTGTAAACAATGTCTAATGCACTTCTTAATTTAAGACCAAGGACCTTTCAGTTGTTAAATGTTATTTTCATGAACATCATAAAGTAGCAGTTTCACATTTTAAAAGAATGCATGGAGATTGGATATGCAGTCTGATAATGGACTTTCATTGCATACAAGTTTGCATGAAGTAAAAAAATATATAAAAATTATTGAACTATAAGTATACGTGTCCTATAGTTTTTAAAAAACATGGATCGGATATGAGCGTAGCCTTAATGTTAAAAACATTTTATTCAAAATATACAATTTTCCTTACCAATTTCTAGTATTATGGGCTTATTCACATAATTAAACTGAAACGTATAGTTTAGGAATTAATTGCATGTGCTCATTTGAAATACATATGTAATATGAACGAGATTGTTTAATAGATGTGTCAACAAATACTGTCAAAAAACACTAAGAGCACGAAGCTATTCCCTGCATTCAAAAACGCAGTACATTGCTAAAGTACCTAATGTTACCTCACTCTATCTAGTATGTAAAATACAGTAGCATTTTTTTGTTCTTTCGATTTCTCGAACGAATACCCTTGTCAAGACGCCTAACAAATTAAATAACACGAATACAACCGTGAATTGACCAATGAGTGACTAATATCTACAAACTTTTACTAGAAAGGCCAATAAACGCGATGACCGAAATATTACAGTATCCAATCCGAGACGGCCTGACACTGACAATGTCAAGTTACGGATTGGCCATTTGTTTCTGGCCAATAGGGTGTCGGAATGAATAATCGTGAGGACTCAGACGTCCAATCGGCTGGTGAATTGGCCTTTGTTGTTGGTGATGACACTTAAATATTTCTATTTGTTGTTACTGGAAGGCAAGGGGAGAGCAAGGTTGGGAGGCCCTGGCTTATACTGAATAATCATTATCGTTTTACTCATTGTCTGGTGCGGCGTGGACGAGGTGTCATGTCGGTGAATATGGACGAGCTCAGACACCAAGTTATGATCAACCAATTCGTCCTGATCGCCGGTTGTGCCGCTGACCAGGCGAAGCAGCTTCTTCAAGCGGCTCAGTGGCAGTTTGAGGTGTGTTTGTGTGTGTGTGTGAATGAAAGAGGGTGAGTGAAACAGTGAAGGGGGAGGGGGTCTCTTAATACAAGGCTTTTTCAGAAAAGTTTTCCACTGCGAGTCTGGCGAGAAGGAAGCATATTTTAGTTGAAAGGTCAACAGTAACTTAATACGGATCTGTACCTAATTGCTTTCTAGGTTATATGATTTATTTGGCTAACGTTAGCCATTAACAGAACCACCATACTGCAAAATCACGTTAGCTGGCTAGCAAATCCGGAAGACATGGTCAAAGACATAATCGATACTAATAGCTGTCTAGCTGGCCAGCGCAGCGGATGATGAAAGATGTGGTATTTTTAACACTGTTTTGGTAGCTAGCCACGTTTCAGAATCACACACCCTGTCGCGTCGCTCATAAAGTATCTCGTGTGTTAATTACCGTTTAGTACAAGCGAAATAAACTTCTGGTACTGCGGTTCACGTTCGTTTAGCTTGAGAACGATGTTTGCCATCTAATTTTCGGTCTCGATACATTGCCATTTTAAAGCATCAAGTTAACTAACGAGCTAGTTATGCGGTCAGATATGGTCGCATGAACACGGTTGATATGATCATCGGCTGAATGTGATGGTAAGCAGGCTAATATTGCATAGCTAGCCAACACCACACAAGAAGCTATCTGGATATGTTAATAATGAACTGGATTGTGTCTTGAGGCGACTTGCAGAGCACTTTATAACAGGACTCAAGAAAAGTATTTTTTTGTGGCAAGATGTTAAACGACCGCACGAGAAGGGTGTTTGTGTTTTTGAGGAAATGTAACGTTGCACTTTGCCTCGAGCGTGTAATAGTTTCTATGGCCTGTTTCAGTGTGTACACAACAATCATGTCGTTTCCTCGCCCTGTCGTCACACCTGTGAAAATCCATTATCTCCACACGGCAGTGTCACGACACATGGATACCACACACCCCACGCGCTTGCCAGATGAGCATCAACAAAACATCTGCGATTGGGACCATGCGACTTTTATAACATGCATTCATTGCTGTCGACCAAGTACGCGCATATACACAACGGAGGATGCAGCTGTCGTACACAGCCTATCCATACAGGGGTATAGACGGGGGTGTGTGGGTTTGAATACAGGGGGTAAGGGAAGGTGGAATCCCCCTTCATCCTAGCCTTATAAAGATATATGTCGCGGGCTATTTTAAAAAAACATACTGCAAGTAAAAACACTGCCGACAGACCTGATTAAGATGCCTTGTCTCCAAAGCTGCTTGCTCTAGATTTTCAACCTCGGATGCACGTATATGTATCTAAACAAATACTTAGTTGGTGAAGTCATATGTTTATGTTTAACAGCGCTGTTGACAACCCTGTTAAAGTGACGCCCAGGGAAGAAATTCCTGTTGCATACAGGCACGTTGAGGGATAGCCGTTTTATTGATTTTATCCTGTTTTGTGATTACGCGCTGCTGAAATGGCTGAGTTGCTGACCGTATCTGAATTGTGATAAATAATGTAATTATGTAGACATGGTATACATACTGTTACACATTCCTGCAGAAGGAGTACATTGCTGGGTGGAAATATTTATATCTCCACAATGTTCTCAGAAGGCATCATTTGGCATTGGTATATAATTGTATTCAGACTTCAAATTGTTAATTTAAGCCCCATTTATGCTGATGTATGAGAGTGCATTTAGGGCTAATGGCAGCACACTCTGCCTGTAACTTTGACTTACTTAAATTTTGGATTTAAATTTTTCATTGTATACACTATTTCACAAGTTAGGCAGTTTCTGATATGAAAGAAAAAAAGGTGTACTGGAGTTGTGTATGCTTGTGTGTGGGGGCGGGGGGGAGGTGGGGTGGGGTGCTAACTCTTGCTTGAATTACTAACTCAAAAGTTAAGGATGTAACACATTGGCTGTTGGACTGAAACAATGGTGACCTCAATTGCAGAGTTGTGGGTTGTGCTTTTAGCTTGCTTTGAGAAGAAAAGACAGGAAATGGTAGTTTGCGCAAGAGGAAGTACATTCCACCCTTCTGGAGACGTACACGATTAGGGCGATGACATCAGTGTAATAGAATTTCACATGAGCACAATGATTTTGTTTTGTTTACAGAATTTTTTCAAGTGTTTACAGAATTAACTCGCAAAAACAATTCTGCCAACTCTGATACAGTAACAGCAAAGGAGGTTATTTCTTGGGAGAGAGGATCAGACGGCAGAGTTCACTCATCACAGAGTCTTTCTAGGTGAAAATTCACCATTTACAGTAGTGGTGCACATGAAGGGGCGATCCGTTTCAGGATTTTGTGCCAACTTCTGCTATCAATTAATTGGCTCAATCATATCTTGATCTGACAGTTGTATAAGCGCCAGCTACAGCCGTAGACTGCAAGTGTATCCCAAAGATTTCACTGTGCTCCGGTGTAGGAGTGAGCCAGTAGTTTATAGAACTGTCAGAAAAGTAAAACTATGGTAATTGGTTGGAACAAAATCCTGGACCGGAGTTTACAGTATTCACTCTTACAGCTTCTGCTCTCTCATCACACAGATGGCCCTCAGCTCCTTTTTTCAAGAGGCCAGTATCCCCAGTCACCATCATCAGATGGTAAGTGCATTTAGTTCAAGAAAAAGAATAAACAAACGAAAACATGCCCGTGGAATTTCTTACATCCTGTGGGCGCATTTGAGGGAAAGGAATCCTGGCATGGTTCGGCCCAAAGGCCTTCTGTTCTATAAAAAAATAATTGGGGGGGGCTCAGACTGTTGACATTGCATCACAGCATAATTTGAGACACCCTGTGGAGCTTCCACCCCTGAAATAACTGTTACTGCATTAATTCGGCTAAATGTTCAAATGTTTTTCTTTCAAAATGGTGGGCAGGAGCAGACACAGAGTTTCACAATGGCCAGTCTCCTGGTTCAAGCTGATAAAAGTTTCAGTTAACTGTAGCAGTGGCCATTAAAAAAAAAAAAATAATAATAATATATATATTTTTTAAAGTACACATCATAACTTCAGTTTACAATGAGAGTCAGATTCAGTCACCACGATTTGCATATGAAATGGCTGATATGCAGTTCTGTACAAGTAGTCTGTTGTCAAATGCAAACGCAGGTAAGTGCACAGATAAAGCCCAACCAAGTAATTCTTGACCTGAACACCCCCCCTCTCCCCCCCACCCCCCCCCACCCCTGTGAGCCCACAGCTGTTGTTGTTGTTGTCATCTTTTGAAGTGTACGGGCATGTTTCCCGGTTTGGGAGAAATGAGAGGCATGAGGAAGAGCGTGGGAGTAAGTGTAAGGAAGTGTGTGTGTGTGTGTGTGTGTTTGTGTTTGTGAGCGTGAGGAAGTGTGTGTGTGGGAGTGAGTGTAAGGAAGTGTGTGGCCGTTGGGGCCTAGGTTTTGTTTTTACAGAGCGCAGCCATTGCATCACACTGCCACATACTGTTAGCAGGAAGTGGGGGGAGGGGGGTGTCAAAGGAGGGGTCATTTGCTTTCAGCCATATCTCCAGCCTGCAGCGAGACCAGGGGAAGCGATGGGGAGCGGAGCTCTAAGTAATAAATCACTGACACCCAGACGCAGGGAGGTGCCTGTGCAGGGCGCTGCTGACTACACACGTGCATGTGCGCACACGTGTACATACGTGTGACACGTCCAACGCCACACATTACACACACATGGTTGTTTCTGAACAAAGGACAGTGAAAGCAAGAGAAGAAGAAAAACCTGCTAATCTATAAATTGTGCAGATACTGTGGGCCAAGCTGACCTACTACAGACTTTAAGTCTTGGTCTTGTCACTCTGGCCAGATCTTGGCAGGAAAACATGGCAAATAAGTAGATTATACAGGTGCAGCTCAAAAAATTAGAATATCGTGAAAAAGTTCAATATTTTTTGTCACTCATTTCAGAAAGTGAAACTCATATATTATATAGATTCATTACACATAGAGTGAAATATTTCAAGCCTTTATTTCTTGTAATTGTGATGATTATGGCTTACAGCTAATGAAACCCAAAATTCAGTGTCTCAGAAAATTAGAATATTTTGCTTTAACATATTTTTAAAGTATCATATTTAATATTTGGTCGCATATCCTTTGCATGCTGTTACTTCCTGAAGTCTGTGACCAATCAACATCAAAAGACTCTCGATGTATTATTTTCAGGTGCTGTTACAAGCGATACTATAACCTCTCTGCATTTAATTTACAGCTGAATCTAGTCTCACCCCCCAATTCCCATAGAGATCAGTTCAAATGCAGAGAGGTTATAGTATCGCTTGTAACAGCACCTGAAAATAAGATATCGAGTCTTTTGATGTTGATTGGTCATAGACTTCAGGAAGTAACAGCATGCAAAGGATATGCGACCAAATATTAAATATGATACTTTAAAAATATGTTAAAGCAAAATATTCTAATTTTCTGAGACACTGAATTTTTGGTTTCATTAGCTGTAAGCCATAATCATCAAAATTACAAGAAATAAAGGCTTGAAATATTACACTCTATGTGTAATGAATCTATATAATATATGAGTTTCACTTTCTGAAATGAGTGACAAAACATATTGAACTTTTTCACGATATTAAAATTTTCTGAGCTGCACCTGTATATTGAACTTAAACTGTAAACTTGAGAACATACTAATAATAATAATAATAGCAGTAAACTATTATTATTATTATTAATAACAACAACTATATTAATAACATAATAAATATTTGTTCATACCAATAATCATTACCATTGGTTGTCGGTTGGCTCCTCCCACTAAAGCAATCCATATGCAGTTCCCCTGATGGAGTGCGGGGGGGACAGCAGCAGCAGCCGCTAGCTTAGCATCCACTTCAGTGGATGTGCCCATTAGCTTAGCATCCACTTCAGTGGATGTGCCCATTAGCTTAGCATCCACTTCAGTGGATGTGCCCATTAGCTTAGCATCCACTTCAGTGGATGTGCCCATTAGCTTAGCATCCACTTCAGTGGATGTGCCCATTAGCTTAGCATCCACTTCAGATGTGCCATGCTAGCTTAGCATCCACTTCAGATGTGCCCTGCTAGTTTAGCATCCACTTCAGATGTGCCATGCTAGCTTAGCATCCACTTCAGATGTGCCCTGTTAGCTTAGCATCCACTTCAGATGTGCCCTGCTAGCTTAGCATCCACTTCAGTAGCCTACACATCAAAAGGGGATGATGGAGTGATTCACTGGCGTTAAATTTTTAGTTGGCCATCCAATTTTATGTCATGCACACGCTCCAACCGAGGTGTAAGAATCCAGTCTCATTCCAGTTTTAAGTCTTGCAATGTACATACACACAGTTCACTTAACTCATTCAGACTCATGTTTGGCTGAGTTTGACGTGATAATCTCATCATGGTTCTTTGCATGCTGTAGAGTTTCACGCTATCTGTATAGACCCGTTCCACCACAGCCCCCAACCCTGCATTTAGACATGACGGGACAGGGTTTCACTTTCCCGTTGCTGGGAGGGTCGGCCTGTCCTGATCACACTCCCTTTGCTGAAGAGTCAGGGGAGCTCCAGCAGGTCATAGGGCACCTGTAGCTATTCATCTTACAGCTGCTAAAGGAGACTGAACAGAGCACTGTGTGTTGGCGTGTGTGTGTGTGTGTGTGTGTGTGTGTGTGTGTGTGTATGTGTTGAGGCTGAAATTGGAAGGAGACTGCCTGTTCTGACTGTTTGTTAGGAATCTGGCTGTTCTGTGTGTCTGTTGAGTGGCAGGCTGTACATCAGTGGGTGTGTGTTAGGAATCTGGCTGTTCGGTGTGTCTGTTGAGTGGCAGGCTGTACGTCAGTGGGTGTGTGTTAGGAGTCTGGCTGTTCGGTGTGTCTGTTGAGTGACAGGCTGTACGTCAGTGGGTGTGTGTTAGGAGTCTGGCTGTTCTGTGTGTCTGTTGAGTGACAGGCTGTACGTCAGTGGGTGTGTGTTAGGAGTCTGGCTGTTCTGTGTGTCTGTTGAGTGACAGGCTGTACTTCAGTGGGTGTGTGTTAGGAGTCTGGCTGTTCTGTGTGTCTGTTGAGTGACAGGCTGTACTTCAGCGGGTGTGTAAGTGGAGACTGACTGTTACTACAGGAAAAAGCTCAGCGCTGCAGAGACGAGCTTCCTCATTGCAGATCCCTGGTAGAAACTAGCATCCTCTTCAGTGGATGTGACCGGTGTGTCAGTCATGCTCCTGGAAACACACACGCACACAAACACACACATACAAGCACACGTACATGTGATACACACACACACACACACACACACACACGCACACACACGCACACACACGCACACACACACACACACATATGGAAAGACACTTCCATGGTGCTGTATGTGTGACAACCTTCTGAGAAATGACAGAGATGTGGCTAAAGGTTTATTTATATAACCCCTCTCCTTTTACAGCTTCTACCTGCTCTGTGAGTGTGTGTGTGTGTGTGTGTGTGTGTATATATTAAAGAGGAATAATATGGTGGGATATAGCTGGTAAAGCAAGGAGAGGAGTGGAAGAATGAGAGACAATGAACACATGTTCGCTGAGTGCGGAGATGAGCGCTAAAACAGGAAACAAGCAGCGAGCAGAAATGCTGAGCTTTAGCAAGTAATTCTGGAAATCACATGATCTGTCTCATGGCCTGTTCCCACAGTGGCACAGCTAGGCTTACCTCACTGATTTTCACATCTGGAATCAGCCATTGACTGAATGGTTCTGTATTTTCAATTATGTCCCATCATTGAAATGTTTAAATTGTGCCACCTGTCTGCTCTTGCCCATAGATGTGCACCCCACAGAACACGCCCGCCACTCCGCCAAGCTTCCCTGACGCCATCGCCATGTTCTCCAAGCTGAGGGCGTCTGACTGCGCCGGGGGCAATGGCACAAGCCCCGCCCCCATCTCCATGGCCTGCTCGCCTCCAGTCCCGTCCTTCTGGGCGTCGTCCCCGCCCCCCCACCAGCCAGTCTGGCTGCCGCCCCCCTCGCCCACGGGCCCCCACCTCCACCACCATCACCACCTCCTGCACCCGGGGCCCGTGTGGCCCCCGGTCTCTCAGCCCAGCGCCGTCCAGCCCTCCCCCGCCACTGTATCTGCCCTGAACGGCCAGAGATGAGACTGATTCTGGGGGCGGGGGTGGGGAAGGGTAAGGCATGTGACAGACTGAATTCAGGGAGTAGGGTTGATAAGGGCTGACAACTGACTGTGAGGTGTCCAGGCATCGGAGCCAAACCGCAAGCGAGCAGCACAGTGTTTACGTGACAAGTTCCGGTTTGGCACCAGTGAGTAGATACGTCATAGTCTGTCTTCAGCCTGTTTTATTAACCCTGGGGGTTTACCAGGAACTTCAGGTCTGTTGGAGGGAGGGAGGCAAATCTTTTTTTTGTGTTTGTTTTGTTCTTGTTCTTATGAGCTTTTTCTATATTTTGAGGACTTTTTACTTTTTTCTAACTCTTTCCCCCTCTTTTCTATTTGTTAAAAACATCTGTTCATCAGCACAGAACCCACTGGTGATCAAAAATTATGTTCTTGAGGGAGTTTCCTGTCAGCAAGGGGGGAAAAACCGCCATCTAGAGGAAAAGCATTGCAATGACAGGCATGGGAAGACATGCGCAGGTAAACACAGAGGACACTGGGCTGCTGAAATGGTAGCACGAGGTGAGGACAAAACGGCCCGTTTGGATCCAGCGCTGGACCTGCGTCAGATCAGAATGGCTGGAGAATGAACAGTTCTACAGCCAGAAATGATTTCTCATCCCCCCTTCAGTGACGAGCAAGAGGAATAAAGTCGAATAAAGTCCATATCAGTGTGAACAGAGTGGGACTCCTACACGTGATCGGAGCGATTCGAGTTTAAAGATGTAACGGGGGAGTTTGGAGTGAGAGAGAGAGAGTGAGATATGTTTTATAAGCAGCAAGGAAATTGTGGTCAATAGACATTGTGGATTTAAATAACACCCAATTGCAGCAATAATTACAAGACACGAGCAATAAATAACCTTTAAAAATACAAAGGCATGTACATGATATATTAGATTTGTGCAGAATAGTCTGGCTGAGTCTTGGTACATGGAGACAGTGAAGTCAGCTGGTACAAGACCTTTAGTGTGATTGGTCATGGTATTTGTTTTGCACCAATCACTGGTTGTGTTATTGGTTTTACACCAATCGTTGGTTGTGTTATTGGTTTTGCACCAATCGTTGGTTGTGTTATTGGTTTTGCACATGCTAAAGGTCTTAGTAAATCAGGCCCTAGGTGTAGTCTGAGTCGGCCCGACCCAGTAAGTCATATAAGCGGCTGCTTAGGGCCCCACAACCTCCAGGGCCCCCCAAATTATTTTAATATATACAGTGCCCTCCACAATTATTGGCACCCCTGGTAAAGATGAGTAAAAAGGGTTATAAAGAATTCACCGTTTGGTGAATTAGCTTAATCTCACACTGAAAAAATGAGAAAAATCCAACCTTTAATTGAAGTAAATTTATTCAGAGAAAAAAAAATCCCTCATCAAGAAATAATTATCTTTAACAAAACCACGTGTGCCACAATTGTTGGCACCCCTGCATTTAATACTTTGTACAACCTCCCTTTGCCAACAAAACAGCACTGCGTCTTCTCCCGTGACATCTAATAAGGTTGGAGAATACAGAGAAAGGAATCTGAGACCATTCCTCTTTACAGAATCTCTCCAGATCATCCAGTCATAGGTCCTATCTTGTGCACTCTCCTCTTCAGCTCAGCCCACAGGTTTTTAATGGGGTTTAGGTAAGGGGACTGAGATGGCCATGGCAGAAGCTTGATTTTGTGTTCAGTTAACCATTTTAGTGTTGATTTGGACGTATGTTTTGGATCATTGTCCTGCTGGAAGATCCAACGACGACCCAGTTTTAGTTTCCAGGCAGAGGCAGCCAGATTCAGATAAAAAATGTCCTGGTATTTTATGGAGTTCATGATGCCATGCACCCTAACAAGGTTTCCAGAGTCTTTGGAGGAAAAACAGCCCCACAACCTCACGAAACCTCCACCATACTTAACAGTGGGGATCAGGTTATTTTCGATATAGCCATATTTTTCTCATGTATTCAGTGTGAGATTAAGCTAATTCACCCTTTTTACTCATCTTTACCAGGGGTGCCAATAATTGAGGAGGGCACTGTATATATATATATATGTATATGCTGGCACCGCATGATATGTGTGAATGCAGTGTAGGCTCGTGGGAAGGTTTGGTGGTACCTTCCTTAAGGTTTGTAGATGCTTGTACAGGCATATTGTGTGTGGATAATGCATCGAGAGAGGCGGCCATTTTCCAGCACTGGAAATCACTGTACGCCACTGCAAATACAGCGACTGCTGCTCACTAGTGCTCAGTTCAGATAATAACGATGATGGTTACGACTAATAAGATGATTACGTTGACAGATGGGGACGTGAGTGAAAGCGAGTGTTCGAGACTTGGGGTCTCGTGGAAGCGAGGTTGACGTTCCGCAATGGTAGCGCTAGACTTGAGAACGTTCGCTGGTCTGTTCTGTTCTGTTTTTGGGAGCGACGTCTGTGAATGACTTTAAAAAATGGAATGTTGTTGAAAGTATCGTGAGTAGAAAGCAAAGGTCACGCTTTGATAATTTGTGTAAGAATGAGTATTTTGCAATTTGATGGGTGCATGTAGTCCCTTTCAGGTGGATTCATAGAACTAATCTAATGGAGACTCGAACACAAATCTGAATGTTCCTTTACCATAAAAGAGAGAAAATGAGAATCAGGATTCTGTTAGAATGATAACCTTTCAGACAAGGTACGAATAGCGCCCGCTGGTCGCGGAACACAGCGGAACTGAGACGTCAAAGTGTTCTAGAGCATGTTCTAGAGTTCTCTCTTCTACTGTCTGTTTATTTCCTCTGTTGACAGTTCTATTTATATATTTAAAAAATATGTGTGATCTTCTCCCACGGTTTTTAAAATAAAATGAAATTTATTAAGTGCGATCTGTGCCCTTATTTATGTTTTGTAAATTTGAATTTTGGGAGTGTGAGCAGTGTTTTCTGTAAGAGGGAGCAAAGAGAGAAAAGCTCGTGTATCTCGCTGTCGGGAGCTTGTACTGTGCAGAATGTGTGACCGTAGCAATCGCGTAATGCGCTTAGGACACCGAGTGAAAGCAGTGTTGTCTGGCGGTTAAGAAGGATGTCGCCAGAACCGCGCTGTGCCAGAGAACTAAAACGTGGACCCTCACATGGGTGCCGGAACGGTATTTGAGCTGATCTTGGAACGGAACCATAAACGATGACAAAAATAGTTGATTTAGTTTTTTTCTTTAACAGCTGGTCGAACCTCTCGACTAACCGTGTACTCAGAGGCGATTGTGGAGACTGTGGGGCTCTGGGAGGAAGTCCCATGTTGATAAGATTCACCTTTGCTCATACTCTTTCCTGTCGCAGAAGACCACAGAGCGTCCGTGTGAGCTGGAGGGTTTCCGTGACGATTTGCATTGCGGCCCAGGTTTTACACATGCAGGCACACAAAAATGGCAGCCAAATCCCACACGCAAATGTGTAATTCACACGCTCGTTACATTGGCAGTGGTATTGCTGGCTGCAGAGCGTTTCATAAACACGCACTTGCACAGCGAAGCTTCCACCACTTCACCTCTGCTACGGCTCGGGGCCTCTTTCTCTTTGTTCGTTTCCAGCAACCTTGTTCTGTATTCAAAAGCCATTTTTTATTCTAAGCGTAAATATGCATATACAGTACAAACAAACTTAAAAACATAAATAATAATAATAATGGGACCCTCTGTTAATGCGAATGAAACTGATTTTTATTGAAACACGGTTCTCATGTTGCAGTGACAAGATTTAGCAAGTTGACAGAGATGGTGATATAAGGATACAGCTTTATTACTCAACAAAGAAAAATTGTAAAATTGTTGTGGATTATTGTCACCCTGCCGGAGGCTCAAAGCCATGTGCCTCATTTTACTCCCCACTTCTTTTACCCTTTTGCTGTTTGGCAGAGGGGTTAGAAAAATAAAAAAACCTAGAAGAGCATTCATTCAACAGCAGGCTAATGTGAACTTGGGCACTGTTGTGAAACTACTGAGAATAAATAGATCTTTGTCTTACATAAGCGATTACTTTATGCCCCCAGGTTCTCAAAGGAAATCAGAGCGCTTTTTAAAAGCTTAGAGCAGTGGTCCCCAACCCTGTTCCTGGAGATCTACCATCCTGTAGGTTTTTTTAGCGTACTGCTAAACAGTGCACATTAAACAGCACACTTCTGCCAGTGCACTGTACGCAGGAGACAGGGCGCAGTCCAAGGCTATTTAATTGTGTGGAAGAGTGCTTATTCGGACACAGGCTTAGAGATCTCATTGAGTTGATAATTAGTAGAATCAGGTGTGCCAAATTAGGGTTGAAATGAAAACCTACAGGCCGGTAGATCTCCAGGAAGGAACAGGGTTGGGGGACACTGGATTAGAGGAATTCCAGGGTGTCGAAGTCACGGGTGTGCGCAGCGCTCTGGTGTCTCAGATGAGACCGGTGGATCCTTCACAGTCCTTCACAGTATATTTAGACACGCGCAAATCCCGCCCCGTTTCAACGGGCTCCCCTCGGCGGCGCGGACATACTCTTCACACAACACCCCGCCATCTGTGCCGCCACCGCGCTGACACAGCACAGCGCCGCCCGCGCCCATTTGGGGAGCCTATATCCGGGGCCCCAAACCTGGGGTCCCCTGTCAATCACTCAGACTCGCACTCAATTCAGCCGTAGAGACAAAATGCATAATTGCTCTCTCGGCGCGAACGGCATACTGTTGAAGTGATGTTCATATTTATAATATAAATGCCCACAGTCCTTGTAGGATATTTAAAAACGTTCTCAGAAGGATCTGACGTGATGCGTAAATGGATAACCACACAATTTTGTTGAGGTACTTTAAAGCAGGGATGGGCCAGGCCTCGTGGGCAACTTCAGGCCTCGTGGGCCACTGTGTATGCAGGTTTTTGCTACCACCAGTTGCCCTACCTCAATCAGCGAATTAGTCATAAACACCAACACCGATTCACTTATAAATTAGACCACAATAAAACGCTACAATACATGCATACGGGCACAAGGACATTCAGCAGCATCTGTTCATATTGCGGAATGCAGCTAAAATATGAGACCATGTAAATGATTGGGCTAATTAAATAATTGGTAACTAGTGGCAGCAAAAACCTGCATACACACCGGCCCACAAGGCCTGGAGTTGCCCATCCCTGCTTTAAAGGCTTGCATATACTGTATGCATCTGATATATAATATTTAGTTTCTAATAATATTTAAAGGGATATCTACACAGTTCTGGTGGAATATTTAAAGGGATAGACACATTTCTGGTGGAATATTTAAAGTGATAGACACATAGGCCACGTCCGAATCAGTGCACTTCGAGTTTTCCAGTTGAGTATACTTTTTTTAAAAAGCTGTTAGGTATGCGACAATTCTTAAAGTTCAGTGTTCTTAATATCCCCGGATGACATGTATTGGGATACTTTCAAAGTGCAGTCACAGGTAAAAATGAAAAGTCGCAAAGCATGCACTTATTTTAAAAAGTTAAAATATGATTATTTCTATTTCAAATACATTGGTTTCGGTTAAAAATATATTTTAGGCTAGTTTTGAGTCGCCATTTGGCTGGAAAGTCTTGCAAGATCTGGTAACCCTGCGTCCCACTCTTGCGCTGCAAGTCTCGAAGTGTGCTCCCGAATGTACTCAGCGAAACCCCAGAAGTAAGTATACTGAAGTAGACTGCAATTTGAAAAATGTTTGCGTACTCTACGACTTTCTTGCCCCATCTACTCACCAAGGCTACTCAATAGTGTGGAAGAGTGCGGATTCGGACACGGCCATAGTTCTGGTGGGATATTTAAAGGGATAGACACACAGTTCTGGTGGGATATTTAAAGGGATAGACACACAGTTCTAATGTGGTTCATGGCACCAGCTGCTCCAGCAGTGGACCCAATACCTCCTTTATGTGTGTGTCATCCTATCGTGGGGATTTGTCCCTGTGTCCAACGTGTGACAGACACCACACAGCAGCCAGTCAATGTTCAGAGGGGTGGAGTAATGGAAAGCTATAAGGTTCTGCCTGCTTTTAAAGATAACATACAACGCTCACTCATAACGCATGAATTGCTTATAAATATTATAAATATTCTCTCTGTCACCTCCCCGCCCTCACCCATACATACTATCACGTGGCAGTTACAGCGTTGTCACTGGCTCTTCCTCGCCTGATTGGCCAAGGTCCACGTGGACAACCAATCCCTGTGGAGCCTCTCCTGCAGAATCCAAATGGGCGGAGCCCTGGGGGGCGGAGCTCTGGGACATGCAGCCCATAGAAGTCATGGGGCGATCTCGCACAGTGCTCGCTGAGGATGAGAGAGGGCAGAGGCACGGCACGTCAAAGGTCACAGGTCAGATGTCAGTTATGCAAAAAAAAACATGAAAAGAACTAATGAATGAATAAAAACAGGATTTATGAGTACAAGCAATGAACTGTGTACTACAGAACTTTATCAATGGGTGGACTCGTTTTTGCAAGCGGGAGGCCTTTTGACCATGCCCGATTGGGCGTGTTCTGCACTCGTTTTGCACAAAAAGCAGCCGCCGGGCGTCGGCGCTCAGCCCGCTAGAAATTAAGAGGCGAAATCGGCGAAGCGCTTGTGAATGACGTCAAACGCCAATGAGTGGTTCCAAATTAGCCATGCCGGTTTTTGGATCTTTTGATTTGCTTATGACGCAAGGCGCCCTTTTGTACTCGATTCGAGCAGCGAGCTTATGATGCGGGATAGCCCGACATGTTCGAAACGAATCCACCCATTGTGCACCAGGGCATACCTGTATGATGTCATTAGTGTGCGCCGGAACATGCCGCATATGACTGACCTGAGTGGCTCCAATGGGTCCTGGCGCTCTGGGGCCGCACTGGTGTTGCTCTGCCTGCTTCAGCACTGGACCTCTGGGATTGCGAGCGACTCACCTTGCCCTTACAGACGCCTGCAACAACATTCTGTCACTGTGACATCACGGCACAAAACTGCATCACTGTCACACCACAGCACAATAGTGCATCACTGTGACATCACGGCACAAAACTGCATCACTGTCACACCACAGCACAATAGTGCATCACTGTGACATCACAGGACAAAACTGTGATCAAACTGCTATACTGAATGTGAGACTGAATAGGAATTGATCACACCCACCTCACACACTGTTTCATTCTCTCGCTTTCCCTGATTTCCTGTTCACCATGTCCCTGATTTCCTGTTTCACCATGTCCCTGATTTTAATCTTGTAAGATTAATCTCTGATTAAATCTGATAAAAAAATCTGATTTCATGCAGTATTGTTGTCTAATGTCTATACCGAACAGATTGTACACATTCTAAAATACGTGCGTTCATTAAAAATAAATGCATGCCAACCAGGTTTACTCATTTGCTATTCATTTCAAGTTTAACTGAAAACAGTTTAACTCTAGTTTAGTCCCTAACCCTGGTCTTGGAGGCTGGGAAGCCCCAGTGAAGGTCAATACTCAGGTTATATGAGATTCGGACCTTCTTTAGGAGAGATGGTGGGCAGTCTGGACTCCGCACTCCTGATAGCTCTGGAGTTCAGACGGCCCTTATAGATGTGTCCATCCAGTCCCAGAATGTCCACTTCCCCCTGCTGACCAATCAGAGGGAAGTGACAAAGACAACAATCCACACACACACACACACACACACACACATGCGCGCAAGAGACATACTCTCCCTTTCTCACACACAGACGCGTATGCATGTGCACATACACACGCACACACACGCACAAAGTATACTCTCCCTTTCTCACACACAAAAATACAAACACACACACACACAGACGTGTATGCATGTGCGCACACACACACACACACACACACACACAGCGCTGACCTGAACGCGCAGTGAGGACCCGGTCAGGGCTTGGCTCTGGACCTCCTCCCCCTCCTGCTGGATGACCTGGGCGATGTGCTGTAGTCGGGTGTAGCGCCGGTTGGGGTAGGTGACGGTGTGGCTGCCCCCACAGTTACGGGCCAGGTAACTGTAATCCGTCATCTCTTGAATCTTATCACTAAGGGGGGGGGCATGAAGGAGGGATTAATTCATTCATTAATCAGAACATACAGAAGTTAATGTTTTTAAGGGCTGAAAGTCTGTGGTCATTGTGGTTACTTCTGTAGGAAACCCTGAAAAGTGCTAAACTCTCTGTGCTGTATAGGTATGGGGCATGCCCCGCTAAGCCGTAACTTGGCATACCTGCCATCCCAATATTACTGTTTAATAAGGTTTATTTGTGGTTTGTGAAAACATAGCATGCTAACAGGATGTGAAATTAACACCTGCCACCAGCCAAATGCTGGTAAAACTTTGATTGTGGCTGGTAATATGTTTACTCTAGCAGCCACTTTGGCCAGTAACCAACCAGGTTGTGTTATATTGTAAACGGTAATGTGACTGGTAAAATGCTGAAAATGGCTGGTGATTTTTAGAATCCGCAAGCCACTCTGGCAAGTGGGTGAAAAAGTTGATTTCATGTTCTGCATGCTAGCATTACGAAAAGCAGCCCTGATGAATATTCATGAGGCCAGAGGGAGGGGCCAGATCTCACCTCCTGTAGTGCTGTCGAACCTGTTCCAGATCGTACACCGTGTACGGCCGACTACTCTTGTGAGAGGGCAAACCTGGGGCTGACGGAATTGTGATCAGGTGACTGGGGGAGAGAGATAGAGAGAAAGAGAAAGAGAGAGAGAGGTGGAGAGGGAGAGGGAGAGGGGGAGGGGAGGGTGGAGCGAACGAGCGAGCAAGAGAGAGAAAGGAAAAGAGAAAGATAGGGGGGGAGTGAGAAAGACGTGGAGAGTGAGAGAGAGCGAGGGGGGGAGAGAGAGAGAGAGATAGAGAGAGAGAAAACATCGTTTCATTGTGCACCTAATTTACTAAGACCTTTAGCGTGTGCAAAACCTTTTAGCACATGCAAAACCAATAACATGACCAGTGATTGGTCATGGTATTTGTTTTGCACCAATCGTTAGTTGTGTTATTAGTTTTGCGTGTGTTAAAAGGGTAAGCTCTGAGATCCCTCGTGGCCACAGCTGAAGGGATGTGATTCAAACGTTCAACTTACGGTCCTGGAGTTATCATGTCAACTGGGCGGTCACAAGAGATGCAGTGGAACCGTGCCACCAGCTGCCTATGAGAGGGAGAGGAAGAGGAAGAGAGAAGGACAGAAAGAGGGATGGAGGGAGAGTGGGGAAAAAGAGGGAAGGAGGGAGAGAGGAAGAAAGAGAAAGGAAGAAAGGAGGGATGGATGGAAGGAGGGAGGGAGAAAGAGGGATGGAGAGGGAGGGATGGATGGAGGGAAAGAGGAAGAAAAAGGGAGGGAGGAAGAAAGAGGGAGAGAGGGATAGATGTTACTGAGTGTTTGATGTCCGAGCGCCGCTTCCATTCTGCCCCGCGCCCCTGCTACTCACTTCCTGATCCCCGCGGCGTCGTCAAGGTCTGGTGCGGGCGGGGCCTGGAGCTGCTTGCGGATGGTCTTCCAGCGTTCCTCCAACTGCTGCTTCAGGGGGTCCAGTTCAATCCGGTTTAGCTGTAAGAGGACAGGACCGGATTGACCAGTCACGGAAATAGACGTAAAACAAACAGACGTATCCACACATTAACTAGTTGTCTTATTGTTTTGCAACAGTACGTGTAAGCAAGTACGTAGATCTCATTTCATTTTGGGGGGGCACTAACATCCAATACAACATGATCATATTGGAGGGGGGGCCTGTCCCAGCCCCCCACCCTGGGATCTACGTTCATTTGGGTAAGCACAATCCATCATGAGTGTATCTTACTAGGGCTGCAGGGGACACAGGACACTCTCATGCAATCAGAATCTAATCGTGGATTTCAGAACGTACCTACAGAAAACTCCACTGTGTTTTTGCTAACGCTAATTCATTACACCTCGAGAATTTTTGCATTAACATATTGTGCGTTTCACGTAAGGAGTTTTAAAAATGGGATCGGAATGGGAACAAACTTGAGATCGGAGGAGAATTTGGACACGCGCACATGGTGCCTAGGGCTATTTTAAACTTTTAACATGCAGGTTATTATTATGATACGGACACAGTTTTTAAGTAGCCACATCGTAAAATAATCTGGGTCATGAGGTATGTGGCGCGTACTGGTGTCACCACAGAAATAGAACTGGCAGGGCTTGCTTGAGCAGAGGGGCAAACCCCCAAGCGCTGTATCATTTGGGCACTGCGGAGTGCTGGGTCACCCTCCTGACCGTCACCATTATCTAGGGCTGTGTCCAAATCAGAGCCCTATCTACTGCGTCCTGTGTACTAGCAGCAGTGTACTGTTAAGTACGCGATGTGCATTATGTAAAAAATATCCTCCATACTATTTTCCAACCGTACTGTGGAAGTGTCGTAAAATGTCCCACCCTTGCGCAGCCATGTCACATGTTGTTTTTGTTGTTATTGAAGGAAAACGTCGGCGAAGCTGCACCTCATTTTTAAAGCGAAGCTGTGTGTCATATTTAAGCGACCAAAAATGTTTGCTTACTTGAAAAGTATGCTCCCGAATATACTCAGCAAAACCCCAGAAGTAAATATATCATCCGGGGGGGTTTTAAGTACACTACATTTAAAGAAAATTTTGCCTGCTTAACTACTTTCTTGTCCAGTGTACTCAACAAGCTTACTCAATAGCATGGAAGGGTGCTGACTGAGACATAGCCCCAGTGTACTCAAGCATACTCAATAGTATGGAGGAGTGCTGATTGAGACACAGCCCCAGTGTACTCAACAAGCATACTCAATAGTATGTAAGGGTGCTGCAATGTACTCAAGCATACTCAATAGTATAGAGGGGTGCTGATTCAGACACAGCCTAGGCCTCAGTGTCAGTGGTCCCCTCCATCGTGGGGAGTGCCAGACAGATTTGGGTTGGGTTTACGCTCTTCTCAGCAGTTTGGGGTGGCAGTTGGAGCCCGCTGCTCTGACAGTGGGCTCCCTGAGGGGTCGCGACAGCCTTTTACTGTCCCCTACCCCCCTGCGACTGAGAGAACAACAGTTCCTTTCCAGTGACCACTCCTTGTCTCGGAGCTCTCCGTAAGTTAGCCTTTAGTGGCACATGACTCTATATTTTGTTCATTTTATACTTGGAAGAAGAAAAAAAAAGAATAAAAACATTGTTTTAAAGATGCGCTCTTTCAGCTGAGCACATAGTTTGTGCCTCCAGGTCAGTAGAGGATGTTTTTTGTAAATCTGTTGACATGTAAAAGTGACTTTTGTACGGTTCTCCCATGCGGTCCACTACAACCCCCTCTTGACAGACTTGCTTTACTGTGGAGCCAGTAAGAGCCTTTAATCTGGTATTGTAACACATGGTCTGATGCTGTAGGACAGGCTATCATACATTGACCAGAATAAAATTAAGTGAATGGTTATTGGTTATATAGGTAGCTGTAGCATGAACGCTATATTCAGTCCTTTAGGGCCACAACCCTCCATGTAGAGACACATGCAGCAACAGAAATAGTTTCATCCTGCCAAAGCACGGACGTACTGTCATCTTTTTTTCCCGATGGACTGCTATGAGCAGTGAGTTCATTCATTCATTCATTCATTCAGCCGTTAAGCGGTGGGTGGGTGTGGTTTATGTTGGAGCACTTTAGGGCCTGCTCTGAGCCGTAGTTCTTTGGATGAAAAGTCATTTTCACAAGATTTCACTGAGGATAATGTGGTGAGTTCAATCCATCCATTATCTAACTCTTTCCCAGCATGCATTGGGTGAGAGGCAGGAATACCCCCTGAATCACAGGGCACGCACACCATTCACTCACACACTCATACCTATGGGCAATTTAGAGTCTCCAATTAGCCTAACCTGCATGTCTTTGGACTGTGGGAGGAAACCGGAGTACCCGGAGGAAAACCCATGTGGAGAACATGCAAACTCCACACAGAAAGGCCCTCGGCCCGGGATTCAATCTCGGTGTGAGGCGACAGTGCTATCCACTGCATCACTCTGGCGCCCCCCTGTGGTAGGTTTCATTATGTAAAAAAGAGGACGGAACGCAGGTGAACAAGGGGCACAAGCTGTTGGCTGAGGCAGTGGTAAATGTGCCATTCTCTCTCTTAGGTGCACAACGCTTAAAAAGAGAAATTTCATGTGCATGTGCAGGGAGCATGTACGATGCCCTTACAGACACTGCCTTAAGCTATATCCCATCTCTTTATGACCGATGTAATGGACAGTTTTTTCCTTCATTTTCTGTTATTTTAATTTGTGTGTTTTTTTTTGTTGTTTTTTTTAATGTAAAAAGCGAGCGTCAGTTATTACCTTGCATTCCATCTCCGTGGAGATCTTCTGGATGACCTTGTTCCAGTCCTGCTCCTGGCCCGAGACCTTGCTGAGAAGGTCCTGGAACATCGTGCTGAGCTGGTCCGTCATGGAATCAAACTGCACTCTGCTAACCTTCGTCTCGAGGGCGTGTTTGTCCGCTTTCTGTAGGGGAGAGACAGCAGTTAGCCTGTGAGTATCATTACTGTGAGTGGAAGAGCGATTAGCCTGTGGGTCTTATTGCTATGAGTGAGAGAGCAGTTAGCCTGTGGGTCTCATTACTGTGAGTGAGAGAGCCGTTAGCCTGTGGGTCTCATTGCTATGAGTGGGAGAGCAGTTAGCCTGTGGATCTTATTGCTATGAGTGAGAGAGCAGTTAGCCTGTGGGTCTCATTGCTATGAGTGAGAGAGCAGTTAGCCTGTGGGTCTTATTGCTATGAGTGAGAGAGCCGCTAGCCTGTGGGTCTCATTGCTATGAGTGGGAGAGCAGTTAGCCTGTGGGTCTTATTGCTATGAGTGAGAGTGCAGTTAGCCTGTGGGTCTCATTGCTATGAGTGAGAGAGCAGTTAGCCTGTGGGTCTCATTGCTATGAGTGGGAGAGCAGTTAGCCTGTGGGTCTCATTGCTATGAGTGAGAGAGCCGTTAGCCTGTGGGTCTTATTGCTATGAGTGGGAGAGCAGTTAGCCTGTGGGTCTCATTGCTATGAGTGAGAGTGCAGTTAGCCTGTGGGTCTTATTGCTATGAGTGACAGAGCAGTTAGCCTGTGGGTCTCATTGCTATGAGTGAGAGAGCAGTTAGCCTGTGGGTCTTATTGCTATGAGTGGGAGAGTAGTTAGCCTGTGGGTCTTATTGCTATGAGTGAGAGAGCAGTTAGCCTGTGGGTCTCATTGCTATGAGTGAGAGAGCCGTTAGCCTGTGGGTCTTATTGCTATGAGTGGGAGAGCAGTTAGCCTGTGGGTCTCATTGCTATGAGTGAGAGTGCAGTTAGCCTGTGGGTCTTATTGCTATGAGTGAGAGAGCCGCTAGCCTGTGGGTCTCATTGCTATGAGTGGGAGAGCAGTTAGCCTGTGGGTCTCATTGCTATGAGTGGGAGAGCAGTTAGCCTGTGGGTCTTATTGCTATGAGTGGGAGAGCAGTTAGCCTGTGGGTCTCATTGCTATGAGTGAGAGTGCAGTTAGCCTGTGGGTCTTATTGCTATGAGTGAGAGAGCCGCTAGCCTGTGGGTCTCATTGCTATGAGTGGGAGAGCAGTTAGCCTGTGGGTCTCATTGCTATGAGTGGGAGAGCAGTTAGCCTGTGGGTCTCATTGCTATGAGTGGGAGAGCAGTTAGCCTGTGGGTCTTATTGCTATGAGTGGGAGAGCAGTTAGCCTGTGGGTCTCATTGCTATGAGTGAGAGTGCAGTTAGCCTGTGGGTCTTATTGCTATGAGTGAGAGAGCCGCTAGCCTGTGGGTCTTATTGCTATGAGTGGGAGAGCAGTTAGCCTGTGGGTCTCATTGCTATGAGTGGGAGAGCAGTTAGCCTGTGGGTCTCATTGCTATGAGTGGGAGAGCAGTTAGCCTGTGGGTCTTATTGCTATGAGTGGGAGAGCAGTTAGCCTGTGGGTCTCATTGCTATGAGTGAGAGTGCAGTTAGCCTGTGGGTCTTATTGCTATGAGTGAGAGAGCCGCTAGCCTGTGGGTCTCATTGCTATGAGTGGGAGAGCAGTTAGCCTGTGGGTCTTATTGCTATGAGTGAGAGAGCAGTTAGCCTGTGGGTCTCATTGCTATGAGTGAGAGAGCAGTTAGCCTGTGGGTCTTATTGCTATGAGTGAGAGAGTAGTTAGCCTGTGGGTCTCATTGCTATGAGTGGGAGAGCAGTTAGCCTGTGGGTCTTATTGCTATGAGTGGGAGAGCAGTTAGCCTGTGGGTCTCATTGCTATGAGTGAGAGAGCCGTTAGCCTGTGGGTCTTATTGCTATGAGTGAGAGAGCAGTTAGCCTGTGGGTCTCATTGCTATGAGTGAGAGAGCAGTTAGCCTGTGGGTCTTATTGCTATGAGTGGGAGAGCAGTTAGCCTGTGGGTCTTATTGCTATGAGTGGGAGAGCAGTTAGCCTGTGGGTCTCATTGCTATGAGTGAGAGAGCAGTTAGCCTGTGGGTCTTATTGCTATGAGTGAGAGAGCAGTTAGCCTGTGGGTCTTATTGCTATGAGTGAGAGAGCAGTTAGCCTGTGGGTCTCATTGCTATGAGTGAGAGAGCAGTTAGCCTGTGGGTCTTATTGCTATGAGTGGGAGAGCAGTTAGCCTGTGGGTCTTATTGCTATGAGTGAGAGAGCAGTTAGCCTGTGGGTCTCATTGCTATGAGTGAGAGAGCCGTTAGCCTGTGGGTCTTATTGCTATGAGTGAGAGAGCAGTTAGCCTGTAGGTCTCATTGCTATGAGTGAGAGAGCAGTTAGCCTGTGGGTCTTATTGCTATGAGTGAGAGAGCAGTTAGCCTGTAGGTCTCATTGCTATGAGTGGGAGAGCAGTTAGCCTGTGGGTCTTATTGCTATGAGTGAGAGAGCAGTTAGCCTGTAGGTCTCATTGCTATGAGTGAGAGAGCAGTTAGCCTGTGGGTCTTATTGCTATGAGTGAGAGAGCAGTTAGCCTGTGGGTCTCATTGCTATGAGTGAGAGAGCCGTTAGCCTGTGGGTCTTATTGCTATGAGTGAGAGAGCAGTTAGCCTGTAGGTCTCATTGCTATGAGTGAGAGAGCAGTTAGCCTGTGGGTCTTATTGCTATGAGTGAGAGAGCAGTTAGCCTGTAGGTCTCATTGCTATGAGTGGGAGAGCAGTTAGCCTGTGGGTCTTATTGCTATGAGTGAGAGAGCAGTTAGCCTGTAGGTCTCATTGCTATGAGTGGGAGAGCAGTTAGCCTGTGGGTCTTATTGCTATGAGTGAGAGAGCAGTTAGCCTGTGGGTCTTATTGCTATGAGTGAGAGAGCAGTTAGCCTGTAGGTCTCATTGCTATGAGTGGGAGAGCAGTTAGCCTGTGGGTCTTATTGCTATGAGTGAGAGAGCAGTTAGCCTGTAGGTCTCATTGCTATGAGTGGGAGAGCAGTTAGCCTGTGGGTCTTATTGCTATGAGTGGGAGAGCAGTTAGCCTGTGGATCTCATTGCTATGAGTGAGAGAGCAGTTAGCCTGTGGGTCTTATTGCTATGAGTGAGAGAGCAGTTAGCCTGTGGGTCTTATTGCTATGAGTGAGAGAGCCGTTAGCCTGTGGGAGTGAGAGTCCTGTTACTGACTGTCTCCGGACTGTGGGACTGTGAACACACTGTGGTCAGGGCACTCACAACATCAATCTCCATCTCTACACGATCCTTGTCAGCCTTCTTTTCTTCCAACTGCTCAAACGTCTTGTACAGTTTCTGAGCGAAAGGGAAACTTGATCAATAACGGCACAGACGGGTAGAAAGTTTAATAAGCTTCAAGTCAATGCAGTGCAGTCTACCGACACTTCAAAGTGGCCATTGAGAATAAGGCTACATTAAATTCAGGTGATATTACGGTAAATAAGGAGATGGGACACCTGGCCCCGCCCCCTCTCGCCTGACCCCGCCCATCCTCACCTCGATGTGCTGCTCTCGTTGGCTCTGCTCGTTTGCCAGGTGGCCGGTGGTGGTGCGCAGCTTCTCACACTCAGAGCGCAGTTTCTGACACTCAGCCTGCAGCTGCATAATGGCCGCCTGCGTGTCGCTCATCAGCGATGAGCTCTGAGAACAGTGCTTCAGCATCAGTGAGGAGATCTGAGTGTGTGTGTGTGTGTGTGTGTGTGTGTGTGTGAATGTGTGTTTGTTAATGTGGATATACATGTGTGTGTGTGTGTGTGTGTGTGTGTGTTAATGTGGATATGCATGTGCGTGTGTGTGTGTGTGTGTGTTAATGTGGATATACATGTGTATGTGAGTGTTAATGTGGATATACATGTGTGTGTGTGTTATTGTGGATATACATGTGTGTGTGTGTTAATGTGGATATACATGTGTATGTTTGTGTGTATTAATGTGGATATACATGTGTATGTGTGTTAATGTTGATATACATGTGTGTGTGTGTTAATGTGGATATACATGTGTATGTTTGTGTGTATTAATGTGGATATACATGTGTATGTGTGTTAATGTTGATATACATGTGTGTGTGTGTTAATGTGGATATACATGTGTGTGTGTGTGTTAATGTTGATATACATGTGTATGTGTGTGTGTTAATGTTGATATACATGTGTATGTGTGTGTGTTAATGTTGATATACATGTGTATGTGTGTGTGTGTGTGTGTGTGTTATTGTGGATATACATGTGTGTGTGTGTTATTGTGGATATACATGTGTGTGTGTATTAATGTGGATATACATGTGTGTGTTAATGTGGATATACATGTGTGTGTTAATGTGGATATACATGTGTGTGTGTGTGTGTGTTAATGTGGATATACATGTGTATGTGTGTTAATGTGGATATACATGTGTATGTGGGTGTGTGTTAATGTGGATATACATGTGTATGTGTGTTAATGTGGATATACATGTGTATGTGTGTTAATGTGGATATACATGTGTATGTGTGTGTGTGTTAATGTGGATATACATGTGTATGTGTGTTAATGTGGATATACATGTGTATGTGTGTTAATGTGGATATACATGTGTGTGTGTGTTAATGTGGATATACATGTGTATGTGTGTGTGTATTAATGTGGATATACATGTGTGTGTTAATGTGGATATACATGTGTATGTGTACTTGTGTCCATTCTCTCACCTTGTCTCTGTCTGCGGTCAGACTGTCCAGCAGGGTCCTGAGCTCAGAGATCTGCTCCAGGAGGCTCTCAGGAACCTCTCTGCGTGATGCTGAAGGTTCAGGGGAGAGAGGATCGAATACTGACGTCACATGACAAGGACAGCAGACAGTCAGTGTTGTATGAAGCAGATTATAAACACTGAACCACTCACTCACTCACTCACTCACTCACTCACTCACTCACTCACTCAACAGAATCATACACCACTCTTGCATAAACATCACTGAAAAACATACTAATTTCATGCACTATTCTTTTCCCCTTTTCTCCTCGAATTTCGAATGCCCCAATTAGTGTGAAAGCACAACGCAGGAAATGGTGGAATCCAACAGAAGTCGACTAACCCTAATTCACAAAAAAAACGAATAAGAATTTAAGATGATGAAAATGGATAAACGAGGCGGTGTGACTCGAATCATAATGAGCAAGAAGAAAAGAGTCAGGTGTGACGACGGAATGCATGGACACACCTGGATGAGGACGGTCTGAAAATTATGCAAATGAAAATGTGTGGAATGTATGGATGAAACGGAAAACAAAGATGGCTGCAAATCAGAGTGTATGCTCGATTCAATTAATTTGCAGAAGGGTGTACGTGTGTACGTGTGTAGTTCTCTAGCACATACTGGCCTAGTAGTGAGCGTCGTCGGAACAGACTCCTGTAGGGAGCCTCCTGTTCACACCCTGACGTTTCCGGAGAGAGACAGCGTTAGCTCTGCGCGGCGGGGGGAGTAATTCGTACCAACGTCGGCGAGCATGTCGCGAAACTCCTGCAGCTGGGCGTGGTCGGCCTTGCTGTCCTCCAGCAGGGCCACCCTGCCCTCCAGGGCCTCCTGCCTCCACCCCAGCCGGCCCAAGCGCCGCAGGGCGTCCACCGTCTCCGGGTAACGCTCGGCGCCGCCGCGCTCAACGCCGCCACGCTCAACGCCCTTCAGGTCCGCCTCGCCCAACTTGGCCTGCTGTGGGGGGGTGCCCCCCGGGGGAGGCGAGATGGAGGACGCGGTCTGAAGGTCCTGAGGGGGGCGGGGGTAGAAAGAACGGCTAAACGTTAGCGCTAACAGCGTGCAACACTAAATCTACTCAATGGAATAGTTATCTAATCTGTCTACATGAATAGTCCCATATGCAAAAGGTCTTTCAAAATCCTATAAAAATCACATATTCCATCTACAACATATGCCATATGCAAAACTTATTAAATAAATATGTGGTAGAGAACTAGCATATACATTTCAGACTAAAATTAAATAGTTCTCTAACATACATGGTACTCCCTACAAAAAACATTCAGAGAGTGTGTAAGAATTGTATACAAACATATTATACTACTAATCAACATATATGATTTTTATAAAACTTTTCAAGTATGATCATATTTGATTTTTACAGACCTTTTTCATATGGGGGGGCTACGAAAGACCTCTCTTAAATAAAGGGAAGCTTGAGGGCTGTACCTCTGGTTGATGCGTTTTCTGGTTGACTAGCGCCTCTTGCAGGACGTCCCAGGTAATGAAGTGGGTCAGCTCCTCCCGGTCTGGGTACTCCCCCATCCTCTCCCGCAACTCTCTCTGAACAGTTAATACACAACAGATTTCAGGCCAGTTTGTCGACTGACAGAGCACATCGTACTGAGAGTGCGGCCTTACAAATGTGAAAAACATCTGCGAGGTAGCGCAATTCCTCAAGGCTGCAAACAAATTTAAACTCACCATGACCTTCTCCAGATCGGCCACTTGGTGGCAGCACTTCTCCATAGCTGTAACTCTGTCCTGCAGCTTATTCACATGGAGCTAGACAGGGACAGCACATTCCTCAGAGATACTGATAACACAACTTAAGCTGGCAGCTGAATGAGTGTATAGGTTATGTACACAGAGACATGGCTCTAATGGGTAGGGTTGACCTCGACGACCCCCCGCCCCCCGAGTTTCTCCCTGATTGGTTATTAGGGCGTCTGTGTCAGTTGGCTCAAATGGTGTAAATAGATTTGGCCCCGAAGCACTGACCCTGATTAGTGTCAGGTTTGGGGAATAGGTATGATTCTGCGCGAGGTGCTAGGAGCAGACCGTACATGGGGCCCGACCCACCTTGGCGATCCGCTCGTGTAGGCCCCCGATCTCATCCTGCAGGCTGTCCCGGGATGCCCTCAGGTCCCGAATTTCGTTCAGCAGGTCCTGGATCAGTGTCATGGACTGAAAAGGGGGGAGAATCTGGGGGGTTAAATCTGTCAAGGGTCCCCTCACAAATCAAACCCCTCGCCCCCCTCTCCTGCTGCGGCTAGCCTTAGACCTTGGGGCTGCGCTTACAACACTTCTCCCCCAAAATACTACTTTTTACGGTCTTAACAAAAATAATAAGTTCTGATTATGTGGTAAAAGGTTTTGCTCCAATCCAGGTGCTCAATCATAGCGAAATCGACATTTAAAAAATAAAAACGGACATCTTCGTGACGCAATGATCTTCCCCGTACCTAAACCCCTGTCAGATCTCTTAAAGCATTCCCATGGCTGCTGTGGGTCAGTGCTCAATAAGAGAGGGACCCGTGCAGTTATAAATCTTCTCGGCCATCCCCCCCACCCCCACCCCCACCCCCACCCCCGCCACCACCCGAGGACATGTAATTAATGTCCCAGAAAGGCCTGTTTACCGTCTCCATGGCTACATCCTCTCGATCCTGCACAAAAAGACCCCCCCCCCATGAAAGATCGTTGTAACAAAAACTGCTTTCGCTAACGGATGTTTGTTTGTTGATCTAGTAACGATTTTACAGACAAATTAACAGGGTTACAATATTTGAAAGTAAAAAAACAAAACAATAAAAAAAACATAAGCCCTTTGATTGGACTCAGAGATGACTAACAAAGCTGGCAGCTGATCAAGTGACCTTTGACCTGTGGAGCCGAACTGTCTAATGATGGATGACGCGCATAGTCATCCTGTTAATACACTTCTGAAGAACATTTTCTTTTCATCCCAGCCATCACTAAGAGACCGTCAGCTACAAACATTAATTACCCACAAACCTTATGTAATATTAATACTGCTGATAAAACATTTACCTGCCAACTACCGCTTAATGGCAAGCCAAACAGCGATCAGTGTTTTTCCATCACATTAAGGCTGACGGAGTGAGGTTTCTACATCAGCTCGTAGAAACATTTCTCTCGGATCTGACAACCCCTTTGTGGACAATCCAGGATGGATGGACGCACCCTGGTACAGCATATTTATAATGGATAGTGAATCCCTCTCCCCTGACACAGTATTGAACACACATCCTGTCTGTGTAAAGGTCCCGTCTACATTACATGACATTACCAGCATTTGGGAGACGCTCTTATCCAGAGCGACTTACAATGAGAATACAAGTGCATATGTCGGGGTTAAGAGCAAAAGTAACTGTTAGTGTAAGCAGTCAGTCATGGTCTCTGTAAAAACAGTCAGTCAGGCTGTCCGTTAAATCTTTTCTGTAAGCAGTTAGTCATGGTCTCTGTAAAAACAGTCAGTCAGGCTGTCCGTTAAATCTTTACTGGAAGCAGTCAGTCATGGTCTCTGTAAAAGCAGTCAGTCAGGCTGTCCGTTAAATCTTTTCTGTAAGCAGTTAGTCATGGTCTCTGTAAAAGCAGTCAGTCATGGTCTCTGTAAAAGCAGTCAGTTAGGCTGTCCGTTAAATCTTTTCTGTAAGCAGTCAGTCATGGTCTCTGTAAAAGCAGTCGGTCAGGCTGTCCGTTAAATCTTTACTGTAAGCAGTTAGTCATGGTCTCTGTAAAAGCAGTCAGTCAGGCTGTCCGTTAAATCTTTTCTGTAAGCAGTTAGTCATGGTCTCTGTAAAAGCAGTCAGTCAGGCTGTCCGTTAAATCTTTTCTGTAAGCAGTTAGTCATGGTCTCTGTAAAAACAGTCAGTCAGGCTGTCCGTTAAATCTTTACTGTAAGCAGTCAGTCATGGTCTCAGTAAAAGCAGTCAGTCAGGCTGTCCGTTAAATCTTTTCTGTAAGCAGTTAGTCATGGTCTCTGTAAAAGCAGTCAGTCAGGCTGTCCGTTAAATCTTTACTGTAAGCAGTCAGTCATGGTCTCTGTAAAAGCAGTCAGTCATGGTCTCTGTAAAAGCAGTCAGTCAGGCTGTCCGTTAAATCTTTTCTGTAAGCAGTTAGTCATGGTCTCTGTAAAAGCAGTCAGTCAGGCTGTCCGTTAAATCTTTTCTGTAAGCAGTTAGTCATGGTCTCTGTAAAAGCAGTCAGTCAGGCTGTCCGTTAAATCTTTTCTGTAAGCAGTTAGTCATGGTCTCTGTAAAAGCAGTCAGTCAGGCTGTCCGTTAAATCTTTTCTGTAAGCAGTTAGTCATGGTCTCTGTAAAAGCAGTCAGTCAGGCTGTCCGTTAAATCTTTTCTGTAAGCAGTTAATCATGGTCTCTGTAAAAGCAGCCAGTCAGGCTGTCAGTTAGACCTTTACTGTAAGCAGTCAGTCACAGTCTCTGTAAAAGCAGTCAGTCAGGTTGTCAGTTAAATCTTTACTGTAAGCAGTTAGTCACATTCTCTGTAAAAGCAGTCAGTCAGTTAAAAAAATCTGAGTGCAGGCAACCCCCCTTGACAACTGCCGACGTTTGGGGTCACCAAGCGAACTGGCTACACAAGCGAGTCAAATGCACGCTGTGAACCACACTGAACCATTCTGAAACCTAAGGACCTCCTGGGGGGTGTCAGGCAGGGTAGGGGCGGGGGTGACACCGGTGACCCAGAGAACTCTGGATGGAAAGATGAATTATTGAAATGGACATAAAAAGGCACCTGCCCCCCCCCCCCCCCACTCATAGGCCAGCTCCAGTAACACCCGAGCCCCATTCTTCCCTTGACATTGCCCGACCCCTCAAGGGAGATTAATTAGACCTCCATGCAGACGTACGGAGACATATACTCTCAACATTACACAAGACAAGCCTGAACAACAGCAGAGAGAGCTCACCCCCCCCCCTCCTTGTGGTTCTGCATTCATTAACTGTGTACATTCACCTGTGTAACCTACCCATTAGTCTACATTTCAAACTGCAACACTTCCAATGAGCAAATGGAGGCCGTGTGGTGCGTTGCACACTGGAGCAATGGGTTGTGGGTGGCAGTGTGGGCGTCCCGAGGCTGTGAATCTATTGGTCAGCTTAATGAAGCAGAAAACCATGAGTAATATCGCGTGACGAGAATTACTGACGAGACGAGTTTACCTCGTCCGACTCTCCAGAAGGGGGACAGAGTGCGTCCGTGTGTCGGGGGACAGAGTGCGTCCGTGTGTCGGGGGGACAGAGTGCGTCCGTGTGTCAGGAGGCGCTGTGTTTTGTTGGCTCTTGGCAGGAGGCCTCAAATTGCGATTAATTCAAAGAGAACAGGGAGAGGCGAGTCAAGTCATTTGAGAGGATGATAGGGTATAGTCGAGGCCTCCGCGCCCATTGTCCTCCGATCCGTCATCGCTCAACTTTTCTCTCACAAGGGCCCCCAGCAGAGACCTAATAGGCTGGGGGGGGGGTCAGCATGTGACTAAGCCATATCCCTGACGGGCAACAGTCTGTGATCACGCCGCACATACAGAGGGGACTTTACCATTCATTATCTTCAAGGAGTCTTTTGTGAGCTCTTTCAGCGCAGAACCAAGTCTTCTGTTGGAGGGTGGACATACAGTCCTACACATGCCAGTCCAGACAAGGCCTTTTATATTTGAGCTGATTTCTATAATGCTCTTAATACCTGAGAAATACACCGATTTGGGAAGCAAATGAAATTCAACATAGCTAAATGCAAAGTTTTACATGTGGGTAATAGAAAAATTTGAATTAATGCAGGACTACTTTATGGGAAAAACTAAATTTGAAAAAGACTTCGGAGTAGTAGTTGATCATAGCCTTTTAGCATTGTGCTGTGGCAGCAAAAAAGGCTAACAAGATGCTGGAATATATAACCAAAAGTATTGAGTATAAAATTATGCTAATGTTATACAATACCTTTGTCAGACCACACTTAGAGTACTGTATGCAGTTCTGAGAACCTTAATACAAAAAAGATATAGAGGCTCTTGAAAAGGTCCAAAGAAGGGCAACTAAATTGGTTCCTGGTATGAAAGATAAATGTCATGAGGAAAGCCCTTAGGATACTTAATCTCTTTAAGTTTAGTAAAAGGAGACTTAAGGGTGATTTGATAGAGGCTTTTAAGTTCATAAAAGGGATTAATAAAGTGAACTGCAAGTGATTATTCAGGTTGAGTTCTGTTACTAGAATGAGGGGGGTTTAGATGGAAATTAGCAAAAAGGTAATTTCCATACAGACATAAGGAAGTAGCCTACTTCTTCACACAGAGATTAGTTGCTGTGTTCAACAGCTTGTCAGGCCATGTAGTAGAGGCAGAAACTCTGGGTGTTTTCAAGACCAGGCTTGATACGGTGCTGGATACCATCTAGTTTGTAGGTAAACGGTGAGCACTAGGTACCCTTTAGTTGTAAGAAAATGGCGAGTATTGTTGGGCTGAATGGCCTGTTCTCGTCATTAAGTTATACCTATACCATTTCTCAATAATTTTACGTAAGCTCTGCTGCATGTCAACACTGAGTAGGCTAAGATACTGTTGTTAAGGACACTTTAGGCACAGATACACCCGCAGGATTCTTAAAGGGTGGGACCTGAGTAAGCCACAGTCATAGTTAAACATCGATTAACTTTAACAACGAATAAAAAATGAAGAAGGAAGAAGTGTTCATCTCTCTGTGCCCACAACGAGACAAAGTGCACAGCCTTTGAAACCATATAGTCTTTGTTGATTCATGAGAATAATCTCAACTCGAAGTGTCTTGTGTCACGCGATTTACCCCCCCATTGTTTAAAGCTGGATATGATTACAGCGTGCCTTTCAGAGTAACCTACTACATAGCATACAATAGGGTGTACAACATCAAGAACACTGTAATGTTTTTTTGTTTTATCATAGAATTACAAGAACGTCTAAATACACACAAAGTGTGTAACTAAACCAGAAAGGTGATGCTGTCGTAGGCTACACAGGAAGGGGTTTACCTTGGACACGCCATCCTCGTTGGCTTGCACTTTTCTACGGATCTGCATCAGTTGCCACATGTCGCTGACCGGTGTGGTACCGGAGCTGGTTCGAGTTAGCAGGTCGGTGGCACTGGGAAGTGTTTCTAAAGCGGCGATCTGTCTCTCGATCTCTAATAACTTGTCCTCCATATGATGGTGAGGGCTCGGCTTCCCCCGTGGAAGGGCCATTTGCTGAGACGGATCGTGGGGTTTGCGGCCCCCGTCCTCTCCCATCCATTCCGTGGTCACGTTCTGGATCTCCAGGTGTCTCACGACTGCGTGGAGGAGGGTGTGCAATGCATTGAAGTTGACCGCCCCGACGTCCGGCGTACCGACCGACAGGTTAACCAAGTCGAACAAGCTGATTGCAACCGACATGACTACAACCCAGTTTGTTTTCGTAAATTACAGCTTTTAAAATGAAAATGACAGATTACGCTATAAATCCCATGTTAGTATCTTTCATCATTTTCGGGCTATCAAAAAACGTTTTATAGGATAGCTGGAATAGGACAAGAAGTTAAAAGAGACAATTAGCCTATATAGGCTATTATATAGTTTTACAATAATGTGATTTTTCGATAAACAGCTGACTATTACTTCGAAATTATTTCATTAAATCAAAATATTGTAGCACAATTGAGCGTCAAAGTTCAGAGCAAAATTGTTTTGTATTTAATTTCATTACAAACTTAAGCTATTGTAAGGTTACTTATCAAAGTCTGTCCATGTCCAGTCTTTCTTGCATTGAATCCGTATGTCTTTAGCCAATTGATTATAGTAAATTGCTCAGAATTAGTTCTACCTTCCTCCTGTTCTTGCACACCTACCGTGGACGCGGATTGGCTCTAGCAATGAGTGTGACTTAAAGAACGTTTTTAATTGGATAAGATATCAGTCAATCAAACAAAACATTCTCTCCCAGCAATGTGACTCAAAGCGTTTGTGGTTGCTTAGCTACCACGAAGCCGCCTTTCAACTCTTGAGATTATCTGAGTGCCGAGATGGAGTGAACTCCAGTTGGTAGTTTAAATATTTGTCGACTTTACGAAAGCCAAGGTATTTAGCAGTCTGGATAAACACCTGAATATTAACATCAAACGATGTACGTCGGAAATGGCTTTCGTCATACAGTAGTTTGATCAGAAAATATACCCTACTGAATTTTCAAGTCACGTTTCAAAAATCACGATTAAACCTACCATGGCACACATGGTATAATTAAAATTGAACAGGCTTGTATTCATTTAATTCAATTTTTGAAGAATTAGGAATAATAAAGAACAGCGAATAAGTAATGTTATCAACAATATTAGCAGCATTTCGAATGGAATAGACTATACTGCACAAGCAGGGTATTATTTTACCGTTTCTGGGGAAACTAGGAGGGTAATTATTCATTTTAATTCTTGAAAACACCGGAGAAACACATACATAACATATAAACACAATACAAGTGTGTAGAAAAAAAACTACCAAATAAGGTTTGCCCTTTTTGGTTCCCCCTAAAGTGTGCAAGAGGATACAGAGTTATGAGAAACCCTAGTGGTTAAGGCAACGCACTGCAGTTGGGAGACAGCAGGGATGGAAACCAAAGTTTTTCTGCGGTGGAAACCGATCCATTTTCACTTTTTGGAAGAGATTAAACTCCTCCGCCACTGGCAGGTGGTGACGTACATTGCTGCAATAAATCAAACGGATTCCCCCTGAAAAGATGACGTACACATGTTTACAAAAAGTGCGTAGTCTCCTTCCGTTTAAATTGTGTCATTTATTATTTTATTTTTTTACAACTATAAATGTTGCCACTAAAGAGAAAAATGAAGCTGAAAATAATCATTAAAAAAATGAAGCATGAAAACTCTGGTGTTAATTGCAAGGTACTGTACATTCAAGTTCGAGAGTAGATATCAATAAAAATTGCATCTGTCCAGATTCCCTCAACTTCCTATTCGTCTCCTTTTCCCTTTCACCTTTTCCAGAAACTGAATTAAAGTCTTCTGCTCATCCTGGAGGGCTGCCTTGAAGAGAACACTCCTTTGAAGATCCAATCATCCCCAGACATTCTGCGCAGCAGATAATTTCCTAAATAAATCTAACATGCAAACTCAGTGCATCTACATTCAGTGGTAGGCTAACCAGAGGACAATAAAGACATTTTACTGTGAGGTAATGAGAGTAGATTTAAATAAGTGTATAATATCCTGGGTATTTACACTGTAGTTTCATAATCTATATTCCATTTTATTTATTTTTTTAAATCAGAGAACTTAAAAAAAGAAGGTAAACCTTGTGAAAAAATTACAGTATGCCTGTAAATGCCCCGATTCTTAATATACCATTGCAGAGAATAACCAGCAGCAATTTTTCGCCATGCTTGAGCGTTTTTGCCAAAATGCACAATGTAGAAGTGAAACTTTTCTGAATGGTGAGAAGAAAGTCCACAAACGTCACACGGATGTCTCCTGGGTCTATATTGTGTCAGCGAAGGAACTATTCTTTGGCACACTCCTTAAGGCCCGTTTGTTCAACTCAGAGGTCAGTGCTTTCATCTCAGAAAGTGTTGAGCAATTCTTAACATGTTAAGCATGTTACAAGTGAACGGACTAATGCAAACGGGCCAGATGATAAACCAACATACATTTCTTTGGTAATCATTTTTCAAATCTCTGGGCCACTTTGTGCAGAGATGAACCAATAAAAGATTTAAGGCCTGCTCGTGTTGCCTGTCAGTTATTCCGTAACAGCAGCATCTTGTTTACTGAATCTCGTATCCTGCCTCAGCATCAAACTCTAGCCTTGGCCAAGTATCGGAACAGCTTCACAGAACTGCACAAAAAACATACAACGGTCAGAATTCAACAATGCCGAGAATGACCAATGAGCTTCAGTGTTATTAAAAGTGTTTAAAAAATGACATTGGCTTTCCCCATTGTGAATCCTGTTATTTTTGACAATAAGCAATAAGCAGGCACTGTTAGCGTTTCCCACTTGTGTGCGGAGTAACGTTACTTTCTTGCTTTTCTCCCGCAGGAGGGGACAACTATTATCAAATGTGAATTTCGCTCATCGTCAGGCAAACAAAAACATGACTGTTTGTTGTAGAACACCGATTGTGTTGCGCTAACCCGAAAAAATTAATTATAATCAACCTGAAAAACACGAGATAAAACAGGTCAACTGTCTGAAGGAGATCTCATGTGCGCAGCCTTGATTCGCTTGATTTGATTTGTGGACGACACAAAAAAAAAAAAAAAAAGTAGGTCCTCACAGGTTGTCCCACAGGAAGTCATGCTTGTCCCTAGGGAGGCTGGTGACGCTTGGGGGGGGGAGTGGGTTTGAGGGGGTTTATATAAGCCCCGCCCCCACTTCCCCCACCCCGGATTGTTCCTCTTGCCAGAGTTCTTCCTGCTGTGGCCTCAGATGCTGTCGTAGTCGGAATCCCGTCGGCGACACACGACCAGCCATTCAGCCATAAAGAAGGTCAGCGTTCCCAGGAAGCCCACAACCACCATTATAAGCAGCTGCCAGTATAGGAGCAGGTAGTTACTGTAGACGAAGGCCACCGCCGCTGTGATTGACTGTGGACACATGGCACCAGGACATTAGACACCATCATTACACACACATGGAAAATCATGTCATTACAGACACACAGATAACCACGTCACTACAGACACACACAGATAACCACATCACTACAGACACACACAGATAACCACATCACTACAGACACACACAGATAACCACATCACTACAGACACACACAGATAACCACGTCACTACAGACACACACAGATAACCACGTCACTACAGACACACACAGATAACCACGTCACTACAGACACACACAGATAACCACATCACTACAGACACACACAGATAACCACGTCACTACAGACACACACAGATAACCACATCACTACAGACACACACAGATAACCACATCACTACAGACACACACAGATAACCACATCACTACAGACACACACAGATAACCACATCACTACAGACACACACAGATAACCACATCACTACAGACACACACAGATAACCACGTCACTACAGACACACACAGATAACCACGTCACTACAGACACACACAGATAACCACATCCCTACATACACACACAGATAACCACGTCACTACAGACACACGTCACTACAGACACGTCACTACAGACACACACAGATAACCACGTCACAACAGACACACAGATAACCAGGACACTACAGACACAAGTCACTACAGACACACACCACAGACTCACCTGAACAAACTTGAACACAGCGAAGGCAGGTGCGCTGTCTTCGCGAAAGGTGTATCCCACAATGCTCAGCAGCTGGGTGTTGAAACAGCTGTCGCCCAGGCCCAGGAGGAAGCTGCACAGAAGCGCCACCTCGACACTGAGAGAACGATGACCCAGTGACTGAGAGAACGATGACCCGGTGACGCGCCGAAACGGGACGCACCACAGCCACACACATAAACTGGGACGCAATGCTGCCTTCCCCTGCTCTCCCCTTCCGCCACTGCCTGTGCATTAGTGGCATTTCGCATTTTTACATAGTTTCCATTTTTACAGCTGAATATATACTGGACATAAATCTAAGCAATTTTAGGTTAAGCACCATGCTCGAGGGTACAGCAGTCTCCGACCTGGAAATCGAACCTGCAACCTTACACTGCCGCCCTACCTCATCCCTTTCACTCTCTTGTTCTCTTCCTCTCTCCATCACTTTGTTACCTGGGCGTGATGAAGGTCTGCAGCTGTGGGCCCTCTTCTGGTGCGATGGGGGCGTCGCTGGGGATGTTGAGGAAGATGAGGTAGAACGCCACGTAGTGCGTGACCAGTCCCAGAAGCACCACGGGGTTCCTGCCAAACTTATTGCACTTGTTCAGCATCCCAAACACACCCCCTCCTGGACATACAGGGTAAGGCAAGACACCACAGAGAATGACTTGTGTTCTCATTATTTACAAGTTTTGTTTCCACTTTCATTTATCTGTCATTTTGTTATCTCTGGGAAGGGAGGGAGAGTTCATTTTTAATATTTATTTTCTAAAATGTTTTTCAGATCCCAACCCAGCCCTTTAAAACCAAGCAGCTCTTATTTGCCATGTTAGCAAAGGCTTACCCAGAATCTCTCCAATGCCGATGAAAATCCCGGACAAGCCAATCAGGCCCTTGGCATCGTCGCCAAATTGCCTCATGGCACCAATGCTCGTCCCGTACACTCCACTGTAAAAGGTGAGCTCAAGACCTGGGAGGAGGAGGGTGGAGCCCCAATTAGCCCCTCCCTCTCAGCCCACAGCAGCCACTCAACAGTCCCTGACATCACAATAGAGCAGCAATCTCAAACTCAAATCTTGGAGAGCCGCTGTGTCTGCTGGTTTCTGATGAGTCCCTGCGCTTAAGCGCTTAATTTAAGTCACTGATTGGCTAAAGGGTCTTCTGCACACATGGTTTCCGAGGCCTAAATTGACTGCTGATTGAAAGGAAATCACAAAAACCAGCAGAATGTGGCCCCTCCAGGACTGCCGTTTGAGAGCCTGGCACTCGAGCCACTGACACTATAGAAAAACCCGTAATCAAACAACACGTTTAAAACATCGCACTTGTTAAATAGTGAATATCAAAAGGCAGGAAAAAAAAACTGCCCAATGCTCTATTATTTTTAATTAATTTGTCATGAAACATGGACCGTAACACCATGTAAGGCTGTAGCTTGCTACGGTTGTTGTTTTCCAGAGGACCTGCGTTTGCTTTGGGAGTGTTCTGTTCTTATGGGCACTGGGGGCCTGTGTACATTGGAGGTATGTTTGGTACCTCTGTGTGCTGTAGGTGTGTTTTAAAGTCAGGCCTTGGCCAAATATCAGAAAAACCGTTAGTCTGAAAAACACTTCTACCTCTAAAAAATAAAAAGTTTTATATTTTGAAATATTTCCCCAAATCTATGTATAGTCATTGCATATCAAGTCTGCCCAGGGACCCCCTAGAGTACCTTCAAGGACCCCCAGGGACCCCCTAGAGTACCTTCAAGGACCCCCAGGGACCCCCTGTTGAAAACCCAGGACTTATTTGACCCAGACCTGGCTGGGTACCTGTATGCACACTGAGGGTGTTTTTGGTACCTGTGTAGGCTATGGAGATGCTTAGCAGAAGCATTTCCTTGGTGATAGACAGCTGGATGGCTTTCTCTGTGAAAGAAAAGCACAGGACAGACAGCCGTCAGTCGTGTGGGCCAGGCAGCCGTGCGAATGTTTATGACGGTGTCCGTCTGTCCATCTACCAGGGACTTACTGAAAGCTTCCAGGGCCTGAGACCACAGCCCCTGTGGTGCTCTGCAAGGGAGATAAAGACGCTCGATCACAACCAGCCTCCTCCTTCCTTCCAGGAAGAAAGCTCAAGCCTACCCCCCTCCCCCATGTATGATGCATATTGATTGTAATTATACACCTTTTTGTATATCTTTTTGTGGAAAATCAATAAACAGTTGTTAACAAAAAAAATACAAATAAAAAACTCAAGCCTACTGAACAGAAACGTAAATTTTTTTTTTTTTTTTTTTTAAAGCCCCATAACCGAATCGAGCAGAGTATATAAAAATAGGATTCTTCCAAAAGCAGTGTTAAAGCGCTTGAAATTATAGGTGATAACATCTCTCTTCCTAAATGTGGAATTAATTGTGAATGAAATGATTTACTCAATGAAACCCGTGTCTTTAAGTGATGAAAACGTGAGTTCCTCGTGAGAGTGAAGGTTGACCAGCAGCTGAGAGAAAGAAGAGATGACTTATAGGGCTTAAAGAGATACTGCAGAGCCTTTTCTAAAGCCTTTTCTACCGCTTCAATTTGAACTGGAACTCGTGAGTATGTGTGGTCATATGACGATGATGCCGCGTAGTCATATTATGAATTAATATTATTCATACGGTCAAGGAGTGAAAGGGTGTGTCTTGGTGAACTGACTCAGCCCCCTTCCTGCTCTCTCCTCACTACTAAACAAACAACAACTCCACGCATTTTTATGTTAAGGATCTCGTTACGTCACGAATCCCCGGAAACCAGCGTATTGGTAAGCCTACACAAAAACTCACAAAAAAAAACATTTTGACTAAACATGAGATTTTCGGACATAAACAGTTGTGTACGATCATAATCTAACCCAAAACATAGGTTTTCAACGGGAAAAGTCGTTTTTGACTGCAGTATCACTAACTTCTCAAATATACATTTTATCAGGTTTTTTTGTGTGTGTGTTTCATGTAGTTTCTCGTTACGCGTCGGAGGGTCTGTGGGACTCACACAACAACGGAGCTGCTCTCGGAATTCTCCGCTGGCGGCGGGGGCTCCCGCGTCTCCGTGGGAACGACCTCTGGCTCAGGTCGCTGTATCAGGAAGAACAGGAAGCTGCCCACCAGGCTGATGACCGTGAGCGAGATGAACACGGTCTGACGGTCCTTATCTGAGACACGCAAAATGGGAGATTATGTTTTTTTAAAGCAAACACTGGTCTACAATGCAGAGGAAATTCAATAAAAAAATTAGTCAAACTATATATAGTGCCTTAACCGGATACTCCAGTTGGAGACGAACAGCACTACATCCTTTTTGAATATATTTTATCCAGGTTGACATACTTTTACAGTATGGAAATACCTACTGTGATATATTTAGGGCTTACCACGAAAAGGCGTTAGTGACCCTTGCATTTCAGCCCACTACTAGGTCTCAAACATCAGGCGACGAGACAACAAACGTACGTACTTGTTATTGTGTCTTTCCCACGCCAGGCGAAATATATATAAAGGTTTCCAAAGAATAAGCTGCAGAAAAAACATAATCAGTATGTATAAGTATTTTATGGAAGTGGGGAAGTACAACAGTCCAGGTTCTGATAACATTATAGAGTGTTTCTGTGCATCGGTGCATGTATCAGAATGGGAATCACACACATACCTAAACTGAAGCAGAGCCCAGAAGATCCCACTGTTTCTGCCAATGGTGGCATCTGTGGAGTTTATCGTCAGGAGGTTCCCCTGTGCCGTCCAAAGCACTGAGAGACGGAGGGAGATTTGTGGAGTCACAGGTAGTAAGAAAAATCGGAAATTCTCAGAGAGGCCTTTAGCCAGTTTATCTCAACATCAGCGTCATCATCCAACACCTCTGCCACCACTTACACCATCACTGCCTCCACTTACACCACCCCTGCCTCCACTTACACCACCACTGCCTCCACTTACACCATCACTGCCTCCACTTACACCATCACTGCCTCCACTTACACCACCCCTGCCTCCACTTACACCATCACTGCCTCCACTTACACCACCCCTGCCTCCACTTACACCACCCCTGCCTCCACTTACACCACCCCTGCCTCCACTTACACCACCACTGCCTCCACTTACACCATCACTGCCTCCACTTACACCACCCCTGCCTCCACTTACACCACCACTGCCTCCACTTACACCACCACTGCCTCCACTTACACCACCACTGCCTCCACTTACACCACCACTGCCTCCACTTACACCACCCCTGCCTCCACTTACACCACCCCTGCCTCCACTTACACCACCCCTGCCTCCACTTACACCATCACTGCCTCCACTTACACCACCCCTGCCTCCACTTACACCACCACTGCCTCCACTTACACCACCCCTGCCTCCACTTACACCACCACTGCCTCCACTTACACCACCCCTGCCTCCACTTACACCACCACTGCCTCCACTTACACCATCACTGCCTCCACTTACACCACCCCTGCCTCCACTTACACCATCACTGCCTCCACTTACACCATCACTGCCTCCACTTACACCACCACTGCCTCCACTTACACCACCCCTGCCTCCACTTACACCACCACTGCCTCCACTTACACCATCACTGCCTCCACTTACACCATCACTGCCTCCACTTACACCACCCCTGCCTCCACTTACACCACCCCTGCCTCCACTTACACCACCACTGCCTCCACTTACACCACCCCTGCCTCCACTTACACCATCACTGCCTCCACTTACACCATCACTGCCTCCACTTACACCATCACTGCCTCCACTTACACCATCACTGCCTCCACTTACACCACCCCTGCCTCCACTTACACCACCACTGCCTCCACTTACACCATCACTGCCTCCACTTACACCACCCCTGCCTCCACTTACACCACCCCTGCCTCCACTTACACCATCACTGCCTCCACTTACAGAACCATCATGATGTTTTCCATGACCGTCACCAGCAAAGCCATCACCATTATTATCATACCGTCACCATTATCATGACACCTCCCACCATTACCATCACACCTCCCACCATTATCATCACACCTCCCACCATGATCATCACACCTCCCACCATTACCATAACACCTCCCACCATTACCATAACACCTCCCACATTACCATAACACCTCCCACCATTATCATCACACCTCCCACCATTATCATCACACCTCCCACCATTACCATAACACCTCCCACCATTATCATCACACCTCCCACCATTACCATCACACCTCCCACCATTATCATGACACCTCCCACCATTATCATGACACCTCCCACCATTATCATCACACCTCCCACCATTATCATCACACCTCCCACCATTATCATCACACCTGCCACCATTATCATCACACCTCCCACCATTATCATCACACCTGCCACCATTACCATCACACCTGCCACCATTACCATCACACCTACCACCATTACATCACACCTGCCACCATTACACCTACCACCATTACCATCACACCTGCCACCATTATCATCACACCTGCCACCATTATCATCACACCTGCCACCATTATCATCACACCTTCCACCATTATCATCATACCTGCAGCTGCAATCCCAACCAACACCGAGGCTGTGTAGAAGGACCAGGTGAAAGGTCGGATAAACATGGCTATATATCCACTAGGAGAGAAAAGGCAGAGGCATGTAACGACACTGACAACGAGAGGTGACCGGACAATACTTAACATTGAGAACAATGATAATCAGAGCACAGCAATGAGTTCTTAAACATACCAGACTACCCAGCCCATGATATTTGACCAATGGAAATTTAATCAAAGCTTCACAAAGCAGGATTACTGAGTTAGCTGGATAACTGCACTGAGTAAAATCCAGAACAGCTTTTTACTTCAGTCCACGTTCCAGATCTGGGAGGGTTCCGGGTTTTACTCAGTGCAGTTATCCAGCTAACTCAGTAACCCTGCATCTCTTACTCAGTGCAGTTATCCAGCTAACTCAGTAACCCTGCTTCTCTTACTCAGTGCAGTTATCCAGCTAACTCGGTAACACTGCTTCTCTTACTCAGTGCAGTTATCCAGCTAACTCAGTAACCCTGCTTTGTGAAGCACCCTTCCTGACCCCCAGGTCCATTTCTTGGCTCTTTTAACTTTTCATTGGTTAATGAATCGTCTACGTGAGAAGATTTGATCAGCCGCTGCGTACCTGAGCTCAATAGCAAAGCAGCTCTGACTCACCTGTACACAAGTCCGCTGAAGAACATTGAGAGCTGGGGTCCCACCACAGCCACCACTGAGGGAGCGATGAGGTTTGAGGCGGAGAACACGCCATAAATGATGGACAAGCTACAAAAAAAATCAATTAAAAAAGACGCTAAGGGCCTGATTCACGAAGACCTTCGGCGGGTGCAAAACCTTTCAGCACACGCAACAACAATAACATGACCAACGACTGGTGCGAAACAAATACCATGACCAATCAATCATTGGACATGTTATTGGTTTTGCGTGTGCTAACTGGCCTCAGTAAATCAGGCCCGAAGGGGCAATGTGAGGCTGAACATTCTCAGTCCAAAGAGCTAGTGAACGGACTGAACTCAAACAGTAAATGGGACAAGGTCTCTGGATGCTCACACAAGCTACATTCGGTTGGGGTGCATGATGAGCCCCTCGCTCTCGGATCATGCCGGTGCCAACTGAGGCCGGTAGCTCCATAGGGCGACTCGCGATTATCAATTGCATCGCCCACGGTATGCAAGGGTTCATTCGGTTAGGGGACCGCATGTCATCGCTATCTAGCGACCCCCGGTGGTCGATCCGGTGCCTGTGGACTGCATATTAAAGCCAAACGAAAAGGTCTTCCTCTGACTCCACTGCTGCAGTCTGCGGTGTGAAAAAGAAGCAGCTGGCGACACCATGTGTATCGGAGGAGAACCGCAAGTGTTCCCACTCGCCCGAATCAGCAGTGGGATTCGTGAATGAATTGCATTGGACATACAAGTGGACATTCCAAATTGGGGTTGGAATTGAATATGTACAGCCCCACGTTAGGCACCGAGTAAATAAATCAATAAATAAATGTATTAATAAAAAAACTAAAGTTACAACACAAGAACCAAATCAACTTTCATATCAACTTTGGGGGGAAGACACACCGCTGGACCATCTAGTCTCGTTTAGTCAAACATGAAGTCTCACAAGCACACTAGCTAGTCTAGCAATTAATTCATATAAAAATAGTGGGTGTGACACATCTCCCAGTCTCCCCCTCGTATGCTCTCGGTGCATACACACACATACAGTGGAGACACATTCTTTCAGTCATTTCACATTCTTCCATCACGTGTCTCAGAGATGCCACGTTCAGGACTGAAATTAGTTTTGAGCTCCTGGACTTAACCTCATTCCGTGTATAAGTGCTGGAACAGCTCTAATGTTATTTGTGCCTAATGAAGGGTGACTCAGCGCAAAGTCATGTGCATTTCATTTCTGCATTCCTTCTTCCGATTTGTTTATAAAAAGCTGAAAGTGCAGCTTTGTTATTTTGGATAATGGGAAAAAAGAAGACTCCCGGAATGCTCCTTTTTGGGTTAATTAAGTTTCAGGGACTATTTTTAGTAGTATTATTGGTATTTTAGCGTGCCCATGAAGGATGGAGATGTTGTACAGACACTGCCTAATTTGCGGGAATAACACTCTCACAGTGTTTTGAGGGGGGGTGATACTGCGGTAGCTCAGAATATAATAACAGATCACTATACTGATTTCTTCATCGAGGAGGTCTGACTGTTCTGCTTACTGGCTCCTCAAAAGAGTGTCCACTGTAAATGCATGTGACAAAGTCATATAACATACCTGGTGTAGCCGCTACCGTGGAACTCTGAGCTGTTGTAGCTCTTTATTACCGTTTGCTGGAAAGGCAAAGCACAAGCAAATCAAAAGTGTGTAAATCCATCTTGACCTGCACCTGAAATGCAAATATTCTGTTTGCTCGCTACAGTGCACTGGCGAGAATTGCATTGGCGTGTGGATAGTTGGTTTGCAACTACCAGAGATGTCAAATCCATATTCAGAAAGTAAATTAAGTCCTCCCCAGTATTTTGTTCCAATCAAAATGAGCTAATTAGCACAATTCTTCAACCAGGAGGTAGAACTAATTAGTGAAATCAGCTGGCTGAGTTCATGGGTGGAAGAAAGGCATGGCAAGGCTTTAACTTTCTGACCCCTGGATTTTACACCTCTGGCAACTACATGCATATTGTTGTGTAAAACAGCTCCGGCATTGAGTGCATACCAAATTGTTCTGCCAGTGTGAGTTTAACAGGTCTGGCAACTTTTGTGCTCAGGCTCAGTGTCTCAAAAGCTTTTGACTCATATGGAATACTTGTGGAGCTGTCTGTCATTCTAGATTTAGAATGCAATGACACATTAGCCATCGGTCTGCCTCAGTAAATAGGAAACATTCTATTTCAGGGGAATACATTAAAGAATAAACACTTTCAATAACAGATTTATCTACAGTAACGAAAACGCATATTATTACCGGGTTGGCTAGTGTGGTATATGATGGCTTAGCGTAGGCTACCCCATACCTAAATGTAAATACGCTTGATTCAGGGATGTCTTTATTATACTTTTTTTTTTTAAATTATCCTATTATTATCGGTGGTAATGACGCAGTTCCGTGAGATCATTATGATACAAAAAAACAACAACTTCCTCAATAAATTAGCTCTGTCCACAGAAGGCTGGACTAACATGATTTAAAAAATTCAAAAAAACATTACGTCTTATTTTTATGCTCCATAATGTGTTCAAGTTTGCAATTCGTGTAATCTGTGATGGTCATATGTGAAATGTCACTTCATGTGTCTTGACCTCAACCCGTTTCAATCAGTATTTTTTTCTTTTCTTACCTCGACATTGCCACAAGTCTGAAAGGCTGTGAACATGAACATAAATCCGAAGCCCAGGATAAAGATGTTCAGAAGCGACTTTCCTTCCGGACTCATATTTGCTGTGTTGTCTTTCCAAAATAGCTGACTAATATGCTCCTAAGAGAAGTATCTTAAAAATCTGAAAAAGCATCTGAAAAATAAAGTCCTACATGTTAATAACCCAGTAAGATTTTTCTGTTTTGTTAGCACATAGCTAATCAGAAAAACACGACCGCATTGTAACGTAAGAAGGATGTAGGTTGCTGGATAACTAATAGCATGGCTTTTTGACAAAATCAAAGTACGATATCAGATATCTAATATAAAACACAATAAACAGATGATTTACTTTTTAAAGATACATTCAGCGCTCGGAATCGGTAACAATTCATTTCAATTACATTTTCGACATATGACATTACATTATAGGCATTTAGCAGACGATATGATCGCATTTAACAGACAATTTACCTTGCGGAAATCTTATAAATGAGCTAGAAAGCACTACAGTTGTACAGAAAGACTTACCCGGGGTCTACACAAACGGGCGCGGTTGCAGAGTGCGGATCAGGTTCTATTTCATAGGGTAGAAACCTAGCATTACACTTTCTTAAGTAACCGTCTCGTACTCTAAAGGATGATTATTCCAGTAAAATATGGCCAGTGCGAGTCTATAATCCGTTTCTCCTCTAGCATTGAAATATATTTGATAAGTATTGCGCTAGTTTATCTATCTAGTTACTCCACGTAAAACTGGAAATGAAAATATGTCATATGAGAAAATCAGCTGACCTATGTTGGGTGAATGTAGGCTGCTGGGAAATAGAGTTTTTTTTTTTTTTTTCAAATCAACCACGGACACGGTTGTGAATGTAAATTCATCTTCCGGGTTAGCGTTATCTTAATATTAAATACTTTTTTTTTTTTCATGGGCGTTTGATAGCCTGTAATTTGTTGCAACCAACGCAAAGTTTTAATGCATTTTATTTAATTATAATAAATTCTACCACTTGCGGACCCTACAATAAATAGTCCGCCTTTTCCAGCGCACCCGCCATTTTGTGTGGAAAGCAGCCGTGTGCTGCATAAGGTACTGCGTGCGGTGCTTACTTAAGAGAACGTGTTATCTCGTTTAGCTATTGCGGTTATGGTGAGATTGCATTATAAATATCGTAAACAGCATTAGCTTAGTATCAGGAAAAGACGAACGCTTAGCAGACTCTAGAACTTTTGTCCGTCGAAGCTGGCTATTTTGCTTTATCGAGCAAAATGAGTTACGGTAGGCCTCCGCCCGATGTCGAGGGCATGACTTCGCTGAAAGTAGACAACCTGACGTACCGAACATCGCCGGAGACTCTGCGGCGTGTGTTTGAGAAGTACGGGCGGGTCGGAGACGTGTACATCCCCCGGGATCGTTACACGAAGGAGAGCCGAGGATTCGCCTTTGTGCGGTTCCACGACAAGAGGGACGCCGAGGACGCGATGGACGCCATGGACGGGGCCGTGTTGGACGGCCGTGAGCTGCGGGTTCAGATGGCCCGTTACGGGAGACCGCCGGAGTCGCACCACGGTCGCAGAGGGGGACCGCCGCGGAAGTACGGGGGATACGGGCGGCGAAGTAGTCGAAGGTAAATAACGAACTATAACGTTCATTAGGTGGTCAATCGCTGTTCGTATTAAGAGGGTTTTTTACTTGTGTGGATTTAAGTTGGCGAACTTGACGTAACAAATATCCGCAACATTCTTGCTAACTAGCATTATAGGTAGCTGTTGCTAAAGAAATGTTAACCTTGGCTAACATTAGTTAACGTTAAACTTTTTTTTCCAACTGGGTGGTTACATCACTGTTGCTAACGGCAACGTTAGATTGCCAAACCAGTCCGAATTAATGTTGGCTTACTAGGTGGCTTTGTGTAGCTAACTTAACGTGTTGGCTAAATACATTTGGGACGCCACGTAACAAAACTCGCAGCAGTCGCTGTTTGCAATCGATGTTTAGTTGGCCATCTACTGTTAGGTACACTAACGTACACCGGCAGGGTTGATCGATGTTATGAGATGGCGAGCTAAACAAACCGGTTACCCCGCACATAGTTTGTGTCCGTGCTATTAACCGCAGCAATGTAGATTTGCCTGGCTGAAAGATATCTGAAAACATTGTTCCTATTGTGTGACCAAATGTTGAAATCTTTGATGATGATAACTCAACGCACTGAATTTACTCAGCATTTCCCCCAGCCCACGACGCCGGAGGCGGAGCCGGTCCAGGAGCCGGAGTCGTTCTCGTTCTCGCAGCCGCTCCCGCTACAGCCGATCCAGGTCCCACTCTGACTCCAGGTCCCGATCCCGCTCCAAGTCCCGCACGCGCCGCGGAAGCAAGTCAAAGACCAAGTCAAAGTCTCCGTCGAGGTCCCGCTCCAGGTCCAGGTCCAAAACCAAGTCCAAATCGAAGTCTAAATCCAAATCCAAGTCCAGGTCCAGGAGCCACACACCACCCTCCAATAGAGGATCCAAGTCCAGATCAAGATCCAAGAGCCAGCCTAAATCTCCGGCAGAGGATGGAGCCACATCATCTTGATTGAACAGTAAGTAAACGTCTGGAGGGTGTGGATTATTTAGGCACTGGAAGTAACATTGGATAACATTGGATTGAACAACCTGAGAATTTCCACTGCAGTGATTTGGGCGCAGTTTCTCAGGGTTTTGTGTGATTGTGTGCCTTCTTATAGTTATTGTATAAGCCCCTTAAATTTCTGCAGTCTCTCATTGCCTTTAAAGTGTGGGTGAAATTTAATTTGCCTTCAGGTTTGTCTTGGTAACATTGTAGCCTTTCCGAGGGCCGATTGTGAAGTGGGATGTATTACATATGTTATATGTATTATGGATGGCATGTAAACATGTAGGGTATTGTTGCTTTAAAGGGTTCTTATTTTAGAGTAAAGGCCTATCGCAGTGGGCTGGGTACACAGAGGAGTGTCCCTATTGGCAAAGTAATGCTTTTAGTTTTCATGGATGCACATTTGTAACTGATTGGTCCATTGGCCCTTCTCTCTGTGTCCTGCCCAGTGTGTAAGGCCCACTGATGTTAGGGCTTAGTGGGGAGGTGGGCTTTGGCACATGCAAAGGGAGTAAATAATTTTTTTTGCATAGTTTGAAACTGGTTTCGGACTCAAATGTTCACCAAAAAATGTGGAATTCTCTCCTCCAAGCTGCTGTGATTCCTGTTTGCAAAAGAGGAGTTTGGGGCAGTATGAGCAGGTAGAGGGGGTGTGACACCCCCTCATGACCACCTGGTGCTGTTGGGGGGCGCTATGGAGCAGGTCGGTCTGTCAGTGTTGGGGTGTTGTTGAGGTACGTTGGCAGGACGGGCAGGTCATGCGCCCAGGCAATTGGGCGCGTGGTCTAAATCGGGAAGGACCACAGGTTTGTCTCCCCATTTTGTTCATCCCAGACCGGAGCGAGACCTGACAGTTTTCTGTGCTCATATTTTGCATCTGGAATCCCCAAATTTATTAGTTCTTTCTTTAGACTTGGACCCAAGCAGTAATGCCACACATTTAGATTGATGTTTTCCACCAATGTGGAATATTGCACTCAAGCATAGCATTTGTATTCTGCTAATTTCCAGCGAGAGGCAACACTGAGGAGGTGTCTCCACCTACCTTAGTGATGAGTTTAAACACCACACTGAAATCCTAGGATGTACACCACAGAGGTTAGTTTTGCTGATGAAGAGAGCCTTGTCCTCTAGCAGTTCTCTCACAATCGCTTGTTTCCCTGCAGATCTTTGCAGATCGACTCCGTTGGACACCCTGTCAAGTAAAGTTCTCAAACGCATGAGGACCCCCCCCCCCCATCCCAACACCGTGATTTCTGACTAAAAGGTTATTGGGATTTTCGTCTAAAGGTTTTTAATTCAATTTTATTGCTTTTTCAGTTGACTGTACTTAAGTTTCATTTGTTTTTGTTTCCTGCAAATCTGTTTCAATTCATTTTAAGTAGTGGGCTTAACTTCAGATGAGCATTTGTAAAGGGATGGCAAAAAAATGTTTTGTTCCTTTCCTGTTTTAATGGTGGTACTGAGGAGTTGACATTACTACAGGTAACATGAGCTCCAAAATCTGAAGTACAGCAAATTGATTTAATACAAAAAAATAGCATGATTTCTGGAATGCTTTAGAAGAAATTGATTTGCCGGGGTCTGGCTGCCGAATTGGATGCACACTGGTGCCATTCTGTTCAATAAAGTTTGGTTTGACTGTTTTGGCAAGTGATATAATCCCTACGAAATATCTTGCCATGTAATTGGAAATGTAATGGTATATCTCCCGATAGCCAGTTTTTTTGTTTAAAAAAAAAAATATATATATATATGTTTTTAAGTGTAAGCCAGCACCCTTAAATTTAATTTGCTTGCTTCCGATTTGTAGGATGTATTTTTTCCCCCCCTTCTTTTCTCGTGATTCTAATCTTCTCTCTTGTGTATTTTTTGTGCACTAGGCGCAGTTGTGTAGCAGTTGAGTAATGCTGGTTAGCTGTAAGGTGGCGTGTGGCAGTGTGCTGGGCAGTTTCCAGTTTTCTCCTGATAACGCGTGTGGCCACCGCGCCGTCTTAAAATGGCTGCCACAGGTTTCCTATGGTAATGGTGACCCCCCTCCCCCATCAGAATTCATTGCCCCGTTTCTCTCAGTAATGTGGAGCACGTGGTGAGGACACCCTGCAACCTTTATTTTAAATTTCTTCATCAGTTAAAATGTCTGTTGAACAGAACTGTTGTCTTGTTCTTGCATTCCTTTGCAATCCAATTCTGTATTTACAACCACTTTGTGAATGCTAAATAAACCTTTTTGCCGTAATTGTGTGCACAAATTCTTCCAACCGGCCTGCCCGTTGATTACATGCATACTACATTTTGTCATTTTTAAAATGACCGCTTTTGAGTTCACAGCTGAAGAGTTGAGGCACCACGAGTTAAAATAAGTGGTAGGTACACCTGAATCGACTTGATCTCTGAATTACAGGAATTTAAATGCATGGTTCTGAAGCGACAGTAACTAGAATTTCACAGCAATGTAAAATAAAACCACAGGAACATTGGACGACTGACATCTGAATGCATCACAATTAGTATTGAAACTTTACAGGGGTACGGTACTTTAGGGGTACAGTTCTCTGGAGCAGTAATGAGACCTGGAGCCAGTGGCTGTTCCTTCTGAACAAATGCAGAGTTTCAAGGGTACTTGATCTTTAAATATTTTCATCCTGGTCTAGGGAATTGGCCAAATATTTAACTTAAGTCAGTAAAACATAAAATGCAAGCAAGCTCTCCTCCCTGCCTGCGTGTGAAGACTTGCTATATCGGTGTACTGATAATGCCGTTGTGTGGCACGACTTGAACGTTATAAACCCCATTGATCGTTGGAAGGTGAGGAGTACATCTTTGTAGACATAATATATAATCCAAATATTCACGAGCTGGTTAAATATTCAATAGTACGATGTAAAACCTGCTGTTACTTCGTAACTGAAGTTGGTACTCCGATGCTGGATGGCGTTGGAGCAATCGCCTATCCCATGAGGTCCTAAAGTGGGTCAGTACCCGCGAGTAAGTTGTGGGAGGAGTTGAGGCGGGCTAAAAATAAAACCACTCGCTCAGTGTAATGCGCTTACGTTCACGTGTGCCAAATTAAACGCTGCACCTCCACGTACTGCTAGATGGTGTACACGCAATCCTGTTGTCAATTTTTATTCCAAATTTAATCATGTCAGGCTATATTTTCCATAAGAGGCGGGGGGATCAAAATAAATTTGGGCCCCATCCCAGAAAGTGGAGCATCTGCATCTATTGTGTGAGGTTGACATCGACCCGCTTGATTCTGAACACGGTACACAGAATGACAGCACTATGTACATAGGACGGTTATAGTTGGGATGGTGCAATAAGGGTTGTGCAATACGATACTTTGGTTTTTATTGGCGATATTATATATGTACGTAAAATATGTATGAGATTTGTTATACGTGTCTGTGCAGTTATGTCTTTCGTAATGCAGCAATGAGTACAAGACAGGGACAATAAAGTATGTCTTACATTATCTTACACGTGCAGATCTTCTTTTGACACAAAGCCAACAGAGACCCTCCAGTCGCTATGACATGAGTGCCACCAACACACTGCAGCTAGGGGCAACGGGAACACTTATGTACACAACATAAATCAAAGTTTACAAGTGCCCTTCACAGAAGAGTATTTTCCAAAGGGAGGGAAGTCCAGATAACTAAGCAGTTCACCATGAATAGATCTCCAGTAGAGTATTTTCCAAAGGAAAGTCCAGATAACTTAGCGGTTCACCATGGATAGATCTCCAGTTATGGGACCCAATTTCTGAATGAAAATTCAGAACAGTTCACCCCCACCCCCGCACAGTGCTCTCTGCTCGTTGTGTCATCCTTTTCAAGGCTCCTTCAGAGATATGATCATCATCTGTACTGTGTGACTCCCTGGGAGCCTGGACCCAGCTAGGTGTTCTGCGTTTGCTTGAAATGACTCCAATGGAACGTCAACACACTCGAGGTTCCACTTGTGCAGCAAAGCTTCTATGGACCAATCAGCACTGAGATTAGGAAGAAATACATTAGCATATTATGCAAAATGGAAAAAAAGGCTTTCTAAAACACTGCTACGCATTTCAGGGGTGGTATTACACAAAGTAGGATAACTGATTTAGCTGAATAACTGCACTGAGTAAAACCTGGAACCTTCCCAAATCTGGAACATGGACTGAAGTAAAAAGAGCTGTTCCAGGTTTTAATCAGTGCAGTTATCCAGCCAACTCAGTTATCGTGCTTCGTAGTATACCCCCCTGATCTATAATTCAGAGTTACGGTGCAGTGGGTTTAGACCTACCTTCTCTCTTGGTAGGTTGTCCAAAACTGGGCACGAGGGCTTTTCCTCAAAAGGAAGGCGACCGTAAACAGGACGTCTTCGAAATCTAAATGAAATAAAACCAGTTGCACATATTTACAATGCTCTGTTAAGGAAACTGGGGAGGAACTTGAGTCCCACTTACACCTTTGTACAACAAAGTTGGAACTGGAACTCAGTCAACACTCAGAATACAAATAATGAAAAGAAAATATTCCGCATGCGGAGTTCCCCTTCCAATAAAGTTTTAACTTTTTTGCTGCATGTTTTGACCAGACGAGTCCCTCCCAAGGACACTTAGAATTTGATGTAGTCCACCAAAAATAAAAATTTAAAATGGCAGCATGCACAAGTTGAATTCACAACCAGTCGCACATCTCCAGGATCTGTGCACTCAACTTCAGGCTCGTAGAAAACGTCAGAACCCAGGATGATGTCCAGGGAAGACAGGAGCAGCAGGCTGGACGACACCTGTCCCCAGGTGATCCCCACCACCGGCACAGACAGCTGGTTCACCTGGCAGGTGCGTCTACAGTTGTCCAGGCAGTGTGGTAGCTCTGCACTGTCTGACAGCGTCACCTGTGCCCCACACCTGGCAGCCAACACACCTGGTAAGCTCACCCCCGCGCCGATCTGTAACGCAAGAAACCTCATCAAAAAGAGGAGACATAACAGGGGATAAAGTGTGTATTTATTAATACATTTCCCTAGGTCTGTCTTACAGGCAGTGGGGCGTGGGTGGGTGAACTGTCTGCAAGTGTTCATGAAGACTGTTAGAAGGTTCACGTAATATAAATATAAATTAAATAAAAATAACTGAGAAAGTGTGTCACCCGCCATCGCCTTTCAGCCATCCAAGTACAAAATCCTAAAATGAATATGGCTGCTACTACTATTTTATAGAGCTCGTGAAAGGCCTGAAAATGCATGTGTTCTGTAGTGTAGCCGATACATTGTGCATGTGGCGGTGTTCACCTCGAGCAGTGTCCTTCCTTCCAGTTCCGCTCTGTGCATCCACACGTACTGCGCCAGTACCACAGCGCATGGCCAGACGTACATCCCATACTGTGGATCCAGCACCTATGTTAAAAAAAAAAAACTCTTATTAAATAGCACGTGGCCCGATAAAAACGGGACTCTGACAACTTCTGATCAGGGAACGATAGGTCATCGTAACGTAACGTATGTTCATAAACCTGCATTCCAAGATTTATAAATATTGCCGTTACGCAGGGAGTTGTGCGTAACAGCTTGAAGGGGAATTACCAGCCTGGAAAATGCGTTATGAATGCATGGGTGAATAAGAATTCTCAAACAGTAAGAACTTGCTACATATGTTCTCTAATTTATGCTATGTAAAACAGTAACGTTAGACAACCTCTGGAACTGAAACCGTAATCCGTGTCCGTAATTCGTCTTTACATTTTTCTTCAAATGTAAATTGTTTCACGGCAATATTATTTGAGTCCTCATTTTCGCTCATTCTCATCATTTCCCCCCGTCCCGTGATCACAGAACTATCAATACATACAGAAATCCTACGCTCGTTTTCCGCATAGAGAAGTAGCAACAATAACCCGCCATGAGAGCTCCTAATACGGAGCGCCAATCAGGTCAAAATTCTGCCAGAAAACGCGATACCTTTTCAAACGCAGATTTGCAGAGAACACAGATTCTTCGTTCCACAAGCTCACATTAAACACACCTGCTTCTGCTTAAGCTACACATGGTCCTGGTCAAGGATCAAAGTTAGACAGTGAGCTAAAAAAGACCAGACATAGTCCAAGCCAAAGTGTACCTGGCTGGAGCACATAATGTAAATGTGACATAAATTCATACTGGGGTCTTGCTGAATACCTGTATGTATCCTACACTACTGCAAAAACGTTTAGCACACGCAAAACTAATAACACAACCAATTACCAAAACAAATACCATATTGCCATTGATTTGACAAGGAAAGCCGGTATTCACGGTATAGGACTGACAGTTTGTTACCACCGTAAATCCTCAACTTGTCGCTACACGGGACTTGTTTCGGTTGTCAAATAGTTTATTAGAAACTTAGAATAGGTTATTCTTCACCCTTTGTCTGTTCCTTTGCGGAACCTCTGTCTGCCTGTCCTACACAGATCGTCTTCGCCGTCTTCTTTTCTTCTTCTTTGTGTTTTTCGGCTCCCTCGTTGTGAGCTGTAGGACTTTCTTTGTTTGTTGTGTCTTAATCGCTAGTGTTAGAGTTTTTCGCCCAATACGGGTCGCTTTGAGTTTGGTAGCGGAATCTCTCGTTTTAAGGAGAGTTTATTGTTTTCTTTATTATTGTAACTAATTCCCTGTCTGTGGGGTTTCCCCCCGCTTTGTGGTGTTCATTAGAGCACTTTCTAAACCCCCATTGTCGCGCTTGGTCCTTCGTTCCGTACGCTACCCCTGACAGTTAGTGGTTTTTGTTACGTTTATGTTTTGCGTGTGCTAAAAGGTTTTGCACACGCTAAAGGTCTTAGAAAATCAGGCCCATAGCCTATAAAGTTATAATACGGACTTTTCCATAGGTTATCTGTCACACAATCCATACTATACAGACTATTGCCCTTCTGATAAAAAAGTAAGTAAAAATCGACTGATCTGCAGAGTTTGCTGGAGATTAACTACATAATTGTTTTTTTTTGTCTAGCAACTTCTGTTTGCGAGCGACGGAGAGCAGCGCACTTTAGCGTTGGCCACAGATATGGAGATGTGCACAGACTGTGCACATTAAAGTGCTTTAATCAGTACAGTTACGAGGCACGACTGGTTCGTAATTAGGTCGGATAGTTACCGGACTTCGGACCTAGTTAGTATCAATACCGGTCAGGAGTTTATTGAGCGCGGTGAGGAGATTAAAACACTGACTGGGCTCTCAATCCAAAGTAGCTATACCGGCAATGATTCACTTCCCACAGCCATATTCTCAGTTGTGTTGCCATACCGGAGATGCTTCAAGCATCAAGATTGACTTCATTGTCCTCAAGAGGAAATTAGTCTGGAAACAACACAATGCTACTGTATAAATAGCTTAAAGTATGTTATTTTGAGGTGGGGACCGTTGGCTAATCTGCAGGGAAACTTGTAGGGTAGAAATCACTCAGAGGCACAACAGGTGGGGAACAGTCAGTGACCATGCAGCTGTGTGTGGGATGCAGAAGATGCCATTCACTATAGTGGAAAGAAACAATATTTTTTTGACTCACCAAAACATAACTGGTATGTGGGGCCAGCATGTAAGGAGCAGCAAAGAAGATAACTAATAATAATAATTATCATACATTTTATTTATATAGCGCTTTTCTCAACCCCAAGGACACAGAAGGCCTGTTCACACTGTCCTTTGCCCCGGGCTAAGAGAGATTTTAGCCCCAGGCTAAGAGAGATTTTAGCCCAGGGCTAAGCGAGTGTTCACACCTGCACATTCTAAAGTTGGCTAGCACCAACCTTAGCCCTGGGCTAGCTGACCCTGCTCCGGAGCAGGGTTAACACCGACTTTTCGGGGTTCGCCCCAGAAATCTCCCCAAACATGGTGCTAAAATAGCCAGTGTGAAGCAGGGTTAGTGGTAACCATTGTGGCAACGCATATAATTTTCACTGTCCAATCCAATAGTGTGGAACGGACGTTAGCCCAGGGCTTAAGGGTAAAGTGTGAATTCTTAGCCCAGGGCTTAGGGGTAAAGTGTGAATTCTTAGCCCAGGGCTAACACTTAGCCCATGATTAACAACAGTCTGAGCTAGCCCTGGGTTATTCTTAGCCCCGGGCTAAGGATAGTCTAGGGCTAACTACAGTGCAGTGTGAAAAGGCCTAGAGCAAAACTTGTTTCCGTAATTTCAGTGCAGATTATGGAAGCACTGGGTTTGATGCAGATGGGGAATGCGTGACTAATTGTGTAGTATTTGTTGTGCACTTATGTTAAAACTCAGTGTCTGTACAAGGACACTGGTGGCATGTAGTCCATTACATTACTGGCATTTAGCACACGCTCTTATCCAAAGTGTCTTACACAACTATTAGAATTTGTTTACATTGTATCCATTTGTACAGCTGGATATATACCTTCAAGTTAAGGGTACAATGGCAGTGTCCATAAGGGTACAGTGTCCTACCTGGGAACCGAACCTGCCTGCGCAGTTACACTGTAAAAAGGCCCAGTGTTAATTCAACTCTAACAGAGTTACATGTGACTCCAATAGGGACCAATATGTACACTGTAAGAGTTGATTTAACACTGAACATCTTACTGTGAAGTCTAGGCTGTCCTGGAAGAGGTGCTGGTTTGAGTCGTATCATCTTCAAACAGCTTTTTATAGACCAGAGGGGAAATGAGCTTGCTGGGCACAGTATATTATACAGTACAGTATATTACACCAAGGCAGTAATTATGTAAGTGGGGAATATACGGTCTTACTCTCTCTTACGTAATAAATGGTCACAGTCATGTGTCCTTTAATGTGTGCGCCAGGAATTTCTGTTGTAATAAACTGGAGTTCCCTTTCTTGGTGCATACTGTTATGTGAAGATCCCCACTAAACACACACACACACACACACACACACCAAAGACTGGAGTAGCCTGGAGTCACTGTGCAGCCTCTCAACTTCTTCTTCCTCTTCATCATCTTCCTCCTGTTCACTCAGCTCCTCTGATCCTGATTCCGAGGTAACACCTGTCCCCTGCCAGGAAACCCTATCAGTGCCCCCCAGTACTGCACCCCCCCCACCCCACCCCCACCGACACGCTCTGGGTGTTGAGTGGCACATGAGACTGATGAGAGCAGGCGCCTGGCTACAGGTTAGCCGAAGCCATTTTGTCACCTGTCATGAAACATGACACATGTATGCACATGTGCACATACATGTACATAAATACACTCTCTCTCTTACATGTATGCACACATGAATATATTTACAGTAACAAGACTCCTAGCCCGTCAAAAGACTCTCCCGTCGGCTTTTTTTCTTTGTTTTTTTCTGTCGTTGCTAATTAATGGCGGCAGCCGTTCAAATCTGTCTTCATGCTTGATGTCGCGTTTATTGGTATCATCTCCTCTCAAGTACAGCATGCAGTAAATATTTTTTAGTAGGACTATATTTTATATTAACATGGCTGAATTTGGGTTCCATTTTGAGGGAGAATTTAGCAGAGTCTGTGGGTACCCCCTCCAAACCCCACTACCAGGCCTCTCCTCCAGTTGGCAGTGTCAGGTTAGTATTCTGGAGCTGGGGGGCACTGAATTAGGGGGGGGGGGGGGGGGTTAGTGGCAGAGCAGTCTATAGGCAGGTATAGTGCAGCTCTGGAGTTTTTCCACTGCTGAAAAATGCTAAGGGCTTTTTTTCTGACTTTGCTAACACTGATGCAATCCGAATATATTTGGGCAGAATGTATTTACAGTTTGAACACATGTAACCAGTCCTTATTCAAGGCAAAGTGAATAATATCTGTGTGTCTCAACGATGTTGAATATTTCAATCAGGACGTAAATATGTGTTTGTGTGTGTGTGAGAAAGAGAGAGAGAGAGAGAGAGGTGACACCTAGTGGTTATAGCTATGCGGTATTTTTAATAAATGTTTATACTGTATATTCTTGATTCTTGGGAGTATGAAAAATGAAGCATGCTGTACCCACATTGTTCAATTCCAGAATTATACCTCTAATGCTGCCACCTATTCAAATTCAAATGAAAGGAAATGGTGGATAATTTGTAGTAGTCAATAAGTGTTTTATTTTTATGACATAATTAACTCGAAATGTTAGTATAAATATTTGTTTATCGATAATATTGGTTTATAAGCAAAGGTAAAAGTACAGTGATGAGGTGAAAGTACACGTGAACATCATGCTGAAGACACACTAGTATGCTTGGCAGTATACTACCAAGTAAACAAGAACCAAGTATGCAAGTGTGCATTTTGTAATGCAGCCCAGGTCACATCATAGGAAAAGTAGGATGACCTAAAGCATGATGGGAAATGGAGGCTGGGCAGAGGAGGCCAACTTTTCAGCAAATAGTGGTGCCTCCCGCAGCATAAATCTTATCACCACCAACAGAACACAACTCTGAAAAGAAGGGTTGCCGTGGCAATCTGAGGACAGCGCTCACAGGTCATATCAGCCGCTGGTCTGGGCGTTCACCACAGCTGAGCCTTGGCTGATACTAACAAATTGCCCTAAACCACCATTGGCTGAGCCTCCGATGATAGAAGCATATTGTCCTAAACTGCCATTGGCTGTCAGCATGTGTTTGTGAAGACGTGCATGCTGGTCTGTGCCCTCCGAAATGTACGGAGAATGCTTCAGTGACGAAATGGGACTTGCGTTTGTGCATTCCACGGAGGGGGGAAAAAAGTGAACGAGAACAGCCATATTATTGTGCAAAACTGTCAAGTTGCAGTTGACACTGTAGTCACTGAAGAAAGCGTGTTAGATATGACATGGGTGCAATTGAAAACAGCTGCCAGTTTCCGTGCGGGGGGATGAATATGCGATTTGACTGACAGACGGGCTGGGCAGCGCACGGACATGGCGCAGGCAGATCAGTGACATGCAGAGCTAGAGGATTGGGCCCCACATCATGATCCCCTGTGCCTGTGCCAAGTGTGGGGCATGACGCACTTTACCCAGATCTCCCAAAACCACACAATATATTTTTTCTGTGCCGATTTATTGTATAAAGCTTGTTTTTGGCCTGAAAATGATGGTCAGTGCAATGCAAACTCAGGCCTGGTTGTATTTTGCACGTATTTGTTTTGTGAGAAGTCAAGAAACTTATGCAGTTGTCTCCTGCAATGATGGCACTGGTTATTTATTTTCATGAACAATTCATTTCCACTGTACCTCTCAGTTCACAACTGTGCCATCCACACTCAGCTCTGTATTTGAAGCATTTGCACTCTTCCAAGCCAGTGTGACTTCTGACCAATGTGTAGGAGACAGTGACGTTCGTGTATGATGATTGGATGATTCAAATTATTCTCATGTCAGGGGCAGTTATGGCCAGGAGTCCCATGGGGCCAAAGTATCACCCAAGAGCAAGAGTTTTCAGTCAGTTGATTCAGTCGAGTATATTTGAGAAAGAGATACTCCTGTAGTCGATAGACCACCTGTAGTCTACCTGCACCAGCTGTGGAAGTTGACTGGGCATTGCAAACTAGGGGAATTGTAAAATGAGGGATACAAATTGGGGGGGGAAAATTGTACGAATTAGCTCTTAGCTGACACTGTAGTGCAGTGTTTTTCAACCTTTTTTGAGCCAAGGCACATTTTTTACATAAAATGTTTTTACACCACCAACCAAAAGTGTTACTAATTAAGTGAAGTTGGATAATTTCTCACGGCACACCTGACGATCTCTCACGGTGCCGCGGCACAGTGGTTGAAAATCACTGCTGTAGTGTGATGAGGAGAATGACAGATATCTCAAGTAGTGGTCACTGCCCAATCATCAAATCATCATACTTCAATATTGCATTGGAGTGTGATGATTTAACAGTGAGAACTTTGTGAGACAATGAGACTGGAGTTTGATAATTGGGCAACTGGGCTGTGTGCCACTAATTGGTTTTATAGAGGCCCCTTGTTGACTTTGACGTCTGATTCACTTTCAACCTTTACAGGTTATTTATACTCATACTGATCATTCATTTATACAGCTGGATGATAGAGGTTTGCATAAACAATTTCGGGTTGTTTACCATTGCTCAAGAATACAACAGCAATGCTCAACTTGGGAATCAAACCTGCAACCTTCATATCACCAGCCGATCTAAATTACCATAATGCGACACAGCATCCACATAATCATAGCTGGTCTGCGCAGGGGCAGAAACTTTGGGTCAGTATTAAGATCAAATCTGTACTGCAGTACTGGGGTTTAACACTGCATCAGTAGCCTATTAGGGTTTTTTTTCCGCACGAAGTTTTGAAAGTAAATCAAAATGACATGATTATAATTTTTGGATGTCCCATGTATAGCATTTTATTCCACAGTATAGTAAATGGCGAGATGAACATAATATATGATCAGTGTGCATCAACGTATCTGCATCAATCATTTATTGTTAAGTGAGACATTTTTCGCACGACCAGTATTTAAAACTTAAGTACAGACGACGTATGCCGTGATAGTTTTTTCCCCCATCAATGCACGCGTGGTAAGCTGCATCTACTGGGAAAATATCCCTTTAAATAGGACGGCCTCTTTCAGTTGGGCAGGTCCCTAGGAGATGACGCTCAGTTAAGAAGCAAAATCGCCTGCTTAAATGCGCAGGTTTATCCGATTGTCTTTAGTGGGAGCGCACGAGATGCTCCTGAGCACAGTGTAAACGTATTAACACGCGAAAAGCGTCTCCGAGGACCAGCGAAAAGCAAAACCTGCATTTGCAACAGTCATAACAGAACTATATCACACGAAAAAGATTTATACAGCAACATAGTTTAATTTGCTTTAAAAAAACTAACTATTTCGGTAATCATGGATTTAGATGTGTCGTTTGTGTTGCCTGCAATTCTGTTTACGCTTCTCGCTATTATTTTAGGATCCTCGTTCTTCACCAAGAAGCAAAAACCGTCCAAAAAGAAGGACGACGATGCCCCAGTGGAACACACTGAAAGAGTTGAGCATTTCCAGCCCATAGTGGAGCTGCCGAAAGTAGAGCTTCCTAAAGTGGAGCTACCTGAAGTGGCGCCCATTGTAGAACATAAAGAAGAGACAAAGGCAGAAGTCGCCGAGGAGAAGACTGAGCAAAAAGAGCCAGAGGTGGCCGTGGCCCCGGTGGTTGAAGAGATGGGGGTCGTAGAGGAACAGCCTGTAAGAGAACCTGAGATCCCTTCAGAAGAGACTACCGAAATCCAGGTAAAGGGGGCGCGGTCGCCAAAAGTTTTATAACGAGTATTTTTCTTATTTTTTTGTGTGAAGTAAAGCCTGTTGTGCATGACTCGGAAGCACAGAACGCATTTTGTGTTGTGTCGTGCATTGAAAACGAATTTAAAATGTTTGAAAGTAGCCTACTAGTTCATATTTGGGATAATTGGTTTAAAGATGGACGAAAAGATCTGGGAGCTTGCCAAAACTCGATTACAAGAGCCTTTGTCTTGTGCTGCGTCACAGACCAATTTAAACACGATGGGTGATGGATCTTATTTTTTAAAAGTTACATCACAAGTTGCTTGCAACTGATTTAAACGCGCGTTTGCCACGCGCAGGGATTTTGTTTAAGAAAGGATCACCAACACAAAGGGTTCATTTATCATTGCATGGTCATTCTGCAACCATCCAAGTAGTCATATTTACTCTAATAATATTTAAGTCATGCACTACCTTTTAAATACCTCCTATACTGTCCGCACTGATCAGAATTTTTTTTATTATACAATTGTGTATTGTGAATGACTAATCTGTAATAAAGTTTCACACAGTAGACTACCACTAGTTTAGAGTTGGCTTCATAGCTGAATGTTTTACCACTTCATGATTTCCAAGGCAAATGCATACCCTCCTGAGAATCTAGCACATTTTAGCACATGTGCTTTCAGTACATCGATAGGTTTTCTGCTCGATCTCTCACGAGGACCTCCCTGTGCATTGATATGCACATCGAGCTGAAGTCTATAATCGCCCTACGTTTGCAACCCGGCTCAGGGTTTGACGCCTGTCGGGCAAAGCGGCGCATATTGCATCGCGTTCTCAAAGGTCAGACGGCTTTTTGGAAATGTAGATATCCTATAGTTCGGAATGACCTTTTCTACAGCAGGCCCATAAAGCCCTCGACTCCAGCAAGAATGTGCTCGCCACTGCTGTAATCGGAGATGCACCCATACCATAAAGAACGCATCACACCGGCCGTCTATATTTGGTTCTGAACATACAACGCTCTATATATACATACATGTGCATGTGCGTATGTGCGACTGGGCTCAATTTGGTCCTGCTGCTGCTGTAGGAAAAAGAGTCGGTGTGGCCATTATAGTGCAGGTGGGTGTGACAGGCCCAGGGGGGAGGAGGAGAGGGGTGTAAGAGCGGGTGTTGTTTGAACAGGGGGATGTGCGCTGCATAGTTCCCTCTTACTGCTGGCTAGACCCTCAGTGCTCATGGCTCGTTTGGACGTGGTGGTAACTGTGCAGACCAAAGAGGAATTGTAGACTCCCCTCGGCCTGGTTTCTCATCCTCTTGTGTGCATGTGTGGGACGCATCACTTCTCTTAGTCAGAGGTAATGCAGAGGTCTGGGCCTGTTTATATAATGCTTCCCAGGCTAGGAGTGCTGATCTAGGATCAGTTTGCCCTTTTAGCTCATAATGGATAGGGTTAGCATATGGTTATGGGGAAACCAGTGTCGGCAGTGTAGTATAATGGTTAAGGAACTGGCCTTGTAACCGAAAGGTTGCAGGTTCAATTCCCAGGTACTGCCATTGTACCCTTGAGCAAGGTACTTAACCTGAATCGCTTCAGTATATATCCAGCTGTATAAATGGATAATATGTAAAAAAAAAATAAAAAAAAATAAGTTTAAGAGCATCTGCTAAATGCCTGTTATGAAACCTGAACCATACTGCTACTGTACGGGAACAGGGAATGGACAGGTTTCCTTTTTATAGACCACAAGAATTTACAGCATCCCCTGGTGTCTGATTCTACACTTTGGCAGATGAGTAGAGCTTGGACCCAGGATTTGTGAAAAAAATGAAGCCATTTAAATGTGAGAAACCAAAGCTTTTCTGTAGTAACTTGCATGTGCCAAACACACACACACACACACACACACGCACAAACAGCTGTAGGCGCACCAAAGGCTGAAAAGTTGTGCAATGTTTTGTTTATTGTGTTTCTGTTCCAGTTACTTGCGTATAGCTGTGGTGCTTCTGTGCTTATTGTTCTTTGCTGCTCGTCAAACGAGCTTCATATAGACTCATTATTTCTCCTTGCAGCAGTGAAAACAGAGCTGGTCTTGTTCCCTGCCTCTGTTCTATAAGGGAGGTTTTTTTTCTTCTGCCGCTTAGTACATGGGATCCTTTCCAAACTGCACAGCCGCCTGGAGGCTGGGGTTAACGGGTGCAGAAAGCTGGCTAGTCAACATGTGAACGGTGCCGCGTTTCATCGGTAGCCAGCAGGCCAAAAAAAACAAACCCGCTCTGTCTGACGCTCCTCCGTAACCCGGTACTCGGTTTTTGTGTGTTCATTTGAACACACGGTACATTTATGAAAACCTGCAGTAGCTCTATTTTGGCCTACAGGATAATAATGCCGATACTTTAGTTGAGTGGAGAAAAAAAAAAAAAAAAAGGGCTAACAAAGATGTATAGCCTTGTGCTAGTTTTGGAGCTCTTGTGGTTGTAGCTATATGTGCCGTCTAATCCCCCACCCCGAGTCTCTCAATGTCTCCACCGTGGTTTTAGAGACGTGCCCTGAGCCGTGTCTGTCCTCACTCCCCTGCAACTGTACGCATCATCAACCTTTGTTCCTTAAGGTGTAGAAATGCTCAGTCTGACGTGGCCTGCCGGCCGCCATGGCCCCTTCCCAGCAGCCCCCTCCTCTCCCCGCCTCTCGGATCGCGCTGTATAGCGGCGCTATAATGGCCGGCCCCTACAGTCTGCTTATGTAACTCCCACGCACAAAATGAAGGGTTCCCCCTCTTCAAAAAAATTTATAAATAAACAAAACGACCGTGGAAAAAAGTACAGCAGTAGAAGATTTACTCAATCTGCAACTTTTCTTTTTTGGACTTCAAGGTCGAAATGTATATTGTCAACTTACCCCCTACCCCTTTATAAAAAGAAAGAAAACAGCTGGCTGTAGCTGTGTACATGTCTATGAATGTGGCACACTTTAAAGCAGTCCCCCTCTGGCAGGAAGGGGCCCCACGCCCCCCCCCCCCCCCCCCCACACCTCTCGCTCGAGCTGGAACATTCATAGGAGGGCCCCCACATCTCCCTGTGGTCAGCCCACCCCTTTTCCCTTGCTCTGCAGCCAGCTCCTGTGGTGATTCAGTGACTGCAGACCCCAGACCTGGACCCTTCAGCCCTCGCTCTGTATGCCCGCCCCCCCATTTTTTTACTGCTCCAGCCAGGTTGATCCAGTACCGTTCAGTTCCCCCCCCCCCCCCCGACTGCCCATCTGGTTCTCCAGCCCCAATTTAAAAAAGCTACACCTGGAAGCTAATCGCCCATCCGCATTCAAATTTGTATTTTTTTCACGCCTAAAACACAGATCCATCCACACCACAATGGATCAGTTTTTGAAAAAGGGGGACTGTGTCTCACCTCTCAAACTTAAGATATATGAGCAAGTAAACCCCCCTCCCTCTTCAACCTTCTCGATATGAAAGCCCGATCGGGCTCGGCGACCTTTGGACATGTGTACATGGCATGTTTGTCTGGTCACCAGTGTCAGATTACATGTTTTTTTTTGTTTTTTTCCTTCCATTTTCTTGTGTTCTGGAAAAACTGATGAGCTGGTACTCGTCACCTCCGCCTTCTCAACCTTCTGTTGGGTGGAGTCCAACACGTAGTCTCGCGGAGAGGTCTGGTCTAAAGTCGTTGTGCAAAGGGTATAGGATTTCCTCTTTGAGAAACTTCTTCCAGAAGAACCATTCATATAATGGTAACTTTGCCCCTAGTGGTTGAGACGTATCCGTCTCAATTACAGTATTCCTGCTTGTCTGAAATGAGAAACTACAGCTTTAAGAAAACCCCGTAAATTGACGCAGTATTTTTTAAAAGGGTAGCCGCTTGCGAAAACCTCAGCTTCTCCAGTTACACCGCAGTGCAATAAAATATGAGGGTGCTATCAATAGCCCAAAGCGCTCCTCTCGCCACAACCACAGATTATAAAATGCACCGTTTATACACACTAAGAAAATCATGTTCACGTATAGAAACAATATATTTTTTTAAACGTTGTACAAATGAGCATTTGCCATTTTCCCTTGCTTACTGTACTATATACAGTACCTGATGCACTTTCGGTTTGGAAGATGCCTAATTTTGTTCTCTAAAATCTCTCGTATAAATATGTTTAGGAGACCAAGTACTGGCCAGTATATTCAGCTACAGCTGCTTTCTGATTAACCCTGAAGAGTTTATCTTGTTACATTTCGCCAAAGTCCCGTACAGTTCACATTACCACAGCGACCACCTGTCGCACCCGTCGGGCTGAAATACGTTGCTGAAAAGAGTGTCTTAGCGCGGAGTTAAAACAAAAACCTGCAACACACCGGCCCTTTGCGGATAAGGTTCCCCACCCCTGCTATAGAGTGTCCACCAGACCCTGTGTTCAGTCTCAAACCCTCCCTATAGATAGTGTCCACCAGACCCTGTGTTCTGTCTCAAACATTCCCTATAGATAGTGTCCACCAGACCCTGTGTTCTGTCTCAAACACTCCCTATAGATAGTGTCCACCAGACCCTGTGTTCTGTCTCAAACATTCCCTATAGTGTCCACCAGACCCTGTGTTCTGTCTCAAACATTCCCTATAGATAGTGTCCACCAGACCCTGTGCTCTGTCTCAAACCCTCCCTATAGATAGTGTCCACCAGACCCTGTGTTCTGTCTCAAACACTCCCTATAGATAGTGTCCACCAGACCCTGTGTTCTGTCTCAAACCCTCCCTATAGATAGTGTCCACCAGACCCTGTGTTCTGTCTCAAACACTCCCTATAGATAGTGTCCACCAGACCCTGTGTTCTGTCTCAAACATTCCCTATAGATAGTGTCCACCAGACCCTGTGTTCTGTCTCAAACACTCCCTATAGATAGTGTCCACCAGACCCTGTGTTCTGTCTCAAACCCTCCCTATAGATAGTGTCCACCAGACCCTGTGTTCTGTCTCAAACACTCCCTATAGATAGTGTCCACCAGACCCTGTGTTCTGTCTCAAACATTCCCTATAGATAGTGTCCACCAGACCCTGTGTTCTGTCTCAAACATTCCCTATAGATAGTGTCCACCAGACCCTGTGTTCTGTCTCAAACATTCCCTATAGATAGTGTCCACCAGACCCTGTGTTCAGTCTCAAACATTCCCTATAGATAGTGTCCACCAGACCCTGTGTTCTGTCTCAAACATTCCCTATAGATAGTGTCCACCAGAAACCGTTTCTCGTGTCAGAGATGTGTCCCAGCATTCTACTTTTCATTTGGATGTGCTGCAGACATTAAGTATCTGGTATGGGCCAAAAATTGTTTGGAATTTGTTTAACTAATTAGTTAGTCGAGTGTTTGACACCGAAAGTATTTTGATTATAACAGCCGAATCAAACTGGATGAGCACCATTTCACGTGTGTATTCCCCCCCCCCCCCCCCGGCATTTGGCACAAGCTTGCATATATTCACTGCATATTCATGATGCAGTCACACTGGTTAAATTTACACCCAGACTTTTTCCGATAGTCATTCCGCTAAAGAAATAACAATGATCTAAATGGTCTATAGGTGTACGTTGCATTATTAACGAAGGGGTTGGCCACTATGGTGATTGGATTAGCACTATTTGCATTGAACAAATTGCAGTAATTCGTTCGTCTCGCAAAGCCTAATCCATTGTGATTCTTGTTGGTGAGCAGTCTTGCCCACAACAGAAACAAAAACAAATGTGTTGACATAGCTGACCAGTTTATGGGCGAATACTGCCATTTACAATGGCCTTCAAAGAGAGTCCCAAAAGTAATGCCAGACTTGGTGGGTAAATGGCTACACTAATGTAACACATGGTCTGGTTCCCAAGATGCACACGGGTTAATAAAGCCATTGGACTGGTTGCATATCCAGAAACCAATGTATTGGGTCCATCTAAAGTCACTCGTGGCCTGTGTCTGGATAGGAATGCATCTCCAGGTTCAAGTGTCGGTTCCGCATGGCTGTTCTGTCTTCCAACTCCAAGGTCCGGCACGATGTCCACACTCCACTCCACCCCCCCCCATCTCCCATCCCCCATCCCCTCCTCTCCTACATTTCCACTTCTCTCAGGACTTTGCATCATTCCAGAAATGTGGCATGCCAAATATGGTAATGTTTACTTGTGTGAGGGGGTCGGGGGGGGGAACTGTTTGCAGCCCTTGGTAACTGGGCTCTTCTGAGGTTTGTCAGAGAGAGAGAGAGAGAGCGATAGAGATAGACGTAATATTTCACTCATGTAGACACCCTCTGTGTATTTCTGTACCTTGGACATAATGTTTCTGTACATTGGACAGGGAGTTAACTTTGGAAGCAGTTTATGTCTGGGCTTTAGTTAGATAGGAGTTGAGTTGCACTCTGTGACCTGTGCGTGTTAAGTAAATTTGTTCTTTTTGTCCTTTTTTCTTTCTCTTTGTGGCTGTGAATATTCCTTGGCATAAATGAAAAGGAAGCGTGAACTGCTCCTCAGTTGTTTTAAGGCAGAACACTGCGGGCGTAATGTCTACGCTGCACGGAGTGCGGAATAACACACTGTGTACCAGTGAGAACGCTTTAGAACATTCCTCTCTGCTTCCTTGTGTTTGTCAGGCTCTCAACAGCAGCCTGTGATGGATTCTGTGAGGCTGCAAGCTGATTGGATGTGCCCCCCCCCTTCTCTTCTGCTTGGAATTTCCTTTTCAAGCTCTGCCTTTTGCCATTTCAAGGCTCCCTTCGGCAAGGCGTCAGTTTCTTGACCTCTCTAAAGCAGGGTCTCCATTTTGCAGCCTCTCTAAGCAACGGGTCTTCTTTTCACCGTGAAGGCAGAGCCTCCGGCACTCTGCCTCCTGCCATCTTTGAGGCTCACCTCTTCATGGCTGAGCATGTCTAAAGCCTCCCTAACTCCATCACCTGGGCAGGTGTGTGTGTGTGTGTGTGTGTGTGTGTGTGTGTGTGTGTGTGTGTGTGTGTGTGTGTGTGCGTGCGTGCGTGCGTGCGTGCGTGCGTGCGTGCGTGCGTGCGTGCGTGCGTGCGTGCGTGCGTGCGTGCGTGCGTGCGTGCGTGCGTGCGTGCGCGCGCGCGCGCGCGCGCACTGTCCAGAGCCTCACACAAGGCTATGAAGAACTTTGGGTGTTCGTTTTTGGCGAGTTTAATCTGCGCTTGGACATTCAGTGCTGATGAGTCATGGCTGTGGAATTGGGAAAATGTGAGAGAGAGAAAGAGAGATAGGGGGGGGGAAGTGCATGAGGGAGAAGTTTCCTTTCAGGAAAATCACCCAGTCCAGTGGTCATTAACACCTGTGAGGCCGTTTCGAAGTGGTGTACCGAGCGCGATGGTGAAGATTAGGAGACAGCCATGGGCGCCTCACGTCGTCTTCTCAGAATGAAAGGATGCATAATTACAAACTGAAGAATCTACTATGCCACCCCTACCCTACCCCCCCCCCCCCCCCCCCCACCACCACCACCACCACCATCTTCCTGTCTTTCATCCTGCGCACCAGTGTCGTCAGGCCTCTATTTGGACAGCGTCCCTTCCAGCAGCAACCATACCTGGTTGCCAATAGACTCTTGTCACCATGGCGCCTGATGTGTGCTACCATTACATGGCCTCCGTTGCCATGGAAAGGGTCTCGGAGGACATGCCTTAATGGCATGCAACTCTGTCCTCTACACAGCGCTCTGACCTCAAGCTCTTTCCAGGTGACTGATTGACAGCCGTGGAAACAAATGTTCTGGCGTCCCTTTAGAATGACTAGTAGCGCCAGGTGTCTGCGGAAGATGAGTATTCGGGCTGGATTGATCCCGGGTGTGTCTGAAGGGACAGCTGGTCCTGCTCCCATGGGTTTTGCCGGTTCTCTGTATTTAGAATAGGTCCATTGTCAAGCAAATGGACCCCCTCCAATGAGTCATTCTTACTGCTCCAAGTGTGTGCGCATTTAGTCTTCTGAGAAAGTGTGGTTAGGCGGCAATTCCTCCAGTTTGCCACTGGAGAAGAGGAAGCCCGCCATACCCCCACTCCCAATCTCTGGCTGAAACATTCTGAAAGCAGCTGAGCTCAAAAATCTACCTCACCTGCTGTGGGCTTTAAGCAAATGAAAAACCAGCCGTGTTTGCTGTAGGAGTGGCAGTCACAGTTAAAGGACGCCTGGGGCCTTGGAAAAATTTACAACGTCAACTGACTTTTGAGGAAAGGCCTTTCTGCCCACAATCATAATCTAGGTCTAGGTCTTGAACTTGAAAGTCCAAATCAATGACGAGCTAGCACTATCAAAACTGACACAAGATTAACCACTGGCAACAGCAAAAGAAGCTTCTAGCATTCCCTTTGACACACTTACAAGAGATGACTGTTAAAACATTGATTATTTGAGTAGCCATAATCCATTCAAAATGATCATATGAGGGAAGGTATGGTCTTAAAGGGAGGCGAAGGTTGTCATGCGAGTCTGGTAGAGGCAACAACTTGATTACTTTTCGGGATTTCCTGCTGATTCGGTTTTTCTGTGACGTGTTGAGTCCAATTCACATTTGCACCACAACCTGTGGAATGGATGAAATCAACGGAGAGGCAGCCTGCCATTCCTGTTAAGTGGGAAGTGGAATTGATGGAATCATCCCTCTGCTCTGAAGCTCAAGGTCAAAACCGTTAGTCAAGATTCATTATAGTCCTGCTGAGTTTCACAATGCACCATGGGCCCCCTGTAAACACAGTTTGGCCCTGATGTGGACAGAGACAGAGACTGCTGTGTGCTTTGCCATGCCGGCCTGTTTCTCCATGTCCGGTCTGACTGACAGACCAGCTGAAACCGCACCCGCTGTTGTCTGCGGTGACATCTGTTTTGTTAGGTTATGCGCCTCCGCTTCCCGGTCCAAGTGTTGCATTCTTTCTGAGCTTAGCCGATTGGCCGTTGGGTGATTTTTGGGCCAGCCAGTTGGCAGAGCTGAATCTGCTGGGCTCAAGCACCATTCATCAGGCACTATGTGCAATGATTAACAGAAGTGGACAAATCTTATGCATTGAAACCAGATGATAAAACTCACCTTCAGTTGCATCCCCTGGGTCGTTTGCAAGAATACAACTACGATATGGCACATTTGTAAAAGAACATTCAAATGAAATAAAATTTTCATAAACAAGTTGCAGTGGTAAGTGAGTACTCCATAAAGCTATCAAAATGCTATTATCACTGTGAGAGGAACAGGCCAAGTTTTGGACGCAGGGATTAGGCTCTCTCTTTTGTTCCCTCAGCTTGACTGAAAGGTGCATTTGGAGAGAGGGGGAGGGGGAGGCGATGGGAATGGGGGTGTTGCTGTTGGTAGTTCTGTCAGCATCAGGGGAATCACAGTGCTGGAGCCAGGGAGGAGGCGCTGCTTTGTCCAAGTGTCACAGGCAGAAGTCGGCAGACGCGTCTCCGAAAGCCAGGCTGCGAATGACAGCTGTCAGTGAACTTCCCTCCTGGGCTGCTTATGTAAACAGTTTATGTAAGAATGCTAACGTGCTAATTATGTGGACAGAATCAAACCAAAGTCAATTTAAACACTGGTTGAATGATTTCTTAGTTCTTTGGGAGGAGTGCACTGCAAAACAAATTAGCTTAGGTATCTTAAGTATTATATTAAGTATTTTAGTCATATTTAGACTTAAAATCTTATTTAGCAAAAAAGTTATAGAAATATGAAAAAAAGATTGCCAATATGAGGGGAGACTGTTTGACTCATGTCAAGACATGCCAATGCGGTAAGACAATTTCTAATTACAAGCTAATATTTTTTTATTTTACTTGAGAGGGGGAAAAAATAAGATTAAGCCTCATTACAAGACAGGCTTTGTTGTGCAGTGTGCTTAAAGACGAGCAATCCTTGAGCAGCCACCATTGACACTGAAGTGTCTAAACAAGGATATTCAACAGGCTTGGCTCTGTGAGGGGTGAAAGGGGATGTGGGTGGGGGGAAATGAGTAAACATAAGTATGTAAATATGAATAAGAAAAGGAACTTAGTGTAGCTGTAATATTAATAGCAATTATCACCTTTCAATGAAAGGAGATTTTACCCTATTTGAATTTAATGTTATTCTTTGTCCTCCCTTTAGTGCTGTTACGGTACATACATACTGTGTTTTGATTAACATTTTGTGAAGTGAAACTTGCACTTCCTCTTGCAACGATGTCTTCTTCTGGACACGATGTCTACTTCTGGATCTTTATCATCTTCCTTTAGTCTTTTTCAGAAAAGTTCAGGGCCAATCACACCATTTGTGGCTGGCATGCGGAAAGCGATAACGTTGTTGATCTGGCAGGCATGCAGAAAAGCGATATCCTTGTGTGCCGTGTTCATTCCCTTTGGGGTGCTGGGTCAAGCCTTTTAAAAGGAAAAACATTGTGGAAGAAAACCCCAAAATCCCATAAATTGGGATGGCTACCAGAGAGAGCATTTAGTACATTTTCATATCTTGCTCATAATCATAATCATACGGTTAGTTAGGTGCTGTTTGTTGATTGGTCGCCCGCACTGCTTGTGGGTAACATACAGGAAGAACAACTGCGGAAAACGGTGTTGAGCGCTGGATACTCTGAACAATTCACTTGTTAGTTTCTATCCATTTTTAGGAATGTTTGGGACCACACTGACCAAAATGAAAAACCTGTGTGAACTGGTACATTCCTGCTGTGGCCGAACACCACATAATTACAAACGGCTGCATAGGAGGTAGAGTACAAGGTTTTGTGCCAAATATATATACTACTCAAGAGAAGTTAAGGGTCAAAGATATTTGTGCATATAAATATATGCTAACAAGCTAAAATGGTGACTACTAATGACAAAATAATTCTTTGATGGCTCAAGAACAGAAAACACAAAACAAAAAACTTTTGATTAGACCCTTGTTTATTACCCTGATGAACAAAAGTCATGCACCCCCCAAAATGATGTTCACACAAGTCGCAGAAGCTTCAGTAACTGGTGTAGCCACTGTTATTGCTAAAATTGGCATGCATGGAATGACACTCATGCAAAACACGTGCAAATGGTGCATGAGGTGTCACAGTGGGTGTTTCGAGGCAGTTTGTCAGTTTAGTCTGACTAAGTTCGTGCTTCAAATCCATGAAAAGGAAATCTGGGTTAACTTAAATTTAAAAAATTTAAAAAAAGTTTCTAAAGATAAGTGCAATGAACGCATGTCCCATAGATAACTAGTCCAAATGACAACCCAAAGGGGGATATTCTAAACCCTATCTGGCTTAGAAAAATGATAAAAACATTTCCTTTGAACCTTAAATTCTTTTGAGTAGTAAATATTTTTCACAGTGGAATAAAACCTGGTTAAAAGAAGAAGAAAAGGAGCGTGCACAGGAATTGGAACTTGTGCACTGTTGTCTAATCGCGATCCACGAACAAAGACAAGTCCGACAGATAAAGGCACCGCTTCTGTTGTTTTAAAGGGAGTATCTGGGAGAACCTGTATCCCCCCCACCCTAGCTCAAGGGTGTTGCACTTTGACCATCAGCATTTCCTTATCTCCTCTCCCACCCTTTTATGACAGGAATCGGCCCCAGAACCAGAGGTGGAGAAAGAGCCTGAGCACACCCCCAAACCAGCCACAGAGGAGGAGCCTATTCCTGACCTCATCCCTGGAAGTGTCCCAGAGGAGGACGAGCCCGAACAAGAACCTGAGCCGGAAGATGAACCCGACAAAAAGCCCCTTGCTGAGACGGAGCACAACGGTATGGTGGTGTGGTGATGCGCATACACTCTCAGAGAAAGTAGGTACAGAAAGTACACCTGTCACAGGGGTGGTACCCAATAGGTACATACAATACATACAATGTACCCCTAGCCAGAAATACATTATTTAATTTCTACCTTTTTTGCTTGGAAAAAAGGTACTTATTAGTGACCAAATGGAACATTATTGTACTTTTAGGGTACATTTGGGAAATGTGTTCCTTAAAGAAGTAAAATGGACCACCACTGTGCCTTTACTTCTGAGAGTGTACTTATGGAACGAGGTTCCTGGGTGACAAACTTCAAGAACAGCCGGTGGGGGTTTGTTGTAAGTAACTGACCTCGATGCTCGATATTTACAGGGAAACTTGAGCAATGGTTGTTGGACTGTAGGTTCTCAGGATATTCTGCTCAACCCAAGATGTTGTGCAGTTTGGCTAAACCTTACGGGGTGCCGTTGGGAGTAGCGGGATATTGATAATGCAGAGTATTTGACTCCAGCTGCTTGTTGAGTTGTGGCTGCTGGACAAGCAGGTTTGCACATGACCGCCAGAGTCCTGCTCCCAAGCACAAACATTCCCAGGATTCTGCCACTGTTTTCCTCGCATTTGACAAATATTTCCCTTTTTCCCTCTACCTTTTTAGCACAGGAGAGCGGTGTACTGAAGCTCTGCCCAGCCTTTGGGCTCTGAGACTCCCACCTTTATTCTATCAGTACAGCACAAAAGCAGCATTCACACACACACACACACACACACTCGCACACACACACACACACACACACACACACACACACACTATCACTCAGTGATACTCACTCACACACTATCACTCAGTGATACTCACACACACACTATCTCTGTGACACACACTCTCAGTGATACACACACACACACACACACACACACACACTATCACTCAGTGATACACACACACACACAATCTCTGTGACACACACTCAGTGATACACACACACACACACACACACTATCACTCAGTGATACACACACACACTATCACTCAGTGACACACATGCACACAATCTCACTCAGTGATACACTCTCTCTTTCTCACTGATACACGCACTCACTCAGTGATACACACACACACACACACTATCACTCAGTGATACACACACTATCACTCAGTGATACACACACACACACACACACACTATCACTCATTGATACACACACACTCACACACACAGTGATACACACACACACACACACAGATTCTCTTGCCCCGTAACCTGTAAGCCACACTAAGGAGAGCTTTGTTTTTGAAGCAACCTTTGTGTGTATCTGCTACAACAAAACAAGCCCAGTTCTCCAGTTTCCTTTCACCAAATGTTTCAGCTCCAGAATGGGAGATCATGTTCTGATAAATGGCCTTCAACTTTGGCCTAGGAGAGTTCTACTTTAGACAAAACTGGGTTTGTAGAGTCTTTAAACCAAATACAGCTTTATCTGAAGTATAGAGGCAAAAAAAGCTTATTTTTTTTATTTTCTTTTAATGATCCAGTTAAAGGACAAATATCCACTTTACCCCAAGGGTTTGCATAGCTTTTAACATTACTTCAAGCCACCACTATATCATTATTAGGCCTAGAGGCTTTCGACTGGTTCCGACATCACAGGGATTCTTATGTCCACTAGATGCAAATCAGACCCGTGACAGATGGGAGAAAGAGACCACCTCGGGGCGGGGGAGCGGCGAAGGGGCGAGTCATGTTGTTCAGGCTGTATTTTAGTGAAAATGTTTCGGAAATCACATGGTAATTTATGGTGAATGTATTAACGATGCATTTGAATGGAAAATATTCCACCCTATGGATTTTCATAAATACAACCAGGTCATTCCTACATGTGTTTATGTTGAGGTATGTTCCGGTAAGGTGTGTTTTCAAGTTGGTGGCACTAACATGAAATGTCATGTAAGCATGAGATTAAATTCAAATGAAACGTGAAATGACATGAAGTTTTGTTTGTAGACATGTAATAGTAGCTTTTTCTGTATTTGTTTTATGTATAACAATTATGTGTTCTGAAATAAGATGTGTGGTAACACCAAATGAAGAACATATTAGAATGATTTTAATAATAAACAATAATTAATAATCAATGGCTATGCATAGTTTTAAGTGTGTTTACGTTGTCATGTTACATTCAGTTGACCGTTTTATGGAGGCACTCAGCATTTCACCATTCAAAATATTCAGGCTCAGACATCAACCGGCGCTCACCGGCACTCCCGGATCGGGGTTGCCCACCACTGTCATATACACTTATTAGTCCTGCGTAGATTATTCTGGAAACGGGGAGTGGAAAATGTTCCCCTGCCTCCACTGATTAAAATGAAAATAAGTGTCTCTAAACAGTTGCAGAGCCCTGGGGTGTTATACTACGAAGCAGGATTACTGAGTTAGCTGGGTAACTGCACTGAGTAAAACCCTCAGTAATCCTAGTATACCCCCCTGCTCTATGGTCTGTGTGGCAGTTCTTGTAATGCACACCCTTGCCTGCAGATGGCAGTGCGGAGGATGACCTTTCCCCGAAGTACCCCCCTGGCAAGAAGAGGCCCGCCCAGTTTGAAGAGATGATGACCAAGGACGAGATGGAGGAAGAGCAGAGGTAAGAGGTGTGGCTTTAACCACCCCCCATCTCTCAATTTTTCTCTCCTTGCCCCATCTTCTGGCCCTTTGTGTAGTCTATTAAGGCCTCAATTCATAGTCAGCAAAAAAGGTATGCGTGTGGACGTCCCAAGGTCTGCGCAGGCCTAAACGGCACCATTGCAGACCCAAAATGGACCCTGAGCGGACGGATGTTCGCCTAGACCAGTGGTCTCCAACCCTGTTCCTGGAGATCTGCCGTCCTGCAGGTGTTCATTTCAACCCTAATTTGGCACACCTGATTCTACCAATTTAGCAGCTCAGCAAGATCTCTAGCTGTTGAATGAGGTGTGCTTTTGTTAGGGTTGGAGTCAGAACCTACAGGATGGTTCGCTCTCCAGGACCCAGGTTGGGGACCGCTGGCCTAGACAGTTCGTACAGCAGTCGTTTTTGTGTCCGTTCGGACCTGTTTCACCTAAAAGCGTATCTTCCGCGTACCGAAATCGTCTTCCATGGAGGACACCATTGTTTGAAAATGTACTCTACAAAGTGGGGTTGGTTCGCTCGACTATGAAAGGCAAAAGGCTGCCGAAAGCCCGGCGTACGTGTCTTCTCTGTGTTTTAAACACTCCGTAACCACCATTACAGTACTCTACAGCCCTGTTAACTCAAATCACGGTCCTCAAGGGCTGAGACCTGCTGGTTTTCCACCCTCCCTTTACCTGGGAGTCAGGTGTGAAGACGGCCTTGGCAATCATTAGCACTAATTGGTCGGTTTATTACCTGGGAGAAAAGAGAACCTGGGGCCGTATTTGTATTTGAAGGCCAGATTTGTGTATCTGTGCTCTACAGGCTTGCTGTTTTAAAACTCATACCCTGTCGGCCTGTGTGATAATTGGCAGGTTTTCAACAGACGCGTATTTTGAAAATGCAAGTGCAGAGTTATTTAAAATGGGTGTGCCTCCATTCCATGAAGGCACTTTCTCAGATAGAAAGGCTGACCCCAAAAGCATTGACTTGAGCAGTTTGAATCTGGGCAAATCTCATTAACCGTTACTGGGGCTGCATTTGGAACGGCTCCCTGATAAGCTTTATAGTGCACTATTTAGGGGATTGGCTAGTTTGATAGTTTCCGAATTATCAATCGAGAACACTGAGAATCAGGACATTCTTCAAAATGGCTGATTCCCTACATGGTGCACTATAAAGCGCACAGGGAGCGATTCCGAACACAGCCTGGGTCTCTATGGAGGAATTTGTACATCTGGGTAACTTGGCTCCAAGACCCTTTGTAATGGAGACAAGGAGGCAAAAAGCATAGAATTCCACCATTGACTTATATGGAGAAACGGACATGGTGAACATGTGTTATCAGTTGCAAGGTTTTTTTTAAAATGGAAAATCTATTTCCCCCCCCCCTTTGAAGTCAATGGAGTTTTTGCCCCTTTGTCTTTCGTTGCTAGGCGAATTTCTTGATGCATGACATCATTCAGACATGTTCCATTGCAGTGGGTCTAGGCCAGGGTGTATTGGATTACCTGCGCGTGCGATTTTAACTGCAGCGCTCCCTGCATGTAGATGGCTGATATTGCATGCAATTTGGTCGTCTTTTGTCAAGCAATTCATGGGCAAACATATTTGATTTTACCTGTTCGCCTTCCTGTGAAAACAAGTGGAATGTTCACTGGCAGCTGTTCCAATTCGCTATATACAAATAAAATGCCTACTAATTCATTGCTTAATAATGATAATGAATATCAAAAACCCATTACACGTGTAACTACCTACTTTGATAACCATTCACTTTTCTGAACAATAAGGTAACATACAGAACATCTCAACAGCAATTATTTTAAGAGTAATTTTGAATTTATATTTACAATGTTTAAGACGGACAGCCTCTGCATAAATAAGAATTAAACTTTATGCGACTGAATTGCTACCAACTGCCCACTCTGCCTGCCAATTACATTACTATAAGTTACCGTAGTTCATTCGTGGCTTGTATTAGTCTACACCGAAGAACACAATTACAAAATCGGCTTAATACTACACTAGAAACACCTAATCACGTCACCCCTTCACAACTATCTATGACCTATTAATTTAGAAAACAATTCTACAGTACAACATAGCTATTGTATTGTATGTTCGTAGCTATGTTTAGTAGTGACGACATTCAACTGGCTAGCCCTCGAACTAGTTAGCATTAGCACAGACTTCAGACTTACTGGTAAACTATTACATTAATACATTATCAGTTTGTCTATCGTGATATTAACCACATGTGATGATATACAGTACTCACAGTGTTGACCCTCATCATACGTTACAATATCTTGTTTGTCGTTCATTAAGGTAGCAGTATTCTGTGATTAGCATAGATCACTAGCAGTTTAAAATATTACCGACCGAACTGACTTAACATATTTCTACACACGAAATATCAATATACAGACATGGGACTAAATGGAAGGTCGTGTTGTAACATCGTTAGAGACTGTTATGTAGCTATGGCTGTGGCTGTTATTTACACTTATTCTCTGTAATTAGACATATGGGACTTAACTTGTAAATACAACAACGGTAAATTTGTAGTTCTCATTCTTCCCAATTAACGGTGTTGTACAGAATTGGCTCCGGTGTGTCTCACGAGCGCCCTCCGTTGCTGCGGTGATGCAACTTCACCTTGATTATTTACGGCCAATACATTTAATTTTATGTGAGGCATACTTATTATTTTTTAATTTTAAAAAATAAATACTATACTATACTAACAGTATTTCTGTGTGCCACACTGGCATATGGTGCATGTGGGAGAATAACAAAATCTAGGCGATGAAAAGTGAATAGCCAGCAACCTGTTCAGTCCAGAGCTCACTTAATCTCCTTAATGTGAGCACTTAGTGTGTCCTTGATGTGCATTCACAGAGGCCTCTGTGTAGCTCGGCTGACTGAAAAGGAGGCGATGGGCCCTGCCCATTAGATTGCGGGGGGAGCGGGCAGAGGCCTTGCTTGGCAGTGCAGTGACCATTCCCCCTCCCTCTCTTTGAACATGTACTTGTTGTGCTTCAACTTGCATAATAGTCTAATGTGTTATGTAACATGGAACATAGGTCTTTAGTCTGGACTGCATGTGAGAGGCCCAGGGGAGCTTGTTAGGAACAAGTGTGTGTGTGTGCGCGCGCGCACGTGTGGATGTTCTGTGTGTGAGTGGAGTGGGAGGGGGTGTTGGACTACTATGCAGTGAGTTGAAGAGGAGGGGTAGTGGATATGGGGGGGTGTGCTAGTTGTGGGTTTTTCTGGAGTTTGGAGATTGCTGTTGTGCCCTGGTGCTTGAGGGGAGGAGTGTATGACTGAAGTCCCTCTGATTGGAGGAGGGGAGGAGTGTATGACTGAAGTCTCTCTATGATTGGAGGCCAACAGAACAGGGGGATTTAATCATGTCCCTAAAATAAACCACAGTCTCAGAGTGGGGGGAGGGGCTGGGACCAAGTGTGTGGTTTATTGTGTTTCCACGGAGAGGGAGAGAGGGAGAGAGTACACAGAAAAAAAGGTACTGAGTTCAGTGTTCCAGGGAGTTTTTCTCTTTTTAGTTTCCTTTCCCTCATTTGTTTGAATGGAGGAAAAACAAGTAAGAAATTTCCGGTGAGATTTAAATATTACTTGCAACAATTGAAGCTGTGTAACTACCCCCCCTCCCCCCAAAGTACCCCATGTAAGGACTTTATAAGCCTTTTGCCTGCACACAATGCAATGTGGCCAACATGGTCAGAACAGGATTTCAGTCTATAGGCGTAATAAATAGGCAGCATAACATCCTGAAGTGGGACTCAGTGGGACTCTGGGTTTTCTGAAAACTAGGCTCTTATCACAACTCTGGGGTGGTCTGATGTAATAGTTCAGTGTGGGCCCTCCCTAGAGTACAAATGCGCCGTCTCCCTAGAGTACAAATGCGCCGTCTCCCTAGTGTACAAATGCGCCGTCTCCCTAGTGTACAAATGCGCCGTCTCCCTAGAGTACAAATGCGCCGTCTCCCTAGAGTACAAATGCGCCGTCTCCCTAGAGTACAAATGCGCCGTCTCCCTAGAGTACAAATGCGCCGTCTCCCTAGTGTACAAATGCGCCGTCTCCCTTGAGTACAAAAGCGCCGTCTCCCTAGAGTACAAATGCGCCGTCTCCCTAGTGTCTGTGCATGATGGCCTTTTTCCTGCCTTTATTTTTGCAGGATAGAGCTCACAACAGACTTTACCTCTCTTTAAGCAAGGCCAAGCAGGGCATGGTAGAAAGGTAAATCCACCCCTCTTCACCCCCACCCCCCCACCACCACCTCCAAAAGACCTCACCTATCCCATCAAACCCCCAACCCCACCACAGCCCTCTCCGCACTGCCATGGGTGTAATGCACAGCCCCCCCCCCCCCTCTCTCGTACCGTTGGCTGCTAACATCTCCACACAAGTTTTATTAACATTGTTACCGTGATGTTGGGTGCCTTTGGCTGACCTGTGATTTAGCTGATCCATGGCTTCTCAATTTGCTGAAATTGATCATCCGTGAAGTGGCTTTACTGGAACAGCTCAGTGTGTGTCTTCAGGTCCATCTCTTCACATTTTATTATTTTTTAATTTTAAATTTTTATTTATTTTTGATACACGAAGGTTGATAATCACACTCGACTCTCACTGTAATTATACATGTTATTACTTTCTTTATTAATTAAAGATTGATTTATAATGGTTATTTCTACTATCACACGCAGGCGGTTGTGTTTATTACAGTCCAGTGTAGACGGAGGTGAAAGCCTGCCCTCTGCTGGGCATTTTACTCTGTGTTCATATTTCCATGCTGGCACATTACAGTTGTGCACATTTCATCCAGTAGGTTCGGCACTGGTAAATACTTCTTTCTTTTTTATTTTATTTTATTTTTTATTTTTTTTTAAATACTTTTTTTTTTCTTCTATTTTTAACCACAGACTTTGCCCGTTCAGATTACAATAGTAGAGTAAAAATGCCTTAAAGGAGAAGTTCGATATTTAGCATGTTAAGCCCTGTTAAAAGGTTATTTGCGATCCATATCGACATTTTGACGAACCTTGCAGTCTTGAGTTATATTGTTTATTGCTCATGTGACAAATAAACTTACACAATGGATCTGGACAGGCATATAGAAAATCCTTCAAAAAACACCATAAACTCTCGTTTTCAAAGACAGGAAACTTACCGAGTGGTCACTGGTGTCCGGTGATGTTCTGACACAAAAATCGTCGCAAAGTATGCTTTGTATGGGTTTTATGTATCATTTTATTAAATCCATTGACCGGAAGTTTACAAACGTGTGGCTGTACGGCGACTGAAAATAGTTATATAAATCTGTAAACGGTTATTTAAAACATGTTTTAAACGTAAACGTAAATTACAAGACACCAGTGACCACTTGGTGAGTTTCCCGTCTTTGAAAACCAGAGTTTATGATGTTTTTTGAAGGATTTTCTATATGCCCGGCCAGATCCATTGTGTAAGTTAGCTGTCACATGAGCAATAAACAATATATCTCAAGACTGCAAAGTTCGTCAAAATGTCGATATGGACCGTTGTATATGATCGTAAATAACCTTTTAACAGGGCTTATAATGCTAAATACCGAACTTCTCCTTTAAATGAATGGTTCGCCAATGAATACACATAATGGAGACCGTGTGAATTATACCAATACTGGGCCACTAGATGGCAGTATTTGATCAAAAACGATAACACAGTTAAGACTTGATCAGAATATGTTTTTGCTGTCAGAAGACGGCAAGGGGACAATCTAAGCTACCAGAGACCATTTCTTCATAAAAATGCAATATCCGCTTTGGACATCCCTTGTTCGGGTTTGTGTTTCACACACATCCGCTGTATTTTCCATTGTGATTCATGTGATTATGATCGTCAGCTTCGTTCCCCGTCTCAATTAAAACGAAATGGAAACCGTTGATGACCCTCGTGTTATAAAAGGGTCCCCCATTGCATTTCAGAGGGAAAATTATCATTGTGATATTTAAGGGCATAATACTACTTTAATAGTCAAAGATATGAGAAATGGTTTCATACTAATTTCTGCTAAACCACTGTGCATGTGACCCCCCCCCCCCTCAACACACACACACACACACACACACACACTCTTCCACTGAGGAGGGTCTCTAACTGGTTTACAGAGGGCTTGTTTTGTTGTGGGTGCAGTAATACTCTCCGCCTCCTCTCGCATGCTGCTCTTTCACTCTTAGCCCTTACGAGGTGGATGCTCCTCGTGGTGTTTGGGTTTTTTTCTCCTGGCTTTTCTCTGGTTCTGCTCTAAACTGCACTGCCGGTTCTGGTCTGGGGGTTTGGCTCTGCTCGGCTCGGCTCCTAACCCTGCATGATCTCTAAATCCCGCTGACTCTGCCTTCAGCCGACCTGATTAACGGTGAGTTCTCCTGTTTATACTAACACTGCTTTGGTCTGTGGGACCTGCTTTATTGTTTTGTACGTGCGTGCGTGCGTGCGTGCGTGCGTGCGTGCGTGCGTGCACCATATGCATTATTCAAGAAGATACTCCACTATTGCATCAGTGATATGTGATTTGTAGATCTGACTGCGAGCCATGTGATTCAAGTCTTGAGATCTCAAGTGAAAGTTTCAAGAGCAGTGACCAGGGTTTGTGATCGCTTCTCTTTTCTTTTTTTTTTCTCCAGTATGGAGGAGTAAGCTGAAAAAGACGAGCCCCGCAATCTCCCCCCCACCCCCAAGAAGACCCCACCCCCAAGAAGACCCCACCCCCAAGAAGACCCCACCCGGAAGCGCTGCTTCTGTTGACTGTCTGGTGACTGTGTTTGGAAAAATAAATGTTGCTCTTTTTTTTTTCTTTCTTTCTTTCTCCTTTTCTTATATGTTGGGCCGGAAGTAAAAGGCCCCACGTACACCTGAGCCAGCAAATCTCTCGTCATACACCATAGAGTGCCTTACTGCATTTACCGTACCCCCCCCCCCCCATTCTCACCTGCCATCGTACCGCTGCCATTCGTCCGTCTCGTGACACGCGAAATGAGCGCTGCCCCTTTCTGAAAATACCGTTGGGTGAGGGCGGAGGGACACGGGTGCATTTGAGCCTTGAACCGTGGCAAAAAAAACAAAAAGTCCAAGATTGTTCCGGTGTAACAGTGAAAACCTTATTGAGTGCTGGCCCGCTGTGTGAGTTTATCACCAGTCACAATGCCCCCCCCGACAGGTTGGACAGGTGACCAGGGAAAAGCACTGGCTCCAACTTCTTCCCTCTCTTGGACATCCATCACAGTAGAAATAACACGGCAAAGTGACTCAAATGTGACACGTTGTAGAGTTTTGTTTTGTTTGTTTTTTTGTTTTTTTTTGTAATTCTTTTTTTTGTTTTTTTGTGGAGAATGAATTATTCTGTTAATAAAGACATTTCATTGGCTTTTGTAAACGCTTAACCATTAAAGGCCAAGGTTGTGTAAACTCCTGTGTTTGTGAGTTTTCTGTTAAAACTGTTTCTAAGGCTGCTTGCCTATCTGACTCAGCCAGAGGGTAATAATACAGACAGTGTCATCTCTAGTGATAAACACGCCTTGCTCTCTATTTCCACATCCTTCAGTCATTATTTCCAAATGATGTTTTGTCAGAGCATGCCAGATTCTTCCACAACTGAGAGAGTTTAGTGTTTATGTTTTTAAGTTTTAAAAACTAGCTGAGAAGAGTCTCAAAGTGATCCAGTCTAGTCCTATGTCCTTAAAACGATTTTATTATTCGTCCATGTTTATTAGTTTATTGTTTTAAGGAAGACCGCAGCAGTCGAGCCGCCAAGTAATAAACACACTAAGTACGCGTATCACTGGCCTACTTGCCTGTAAACAGCAATGGGCTGGCTGGAGCTTTTATTTCATCATCTTTTCCCCGTGAGCACTGGCAACCTGCACTTCATCTCTGATTGAATAGCTCTTTCCATCGTTGAATTCAGCAGAGTAAAGTGATGGGGAAACGACCATCCCCCATGTCCCATGGGGCCATATTTTTGGGGTTCACAGGTAAAAACGGCAAGCTCTGGGGGATTACAAAATACTAAATTAAAAACACCCAGCCTTGGTTATCACCTCCTGAGCGCGTTGTTGCCATATAACTGAATATACAGGCAGTGCCAGATCTGCAGCTATCCACGTCTATCCTCCCTTGCAGAGCACCCGTTAAGTTCACTTGTAACACGTCACAAATTTTGTCACAAAATAGCTCGACTAAAAAAGGACTTTAGGGAAGAGAGCAAGGGCATGAATGTGTTAAACTGGAATCCGAACGCAGCCCTGCTTTGTGAAACAAGCCCCTGGTCTCATTGTACACAGTGCACCATGTTAATTTGCATGATTAAAATAGAAGCCTTTTCACCCATCTGTCTAGGACTCTTTGATACTGTCATTCACAGCGTAGTGGCATACAGTGTACAAATGGCCCAATTCAGCTTAAAGATTTGTGGACTGTAGACTCTTTCTCTCATGGTCTTGTTAATCTATTAAAGTGTTAGGTGTTAAAGTGTAGGACCAGGAGCACAAATGGCTGCCCTTCAGGTCTGTACTGGCTCACAAAACCATGAAACACAGTTGGCGCCGTTAATCAGACCATTACCCCAGCGCTGTGCACCAGCAAACGAAGTCCAACCGGTTTCTTTTTTGCCTGCCAAATGTCTGCGTATATTCAATGGAACAAACATTTCACACGGTCCGTGCAATTGGGCTTTGTTCAACAGCAGGTGTAAGGTATGCAATAGTAACCAGAAGGTCTTAAATTACCTTGTATGTGTGTTACTCAGTTATTATTCACTTTGGTAAGGACATTCAACATTCAGTTTAATAAACAATTCTGCATTCCCGCCTCCACCGAACCAAGTTTCCCTTTACAGCCCGCCATAGGTTGTGAGAGGGCATAGGCCTTTTTACAAGGCCAAAAAGGTCAAAAAGTTTGGGAATCAAAATATTAACTCTTAGAACAAGCTCTACTCAACTACAGGCTTCAGTGGCGGCCGGTGTTTGTTCCAGCCATGCAGTACGTCACCTGATTTCACTAATGAGCTTACTTCCTGAACCAAAGAGGGTCAAATATTTAGTGAAAACAGGGGGGTGTAGTGCAATGTTGGAGCGAATACCTGCGGACAGGACCTGGAGTTCAGTAGTGCTGTCATACAATGTAAAATGATTCTGCTTGTTAATGCAACAACAAAAATAAATCCCGACACGTGGTAAACATACTATTTCAGTTCAGTCTAATTCAGGTGGCATTAGAAGTCGACTTCAGGGACAAATTTATTTGGGTTCAAAGCTGACCTGAGAATCAAACGGGTGTGAAACCCTGTGCACTGACATCCTCACAGCATGATAGACCTCACTGACTATCGCTGTGAGATCAAGGGTATGTCACAGATATGAGATATATTCAGATATACACTACATGGACAAAAGTATCCGGACCCCCCTTAGCCTGGGGCTGCTTTCCATGGTTTGGGCAAGACCCTTTAGTTCTAGTGAAGGCAAATCTTAATACTAGAGCGCACAATGACATTCTAGATGATTCTGGGCTTCCAAGTTTGGGGAAGGCCCTTTCTTGTTTCAGCATGACAATGCCCCCGTGCACAAAGCCAGGTCCATACAGAAAGAGATTGTCGAGATCTGTGCGGAAGAACTCGACCGGCCTGCACAGAGCCCTGACCTCAACCCCACCGAACACCTTCGGAATCAAATGCGAGCGTAATGCTCTTCTGGCTAAATGGAGGTAAATCCCCACAGCAAAATTCCAGCATCTAGTGGAAAGCCTTCCCAGGAGAGCGGAGGCTGTTATAGCAGCAAAGGGGGGGGGGGGGGGGGGGAACTCCATATTAATGCTCATGATTTTGGAATGAGATGTTGGACGAGCAGGTGTCCGTACACTTTCGGCCACATAGTGTACATGTGACTTCATGAACCCCAAAACGAGCGGAGGGGTTCAGCTTCACTTTCGGCCACATAGTGTACATGTGACTTCATGAACCCCAAAACGAGCGGAGGGGTTCAGCTTCGCCGGTTCAGGATCTGTTAACGACTGTCGCGGTTTTGCTATAAAGAATCAAATGAAATCACGCTGTGACTGCACAGCACACTGTCGTTCCAGCCATGATTGCGGACATGAAGACTCACCTTCATAATGTTCATTTGTTATTAGAGCCTCTTAATAAAATGTCCAATGGAAATCATTTTTGCCATGTTAGGATGGGCTTCTGTGTGTGTTTCAGCAGCGGTTGTGCTTGTGTTGTGTTTGGGGGGGGGTTGTGTGTTTCAGGGGTAACTGATGGAGCTGTGCTTCAGGGGGTTGTGTGTGTTTCAGGGGTAACTGATGGCGCTGTGCTTCAGGGGGTTGTGTGTGTTTCAGGGGTAACTGATGGAGTTGTGCTTCAGGGGGTTGTGTGTGTTTCAGGGGTAACTGATGGAGCTGTGCTTCAGGGGGTTGTGTGTGTTTCAGGGGTAACTGATGGAGCTGTGCTTCAGGGGGTTGTGTGTGTTTCAGGGGTAACTGATGGAGCTGTGCTTCAGGGGGTTGTGTGTGTTTCAGGGGTAACTGATGGCGCTGTGCTTCAGGGGGTTGTGTGTGTTTCAGGGGTAACTGATGGAGCTGTGCTTCAGGGGGTTGTGTGTGTTTCAGGGGTAACTGATGGAGCTGTGCTTCAGGGGGTTGTGTGTGTTTCAGGGGTAACTGATGGAGCTGTGCTTCAGGGGGTTGTGTGTGTTTCAGGGGTAACTGATGGCGCTGTGCTTCAGGGGGTTGTGTGTGTTTCAGGGGTAACTGATGGAGTTGTGCTTCAGGGGGTTGTGTGTATTTCAGGGGTAACTGATGGAGCTGTGCTTCAGGGGGTTGTGTGTGTTTCAGGGGTAACTGATGGAGTTGTGCTTCAGGGGGTTGTGTGTGTTTCAGGGGTAACTGATGGAGCTGTGCTTCAGGGGGTTGTGTGTGTTTCAGGGGTAACTGATGGAGCTGTGCTTCAGGGGGTTGTGTGTGTTTCAGGGGTAACTGATGGAGTTGTGCTTCAGGGGGTTGTGTGTGTTTCAGGGGTAACTGATGGAGCTGTGCTTCAGGGGGTTGTGTGTGTTTCAGGGGTAACTGATGGAGCTGTGCTTCAGGGGGTTGTGTGTGTTTTCAGGGGTAACTGATGGAGCTGTGCTTCAGGGGGTTGTGTGTGTTTCAGGGGTAACTGATGGAGCTGTGCTTCAGGGGGTTGTGTGTGTTTCAGGGGTAACTGATGGAGTTGTGCTTCAGGGGGTTGTGTGTGTTTCAGGGGTAACTGATGGAGCTGTGCTTCAGGGGGTTGTGTGTGTTTCAGGGGTAACTGATGGAGTTGTGCTTCAGGGGGTTGTGTGTATTTCAGGGGTAACTGATGGAGCTGTGCTTCAGGGGGTTGTGTGTGTTTCAGGGGTAACTGATGGAGCTGTGCTTCAGGGGGTTGTGTGTGTTTCAGGGGTAACTGATGGAGCTGTGCTTCAGGGGGTTGTGTGTATTTCAGGGGTAACTGATGGAGCTGTGCTTCAGGGGGTTGTGTGTATTTCAGGGGTTCTTGCGTGTGTTGTGTTTGGGGGGGGTTGTGTGTATTTCAGGGGTAACTGATGGAGCTGTGCTTCAGGGTGTTGTGTGTATTTCAGGGGTTCTTGCGTGTGCTGTGTTTTGGGGGGGTGGGGGTTGTGTGTATTTCAAGGGGTTCTTGCGTGTGCTGTGTTTGGGGGGGGGGGTTGTGTGTATTTCAGGGGTTCTTGCGTGTGCTGTGTTTGGGGGGGGGGGTTGTGTGTATTTCAGGGGTTCTTGCGTGTGTTGTGTTTGGGGGGGGTTGTGTGTATTTCAGGGGTTCTTGCGCGTGCTGGGTTTGGGGGGGGGGGGGGGCGGTTGTGTGTATTTCAAGGGTTCTTGCGTGTGCTGTGTTTGGGGAGGGGTTGTGTGTATTTCAGGGGTTCTTGCATGTGCTGTGTTTGGGGGGGGGTTGTGTGTATTTCAGGGGTTCTTGCGCGTGCTGTGTTTGGGGGGGGGGGGGGGGGGTGTGTGTATTTCAGGGGTTCTTGCGTGTGCTGTGTTTGGGGGGGGGTTGTGTGTATTTCAGGGGTTCTTGCGCGTGCTGTGTTTGGGGGGGGGTTGTGTGTATTTCAGGGGTTCTTGCGCGTGCTGTGTTTGGGGGGGGGGGGTTGTGTGTATTTCGGGGGTTCTTGCGTGTGCTGTGTTTGGGGGGGGGGGGGTTTGTGTGTATTTCAGGGGTTCTTGCGCGTGCTGTGTTTGGGGGGGGGTTGTGTTTATTTCAGGGGTTCTTGCGGCTGGTGTTTTTGGGGGGGGGGGGGTTGTGTGTATTTCAGGGGTTCTTGCGTGTGCTGTGTTTGGGGGGAGGGGGTTGTGTGTATTTCAGGGGTTCTTGCGCGTGCTGTGTTTGGGGGGGGGTTGTGTGTATTTCAGGGGTTCTTGCGCATGCTGTGTTTGGGGGGGGGTTGTGTGTATTTCAGGGGTTCTTGCGTGTGCTGTGTTTGGGGGGGGGTTGTGTGTATTTCAGGGGTTCTTGCGTGTGCTGTGTTTGGGGGGGGGGGGGGGGGGGTTGGTGTATTTAAGGGGTTCTTGCCCGGGCTGTGTTTGGGGGGGGGGTTGTGTGTATTTCAGGGGTTCTTGCGCGTGTTGTTTCACGGGGTGCCCTCGTGTGTTTCAGGGTGCAGCATGAGCAGCTGGCGGCGATCTTTCAGCTACTGAGGGAAAACCAGGAGACATTCGGCGAGGTAACTGAAGGAGACGTGGAGGAGCAACTCAAACTGTACTCCATTTAGAGAAGGGGGAGGGCACGGACTTCTCCCCTCTCCTTATTTAGAATGTTAGAATGCTCTCCATGGCAACGAGGCGGATGACATCATGGACTAGAACGGAATGTGAACTCTAAAACTGAACGTGAAAAACAGATGCGATCCTGTCCAGTTTAGATTGGCGTGCCGTTCGGTATCACTGGGGGGGGGGAGGGGGCGGGGGCCCAGGTTCAAGCAGTAGAACGTAGGATCCGGAGCCAGAAACAGCCGTAGAAAGGTGTTATAAAATGCAAATGGTAAGGCTGCATTGACTTTTCATATTAGGACTAGGATTAGCAGTGTATTGTACACTTCCTCTAAAAGGGCTTCCTCTAAATGCGACATTGTTGACGGTACTACCTTGTACATAATTTATACATAAATCACGACCATGGTGGGAGATCATGTGCGGGCAATCACGTGTGGGGTCGTGTTACTTGTGCATGCTTTGGTATTAATGCATACATGAATTATGTTCTACAGTAGATACACTATTAGGTACACCTGCTCCTCCAAATGGCGAATCATTGTAACGGTGTGCGAAAACATGCCGTTGTATTACAATCACTTGGCATAAGCTCTGGGAAAGAGCGTATGCCATACAGTATTGGAGAACATCAGTGTTACTATCAGGAATACAAAAGGGCATTATCACCAAGGCCCATTTCCACACCTGCATTAAAGCAAGACTGTAATTGTTCGGTTCGTAAGCGTGTATGGGGGTAACGCGGCCCATTATTTTGGTTACAATCGAGGGAACAGAGTGGCACACCGCCTCTTGTTACATTCTTTAGGGAAAACCTTGTAAGTGTAATATTAAGCTAACGAACCAACAATTTGTTTTGTAACTGAAGAATAGGCACTATACCTGAGAGATGAGCTCTTTCCCATTCATTGCCTGATGGTTACACCCAGAGTGAGATGGCCTCCTTTCTCCCAGGACACCTGCAACACCAGGACACACCTGTCCCAACGATCCCTATCTCTTATATCACTAATGTGCTCTCACACGAAGGAGGACACGCTTTACATATGCTCATTTATTTATAGTTCACAGGTGATGCAGTGGAATATGGAAATAAATTATCTTGATGTAAAATGAGTGTTTGCATCATGAATTCTGCCTGAAGAGTTTCAATGTATCTGCTTTTATGTATCAGGTAAACTCGTCACCGTGTTGAACAGTAAAAACGTTTTTTTAAATAACCTACAAATTCCACAGCCCCACTAGATCCTTTTGGGGTTCATTATTGTCCCAAGTTCTCCAACCAACCAAAACTGCAGACGTAAACGTGAGATGGCGTGCGCACGTGTACGTGCGTCAGCGCATTAAAAGCGCTGAGTGAGGCCTGTGACAATAAACGAGATTGCGGATCGCGCGGTCGGCTCGGCGAATAAAGGGGCGGCATTCATTCCCTGCGTCTCCGGGCGCTGGAGTTCGCCGCTGGTCGGCTGGCATTCCTCGGGGCCCGACGGTAATCTCCTTGACACCAGCCTTGGGGGCTCTGCACTGCCCTGCCCAGACCTGGGGAAAGAGCTGGGCCCCTCGTCAGTGGAAGCACCCTGCCTTCAGCTCAAGACCAATTAAAAACCTGCTTGCTGAGTCATTCCCGTTGCTAGGTAACTCTTGAGGTTTCTCTTTCTCTCTCTCTTTGAGGCGCTCTTATTCTTTTCATCCTGATAAAAAAAGGGTCTTTCACTCAATCTGCAAGTCTATGAAATTGCCCCCTCAGATCCCCTGTAGCCACTGCTGCTTTTGTCTGGAACCTACCGGATTGCGGATGGAAGAAAATTAATCCGGGGGGGTGGAGGTGGGGTGGGGGGGGGGGGTCCACAAGGGCACAGAATCCACGCTTCTCACGGTTACAGAATAGTTAACCGGCTTTCATCCTCGACAAGCTGACCTTGTTCGTGAAGCATTTCAGTCATTGGCGGGCTAATATTCTTTTTAAGACCTTGTGAACTTGTGTGTATTTAATGTCATATACTTGTGAGTCTGAAACATAAAAGTATATTGTGTACCACTGAACGCAGCTGTCATATCAACATAGGCAGACACCTCTATAAACAGCAATAACATCGCCATTTTTTTAACCTAAGGCATATGACTTATAAATACATTACAATAATTACATTATTTTTTAAAACAAACATTTTTTTAAATGTAAAGAGGTGTGTTGCACCCTTACTACAGACCACACACACACACACATAGCTGGTCTACAGATATAGTCCATAGTAACTACAGTCTAGGGCCCATTTTACCCACAGGCCCTCGGTTACATGCTGCTGTCTGTCTATAAGCCTGTGTTGGTCCGTCAGTGGCATGTAGCTACAATCAGCCTGTCTGCAGGCATGTCCTGGCCTGTTATTGGCATGCTGCAATCAGTCTCCCTAAACCCTCCCGTTTACTCCCTTATACCCCCCTATACCCCCCTTGCAAATTATTCATCATATTATTAGTGTTAATATTCCATAACACAATATTATTGGTAACACAGTAAATTACAATAAAAAACTGAATTATTAACATCCCCAGACGTCATTATTTTGCTTACCCAACCCCCCTAATAAAGCATACTTTACTCATCCATTTAATAACAGGTTAATAACTGATTAAAGTTATTTTCGGTCACCCGAATATAAGAAATATGACAAATTTAGCTAAATATCTGCGTGTGCGTCCTACACCTCCGGTCCTCACACACGCCCATGAAAAAAACTGGTGTCGGTAGTGGGATGCATCCCCTCGGGTCAGGAGGAGAGAGAGGACACACTCAGACAAAGTACAGTGTAAAACATTATGGCCGTCAGGCAGGGCGTCGTCATTTTGGAAGACTTTTACACCAGGGACATTGACAACAAAGCAGCTCTGCCTTTCGGCAATGTAGCACACCTGGGTCCAGTTCACTTCCTGAGAAATAAACTCCCCACAATATACGTAGCCTACAGCATTTCACCGTGTAAACGCAGTTTATGCCGTAACGGACAGGATTCCACATCTTTTATAGTTTTAAATTAGACCCAACTTTCAATTATTGTAATGGGGACTCATCGAATTTAATATCACTGCATGGATTCAATTAAAGATTTCTAGAATCTAGAGTTATAAGGGAAGATTTTTTAAACACTCTCCAACATCAGTATACCATAGATATGTATTGCAATTATTTTTTAGCTACACTACTTATTGAGTAATAATACAGAATGGGTTTTTTTCTGGGTTTTGGACAAGAAAATACTGACTATTATTTCTGCCGCTGCCATGAAATTGCTGGTCACACACACTTAATTTCACACTTAAGAAATTTACTTTCTGTATGGGTCACCGTTTGTCTCTGCGCAAATTGTGTTGAGTGTGGAGGTTGGCATTTTCTTACGACTGTACTTGAACCCAGCCCCTTCTCCCTCTTCTCCACACCCCCTCTTCTCGTGGGAGCGCCAGTGAGATGCAGAACAGAGGTTACCCTCCGACGAGGGGGTCGTGGATTTAAGCCGAATTCGCACTTTCCCTTTGTTGTTGTTTTGTTTCGTAGGCTATCGTTCGTGAATTTATTCCCCGTCAAACTTGACAAAGACCAGTGGAGGTTAATGCACGAGGTTGATTCCATTTGTATTTATGGTTTTATTTCCCCTCTCCAGCGAGCATGAGAACGTGCACATGGAAGTGCGCTTTTCTATTCGGGATAGTATTCTTTACCATAACCGCTTATATCCATGGACACTATGACTTGGGTTTCATATACCGTGATGGGCGCGTCATCCAGGGAAGGTAACTACAGACCACCACGTTACGTGAATTCTCTCTCACTTGTATAGCTGTCTAGTTACTAGTTACTAAAGTTACTAATATCATGTCACTTAGCTATCGTTTCTAATTAGCTATTCTAATTATTAAAAATTTCAGATCGGATGCATTACAATTTTTATGAAACTAACCGCCATAAACCTCGGATATTATGTTGCCTACAGAATAGTAGCCTACATATCATAGCCTACTGCAGACGCGATGCTAATGTCACAGGTGTTACGGGTGGAAAAGAACTTAAAACGTAACTTTCAGAACGTAGCCTAGGCTATACTGTTAAAATTATTTCTTGAAACTTTCTTCTGAAATCTCTAACGCAGTAATTCAATAATACAGGTAGTAATCCATGTTTACATGGTATAATTTGACGAATTTTCCTCTCACTGTCAACAAGTGTCAAACCCTTTTAAAAACCCGATTAAGCTTCAAAATGCACAGCAGCTTGAAGGGGCATGACCAGACTAGCTCAGCATTCCTTTAAAATGACATTTACGCAAATTCAGACATATCTGCACAATTTTAAAGGGCTTTTTTTTATTTAAAAAAACTAATGGAATCTTTAAAAATATATACATGCAGATCATCCATTTGTTCTGCCTGCCTGTGCGACGGAGTGGAGGCATAGGTGTAATTCACATTTTCTGTCATTATCAAAGAAGACTTGCTTGGTCCCCAGGTGTGTATAAAGCGATTCAATCCACGCTGTACCTGCAGCTGCCGCTCCACTCTATGTAGCGTGTAGATTTAGACGATTCTCTGTATTTTCACTCTTCCTGAGCGTAATCTTATAATGCTTAGAATTTATCTTAGCCTCGTGGAAAATTGTAAGTGAATACTATTTGGGACGTTAAGTGTCAGTTTAAGTTTGTTTGTGTCTGTAATAAAGCCAAACGGTGCATTTGACAGTGGTGTGCAAGAACACCTCATAGTTCCAGTCGATTCTCATCTCTCTCACGTATGGGATGTTATATTTTCAGGGTATGAAATTAACTTTTTCACCCACTGGCCAGAGTGACAAATCCATGGATTCTAAAAATCACCAGCCATTTTCAACATTTTACCAACCACATTACCTTTTACAATATAACTAAACCTGGTTGGTTACCAGAGTAGAGTAAGAATTTTAACAACCACAATCAAATTTTACCAGCATTTGGATGGTGACTGGTGTTACATTCACACCCTGTATATTTTACACTTCTAAATTTGTATTCTTGACCCAAATCCTATTATTACATTGTACAGAGTCTCTTGCAAACCAGTTGTGCAGGTTGCAGTTAACGCTGGCGGTCAGGGACAGGTTTAGCAGGATTTCCCATAAAAGAGAGGCTGACCTTTTTATCCATTTTGGCACAGCTCCTTACTCTTACCAGAAACGTGTGGTCTGATCAGTTCTCTTTTTGTTAATGCTAGCTAGTCAGCTAACAGGTCCACCTGGGAACATCTAGCCCACATACTCACAGTGATTAGGATTGGTAAGATGACAGGCACAAATGGCCAGATGTCATTTATGGCAAACATAATGTTTTTAATCACTTTGTCTGCTCCCACGCTTTGATGGCTCTACAATGCGAAACTAGAAAAGGCTCCAATGCAGTAATAACAGACACAGTGTCACGACCTAAACCTGTATCCACCTTGCAAACTAAAACTAGTTAGCTATTCATGTTATGTATGTACTCTATATGCACATAAAGTTTTTACTTTGATTCTTGGTGAACGTAACCGTGGTGCCGTAGGGATGCACTTGCATCAGGCTTTAAAAAAGAAGAAGAAAGGAGGTTAAACTGAACGGAAATGTTGTGGTTCTGAGTTCCTCTTCGTCACGGAAACGGTGTCTCAGAGCTTCAGTCTGAGGTTAATGTTTTTGAGAACTGGGCCAGAGATAGGCAATATACTTCAGTCCCATGATCTGACCACGGATTGTACAGCATGACAATTCTAGTCTGCACCTTCCAGGGGTGGGCTGACAGAGTGTATTGTGCCAACGGAATAGATGTACAATTTCAACTGGGGCATTCACAACTGGAATGAAACATTCAGGCTAAGAAAAAAACAGTTTTCTTCTAATAGAGCATCAGTGTGAAGTTTACTGAATTGTGCAATAGTGTGTTTTCTTTCTTTCTCTCAATTCCCCAATTCTCAAAAGTGTGGGAACTGGGAGCAGAGAATTCTTGGAAAGTAAACAGTATACTGATTTGCATAAGCAGTGACGCCAACAGATCTCTTTGTGCTGCAGTCAATTTGCTGTTTTGCATGTACGTGCAGTTTCTATCTCTGTCCTGTCACCTGATTTCACCAGACCATATTCAAGAGAGAATACAACCCTTAAAAATAAGCAGATAAATACATAGAAGAGTCTGCCCTCTATTGGTGATTGTATTGGCTGTTTGGATTTTCTTCTGCAGATGGTGGAATAAGTTCTTGTCCTGGGATGGCAGCATTACAGCTTTTAATTTAATTTCAGACCATTGAAAGTGACTGAAAGCAGCCTCTCCCCTTTAAAAAAGGATGAGAAGAGCACCACAGCACCCCCAGAGGATGAGGTGGGTAAGGCCAATGAAGGGAAAGTCCTGTCTTCTTATAGAGTGAAACCCTGGAGATGTATTAACAGTGTAATGGTGTATTTTCCATGTTGAGAGCACATGTACTCCTGTGTCTCAGTCTGTGATTGGCTTCTATGTCTCAGTCTGTGATTGGCTCCTGTATCTCACCCAAGTGATGTCAGGTCATAGCTTTCTCTGAGTCGGGAATAAGTCACAACTCGGCAAAACGACTCGTTCACGTGCTTTAAGGTCGGAAGATCTCCTGCATGACGTTAGCTCAACTGTCAACAAACATTTTTTGTAGTTCAAACGCCAAGGCTAGCAATCGAATAGCTAGTTATATAGCAAGCAATCTTCGGCTATTTCAGGGGCGTAAGAATGCAAATGCCACATGGAGTCGAATGCTGCAGTACTATAGTTATCAAAGAATGTCTGTGTATTAAATTTGGTAAGAGCAAATTCGTCACAATTCGAATTCGCCAATTCGTGTTTAATCTACAATTCCGATTTCCCCAACTTGATCATCTGACATAATAAGGTGTTCATGTGGACCTTATTGATGGGAAACTCATGTACATCATGTCAACCATAAATCCGACACCACATCAATGCAGCATCAGTCTCTCATTGGCTCCTGTGTCTCAGTCTGTGATTGGCTCTTGTGTCTCAGTCTGTGATTGACTCCTGTGTCTCTGTCTGTGAGTGGTTCCTGTGTCTCAGTCTGTGATTGGATCATATGTCTCAGTCTGTGATTGGCTTTTGTGTTTCAGTCTCTGATTGGCTCCTCTGTCTCAGTCTGATATTGGCTAGCCTCTGATTGGCTCCTGTGCCCCCTGTAGTCGGTGAGGCCATGCACCCTCAGAGAGACGGCTCGGTGGGACCCGCTTCTTGGCCAGGGCTTCAACTTCTCTGTGCCGGTGCTGCAGTGGGCGGGGCTCCTCAGCCCTCACGAGTGGCAGCGACTGCAGCTGAATCAGGCCCCTTATGGCTGGAAGGGCCTGCCCTGGGATGGTATTACATTACATTACATTACAGGCATTTAGCAGACGCTCTTATCCAGAGCGACTTACACAACTTCTTATATGTATCCATTCATACAGCTGGATATATACTGAAGCAATTCAGGTTAAGTACCTTTAGCTCAAGGGTACAACGGCAGTGTCCTACTTGGGAATCGAACCTGCAACCTTTAGGTTACAAGTCCAGTTCCTTAACCACTATACTACACTGCCACCCTAGTCATCAGGCGTCAGTGTAGTGTGCCCCCTACCACAGTCTCAGTCTGTGATTGGCTTTTGTGTCTCAGTCTCTGATTGGCTCCTCTGTCTCAGTCTCAGACTGTTCAATGTGCAGCTTTAATATTTTCAACATTTAGAATAGCAGAGGTTTTGTGCTTTAAATGTCTTTTGTACAGTTTTTGTGTTAGTCTGTTGGGTGGGAAAGGGCTGTTTAAAAAAAAATGAATGTAATGTATTAAACTGTCTTTTTGCATTTATAATTTACAGTAAGTCGTTTCAATCCAACACCATCCATAGTGTGGGTTTTTGTGCATGTTCTCATGTTTGTGTGTGTGTGTGTGTGTGTGTGTTTATGTGCGTGTTTGCATATGTATGTGTGTGTGTGTACGCGTTGTGCGTAAGTGGTGAACTCGACTCTGACCCTTCTTAGTGACCCACTGAGCGGGCAGCTGTTCGACCGCAGCAAGCAGACGGGGTGTGTGCGCTGCGCGGTCGTGGGCAACGGCGGAATCCTGAAGGGCTCCCGCCAGGGCAGGGACATCGATGCCCATCAATTCGTCTTCAGGTGCACCACCCCCCCCCTGTCCCATTTCCATGACGACATCCCTCTCAGTAGACGCTTGGAAACAGGCCTGTTTTCACTGTGAACTACGACTATGTTATCCTGATGACTTCCAATTTAAATGAATCAAAACTAAACATGCCTAACCAATCACTGCCCTGGGAAGCACGTGTGTGTTGACAGATTTGTGCAATCATTAAATGTTTATCTAGTGGGTAAACTCACAAGATAACGCTTTATGATTGTACACACCTGTCGACACACACTGTTCCCCTGGGAAGCACGTGTAAGAAACTTTATCTTGTGTGGAAGATTTATAGATTTATAATTTATAGCGTACGGTCGTAGTTACAGTTCCGGGTGATGTGCAGGCTTTTAGTCTCCAGTCACTGGGAAGCGTAACGGCGTGACCTTTCAGGGTCAACGGGGCTGTGACGAAGGGCTTTGAAGAGGATGTGGGCACCAAAACCTCCTTCTACGGCTTTACCACCAACACCCTGAAAAACTCGCTGGCCGCGTACCGGGCCGTAGGCTTCCACAAGGTCCCCCAGGGGCAGGTAAGGAAAAAGCTTCACTCAAAACACAGCTCTAACTGTGCAAGCGTGTGTGAACATGACATCGTTGGGGAACGTCGGAGCCTAGTTTCTCCTGCAGAACCTGTAATGTTGTCAGGAAGGCCTAACCCCTCGAAACGGTTACATCACGCACACTGCAAAACATACATTCAACAGACTCTCTTTTGCAAAACAAAGTACATGAGGGCATCTGATTGGTTAATAGAAGCAGCAGCACCATACAAAATAATAGTGAACACTAGTGAACAAAATAATAGTGAGAGCTAGGGTTAACTGTGTCTTAGGCACGGATGTGGCCTGTTCTGACAGTACCAGCAGAAGGGCCTGTGCCTTCTGCAGTACACTTCTGTGTGTTATGGCTCTCGTGGCTGCAGAATTTCCTTCTTTGAAGTCTGTGTGTTGGGCCACAGACATCAGGAAGTCATGGCATGCAAAGAATATGCAACCAAATTATTTTTTTTAAATTTAAAGGCACAGTCAACTTAGTGTATGTAAACTTCTGACCCACTGGAATTGTGATATAGTGAATTAAAAGTGAAATAATCTGTCTGTAAACAATTGTTGGAAAAATTACTTGTGTCATGCACAAAGTAGATGTCCTAACTGACTTGCCAACACTATAGTTTGCTAACATGAAATCTGTGGAGTGGTTAAAAATTAGTTTTAATGACTTCAATCTAAGTGTATGTAAACTTCCGACTTCAACTGTATTTCAGTAAAGGGCAATGATTTATTCCATTAAATGTCTTTATCTTTTATCTTGGTGTGTGTTTTACACTGTTTGAAGCATTTCTTTTAGCGCCTGTTGTTACAAATTAGAGTGCAGTGTGAGTGTGTGTGTGTGTGTGTGTGTGTGTGTGTGTGAAAATGGCAACCCTCTCTAGAGTTGGCTAATGAAGGACTGCGCTCATGTTCATTAAGGCTCTCAGAGCAGGTCTACTGTTCTAGGATCAGCTGTCCCCTGGTCCATATCCTAGCCGTATCCACTATGAGCTAAAGGGCTAAACTGATCCTAGACCAGTCCTCTGAGAGGATTCATTATGACTGCAGGGGCAGAGCTGAGAAGGAATGGTAACAAGAGACCAGTGTGCTAATATTTCAGGTGTGGGCAAGGCTCCTTGAGTTTCCGCCATTATCAGAATCTGTCTGTTTTTCCTGGACGTCTCATGTTCTCTTTTACCCTGCTGTCTGTGTCCTTCCCACAGGGGGTTCACTACATCTTCATCCCCACTAACGTCCGCGATTATCTCCTGCTGTCCGCCGCCATCAAAGGCGTTCCCGTTCCCTCAGACCGTGACAAGGGTGACGTGTGAGTACTCCACTTAAATGCCCAGTTTCGCATTAAAATAGTTCTGATGGAGGGCAATTACCCGCTAAATTCCCCCCTAGTGGAGTTCGACACAACTGCGTCTCATAACACAAATATTCTCTGTTGGCGATACTTCGCTGGAATTCATTGCTCAGAGCACTAAGGGACACATTTGGTCAGTGTCTTTTGGCTCTTTGCGAACTGTCAGTATAACCCAGTTTATTTACACTTTGTTTTGGATTGGAAGGAGCAGAAAAGAGTTCCATCTTCACTCTGTCCTTGTTTGCTGTCAATCAGGCCATCCAAATATTTCGGTCAGAATTCTTCTGTCCACCAGTATAAGATGCTTCATCCGGACTTCATCACATACATCAAAGAGAGGTAGGATCACCCCTTTTTTCATTATTATTTCATTTTTATTTGTTTTGACAAAAAAAAAAGTCTATGAGAGTGGTTCTTAATCTTTTTTTTTTTTGGGGGTCACGGAACCTCGTTGAGAATCATTCCGAATTGTGGAAAAGACGAGGAAAGGGCAGTTAAGAAATCGTGTTTGTGAAAATGCTAATGGCCGTTTCATTAACGACAGAACGGAACAGTGTGAGCGTGTCATTACGGTCATTATGACATTCTGGGGTGATGATATCGTTTAGGTTTCTGAAATCTCCACTCTTGCGGATGAAGTACGGTCACCTGTACATGCCCAGCACAGGTGCGCTGATACTCTTCACCGCCCTGCACACATGTGACCAGGTAAGTACGGGCCACAACTTCCTGCTGGCTGCTTTACAGCTTCCTGTGGGGGTATTTTGGCGCCGGACCGACTCTGTGATGCTCAACCTCTGCTTGCCTCATCCGACTAAGTGCCAGCTTGACATTTAGAAATGTTATGGTGCTTCACCTGTTTTTAGTTTTTTTTAGCATTTAAAAAAAATTAAATGTACTTATAGAATACAAGTTTTTGTCTGACTTTTGCAACCTCTCTGCTTGCCATCCGACTAAAAGAGACGCCATGCCAGCTTGACATTACACACTTTTTCTTTTTTGTTAAATGTACCCACACTTTTGGTTCCAGAACAATGTCCCATTTACTTTGCCCTTTCTCCGTGCATAGTGACTCAGATTGAGGTGAGCCGGTCTGAGGAATTGAATGTTAAGACTCAAAAGGCTCTTTGGTCGTTCCCGCCTAGGTGTCGGCGTACGGCTTCGTCACGGAAAACTACAAATCCTTCTCGGATCACTACTTCGACAAGGTGAAGAAGCCGCTCGTTTTCTACGTCAACCACGACATGCAGATGGAGAAGCGCGTTTGGGAGCAGCTGCACACCCAGAAGGTTATGTGGCTGTACAAGAGGAGTTTGGTAGAGTGAGGCATGCTGGGATTGCGGCGGGGGGGGGGCTTCACTGAACCTGAGATGCAGTGACAATCATTCTGTTTCTGAGCCTAATCCAGGAAAAACCACTTCTCTTCTCACGTACGAGGAACGGAGGCTGCAGCGTCCCGCTCTTTTTGAGTTTTGTCAGGTTGGGGAACACTCTGGATTTTCCTTGTGCAGTAGAGGTGAGGCACAATGAGACTGCGCATGACAGCCATACGCTTGCTAGCGGTCCCAGCGCACTGACGTACACGAGTCGTAGCACAATTTCAGGTAACAACCTGACCGGAGAAACAGAGTGAGTGACAGAGAGTAACAGAGAGTAACAGATGCCTTAGACTATTTTTGAATTGTGTAGTTTGTATAATGATAAAGACAATGCTGATATATTTCTCACCCATTATTAATTTTTCACATAATTCTTGTTAAGATTTACAATCATTCCAAATGGACAGGGTTATTTTTGTACTGACTGAATAGTGTATAGCAGTGTTTGTGTTTTGCATGAAGCTTTTGGTGAATAAAATCTCCTGAAGCACTTTCACCCGATGCTCCGGGTCAACGTTGTCATCCTGAGGTAGTCATGCTTTCATCGTCAGAGTACGGCTGTTGTATTTGCATCAGCATCAGTGCAGGACTGTAGCTGCGTGTGTGTGTGTGTGTGTGTGTGTGCACCTGTTCGTGGGGTAGCCATAGCAACAGCTGGCCAACTTTGATCCCCAGGAGGCCTGATCTCTCCCCTAGGTGCAGGTGCAGAAGGAGTACACAGAAATACAGGCGTGTCTGTTTTAGTTTACACTGTAGACAAACACCACTCATTCCACTTAGGAGAGAACGTCTCTGGTCTGTTGACACAAACCGAGCGGACACGCTGTTCCGATTTACGTTAACCCCTTAATAGTATATAATACGTAGAGACAGCGAAGCCGATAGAATACATCCGAACCAGGAAGTTTTAATTTTGCGCACATCTCACATGCACAGTCACATGTCCTATAGAGTCACATGTATAATGAGGATGGCGCAGAAAGTGACATGGAGACGACTACGTCAAAACCTTACGAGTATGTAATCGGTTGTCAATTAGTGCACGAAATTATGCTGTATGCCTGAAGGAATACTCATTTTAAAATGTATATCTTTGTCGGTGTGGTAAGAAAAAAATATTTGACCATGGAAAAATAATAAGTACATTTTAAAGAAATTTGAATGCAGAGTTAACATCAGTTCATGAGTGGAGGTTTTTTGTTTATTTTTTTGCTGTCAAATGTGAATGGAGCCCAATGGAGAAACTGCCTTTTTGAGCGCAAAATATAGAAATCAGCAGAGGGTGACATTATAGCCAGTGCTGAGGTTGAGAGCTGAAAGCTGGCCCCTTTGGTTCACCCTTTTTTTACAGCTTGGACTTTTCCCCTCTGTGGCTCCTGAACGGTTGTTTGGATATTATTGTCGTCTCTATTGCAGGCGGCGTCTCCGTGGTAACCTCTAACCTGCTGGCTCAGGTGTTGGCTCACGCAATGGCATTCTGGCTGGGTGTTGTGGTGCCCTTTTCAAATAACACACAGACACATCCAAGTCCAAGTCGCCAGTGCTCAGGTTTGAGTCAAAAAGTTGGGAAAAATAATAATAAAAGGGAAAATAATAATAAAACATTAAAATCACATTTCAAAGGTCCCAGCTACCACTATCAATCAAAAATTATAATTTGAGGTTAGAAAACGGCACGCAATTAACTTATTCATCCACTGGATAGAGCGGCTTGTGGATTCTGAAAACCATTTTCAATATTTTACCAGCCACATTACCTTTTACAATATAACACAATCTGCAAACCCTGTTACAGAAGAAGAGAAAGTGGCAATTAATACAAATTATATGTTTTAAAAACTAATCTACAAGTGGTTTTAGTGGAAAAGGTCCAAGAGAAACTGTCAAAAGCTACTGTGGATCTAAATGCAACTTTATTAGGCTACTATACAGTATTATTGCTATATTACTATAAACATAACAGGCAAACCAGCACAAATTCCAACTACAAAGAGCATCTAAATGTTCAACAGTGGGGGGAAAAAAATGCTGTTTTAAAAAAGCACAAACAAATGGCATTCCATGGATCTATGAAATAACAGATGAGAACAACCATAAAGACCAAAGATCTCTAACAGTCATGACCACAATATAGACTCAACCCCAGACTAAAACACCACCATATAGACTCGACCCCAGACTAAAACTCCTTGAACTCCAAACACCGTTCCTTTTGGTCCACATGGACACTAGACTCCTAGTTTAAGAACCATTCTTACAACCTTATCAAGTTTAAACCGCCGATTGACTGATATCAAGAAGCAAAAGAAATACAACAATCCAACTTTCTCTGACCAGCAGTGATGTTCAGATTGTCCTGTACACACACACACACACACACACACACACACACACACACACACACACACACAGGCACACACAGGCACAGACAAACAAAACCTCTATCCTCTTGATTTTCCTCATGGGTTATATTCATTCCCCAATCACTTAACGATACTGTATAACATACTATTTCAGTACATACTGCATACACATAAGTTCATTCATAAATAGCTCAGGGTTCATGTTTTACACAAAATGAGAAAATGATGCATCTTTTAGAAAGAGTGAGGAAGAGGTGTTTAAATATCTCTAAGGAGTGTAAAATAGGTGTTTATACTTTTTCAAACATGAAATATTGAGTGTAATTTATCTTTCTACATATTTATTCAATTTTTATTTTTATATAAATTTTTCAAATTATTCTATTTTAGTTTAGTTTTACTTCACTTTCTGTTTTGTACTTCTATTCTTTTTTTACGCAAAGTGTGTTCATTTTACATATTCATTCCTTTTCAATACTGTGGTAACACTGGAACATCACCCTGCCTGATTGAGTCTGTGAATCATAGGCCGTGTCCGAATCAGCGCACTAGCCTACTATTGAGTATGACAGTTGAGTATACTTTTTAAAAAAAAGCTGTGTTCTTAATATCCCCGGATGATATACTTATTTCCGGATTTTTACTGATAATAGTATGGAGGATATTTTTTGCATACTGCATGTCACTAAAGTATGCAGTAAGCAGTATATACAGTATGCTAGTACACAGGACGCAGTAGATATTGGGCTCTGAATCGGACACAGCCCTGGGCTGTGTTCGGAATGGCTCACTCATTCACTCCCTCACGATACACTACTTAGGGAAATCTACATAGAACACTAGATAGGGATTCACTGGTGAAAGGAGGAGACGATTTTGGACACTACCGTTTCTGAGCAGGTTACTTAGCAACGCGTGACGCTTGTGTGACAGCGGTCACCGGCTTGGTGAGAAAGCATGCAAGAAACGGTAAAAAAGTGTTCTCTTTTTTATTTTGAACGTGTTTTGTTGTCTCGTTGTAGGTAGATAGGTAAGTAAGGTAACTAGGTCGCTAGCTAGCTAATTAAGTAGCATTTTAATAATTAATATTATGCAGTAATAATTGTTAAATAAAAAAAATAGTTAACACTTTGTAATATACTTAATCTACCGCGTTTATTTATATTTTGGTTATAAAGCCGACTAAACTGATTTAATATTGGAACTTGCATTTATATTTACATTTGTAGACCAGCGCAGGCTCAGCCGTCGCCATCTTGACAAACATAATGTCTCCGGTGATGTCGTGCACATCGTTTGTACCCTTCATTTTGTGGTGCATTGTGGGGGATATTGCGTGAACTATTTAGGGTGTCAAATTTGACATTTTGGACACCATACAAAATGGCCAATACCCTAAATAGTGCGCTATATAGTGAATAGGGGCCGATTCCGAACACAGCCCTAGATTTTGTGAAGGGGAGTGTTCTGGAGGTAGGTGAACAGGTCAAAGGGGGAGTGGTCTAGAGATTGCTGAAGAGTTCGTTCTTCTTGCTCCAGTCCATTTGAGGGGCCCTCTTGTTCGAGCGCTTCTGGTGGGCGTGTTCCTTGGCCTGCTGGAGAGACAGGCTTAGGTTCAGAATGTAATCTCCAACTGACTCCTCTGACACCTGAGAAAGAGAGAGAGAGAGAGAGAGAGAGAGAGAGAGATGAAAAAGTAGAAAGTGTGATTTGAGTAGAGAAGAGGGAAATAGAGGAAGAGAGGGAAATTAAAAAGTTTATGTTTTCCAAAAGATATGCAATGTTGACTAATGTTGGGTGTAATGATCGGTGTAAAACACACACACACACACACACACACACACACACACACACACAATGTAAATTGGGCTGACCTCTGAGTCATTGGAGGTGCTGGACGGAGACAGACTGACAGCCAGACTGGACTCCTTCGTCTCCTCTTTGGACCCATTTCCATTAATCTGAAGTGAAGAACAGGACTGGTCAGATATATACCTACTGAAGCCAACACACAGTACAGGACAGCAGAGAGAGACAGATGTAAAAACATAAATACAAAGCTAAGCCGAGTTAAGTGAACAAATTACCAATATAATCCCTTAAAAAATGTCATGGCTGCCACCATTAATCCATGGAAATGCCTTTCATTTAACTATAACTTTCAGACATCTTTTTAGCGCAAACAGGTTGCAGTGTCGCATCCGCCCACCAGAGGGAGAACTCTGCTGTAATTCCTCAACGCAGCGGACAAACTCAGCAGCATTCTGAACATTGACGGCACTGATTCAGGACCACATTCCATGAGCTAATACGCTGCTGTTTGGTTCGTTTCTCGGGAAAGGAGTGCCCACCGCATTGATCTCAGTACAGACATGTTCTTACCTCCTCCTCCACCTCCCTAATCACAGGTAGGGACCCTGCAGAGGCAGAGACGGGACATGTCAGTTACAGATTCCACTGAAATTCTGAGAAATGTGATTCCACGCTCAACAAGCATCCAGGTACACGACGTAGTATGTACAGTTTCATTTATTGTACATACTGTATATAAGTGTAGAATTAAAACATGAATGAAAAGGCTTTCTCTTGTTCCCTTTCTTCAGATCCATCTCAGCTCAAATCTCACTGCATAACCAGGACACTGGTATCCAAACAGAAAGTTCACTTGAAGTGTGTTTGTGTGTGTGTGCGTGCAGGTGTGCACAGTAACCAGTTGACGGAAGAGGAATCGACTCCACTGGATGTTGAAAATGTACATTATCCACAGCCAGATGCTAACGGAAGCAGGGACAATTGGACAATCCTGCCCCCCCATCCCCATTCAGATACTGTATTTACCAGGATAGACAACAGGATTAAGATATGCATCGTGTTGTTGAACTGGTGCATTAATATGTGTTGAACAGCTTATGAATAAAATCTAAATATTTAAATAAGGTGTAAGGCATTTCACATGTGTGTAAGGACGCTGTTTTTGGGAGGAAGGTCTCTATATCCACACACCTGTGAGGTGCTCCTCTGTGGGGGTGATCCCGCAGCTCTGGAAGAAGGCGTCTGTTTCGGGGTCCACCACCAGCAGGGACACCCCATCACCCCCGGCCCTGATGGCCGACACCACCTCCGAGTGCTGCTTCCTCACTACGGGTACCCCGTTCACCTGGAGAGAGTCAGTGAGGGTCAGAGAGAGAGAGTCAGTGTAGTGTACCGACACACAGAGAGAGGGAGTCAGTGTAGTGTACCGACACACAGAGAGAGGGAGTCAGTGTAGTGTGCAGACACACAGAGAGAGGGAGTCAGTGTAGTGTACAGACACACAGAGAGAGGGAGTCAGTGTAGTGTACCGACACACAGAGAGAGGGAGTCAGTGTAGTGTACAGACAGAGAGAGAGTCAGTGTAGTGTACAGACAGAGAGAGAGAGGGAGTCAGTGTAGTGTACAGACAGAGAAAGAGAGAGGGAGTCAGTGTAGTGTACAGACCGAGAAAGAGGGAGTCAGTGTAGTGTACAGACACACAGAGAGAGGGAGTCAGTGTCGTGTACAGACACACAGAGAGAGGGAGTCAGTGTAGTGTACAGACAGAGAGAGAGAGGGAGTCAGTGTAGTGTACAGAGAGAGAGAGAGGGAGTCAGTGTCGTGTACAGACACACAGAGAGAGGGAGTCAGTGTAGTGTACAGACACACAGAGAGAGGGAGTCAGTGTAGTGTACAGACAGACAGAGATAGTCAGTGTAGTGTACAGACAGAGAGAGAGTCAGTGTAGTGTAGAGACAGAAAGATAGAGAGAGTCAGTGTAGTGTACAGACAGAGAGAGAGTCAGTGTAGTGTACAGACAGACAGATAGAGAGAGTCAGTGTAGTGTACAGACACACAGAGAGAGTCAGTGTAGTGTACAGACAGATAGAGTCAGTGTAGTGTACAGACAGACAGAGATAGTCAGTGTAGAGTACATGGAAGGTGAGGAAATCTACAGTCACGACAGCAGAATCCTCAGGAGGGGGTCGTACTACCTGCACAATCTTGTCTCTGGGTCGAAGGCCGGATCTCTGGGCAGGGGAGTCCTGGTCGACCAGGCGGACGTACTGACCGGGTCTGGAACTCTCACTGTGGAGGTTAAAGCCGTAGCCTTCAGCTCCCCTCTTCAAAATACAGAGACGAGGTCGCGGCTCACGCTTATGTCCCTGTAATAAACCGACAAATTCATATTCATATTCATATTCATATTCAGTCAACCAATCAATCACAAAACAAACTGTGGCAGTCCATAGACAGTGACTACTAGGGCTTTTCCATCAACACGGTACCGGTGCTGGAGTCAGGGAACCAGTGAACCTTTTTGAGAACCAGGTTTCCACAGGTTTGAGAGTGGAACGATTACGTAACCAGATGTGGGAGTTCCCTAGTGGTTCAACTCAACTTGTTGATGACATTACCCGCCCCCCACCAGTTTTTTTTGTTCCAGACCAGCAGGTTTTTACAGGTTGGAACAGCACCGTTGTAGAGAACCAAGAACCTGCTTTTTTGTGGTGTAAATGCTCGGAACGGTTTGAGATTTGGTTCGGAAACCAGCTCCAGCAACGGACCGTGTCCGTGCGAATTATCCTGGGAACAGAACTTTGTTTCCTCTTGGCTTACCCCCACCCAGCCTAAGACAATGGAAACATCGGTCTCTCCCTGTCTGGGGTGACGGGAGAATGGTAAACTGTCGCCATTTTAAACAAAGTGCTGTTCCCTCTGCCGGGCTATTTTCAGAGGGCTACATGGGTGTGAACACTAGGGTCAGTGTATGATGCATTGCCCCTCCCACTTCCTGTAAATACAAGTCATTGTGTTAATGATGCATCACCCTTTTTTTTCCGGAATGTTCTTTTTGAACATTGAGTCCCAGAAGTGTTCCGTTTCCTGTTGACTCCACCCTCCTGACCTCTTCACAAATAGCACCAGCGACCATGGGATCGTTCAGGAAGCTATCTGACCGACCCTCTGACACCCGTTCCTGTTCCAGGTCATACGTCAGTCACATGCATCTCATCCATATTGGGCGGGCACGTTTTGATCATCGCAGGCTATCCTGCGTCGCGTGGTGGGCGAGGGAGGAGCTGGAATCGAGTGTAAACGGGCGGCATCATCGACAGCGTGCATCATAAGCAAATCAAAAGATCCAAAAACCAGCATGGCTCATTTGGAACCGCTCGTTGGCATTTGACGTCAGTCGCAAATGCTTCGCAGACTTTCGCCTTACGTTTTTAGCAGGGAAAGCGCCGACGCCCTGCGGCCGCTTATTGTAAAAAATGAGTGCAGAACATGCCCATTCATGTCATGTCCGGAGGCCTTCCCACGTTCCTCTCTGTCTACAGCAAAAACTTGAGTTACCTGAGTGAGGGTAGTGCCCCGACACCTGTGGACACCGAGAAAGTAGACACCCGGCATTTACCTGTGTAGGTTACGTTCGATAATGTTATCAACGTCAGCTTGTTTGCTATAGTTTGCTATAGTTTATTCGCTGTAGTTTGCGGTGTGAAAAGAATCAGACGTGCAAAAACACGTGTATCAGAGGAGAAACATGGATGTTGTCTATACTCTCCCGAATTGGCAGCGGGGTTCGGGCGTGAACGCGGCTGCGGCTGAAACCGATTGGCCCTTCCAAATCGGGGCGGGAATTGGATACGCTCAGCCCATCGTTGGGCAGCAAATTTATTTAAAAAAAGAGAAAGAGAAAAAGGTAAGCTGTGCAGCTCTAGATAAGGTCTGCATCTGGTCAATTTCTTCATTTTAAAATGGTGCAGCAATGTAGTATGGTGATTTGGGAACTGGGCTTCTAATTCAAAGAACTGTGAGTTCTATTCCCAGCTGAAATGCATTGCCTTTGTACCCTTGAGCAAAACACTTAACCTAAATTGCTACAGTGAAACAGCCAGCTGGATAAACGGATTGTATATAAATATGTCATCCGTGTAAGTTGCTCTGAATAAGCCCATCTTCTAAATGCCAAAATGTAAATGTTAATAAATTAAATATATTAACGGTTTTTTACATTGTTCCCAATAAAATTCTCAAGTTGCATTTGTAGTTCTAAAAAAGGGAAACCACTCGCCAAACACTGTCCGATCCCCCTCTTTTCAATCAACGCTGAACAAAAGAGAAATAATCAGCCAGTGGAATATTCAGCAGCCTGCTTCTGAGGCTGTGCTTGCTGAATTTATAATCCCGTCTGTTAGCGATTCCCGCTCGCGTGTTCAAAGCCTCATCAAAGCTGAAGTGGCGGGTGGAGGGGCATTCACTTTCTCCGTTCGCCTATCGCGCCGTCTCGCTCGGCTCTATCGCTGCAGCCTAGGTGTTTATTAGGAACGTTCATCACAATTTGTGTACATGTTACACTGCTGGTGTGCATTTAACACATTAGGGTGTTTACATGAGTCTGTGGACTCAGATAAACACCCTAAGGTGTTAAATGTACACCACTATTTTTGCTGTGTGCCAAGAAAAGTGGACTTGTAATCACCAGGTCTTATTTTAATAGGGTAGGCTTTAGGTGGCTGGCTGCTGTTGGGGAAACTTGTTGACAAAACAATGAACCTGAATAGCCAAAGAAAACATCCAGCTGTATTGATGTAAGCTCTGTCTAAGCCACGGTAGTCACCCTAGCTAAAGGGGGTTCGCTGAGTGAATCAATAATGATGGTGGGCATTGTTTGTGAGGGCATGGAATCTGTGGAATCTGGCACAACTACACATAGAGGAGGGCAATTCAACCCCCACAGCGAATGAACATCGATTAACTCAACCCCCACAGCGAATGAACATCGATTAACTCAACCCCCACAGCGAATGAACATTGATTAACTCAACCCCCACAGTGAATGAACATCGGTTAACTCAACCCCCACAGCGAATGAACATCGATTAACTCAACCCCCACAGCGAATGAACATCGGTTAACTCAACCCCCACCACGAATGAACATTGATTAACTCAACCCCCACAGCGAATGAACATCGATTAACTCAACCCCCACAGCGAATGAACATCGATTAACTCAACCCCCACAGCGAATGAATATCGGTTAACTAAACCCCCACAGCCAATGAGCATCGAGCTACAGAGATGGAGCCGCGCTAGTTAAATCAACCCCCACGGCGAATGAACATCGATTAACTCAACCCCCACAGCCAATGAGCAGCAGTTAACTCAACCCCCACAGCGAATGAACATCGATTAACTCAACCCCCACAGCCAATGAGCAGCAGTTAACTCAACCCCCACAGCGAATGAACATTGATTAACGCAACCCCTACGGCGAATGAACATCGATTAACTCAACCCCCACAGCGAATGAACATCGATTAACTCAACCCCCACAGCAAATGAACATCGATTAACTCAACCCCCACAGCCAATTAGCAGCAGTTAACTCAACCCCCCCTCAATGAGCATGAGTTAACTGTCACAGCGAGCGAGTCCTGTTGGAACACACATTCCAGACTCCATCTTTTAGTGTAGCTGAACTTATCTGCAATAATCGTGCACTGGATCCTAAAGCCACAGTAAGAACACAGGAGGCACGTCAACATGAGAGAAGAGGGGAGGGAAAAACCCAGCTCTCTTCTACCTATTCTCTGACATTCAACAAAAAGGAAATGACTGCATTTCCAGGTAGTGTCTCTATTCCAGAGCAGGAAAATATGTCATAGAGAAGGGATGACTAATTGGCGAACATGTTCCGAAAAACTATTTTGGTGGGTGGGAGGAGGAGGGGGAGGGGGGTGACTCATTGAGTGATCTCAACAGCAAACACTCCTCCCCCTTTCTGTCACTCACTTCCTCCCCTCCCTGTCATACCACTTCTTCCATGTCTCCATCTCTCCTGTCCTCTCGTCTTCCCTCCACTTTCTCACCTCCTTTCCTCCTCCTCTAGAATGGAAGGGGTTCAGAAATTATTCTGCAGTTGTACACCAACTTACTCAAAATGCTTACATCACGCTTATATTACCATAGAAGTTACCATAGAACTGTACAATATAAATAATGGACATAAATGTGGATCCGTTATTTCAGGTGATGTTCCATTTCTTAACAAATGACCACCAGTGTTTTTTTTCCTAGAACTAATTCCGTCATCAGTATCATTTTCAGAAACAGTGTTATTGATGATACGTCATCTGTATAAAACTGCTCTGCGTTAAGTTAAGTACAGAGGAGGACGTGGACATTTTTTCACTAGCTCTGGGAAGCACAGAGTCAAGCATGCATTCCTGGGTGGTAGCACACATTATGCCCACGCACACGGGCAAAGCCTGCCCAGAATGCTGTGGGTGTGAGACTCAAGTGAGATGGACTGTGATTGGTCAGAAAATCCTACGCCATGCTGTCAAAAGAATGCAGAAACACAATAGTCTACAGAAGATAATTTTTACCAAACAGATGCTACACGATACAGCTTCAGTTTGTTTTATTGTTCATCTCCTGTTCTAAAAGAATAATAAAATTTTCATGAACATGAACAGGTGCTGTAGTTGCATTGTCACTGCCCTTCCAAATAACACAATAACTCATTACCTTTAAAACTATAACGGCAACATTAAAGTTGTTTGAGGCCAACCGAAATTTTGGACAACTGGTTTACCCGAATGGGGTAAAAATAATAACCATTCCCCCATGTTACCATGTTAAGCCGCAGGCCCATAGGCGCGACGCGCTGCAGGAGTGGGGGTGGTGGTGATGGGGTCAAAGGTCATTCTGAATGCAGCCTCTGTCCCTCACAGGACACAATGAAAGGAAAAGCAATGCAGACTCCTACTGAAGCTCGAGAAGAAGAATAGCGTCAAACTATGCGGAGATGTGTGTGTGTGTGTGTGTATGTGTGTGTGTATGTGTGTGTGTGTTTAGCCCACATCTGCTCATCGAGCGCGTTCAGTACAAGTCCGTTACACGTGTTGTGTTCAACACGGACCCACTTAAACATGAACGCGTTTAAAATAGGGCTGTTCATTGCCATGCGCAGTTCATGGTCAGGACATGTTCATGGGATGGGAAACTCGCTGAGGTAGACTCAATGCGAGTCATTATCTCTCACTGTCAGTCAGTATCTCTCACTGTCGGTCATTAACCCTCACTGTCAGTCATTATCCCTCACTGTCTGTCATTATCCCTCACTGTCAGTCATTGTCCCTCACTGTCTGTCATTATCCCTCACTGTCAGTCATTATCTCTCACTGTCGGTCATTATCCCTCACTGTCGGTCATTATCCCTCACTGTCAGTCATTATCCCTCACTGTCTGTCATTATCCCTCACTGTCGGTCATTATCCCTCACTGTCAGTCATTATCTCTCACTGTCAGTCATTATCCCTCACTGTCGGTCATTATCCCTCACTGTCGGTCATTATCCCTCACTGTCGGTCATTATCTCTCACTGTCGGCCATTATCCCTCACTGTCGGTCATTATCCCTCACTGTCATTATCCCTCACTGTCGGTCATTATCTCTCACTGTCAGTCAGTATCTCTCACTGTCGGTCATTAACCCTCACTGTCGGTCATTATCCCTCACAGTCAGTCATTATCTCTCACTGTCAGTCATTATCCCTTACTGTCAGTCATTATCCCTTACTGTCAATAATTATCCCTCACTGTCTGTCATTATCCCTCACTGTCTGTCATTATCCCTCACTGTCTGTCATTATCCCTCACTGTCAGTCATTATCTCTCACTGTCGGTCATTATCCCTCACTGTCGGTCATTATCCCTCACTGTCGGTCATTATCCCTCACTGTCGGTCATTAACCCTCAATGTCGGTCATTATCCCTCAATGTCGGTCATTATCCCTCACTGTCGGTCATTATCCCTCACTGTCGGTCATTATCCATCACTATTGGTCATTATCCCTCACTCTCGGTCATTATCCCTCACTGTATGTCATTATCCCTCACTGTCTGTCACTATCTCTCACTGTCAGTCATTATCCCTCACTGTCAGTAATTATCCCTCACTGTCTGTCATTATCTCTCACTGTCGGTCATTATCCCTCACTGTCGGTCATCAGCATACTGACCCACAGTGTACATACAGCATACTGACCCACAGTGTACATACAGCATGCTGACCCACAGTGTACATACAGTATACTGACCCACAGTGTACATACAGCATACTGACCCACAGTGTACATACAGCATACTGACCCACAGTGTACATACAGCATACTGACCCACAGTGTACATACAGCATGCTGACCCACAGTGTACATACAGCATACTGACCCACAGTGTACATACAGCATGCTGACCCACAGTGTACATACAGCATACTGACCCACAGTGTACATACAGCATGCTGACCCACAGTGTACATACAGCATACTGACCCACAGTGTACATACAGCATACTGACCCACAGTGTACATACAGCATGCTGACCCACAGTGTACATACAGCATGCTGACCCACAGTGTACATACAGTATACTGACCCACAGTGTACATACAGCATACTGACCCACAGTGTACATACAGTATACTGACCCACAGTGTACATCCAGCATACTGACCCACAGTGTACATACAGTATACTGACCCACAGTTTACATACAGTATACTGACCCACAGTGTACATACAGTATAATGACCCACAGTGTACATACAGCATACTGACCCACAGTGTACATACAGTATACTGACCCACAGTGTACATCCAGCATACTGACCCACAGTGTACATACAGCATACTGACCCACAGTGTACATACAGCATACTGACCCACAGTGTACATACAGCATACTGACCCACAGTGTACATACAGTATACTGACCCACAGTGTACATACAGTATACTGACCCACAGTGTACATACAGCATACTGACCCACAGTGTACATACAGCATACTGACCCACAGTGTACATACAGCATACTGACCCACAGTGTACATACAGCATACTGACCCACAGTGTACATACAGCAGCATACTGACCCACAGTGTACATACAGCATACTGACCCACAGTGTACATACAGTATACTGACCCACAGTGTACATACAGGATACTGACCCACAGTGTACATACAGTATACTGACCCACAGTGTACATACAGCATACTGACCCACAGTGTACATACAGCATACTGACCCACAGTGTACATACAGTATACTGACCCACAGTGTACATACAGTATACTGACCCACAGTGTACATACAGGATACTGACCCACAGTGTACATACAGTATACTGACCCACAGTGTACATACAGCATACTGACCCACAGTGTACATCCAGCATACTGACCCACAGTGTACATACAGTATACTGTGACATAACAAAAAGTGTGCCAAGTCCCCTTGTCTATGGGGAAAATGTGGGAAATTTGTGAAAACAACCCAAAAAAACTACCTTTTCCTCAGACCTCTGCTTATAAAAGGCCAAAATATTTAACAGTGGTTGTTTTTGTTAATAAAGAACATTGAACAAAATACTGAAATCCTTATAAAGACAAAATATATTTTATTTATGATTCCAGTACTTTAAAAATAAAAAAAATGTGTGGTGTCAGTTCTCAGTTTCCAGCTGTTTGCTTTGGAAAATCCCTGCAATGTTAAATTTCAGCCAAAATATTTTCCCACGAAACTCGGATGTCAACACAGCAGCATCATTGAGCTCATTGAAACTGCAGGAGGAAATGAGTACAGAACCAAAGTGGAGAGGAAGAGAGAGAGATTTGTTTTCTGTTTTCAACATTGTTAAATTAATCCATCACTAGTCAAGCTCTTTCTAGAGAAATTACTGTGGGAAAGAGGCATCCGAAAGGAGGTTCATGCACATCTCTGTCTGTCAACACAAACAGAAGCTATATGAAAGAAAGCATTCACACCTCTGATCTATACATTTATGTGCATGCTGGCATATATGTATGTGTTGCTAGTTGCATGTGTTTGTGTTTGTGTGTGTGTGGTGGAAGATTGAAAACAGCAGTCAATTCAGCCATAGGCATAGTCAGAGAAACACCAGGTGGCTGTAAGACATCAACATTAAATAATTTGAGAGTTCTGGACTCTATAAAGTCGCTTACCTGGGCGGACCTAAAATTTCGTTTCTTCCCCGCGACCGCTCCGTTTCCCTCGGGAGGTGGCAGTTCCCTTGTGGCGCCGTTTTTTCCAGCGTCTCGGTGGCTTCGCTCGCTGGTGGGCAGTGGGATGCCTTGAGTAGCGTATTCTCTGAGACACCTCATGTTGTATTTTTTGAGGAACTCCTCGGTAGCATCGTCGACTACTATGAGCTCCAATTTGCCTTTTGTGGATCGAATCCTGGACACCACCTGTACATGGCTATCGTACTCCACATTCTGCCCGTTTACAAAAACCAGCTTGTCACCAGCGCGCAGACCCGCACTTTCAGACGGAGAGTCAGGTTCCACCAGCCGGATAAACTGTCCCGGTTTCCCCCTCTCTCCATGTAGATGGAACCCGTAACCATTTGAACCCTTTTCCAGCACACACAGTCTTGGCCGAATATACTCCCGGTTGAATGACATGGCCTAATAGTAGTCCCCGGTAAATTTCCCTAATAAGCAGTTCAATATAATTTTTCAGTTGGGATTAATACTATAATATTACGCGCGTAAATGTTCAAGCGGATCAATTGCAGTGTTTTTTGTTTTAGTTTTTTATCGACAACTTCATAAGTCACAGACGTTTTAATGTAAATCCATGTCCCAGTCCTCAGTTGCATACATCGGGTTTCTTAGATTATCTAACCAGTAAGCAGGCAGAACTGGTTGCGACTCTACAAATGTTCATCCTAGTTGCCTACTGGGGAAAAAACTGTTCACAATTTATAAAGAAGAATGACGTTTCAACGGGACGCAAGAGGAAACACCAATCGCCTGTCAGCATTCGCACAGTGCTGGAGGATAGAGGATTGAACACTGCAGTGGAAAAATCCTAAAAGTAGGCTAGGCTCCAGAATAATCCACAGATATAATCTGATATTATTTTTGCCAATCGGGGGGGTTCATATTACTTTTCTTAGTGTATAAATTTACACATGAGTTATGATGTAGCATGACCTGAACTAAAATTGTCCGCTATACATTTAAAAGTGCTAAAATAGGCTACTAAATATTCTACATACACTACGGCTATACAAGTTCTGGAATCGTTACGGCGAAACGAAACTAGCCGACAATCAGACCTGCTTTTTGGACTGGTCGAACTGGTCTTTTGACGTACTATCACTCAGTCTAACCCACTGGTTCTAAAATTTGGTCCTGGGGCCCCCCTATGTATGCTGGTTTTCGCACAAACACAGAAAAAATGGTGGTGTACATTTAACACTCTGGGTGTTTATATGAGACCATGGTCTCATATGTAAACCGTAGGGTGTTAAATGCACACCAGCAGTGTTAGATTTTTTGCTGTGAATCACTGTTGCCTTCCCAGAATTTTAACAAGCAGTTCATTTTTCTTAATGCGATGTTTTATATTACATTATGTCAGAAATAGCTATGAATTCCATTCAGAATAAACATTCTATGTTCACATTGTGCTTATTGCAAACAATTACATAAAAGAGTTAACTATTTTAAAAAACTGATAAAATTAAAGACTGGGGTGAATCAATAGGTTGAATATGTGTTTAAGTTCTTTCATATTTTTTCCGTTAATATTATTAACACAGATATGCAGATTTGTCTCGTTGTCATTTTTGTTCTTTTTGAATTGTTTATCGACAAAATGGTTCGTTTTAGTGGCCACATGCCCACATTTTCACCCATTTAGGAGCCTATTGATTCAACCTCAGTCTTTAATTTTATCAGTTTTGTTACCTCTTTTAATTAAATTGTTTGCAATATAGCACAATAAGCTAAATGTGAAAATGGGACATTTATCCCACGTGGCATGCATAGCTATTTTTTGAAGTAATTTTGCATGACATGAAACGTGCAATTAAGACAAATTAACAGCTTGTTAAAATTCTGGGATTGCAATTGTGGTTGGAATGTACCAACATACACAGGGGTGGGTGGGGTGGGTGGGGGGGAACTGAACTTCAGAACCACTGCTCTAACCCAGAGGCCTATAACATTCACCCCTAAAAAATCTGCCCTTACAGAAACTCCATGTATTTCAAAGAAGAGGCAGAGACACTTGGGGATTCTATTTTAGGAGCAGTGACAAGTACATTGTCGTTTGTAGACCAGGGATCTCAAACACAAATCTTGGAGGGCTGCAATGTCTAAAAAACAAAGAGTATAAAAACGAGAACTGTGTTGAAGTACCCAAATCGATATAAAAAATGCCTCACTTAATTTCTTAATTTGATGAATGAAAATCAGGTCGTGGTCAAACTGCCATCTACTGGTGATTATGTGTATTGTAGGCTATTTTGTGTTGTATCGTACTATTGTATGCTAACTTGTGATGTTTCACGTTTGTTCGAAAAGACATGTCTACATTCATTTGGTTCTGTCTTGGTATAGGCTACTCGTTTGCTATTCTTGATGCTATTTCGGAACTGAGATACGATTCCCAGCCAACATATGTCCATAGTTAAATGCAAAATTATTGGAACAGTGACACAATTTTTGTTATTTTGGCTCGATACTCCATCACATTAGGTGAATATGAGGTTAAAAGGCATTTACATCTATATAGGGTGATCCGTGTGGGAATTACAGCCCTTTTTATACATAGCATAGTCATATTTTATACATAGTTTTATTTCAAATCTACGGTGGCCCATAGGTGTCACACGAACGCAAAATCCACAACAACACGGCAAAAGCCACAACACAAATGCAAAAGCCACAACACAAATGCAAAAGCCACAACAAAACGGCAAAAGCCACAACACGAATGCAAAAGCCACAACACGAATGCAAAAGCCACAACACAAATGCAAAAGCCACAACAAAACGGCAAAAGCCACAACAAAACGGCAAAAGCCACAACACAAATGCAAAAGCCACAACACGAATGCAAAAGCCACAACACAAATGCAAAAGCCACAACAAAACGGCAAAAGCCACAACACAAATGCAAAAGCCACAACAAAACGGCAAAAGCCACAACAACACGGCAAAAGCCACAACACAACGGAAGTGACCCACAACAAAACGGAAGTGACCCACAACAAAACGGAAGTGGCCCAAAATGGATGTTGACAATGAAAGGGGCGGGGCCGACTAAGCGGACAATTGCATACACACGTGGACGAGGACAGAGCCTGCCAGTTTGAGAAGTAAGTTTATTTATTATTTTATTTAGCGCTAACCCTTTGTTTACCCAGGGTAGGTACGTGAAACGTTGTTCGCTAGGTAACTATGATTACTATCGCTATATGATTGTCACAAATGAGCAATATTGTTCTTTATATTTTTATGTTGGCTAACGTTAGCTAGGCCGTTATGATGCCAGCTGCTATGCAGTAACGTTAGCATTAGCTAGCTAGCTAGATCATTTAGATAACTTTAAGTTAGTAAATAAGATTAATTTACGTTCGTTAACCTAAGCTGTAACGTAAGTAGGTATCGTTACATGCAAATTATGTGTATTTATAAACACGTTCGAGCAAGGGCTTGGCTAATGTGATCATATTTCACACTGAAAATTAGAAGTTTCGCCGGGCGAAGAGAATGTAGCCTAATGATTTTTGTTTTTATCCCGCTAACGTTACTGGGAATGCAATTGCGTACGAGCAGAGGAAATTCCTGTAGCAGGCTGTATACGTAGGCTATTCTAAAACGCGGAATTCACTCTATTGTGCCCATCACACGGCATTCAGAATAACCAGGCACTAAAAAATACAGGACATGTAACGTTAACAGTTAGGTCATTCTTGAGAATAAGACGGGACACCTGAAAGTAGTCACCGACCTATCAATCCATCATTGAACCAAGTGCAAAGGAGTAGCGTTGGCAGATAGATGTTACATGTTACATGTTACATCCACCTGCACTTTTTATGTATATGTGTATATATTCCTAACTATTTGTATATAGGGCCACCGCAATTCAGAGATGTGCAATATCCCAAAGTGCAATATTTCATTTCAGTTAACTGTCTTTATATCTTATTGTTTATAGGCCACATATATATTTCTTTTTAATTTAGCATTTTTCTAATTATTTTAGTTTTAACTGTATTTTTAATTGCTGTTTGTATGTGTGGATGCACCGTTTAGGATTGCTGCTCAATTTCGTTGTACCCAGTGCAATGACAATAAAGGAATTCTGATTCTGATAGGGAGCTCGAATTTGTGTAACATTAGTCTACCAGGTAGGATGTGTGTGGTGTGGGACTCATGTTAACGATAAGCATAAGATTGGACCCCCTTTATTTTTGATTATGTTGTTTTGTTATTTTACAGTTTGCTCTTTTACATATATCTTGTAATATGATGTCCACTCACACATACTCTGTAATGCAGATGTAGCTACTTCCGATAATAGAGTTGAGTAATAATCTGACAGGCACTAGTGGGCCAGCTCGTGGGTCTTTGTGAAAGAATGTGCGCCAGTCAGTAGGACGATGCTACGAGTCGAGAGCTAGCTAGCATAGTACAGCCAGTTTACTGAGGCAATTGTCGTTTTGTTGTGGCAATTGTCCGCTTAGTCGGCCCCGCCCCTTTCATTGTCAACATCCGTTTTGGGCCACTTCCGTTTTGTTGTGGGTCACTTCCGTTTTGTTGTGGGTCACTTCCGTTGTGTTGTGGGTCACTTCCGTTGTGTTGTGGCTTTTGCCGTGTTGTTGTGGCTTTTGCCGTTTTGTTGTGGCTTTTGCCGTTTTGTTGTGGCTTTTGCATTTGTGTTGTGGCTTTTGCCGTTTTGTTGTGGCTTTTGCATTTGTGTTGTGGCTTTTGCATTCGTGTTGTGGCTTTTGCATTTGTGTTGTGGCTTTTGCATTCGTGTTGTGGCTTTTGCATTTGTGTTGTGGCTTTTGCCGTTTTGTTGTGGCTTTTGCGTTTGTGTTGTGGCTTTTGCATTCGTGTTGTGGCTTTTGCATTTGTGTTGTGGCTTTTGCCGTTTTGTTGTGGCTTTTGCATTTGTGTTGTGGCTTTTGCATTCGTGTTGTGGCTTTTGCATTTGTGTTGTGGCTTTTGCCGTTTTGTTGTGGCTTTTGCCGTGTTGTTGTGGATTTTGCGTTCGTGTGACACCTATGGGCCACCGTACAAATCCAATGTGCCGGAGTACAGAGCCAAAACAACAAAAATTGTGTCATTGTCCCAGGACATTTTCATTTAACTGTAAGTGCAATATGATCTGCCGCAGTCGCACCAAAAAAAGTCATAGCTAACGGTGTATTCAAATGAACTCACTTCCGAGAAGAAAAAACTATTTGAACGTGACAATAATGTCACGTTCAAATCGTTTTTTCTTCTGGTAAATCGGAAATATTCCGACTTCCGATATCATTTGAATACACCATAAGAATCAGCACACGGACACCACTGTGACATCATTGCCATGAATTAATATAAAGATAAGCAGAAAATGAACTCTGCTGGCTCAACGGAGACTTCAGCACTTCTACTCAATTAAGTGTTTATGAAATGTATTTACATTTTACCCTTCAATAAATAAATAGACTGTTAGCCTAACTAATTGATTCCATTGGGAAAATGACCATGATAGCCTATTTGAACTAAATAACGAACAAAGTGCTGTTCATCAAGGATGAAACTTTAACAAAATTTTAAATAAACATCAATACTAGCATAGACAATCTTCGAACTGCACATTTCCTTAAAAATATATTTATGGCAGATTGAAAGTGTGGATGTCAAATAAATGAACATTCAAATAACGTGCTGAATAGACAAACCCAGTTAGCTGTTACTCACGACAATCAAATGTATATATTTTTTTCATCCAATCATATTTTGGAGGCTAAAGCGACAGACCTATCATTGAAGACCGAAACTAAAAGTGACGTCATAAAAAACTATAAACCCCCATGTGGGCCATACTGACGTAATTCGTGTTGTGGGTTTTCCCCGTAGTCTGTTCGAGTCTCTATCATATGTAACAGCCTTTTTTTAATTGGACGTACCGCCGAACCGAAGTAAATTAAGGTAAATTGGCATATTATAGATGTGATGTTTTTAAAAATGTATGATTATCGTACTGCTAGGATTGTTGTTCTTTCAGGTTGTTGGCAAGCTTAATGTAACATCCTTCCTTCCGCACTGGGCCTAGTCAGATGCATTTCAATCCTAGGCCTGGATAACTAACGTATGTTCGCCTAATAACGTAATTTAACTAATTTGACGGCCTAACGTTAGATATGAAAATGAAGACAAACCCTACAATAGACCGATAGCTAGATACACCCTAATGCAATTGCTAAGTAGGTCTGTAATGTATTTGCGTAAATGGACAAACTGTCCATATTCTAACTTTCTTTTTTTATTTGTTTTAGCTTAGCGACTGAGCTAACTTAGCTTTCTAGCTGTTCGCTTTCAAGAATTTCTGTTTCGGCTCTTTAATCTGTTTTCCTTGTGTACATGATCGATTTGAACAGTGTTGGTTTTGGTCGTCGTTACCCAGATTATTGTAGGCCCGTGGAATATTGGCATTGCACAATGGCCAAGTGAGATGATCAGACTATCTCCGTTTATAGCAGAGTTGTGCCTCAAAAATAATGGCGGAGGAGATTAGATTCTGGACTGGGGCATTTGTTTTATTTATAATGTGGTGCTGGGGCGTAGATTGAGCGCCCCCTGGTGGTGTGTTATTGAAAGTGTGAGACCCGTTTATGGTCAGACCGTTGTTGGCTGTAGTTATATCGGGTGTGAGAGCAATTCTGCAATGACTTCAGCGGAATTGCGCTCAAACTGCTTTCAAAAACTGATTGTCGACCATCTAATTTTAAACATTGTAATTGATAATCCATAAAGCATTAATGCCATTACACGTTTGTTTTTAGGTGAAAAATGGCACGTACCAAGCAGACTGCTCGCAAGTCTACCGGAGGAAAAGCTCCGAGGAAGCAACTGGCCACTAAGGCGGCCCGTAAGAGTGCGCCCTCTACTGGCGGCGTGAAGAAGCCCCATCGTTACAGGTATGCCTTGGCTAATCAGCATTGTTAAACGTGTTGACTTGTATCCTTTAGGATATACTTTATTATAATTTTTCATCATGGCGATGTACATAAAAACGGCTCTTGTGATGTGAGGGAGAGGTAACGGCGCTGTACTGCTCTCTCCAGGCCTGGCACAGTGGCGTTGAGGGAGATTCGGCGGTACCAGAAGTCCACAGAGCTCCTGATCAGGAAGCTGCCCTTCCAGCGGTTGGTGAGGGAGATCGCCCAGGACTTCAAGACCGACCTGCGTTTCCAGAGTGCTGCGATCGGAGCCCTGCAGGTGGGTGTCCGGTCTGGTCGGACGAGAGGGGAAAGGCGTTTGAATGCGGGATTTTCATTCTCCGATTGGTCCTTTAGTTTTAACCATTCACACACATTTCTTATGTTTGAATGCATAATTTTGTATGCTCCGATTGGTCCCCCAGTCCTAACCATTCCGGACCCGTTCTCTGTCTGTAGGAGGCCAGTGAGGCCTATCTGGTGGGGCTATTTGAGGACACCAACCTGTGTGCCATCCATGCCAAGCGTGTCACCATCATGCCCAAGGACATCCAACTGGCTCGCAGGATCAGAGGAGAGAGGGCCTAGGCTGCGTTACCAAACCCCAACCACACATTCACCCTCCCCCCTCCCCCACCAACCCTCCAGCCTACTTGGATATGTGTTTTAAGAGGTGTTTTTTTTTTTTTTGCTTTCCTGTTTTTGTAAGGCTTTTTTATTTTTTTTATTTAGGTGAATTTTAAGACCGTTCCACAAGATTTCGACTCAGGATGATTAAATTTTGCTTTGAGGGCAGAAAAATGGTCCAAAGAGGGGAAACTTGGGTGTCAGATTCCAGAAATGCCATCAGTTCTCCTGCCCCTGTCCTTCATTCGTCCTCCATTTCAGAGGTAACAGCAGGGGGCTTCAGCTGGCCGCTCCTGTGTGGGAGTTTCTGGTCTCAAGTCCCTGCAAGGGTACATCTGGTCATGTGACTTGAGGGCTGGGCTGGAGACTTCTATCCTGCAATAATCCTGCCCCCCCCCCCAGACCCTCTGGTTATAATAAAAAAACCAGTGCATGGGGACGACTGGACACCAGTCACTGATCTATAGGCCCCTCGGGTTCTTTGGCCTGCTTTTATACATTTTTATTTTTTATTCCAGTGCAAACCTTGGCAGCTATAATTAACAATCGAGTGTTTTCCTGTCACATTGTAGTCTTTGTATTAAAGAACTTTCAGGGTATGGACTGGCTCCCGTCTCTTATTGGCGCAATACTTGCGAGCAGCGTTGGCTCCTGCTGCCCCCCTTAACATTAGTCTCCAGGTGCATACTGCAGGTGATGAGGTGGTTCTGTTGCCTTTATACAGCTAACTCTGCCAGAGGAAACGACTAGCGATCTTTAGAGAACATCAACACACACACACGTGTGCTGAGAGCACTGTCATGGAACATTTGAACCTCTGAGTGCTTGATATGAAATCATAAACTGCTGGTGAGGGTAAACGACTGAATGTTTACTGTTAGATTTACCGAACATTGATATTGAGTTTGGTGTAATTTTGTTTTAGGTTGGGTCACACACTTTGAACTCCCTTTTTACTGGCAGGACTGGGAACACAAATTTCAGATCCATAGGATAAAAGTGATCAACCCTTCAGCAATTAAGTATATGGATTAGTCTATTCAATATGGTCGTAGAGAATTTTTTATTACATGCGCTAAGAATGTAAAGTTTGTTTCAAAACTACCCTATGCATTTGTGTGTGTATATATACATGTGATAATACGATTTTTTTTTTCTTCCCCCCAACAGAGTCTAGATCTGTAACCATGTCTTGCTGTGTAGAAATTTAAGATTTTCATATTTCTATGTTCAGTAATATCACAAGCAAGGAATTCGTGACCTAATTGCACACAAACAAATTCCAAGTGAAAACTGAGGTGGTGCTGGGGAAAACTTATCTTGGTTTCACCTGGCTTGCTGGCGATGGCACTGGTTAATTTTCCACGGACACTTTCTTGTAGACGAGGTCAGTTCAATGTCAGACGGCACTATGCACGTGCGCTGCATTCTGAGGTCTTCTGGGCGGTCACGAGACGGCTGTCTGCAGTGCAGTCCAAATGCTTGATAAATCCGCAGCCTGTCAACTCGACACTGCACGCACGCAAGTTTAAATATTAAACGGGGGGGGAAAAACACTTTTTCTACTATAAACTATAAAACGCGTAAGCATATTTAGAACGTGCCAATATTTCACATAACATTAATCCTTAGCGATTATTTCATAGACGTTATTAGCGCACTTCACAGATTTATAGATAATATCGTGCAGTTACCTGAAGTGTATAAATGCGCCTATAATCGTATTTAAATCACTCGCACAAGAAAAGCTGTAAACACCGTGTAGATAAATTATCCACAACAAAGATGGCCACGTGTTTCGTCTATGTTCGTGCCCCGGCGGAGATATCCGAATCACAATTTAAGTCTCCTCCTAGTGCTGCATGTAAACAAGGTCAGACGTAAACTGCCGCAGACAACGCCGAGTCCCATTGAAGGACAATAGCCAAAAAGATCTTACGACTGCACCAACTGTTCAGGTAACTCAGAATGCATTTGAATATTATCACTATAAAACAGCAGACTGGGTGACCTTTTCTTTGCGCTTGGAAGAGCTGCGGCGCAGATATCAATTGAAAGTGAGAATGTTGACAAAGGCTGCAAATACAGGAAGCAGTCAGTGCAGAAGTGCAATGATGGTAACATTGGCTACCGTTTCATAAATTGAAGCAAGAGTTTGGTAATATTTTCTGGTATGTTTTGCATTTATTCTGGGGGAATAGACCCGTCTCCTATGACATTTGACGCAAAGTCGCGAAACCTTAGTTTCGCTAGGCCGTGCGGTAAACCAGCGTGGGCTGGTCATGTCTGAAACCTGATGTGAGTAAATAAATATTTTAAATGGCTTTAAATGTATAATGGTGCTAATGTACTGGGAACATCTACAAAATTGTGATATATAGCGAAATATATGTGATTTTTTAAAATCGGGCATTCGTTGATTATTAGTTTAAGAGTATAGTCGAGTCAGGCTCTTCCTCTTCTAAATAGGCTAATACTTATAATTTAAATCGTGGACATTTAGCCTACTGTTGGATATAACGCGAAATCTGCATTCCGTCTCACTACGCAGTTCGCTGCACACACTTGTGTAAGCATGGATGACGATGGTGTCTTCAGTTCTCTATAATTCTATTTTCCTTTTTGAAGTGTTAAGTATTTGTTAAATGCAGCATTCGCTCTTATTTTTAAAAAATACGTGATTGATATCAGTGTATTTTATTTATTTATTTTTGATCTGTGATGCATTCTGAACGGATGGGCTGGTTCTTACAGCTTGTGTGCTGCGGGATAATGTGTTAAACCCTGCAAGCAAAAAAATAATATCACTGACAATAAACTCGAGGGAAAAACCAACCTGGAAAAAGCAGCATTGGTCTGTCTCGCGGCTTGCCACACCCCCTCCGTCCTTGCTCCTCCTACCTCCGTTAACTATGCAGAGACTGTTTTCCCCTGGTTTTGTTGGACTATCATCAACATTTTTGTAGCCTAATTTCTCAGAGACAACACGCGCAATGTCCGCGTGCGAGACCAATACCACTCAAGTCCTTTAAATCAACACAGAATTAAATAATAAAAATGATAATAAACCGTTTCTGATTTAAATAAGGTTCAGGTATTACGTATTTACAATGTCTCAAGCTGAAGTAGATCTTGCTGTACATAGCTTCCCCAAAATACCTGTAGGTTTTGACGACGATCTTGCCTGTCAGGCAAACTGCCACCACGGCGACGGAGACACTCGGCAAACTCGAGAAGAAACTCGTACATATTAAACACATTAAACAGCATGGATCTTGACTCCCAAGTTTACGACGGGTCTCTTTCTAAAACACTTTCCTGGTGTTTTATTTTGTCTGTCTCATGTCCTTTAATAAGCAGGCTTATAGACAGTGTATTTGTAACGGACATTTGGAAGCAGAATTTGAGAAGCATCACCGTGCAATAATATAAATTGATCTTTTTTTAATCTAAAGCCAGGCTTGTGAAAACAGTAGAGTAATTAAATTCATGGAAGAAGAAAAAAAAAACGGTGACTTGGCAGCGCGCGCTCACCGTTCTGTTTCTGGTGACTCGGGACCTTTGGATAAACGGACAGACCTGCTGCCGGTTTTACCCTTGTGAAGTCACGTGACCCGCCATCCCGCTGTGTTGCTGTAATTTATAGGATGTGCCGTTCAGGGATAGTGAAATAGTTTTGAAATAGTTTGACTCAGGGATAGTGAAAGAGAAAAGAAAGAAACAGAGTGAGAGATTTCGAGTTTTTCGGAGATGGTCACAGATGGCAGGTAGAGTATCTGTCATCTGTCGCTGTTTTTTTATTTTTTTTTACCTTGTTTCCAGAACCCAGAGGACGAAATGGACTGCCTGCGGTTCCTCGTTGAGCCGGCCAAGGAGCTCACACTTTGGCTGAAGGTGCGAGCCAGGAGTACACCTCGTTATCCAGAACACACACACACACACACACACACACACACACACACAAAAATCCAAAGACTCTGAACGCTGGTTCAGTGTGTTCAGATGCACACAAATCTTTCCCACTTATTTAACTTAAAATAAACATTTTTAACACGGGTCTGTTTCTCACGTCACAGATTCCCCCAACCCTGGGATCTACTGTGAGGGCATCTCTCTCTCCCACTGCCTTTCTCTCCCTCACTGTCTTTTTCTGTTCCTCACTCCCTCTTCTTTTCTATGCTTTCCCCACCAATGCACTCCCCCCTTTTTAAATCTGTTTAGGGCTGCAAAGACAGTTTGTTCCCTTACTTTATGTTTATGTCCCTGTTGTTTTTATGTGTGTACTATGGCTGCTCTCTCTAACTCTCTCTCTCTATTGGCAGGACTCTCATGTGAAGGCAGATAAAGCTAAGAAAGAAGCCTTGGTGGAGAGCCAGTTATTTATCATGGAATTAGCCAGGGAACTTAGCCGACTCTGCCAGGTACACACAATACATTACATTGCAACTATTTGGCAGACGCTTTTATCCAAAGCGATGTACAAAAAGTGCATATTGATGCGAAGGGCATTGATGCGACTACAAAGCAGATCCGACAAGCAACTTTCTCATAACGTAGGAGCTATCCCGAGTAATGAACATAGAACACAGTCAGCTATACATTCTGAACTATAAAATAGCAAAAAACACAAGTTAAATAGAAAACAAGCAAAAAAAACAGGAAGCAAGTACTATAGAATTGGCCCCACACACCTGCACGCATACACAAACAAACACACACACACAAATACACATGTATACACATACACAGAAATACACATACAGAAATACACCGTCACACAAACAAACAAACACACACACGGTCTCTCTCTGCCTTCCTCTAGCGGGCGGAGGTTCTAAAACACATTTGGAATGGTGAGGACGTCTGGCCCCCCCGGGTGTGCCGCGCCTTTATCCTGGACTGGGCCTCGCAGCTGGAGAGCCAGGTAACAGGTACAGCACGTCTCACCTGGCTGCCGCATTCATAGAGCCAGGTACAGCACATCTCACCTGGCTGCCCCATTCATAGAGCCAGGTAACAGGTACAGCATGTCTCACCTGGCTGCCCCATTCATAGAGCCAGGTAACAGTTACAGCATGTCTCACCTGGCTGCCCCATTCATAGAGCCAGGTAACAGTTACAGCATGTCTCACCTGGCTGCCCCATTCATAGAGCCAGGTAACAGGTACAGCAGGTCTCACCTGGCTGCCCCATTCATAGAGCCAGGTACAGCATGTCTCACCTGGCTGCCCCATTCATAGAGCCAGGTAACAGGTACAGCATGTCTCACCTGGCTGCCCCATTCATAGAGCCAGGTAACAGTTACAGCATGTCTCACCTGGCTGCCCCATTCATAGAGCCAGGTAACATGTACAGCATGTCTCACCTGGCTGCCCCATTCATAGAGCCAGGTAACAGGTACAGCATGTCTCACCTGGCTGCCCCATTCATAGAGCCAGGTACAGCATGTCTCACCTGGCTGCCCCATTAATGTTATTTTAAAGACAATCCTTTTAATTGGGAAGGCAGGTCTGTCATCTAGCAATTTACAGCCATACCCTATATGCTCTATTCAATAGTTACTGGAGGCCGCTGCGGTGGTACAGCGGTAAAAGGCGCTGACTTTCAGTCAGCGCAGTTGTACTCCGAGGATCGGGGTTCGCGCCCCGGTCCTGCCATTTTCCGAGCATGGCCAGCGCCCTGTGGGAGCAGCAATTGGCGGCTGCTTCCGGGTGGGGGGAGGGCTCGGATGAGAATCGCTACGCAAAATAAGGCCCCGGGCGAGTTGGAATCACGGTCAGGAGCTTGGGGAGTCGCGCCCTGTAGAGGACGTGGCGGCCTCTTTCCTACTACCGGCTGACGGGGTTGTATAGCGGTGGTTCTCTAGCGGTTGCTACACGGGGGGAATTGAAGTAGAATAGGGGTTCAATTGGCTACTAAATTGGGAGAAAATGGGGAAAAATTCAGAAACAAATAAAAAAAAAAAATTTAAAAAAATAGTTACTGAAAGATTTATTTTTTCAGAACCATTTCTTCAAACAAAGATTGGAACAAAGTGTAAATAACTCCCACATCATCAGCTTCTCACGAAAGAATTCACACGTTGTGTAGTCATAGCAACTTTAAACCCATATTTATCTATGGTGGGACCATAGTCATAGACGCCTGGTGACGTAACCGAGGCTTAATTTTAAGGCTCAGCCGGCACCTGCTTCTTTCTTCAGATTAAAGGATGCCCAGAGAAGCGAGACCAGGGCGAGCTGCTGGAGAACTGGAACGAGAAGGACGTGGAGAGGGCCCAGAGGACCATCGTGGAATGGAGCAGGGAGCTGAAGGCCCAGCCCGAGGTCAGCAGAGTGGGAGTGGGCTATGTTGAACTCTGATATGTAGACATTACATTACAGGCATTTAGTAGACGCTCTTATCCAGAGTGACTTATACAGCGCTTTACATTTTTACATAGTATCCATTTATACAGCTGGATATATACTGAAGCACCTTGCACAAGGGTACAACGGCAGTGTCCTACCTGGGAATCGAACCTGCCATCTTTGGATTACAAATCCAGTTCTCTAACTATTATACGACACTACCTCATATGTTATTAACATTAATAACAACTTTCATACGTTCACAACAGTCAACTAATGTCATTTCCACATAATTATTCATGCTGTATTAAGTCTGTACTGCGGTGTGCATATGCCAGAGTCTGTCTGTGCTACAGTCTGTCAGTAGCAAAGTGCCACAGATTCTTTCTCACCCCTAACCCCCCCCCCCCCCTCTCTCTCTCTTTTTCTTTCTCTCTCACCCTCCCTCCTTCCCTCCATCCCTCCCTCCCCGTAGCTCAGCGTATGGCCCGGGGAGTCTGTGGTCGTGGCTTTGGACGACCTGGAGGCCCAGTGGAAGAGAGGCAGGATGCTAAACCTGATGCCCGCCATGGAGCTGGTCATATGGGCCGTGCTGACAGAGGGCCTGGACAAGGTAGGCCTCTGGAGTTGTGGATTGTTAAGACACCAGCTTACTGCAGTAAACCTGCCATCTATTCACACTATAAGTAAGCCTGTGGATCAAGAGACTTTTCCCACACTCCGGCTTATTTCACGTGAAGGATGCTGAAAGTGTCCTTTTTCACTATAATCCCTATAGCTGCCTTCAGAAATGTCTCCCTATACGCTGTGCACTATTTAGGGGATTTGCTATTTTCATGTTTTATGAATTCTCAATTGAGAACACTAAGAAATTAGGACACCCTACAAAATGGCCGATTTCCTACATAGTGCACGATAAAACGTAAAGGGAGCCATTCCGAATGCAGCCTATATTTCCCAAGCAGACACAGGAAGTAATCCGCACTCTTGGTGTCATGGTTCGTGGGTTTTTGTTTTCTTTTCCTCTGTGATTCTCGCCCTGTTTCCCGATTGAGAATCTTTCGGATTTTTTCCACGTTCCGGTCCTGGGATTTGCTTTACCGTGCTCGTTATTTGTTTCACCTGTGCTTCTACCTGTAGGGTATTTAAGTTCCTTACTTCCGCTTCCCCGGTGCTTCTTTGTAATTCATTTGTACATTGAGCCAGGTTTAAGCGACCTTGTGATATTAACTTTGTTATGTTCACGAGGGACTTGCTTTTAGCTTATTCAGGTATAGGACTGTGTTTCCTCCTGTTAGCGTTCTGCGCTATTTATTTCCGTGCTGTTCTCTATGAGACAGTGTTTTCTTTTGGTGGTTTTGTTTTGTTTCACCTTTTATCGGACGTTGTAGAGTTACGTTCCGAACCTGTTTGGGCTCTAGTCTTGAGTTCGGGAGATTTAGATTTGTGTTTTACTTGTTCTATTTGAATTCGCTCTATTTTCCTGGATATATTTCATTTAGCTGTTTAGCCGTCACGAATTAGTTCCTGTTTTTCTTTTCTTCCATTCATGTTATATCTCCCTCACCTCTGCATTTGATTCTCCGCTACTAAATCCATCACACTTGGTCTGCTATCTCTCCATTACAGGAAGCGGTCCCCAGACTGTGGCTCACCAGGAAGCAGAGAAGACAGAAAATTGGTGGGTTTGAGTTCAGGAAATAACTAGAATCTGGCTGTCAGGTACAAATTAAGAATGGATAAGAGGGTCTGAGTCTCTGTTTCTCTCCCCTTCTTCAGCGGCTGCACACTACATCCCCCAAATAGGTAGGTGGCGCTCTAATCAGACACTGTGGTCATTTAAATTTAGTTTTATACTGTGGTTCTTCACTGAAGGAGTAAGTAGTTCTGCTACTTCAAAGTTCCCCCAGCTAGAAAAGAGGAATGTGTGGGCGCTATGAAATAAAAAAAAGAATTAATGGAATTAACAACTGTATATCATGTTCATATATACTGTATAATCAGCCGATTTTGTGTAGCAAGAGCGTAAGGGTATCTACAGTGAGCACCCTAATTCATTGGACAGTGACACACTTTTTGTTATTTTGGTAATTAGCTAAATCTAGTCCCACCCCCCAATTCCCATAGAGAGCCTTTCAAATGCAGAGAGGTTATAGTATCGCTTGTAAGAGTACCATAAAATAAGATATCAAGAGTCTTTTGATATTGTTGGGTCACAGACATCAGGAAGTCATGGCATGCAAAGAATATGCGACCAAATATAAAAAAATTATTACTCTATTCTACATTATATTAAACAGTCCAATATTTTCTGATGCCCGAAAATGGGGGGACTATGTACAAAAGGTTCTCTAATTTCAAAACTGTTCATCCGATATGGATGAAAATACCCTAAAATTAAATCTGACAGTCTACACTTCAACCTCATTGTCATTGTATCCTTTCAAACTCAAAGTGCTAGAGTACAAAACCAAAATAACAAAAAATGTGTCACTGTCCAATAAATTATGGTGCTCACTGTATATGAAAATCAAACTGTTAAAGAGCTGTTATTCAAAGATGATGTGCGGCAATGCAGACTTGCTTGAAATATAAGTTTGCATATAAATATAAATTTGCACACTTTTTTTGGTGTAATTTGATTCTGAAATCCACTTTTTCCTTTACTTTGCAGTGTGGAACTGGATCTGTGAAGCGGCAGGTATGTTTTCAGCTTATTATTGAACTGTTTTATCTCATCTGAACAGAGCCTTAACCCTTTACGTTTTATACACTTATGGTTATATTGGAAAAAACAAATAAAATGCTATTATTTAAATGACAGAAAAAACATGACTGTCAGTCTAACCTATCGTTGCAATCACTTCCTCATTCAGTGGAGGTGACCCTTGACCCCGACACAGCCAATCCTGACCTTATGATCTCTCCGGACGAGAAGAGTATGCGCTGCGGCTTCGAGAGGAAAGACGTGCCCAACTTCCACGAGCGCTTCGACGGGTGGTGGTGCGCAGCGGGCGTGGCTGGCCTCGCCTCGGGCCGACACTACTGGGAGGTGGAGGTGGGCGAGAGAGACTGGCGACTGGGCGTGGCCAAGGAGTCAGCCCTGAGGAAGGGCTTCAAGTCGCTGAACACAGACACGGGATACCTGACCCTGCGGCTGGAGAGGGGGACGGAGCTCAAGGCCCTGACCGTCCCCTACACCTCGCTGCCCGCCGGCCTCATCCCCCGCAAGGTGGGCGTATACCTCGACTACGAGGAGGGCCAGCTGTCCTTCTACGACACCGAGAAGCGCTCGCACATCTACACCTACAGCGAGACCTTCACCGAGAGACTCTACCCGCTCTTCGGCACAGTGGAGATCATCAGGGACCTGGTCATCAAGCCCATCGCCGTCACGGACCGCAGCTGCTACTCGGGGCTGTGTCTGTGGGCCTGAGCGCCCGCCCGCCCGCCCACCCCCAGACACCCTTGTCCAGTCGAAAACGCATAGAGATCCAGCAGAGCCTGTGATAACAGTGTGTGAGTGGCCGGAGGCCCACTGCTCTAAAGACTGTCACGCTTTCAGTGTAGATGCCCACCCCGTCACTGCTATCCTCCGTGCATCTCTCTCAGCTTCTCGCTCAGTACAATCCGTTATAAGCTCATAGTGTACCTTTTACACGTGATTAAAATACATTATTGTTCTGTTGTTTTTTGGCTTGTGTGAGTCTAATCCTGCAATCATGATGCACTTTACGTGGGTTAATAATAAATTGACCAAATTAAATGTGTTTTTTGTTGTATTGTCAGTTTTTCTTTGGATATTTTCTCTACCTGTACGTTCACGCACACGACCCTGAAGAGAAGGGGAATATTATCTGTTGGAGGCTTGAGCACACTGACATTTAACAGCATCAGGACACAGTATATTCTGGTGCAAAATGGCTGCCGTTGCATCACCCAGGTGGGTGCTACACATTGGTGGTGGTAGAGGCGAGTCACCAGTTGGTGAGAAAGGCGCTATATAAATGCAAGGCATTATCATTATAATATGTGAGGACTAATAATCCTGATTTAAAGTGCCTTATCTAGTCCTTATATTTCTGCGCAGACAGAACTGGACTGAACTCAACAGGGCCGTGCTCTGTACAGTCTAGCTTTTGTGCATTGCTGCTCAAGGTGGACTGTGTTAAAATGGGATTCAAAAACATGGATGTGACCACCACTGCATAGAAAACCAAACACGAGTGACTTTTCAAATATTTATGAGACATTGGGTTATGCACCTGAATGAATAACGTGTACTTCTTGTTTCCATCCAATTTGTTATTTAGGCTACTGATGCAATTTTTGTAGGCTACCACGTTCAATGTAGGTCACACACTTGGTTTGTTCTCTACCCTTCAAATAGCACCCCCTTTATTGACAGATCTGTGATGAAAACTTAGGCTATTCTCAGAAAAACATAATTAATCCGAAAATAACTCGTTGCTACAGTAGTTATAGCCTACTTGCAAGTGGCCTATCATTTAAAAGTATAATTTTAAATTTGTAAACACTTTGATTTCAATGGGAATAAAAACTGATTCACGTTCAAGCCCTCTAAAATCCACGAAACAATGTCAGAATTTACACGGTCAAATCGCATACATCCCACTCCATGCTACGGCTACAACCAGACAACGAGCCGTTTTGGTTATCCAACGAATTCGCCCATGATTGGCCCCTGACACCATACACCGTCTCTTAAGCAATCGGAGAACAATACGTTGAGAGTTTGCTCTTGCCAATGCCGAATTTAAGAAAAAAATTACGGCTGTAACCGAACATTCCCCAGTTTGTAAAAAAAATAAAACATAATCACAATCGAACATACCGTGTGTGGATGAAACACGTTATAATTGAAAGCGATTTGTTTTCCTATCATAGTTTTTATACTTTCTGGTTGCACGTATTCCTTTTAGTTGATGTGATGTCATCCGAATGCGCCCGAGTTGCTAAAGATTCTCGGGATGAGTGAAGTTTTGTTGTAGAGTTGCGATCTGAGCGGCGATTATAATGACTTCTATTCAAACGGCTTTAAAATCTCATTTTGGTTTCGAAAAATTCAGGTCTCAGCAACAAGAGGATGCTGTCAATGCGGTTGTTAAAGGTAAGTTTATTTGTCCGAAAGATTACAAACTGACAGCAGTTAGCTAACCGTTACACAGAAATCAGAGGATCTTATTCTTTGTCAGGTTAATTTAACCGGCTAATGTAACGTTAGCTTTCTTGACTAATGAGGCGTGTCAACTGAAAACAAATCAAGTATGTTTGTAATTTTGACAGTTATGACAATCTTGAGTGTATTCCCTTTCTTGGATTACACTGTAAAAATAAGTTATTGTTCAGAGGGATATGGTGTAATGTTTGGTTGCAGGTGACAGAGATGTGTTTGTGTGCATGCCTACCGGAGCGGGCAAGTCCTTGTGCTACCAGCTCCCTGCAGTGTTGGCGAAGGGCATCACTATGGTGGTGTCTCCGCTCATCGCTCTCATCCAGGTCAGGCCCTCGTCCTCACTGTCGCTACTCAAGTCGAGCAGTGGATCAATGTCCGACGCTAAATGCAAGGAAGAAAGTGGTCTGATTTAAGTATATGGAGCTCTTCAGAAGTGCTAAAGATTAATTAATCTTAATGTTGTACTCTAACGTCGCTTTATTATTGATGTGGGTTGTGCTCATTTTTGTTTTGAGATGAAGAAAATCGCGCTATGAAACGGTGTAGCCTACATTATCTAGAAAACTGTATAATTGCCTTGTATAATGTGAGGGCTGTAGACAGTCCAAGCTTGCAACTGTAAAACAGTTTTTTAAAAAGCCTTATTTGAAAGGATAACTGCTTGTGAAAACGTGACCTCCATGAGTGACAGGCTGTGTGTCTCTGTTGAACAGGATCAGGTGGATCAGCTGCAAGCTCGGAATATACCGGCCTCCTCCATCAACTCCAAACTGTCGGCCCAGGAGCGTCGGCGGATTTTCGAGGACCTGGAGAGGGAGAGCCCTTGCCTGAAGCTGCTGTACGTCACCCCGGAGATGCTGGCCTCTGCCTCCTTCCAACCCTGCCTGACGAGTCTGTCATCCCGCGGCCTGGTGGCCCGCCTGGCCGTGGACGAGGCCCACTGCGTCTCCCAGTGGGGGCACGACTTCCGACCGGACTACCTGAAGCTGGGGAAGCTCCGCGCGCGGCTCCCCGGTGTGCCGTGCGTGGCCCTGACCGCCACGGCCCCCAAGCGGGTGCAGGAGGACGTCGCCTGCTCCCTGCACCTCCGCCAGCCCCTCTCCTTCACCGCCCCCGTTTTCCGCAGCAACCTGCGCTACGACGTCATTTTCAGGGACATTCTGCCGGACGCCTCCGTGCACCTGCACGCCTTCGTCAAGAAGGCCCTGGGGGACGGCCCTGCTGGACAGGTGGGAGTGGCCAATCCCTCCATCCCTCCCTCCCCACACCCTTCTTCCGTCCTTCCTTCTTTCCCTCAAAGGGGAAACTTTTAGTTACACGCCATATTTAAATCTGTCCAATTTCTAGTTTCCCATATTGTGTCTGCCCGTCTATCTTTCCTGATTCCTGTCTGTGTACTCACCCTGTGTTGTCCCCTCTCTCAGGGCTGTGGGATAGTGTACTCACCCTGTGTTGTCCCCTCTCTCAGGGCTGTGGGATAGTGTACTCACCCTGTGTTGTCCCCTCTCTCAGGGCTGTGGGATAGTGTACTCACCCTGTGTTGTCCCCTCTCTCAGGGCTGTGGAATAGTGTACTCACCCTGTCCCCTCTCTCAGGGCTGTGGGATAGTGTACTCACCCTGTGTTGTCCCCTCTCTCAGGGCTGTGGGATAGTGTACTCACCCTGTGTTGTCCCCTCAGGGCTGTGGGATAGTGTACTCACCCTGTGTTGTCTCCTCTCAGGGCTGTGGGATAGTGTACTCACCCTGTGTTGTGTTGTCCCCTCTCTCAGGGCTGGGGGATAGTGTACTGCCGCACCAGAGACGGGTGCGAGGAGGTCGCTCACCGCCTCACGAAGCTGGGCACGGCAGCCAGGCCCTATCATGCAGGTAGAGGGGGGCGTAGCTCACAGGATGCCGGGGGGGGGTGGGGGCTGAAGGCTCTTCCAGCTGAAGGCTCTCTGTTCTTTCCCGGTCAGGGCTGAAGGCTGCCGATCGCACAGAGGCGCAGAACGAATGGATGCAGGGTACTGTGCCCGTCATCGTGGCCACCATTAGCTTCGGCATGGGCGTGGACAAGGCTAACGTCAGGTGAGTCCGTTCACCTGAGGCCAGTGCCGGGTTAGTCTGCACACCTGAGCTGTGTCTGAATCAACACCCTTCTGTATTATTGATTATGCTGGTAGAGGACACTGAATGATAACAACTTACTCATTCAGTGTACTCTACTAGCATAATCAATAGTATAGAAGGGCGTTGATTTGGACACAGCCTAAAACTCAGGTTCTCTAAATGTTGTGTACTTAAAATCCCCGGATGATATACTTATTTCCGTGTTTTTGCTGAGTTTTGAGGATATTTTTCACATACTGCATGTCCCAAAACGGTACACGGTATGCTGGTACACAGGTAGATGGGGCTCTGATTCGGACACAGTCATAGTCCTCTCGTTCTGTCTCTCTTTATTTATTTTATTTATTTTTTGCTTGGTCTGTGCGTCTGTCTGTCTGGTCTTTCGCGCGCAGGTTTGTTGCTCACTGGAACCTGGCCAAGTCCCTGGCGAGTTACTATCAGGAGTCCGGACGTGCGGGGAGAGATGGCCTGCCCTCCTCCTGTCGCACGTACTACTCGACCCGAGACAGAGACCAGATCAGCTTTCTGATCCGGAAAGAGATTGCTCGCATCCAGGTGGGGATGGGAGATATTGGGGGGGGTTGTTTCTGTTGTTACCGTTGAGTCAAAGACTCAAACACTGCACACTAGACAAGAGCACATGAGTGTGCTCCGAGCATTTTGCTTCTGGACATTCAGTTCAATGCTGTGTTAAGATGTAGATATACTGTAGATGCTTTAATGTCCTTCAAATTCATAGTCAAATAATTTAGTGGAGTTTTGTATTTTCCAATATTACCTAAGCTTTAACAGTGATTCAAACATCAGCAGTTAATTTTGAAGTAATACACAATTTCAAGCATTACCAGTTTTGTACCTGATGGGTAAAGTGTCTGTGTTGTATTTTCTCTCCAGAAGAAACGCGGTTCAGAGAAGGAGCAGGACAGGGTTGCTGTCACCGACTTCGGGGCCATGGTGGCCTTCTGCGAGCAAGAGGCGTGAGTCGTAACACACACACACACACACACACACACACTCGCTCGCATACACACATGTGCAGACAAACGGACACAGGCCCGTTCGTTGACACCCCTCTGGCTCCTCTTCTTAGGTGTCGACACGCCACCATCTCGCAGTTCTTTGGGGATAAGAAGCCCGACTGCGCTGGGGCCTGCGATTTCTGCAGGGACCCCAAGGTGGTCCGGGCTCAGCTGGAGTCAGCGGCCCGCTTCAGCACCAGAACCGGCCCGGCCCAGAGCAAGGGGCCCAGTGGTCCGTTCGGGTTTGACGCAGAGCTGTACGCCGGAGGTCGTAAGGGCTACGGGTTTGAGAGGTAATGATTAGTGTGGGTGGCTACCTTCCCCCGTGTCTTTTGAAAGGAGAACAACATGACATCTCAGCCTCTGATGCCAGTCAATTATCTTGTCTCCAAAGTTTTTACGGTTCTGCTCTCTCTCTCTCTCTCTCTTTCTCTCTCTCTCTCTCTCGCTCTCTCTCTCTCGCTCTCTGTAATATCTCTGGTGTTTTCTCCTTCCTAATTTCCTCTTTGCCTTCATATCAAAAGGCATGACGAGGAGGATTGGGACAATGACGAGGAGGACGATTCTGAAAAACGCAAGAAAGAATTTGGAAACATGTTCAAAAAGCAGATGAACATCCGTAAGGTAGTAAGATACTACAATAAGAAAGAAGAGTACAGTTGATTTGTTGTCTGGGTTCTCACTTTCTGCCACGCCCCACAGATGTGTTCATACAGAATTACCCCCCCACCCCCATCACATTTCTCTCTTCCTCTCTCCACAGGGTTCTGATATTAAGGAGGCGTTTGTTCCCCCAGGTAAATCCACCCCCCCTCCCATCCCAACAGGCTTTGTTTTGGGAGCCATTTTGGTTTCACTGGCATACATTGGACAGAACCTACTTCAGCCATCAGATTAGTCTTTGTCTCTCTCTGCTGGTTTAGTGTAGTTAAATCAGCCTGACAGCAGGGGGCGCCCCTGTTTTCTCACTCCATTTACAGACGCTGACTGTGCCCTGAGAGAAGCCAGCAGCCAGAGAATCCCCAGACTCACCGTCAAGGTATCCCGCACCCAGACACACATTTACACACAGAATTTCAAAAACCTGGGGCCTGTTTCACAAAACAAGATTACTGAATTGACCGGATAGCTCCATTTTCCAGATTTGGGAGGGTCCCGGGTTTTACTCAGTGCAGCAAACAGGCCCTGGGTCTTTCTTCTCTGGATCAGGACAAAAATTCTTCAACATGTCCAATCTGCTGAACAACAGTTTTACTCTCTGACATCAGGGTGACCGTATTGGATTTTTAAAAAAGAGGACTGGGCGGGGAGGCATTATGAGCATAATACTAGGCTGTTTGTTCATATATACGGTCTATCGAGTGAGAAAAACCTAACCGGATATTTTTAGGTAATTAGAAATCCCGCCTGGACCCAGAAAAGGTGAAATGTTCAGGAAATGGAGAACATCTGGTCGGCCTGCCTTTGTCATTTCGTCCTGAGCGAAATGTGCTGCAGAAAAGTGTGGCTCTCTGTGACTACCATCACTACAAGATCAGGCCATAAACAGTGTGGCTCTCTGTGACTACCATCACTACAAGATCAGGCCATAAACAGTGTGGCTCTCTGTGACTACCATCACTACAAGATCAGGCCATAAACAATGTGGCTCTCTGTGACTACCATCACCACAAGATCAGGCCATAAACAGTGTGGCTCTCTGTGACTACCATCACTACAAGATCAGGCCATAAACACTGTGGCTCTCTGTGACTACCATCACCACAAGATCAGGCCATAAACAGTGTGGCTCTCTGTGACTACCATCACTACAAGATCAGGCCATAAACACTGTGGCTCTCTGTGACTACCATCACCACAAGATCAGGCCATAAACAGTGTGGCTCTCTGTGACTACCATCACCACAAGATCAGGCCATAAACTGTGGCTCTCTGTAACTACCATCACCACAAGATCAGGCCAGAAACAGTGTGGCTCTCTGTGACTACCATCACTACAAGATCAGGCCATAAACAGTGTGGCTCTCTGTGACTACCATTACTACAAGCTCAGGCCTCTGACTACCATCATGACAAGATCAAGCCATAAACAGTGTGGATCCCAGAACGTGTTGTTCCTGGTGGACAAGCACAGCAGCTTTTTGCTGAAATGAGAAGTTATAGGCTGCGGTCCAATCCGTTAAATGTTCTGCCCTTCTGCACTTCCCCTCGCCAGTTCCACTTGGGGGAATCCCTTTAGAAATTGAAAGTTGGGCGTTGCCAAGGGCGAGCGCAGTTGTACTCCGAGGATCGGTTTGGGGGGAGGGCTCGGGGGGAATAGAAATGCAAGTGAAGTACGTGAAATGAGTCGCTCGACCCTGGATTTGGCTCGAGGGAACCAGTCCGGAAGACTGCAGACTAAAACGGAGATTTTTTTATATATGGGAGTGACTGACTACAGGCAGAATTCTGACATTTTCCAGAATGTTTTACTGTAACCCCAAGCTTTCTGTTTCGGAAGTTTACATTGAATGCCTTTACATATTTCTCGGGAAAAATCTTAAAAATAGAGAAAGCGGTACTCAAGTATAAGCAATTAAGCGATATTTTAAACGTTTTTTTATTGCACGACTGAAAAGTTGAATAAATGAGGAAATAAGATTTATTTAGTGGTTTGATAAAATCGCTTTAAAACGTATCTCCAGCAAAACATTTCATGTTATTCTACTAGGATTCAGTATTCGAATGATTATTTCATGCCAGTTAACGATAGCCTAAGTAGCTACATAATCAGCTCGTTGCCGTTCAGCGAGTATCCAGCAAATGAGCCAGTGCAAGATTATGGGCAATAGCCTATTTAAAATATGCATTTTGCTTGGATTTCATATTCACATTTCATATGTCATTGCTCGCCTCTTTTATGTTTTATACTTCCGTGCTACCTGCAAAGCGATCTAGGCTATGCAATGCATCCACCATTTTGCTTGCAGTCTATTCATATATTTGATTCGGAGGTATTTTGTAACATACTAAGTGTAGGCTATTATTCCCCATTCCTGCTTCTGAGGTATTTTAAAGTGTGGTCTATCAATTAATTGATTGTCAATCAATTTTCTAGTTTGCTCTTTTTCCAGAATAGGAGCTTGCTGCAATTTATTGGAAAGTTTTGCACAAACACATTTGTCGATGGTCTCCTGGTGTCACTGGCAATGGCGAATTTCCGAGTGCAAATGTGGTCCAATTCAAAAATAGTTCCGCCCCCTCTCTTGCTTCTCCCCGTCGGCTTGAGTGGCTACTCGTGTTGTCTCGGTGTTGCGTCACATCCTCCCAAGTGGAAGTGGTGAAGGGAAGTGCAGGAGGGCATAACATTTAACGGATTGGACCGCAGCCATAGACTACATAGAAAATTGATTAGACTGGTGGCCATTAGAAGTATTACATTGCTTTTTTCACTTCCCTGCCTTGAACCTGCTTTCATTTGAACCCAGGTTCCTGAATGGCTGCTGTGGGGGGAGACGGTATTATTTTCCAAAATGAAAGGATGTTTCTGCAGTCTTTATTTGGTCTGCTGTGTTAATTCTTAGCTGTACGAGCGGACCGTGCCGAGCTGAGATGTGAGGTTTGTGTCTGTTTCAGGCGCGAGAGCACTGTCTGTCCCTCCTGCAATCAACGCTGGACAACCACCAGGGGGCAGCGGTCTCGGAGGAAAGGTAGCGCCAGGATCAGGATTACAAACGCCATGCTAACAAAGCATTTCCCAAACTGTCTTCAATGTTGATTTTAGTGTGTCATGTACAAACGGGGGACCAAATGTGGACAGTCCTCCCATGCCCCCCTGAGAACCTCTGGCACCCCACAGTTTGGGGAACATTTCCATTGTAATGCAGTCTCCAGGTAATCAAGCGTGTGAAGGGGAGGTTCTGTTACCTGAGCCCTTGTTTTATTTGTATTCAGTTCTGACACTCGATCCCTGGCTGTGGAGATTGAGCACGAAGTCTTCAGATCCAGCAAGCGTGCCAACCTGTACAAGGCATCTGTACTGAAGAGGGTAAGAGGTGCGTGCGTGTGTGGGTGCGTGCGTGCGTGTGTGTGTGTGTGCACAAACGTGAGCGTGTGTGACGTCTAGGCTACAAGCGCCAGCTGTGTATTTTTATTTTTGGGAGTCTGAGGAAAATAAATAGACTAATTGCGGGGGGGATAGGGAATTGTAGTCCTCTGTAAAAACAGGGCAGAGTAATGATCAGAGTGCTGCTCTACTTCAGCCAGCATGGCCAGCTTGTCACCGTGGAGACCGCGCTGCTTTCTGTCAGTCTGAGCTACCGGTGTAAACAAACCGATTAACCTTTTAGCCATTTGCGTGAATACGATGATGTGTTTTGATTTTGATGGTACAAAACCCTGTATATCCCTGATATAAAAAAAAATTATGAAATGGGAAGTATGTCTGTTTAGCGATGTTCTGAAATACAGCTAAGATGTGTTTGTGTGTGTGTGTGTGTGTGTGTGTGTGTGTGTGTGTGTGTGTGTGTGTGTGTGTGTGTTAGGATGGATGCGTGTTTGTAAGTAATGAGATGATACACAATTTGTATCCTGATATAGGGTTCACGATGTGCAATTCCCACGATGTGATATCTGAAGAAAAAATTACATTTAGTGAAGAAATAAAAACAACCCTTTAATTGAGTTTTCCTATTTATTTAACATTAATTGCCATATATCAATATTTTTTTATAAAACTCAAATGAAATAAGATTAAAGATAAAGATTTTGGTAGTTAACTGTACATAATGTATACCCCATATTGTAAACAACTGAATTAGGTTAAACAACCATATGCGTAGCCTAGCTACAAAATCAATGAAATTGTTTTTATAAGACAATTTTAACCGCATGGTGATAGTGGTTATCTCCCACACAACTGACCTCAATGTGACCAGAGGGGTTGTGGGTACAGGATAGGCCGGATAAACCGGTAAAAATTTAAATAACCGCTAACTGATACATTTCCGTGAAAGTGTGCGGTCTGGATATTGTGTGTGTCTGTGATGTAAATCTTACTTCCATGTCGATGCCTAGGTGGCAGAGTTGAGGAAGGGAGCCGATGGCGTTATGTCGCCCCCTGTGGGTGGAGCAGAGGCCAGCACCTGCAGTAGCCATGGAGATGGGCTGTCTGACTCCTCCCCCTCATCAGGTGTAGACTTCCTGGGATTCACGCCAGCCTCCCAAGTGTACTCTGTAAGAGCGTGGCCCTCACACACACACACACGCACGAACACACACACAGACGTGCATACGCACACACACACACGTGTCCTCTCGTTGAGCAGCCCTCTTTCTGTGCGTTTCGCAGCTAAAGAGGAAGAGAGTGGGTGCCGGACTGCGAGGTTCGTCGAACCCGTACCAGACAGCGGGCGAGCTGCTGAGGGCGTCCAGGGAACATGATATCAATGGGGGGTTGGGGGCGGGGCCGGGGGCGGCGTGCGACACACAGTCCGCAGACGAGACCTGCGAGCCCAGCGACCCACCTGTGGAGGCAGAGAGGGGGAAGAAGAGAGGGATGGACTCGGCGGACGTGGTGGTCTCGTCTCCAGGTAAAGTTAAACTCAAGGCTGAGGGCCCTGCGTCTCTGAACAGCCCAACAAAGGCGGCCGGCAGGAAGCAACAGAAGCTAGCGCAGGCCGCCAAGACGTCCCACTCCATCTTCCAGTACTTCAGTAAGAAGCAAGGGGACGGGCCCGCCCCTGACCCCGCCCCCAGCACGGCTGAGGAGTATAAGACTGACCTGGAGACAGTGAGCAAATCTCAAGGGTAAGATCAGTGCACCTCTGTTCTGTTAATGTGTGTGTGTTTCTTCTTTTCGGATTACCTCCCTGCACTGATCTTGATTAAGCACATGTTCGAGATCTAAATTGGCTACCAGTTGAGAAATGACTAATAAAATAGTGCATAACGCGGTCCCCAAGTATTTATATTCAAGAGTCCCATGGGTAAAAATACCTTTTTATGTAACATGGCTGCAATTGAGTGGAATAAACTTCCAGTGTCTCTGACACTCATTGACGCGGAGAGACATTTTAAACGGGCTCTGAAGATGACTCAGAATAAGGGCCCTCGCACAAAATAACTAACTTTTTTTTTTTCTTGTAATTTCTTAAATGGATATTGTACTTGCCCCCCACCCCCAGAGGACCACAATGGAAATAAATTGTGAATTTTAAATCCTCTGCGGTTTTTTTCAAATGTATGTGCTGTCCTGGTTTTCAGGTGAAGCAGTATTATATGTATTTATGATTAAATAAAACCAACCCCACCCAGCTTCAAAGGCATCCAGGGGACCCCCAGTACAAGTTAAAGGAAATATTTTCCCAAATCTATACATAGTCATTGCAAATCAAGTCTGGCCAGGGACCCTCTGCAGTACCCCCCCCCTGTTGAAAACCCAGGATTTAGGTTATGTTCACTCTGGATCCGCATCTGCCAAATGAACATAATGCAACGTTAACGTTTTCTGTTTCTCTCCCTTAGTGAGGATGAACCTGAGGTCAAAGCCGCTTTGGATAAAAAGCCACCTCAGAAGGTACAGGAAGGAATTTAACCGTTAAAGATGTGCTTAGAATGTTCTGAACTGAACAATCAGTGCCCTCGTTCTAGAACACTGACTTTTTTTTTTTGACTGAATTTTGAAAAAACCCACTCTTCAAAGGGTTAATAGGAAACTGTTGTGGTGATGTTAGTTCTGGTAAACGGCATCAGAGGTGTCTTTAGTGTGTCTGTTCTTTCTGGGTTAGCTGAAGGACAAGCGTGTGGAAAGTGGGGACCCCCCAGCCTCGAAACGACATCGCCCCCTGCAGGACAGCGAGAAACAAGCGGCTTTTGACTCCAACGTACAGGGGGAAAAAGAGGAGGCAGTCCGAGCTCCGGAGAAGATGGTGACTCTTCAGGAGGGTGCGGTAAAGACTGTGGCAGTACTCAGCGCTCCAGAAAAGACTGTGGATCTCCAGGGGGGAGCAGGGAAGAATGTTGGGGTACTCAGAGCTCCAGAGAAGACTGTGGATCTCCAGGGGGGAGCGGGGAAGAATGTGGGGGTACTCGGGGCACCAGAGAAGACTGTTACTCTGAAGGAAGCTGCTGACATTGTGGTTCACTGCCTGGACCCCTTTTATTCTCAGGGGAAATTTGCTACCAAGGTAAGGGAGAGAGAGGGCTGCTGGGAAATTGAGTTTATAGTATCAAATTGTCAAATTTGTCAGTTTATATCAATCAAATTGTAATTTGTAGGCAAACTGTGGATGAACTGACTTGCCCCACAATGTGGATTCTGATCATGCGAGTGCTGACTATGGCTGAAAATGTAGAGGGAGGTGATGCATAATTTGGTGTTACTACATTTCCCACAATGCCCAGGGAAGGCCTTATCTCAATAGTGAGTTCTCTTGTCAGTCATACACTTGCAGTTTTCCAGTATCTGCCAGAGTCAAAGTCCTCCAACGTAATAATTGTGTAAATCAGCTCTCTTGTAGTAAAATGACCCACTTGTGGATCCTCTAGTGGCGTACGGCGTTCTCTCTTAATATATCATTCAAATGTCGTTCCTCCCTACCTTCAGGACCTGTTCAAGTCTTTCGCCCGATTCCTGTCTCACCTGCTCACAGAGGGGAGGAGCTGTGGGAGGGGCCAAGGTGAGATAGCGGGCGGAGTCTAACACTCACGCTCAGCCCTGGGGCCTCCCCGTGCGAGCCGCGATTCCACGCTCAAGGCCTTTTCCTTCCTTCAGTGACTACTGTAAGGCAGCCACCTCCAAGGCCGCAAACAGTAGCTGTGCTGTTCACGAGTGTGCTGTTCACGAGTGTGCTGTTCACACGAGTGAGTGAGTGTGGTGCATGTGTGTTTGTGTGTGGGTTTTGTTTTTTTTTTTTTTTTTTGTTTCATTTTTAAAGCAGTGTGTGTGTGTTTGTGTGTGTGTGAATTTTTTGTATTTTATTTTTTATACAAAAAAAAAAAAAAAAAAAAAAAAAAACCGCACCCGCGTGTTGCATTGTGCCCACTGTACAAAGCTCTGGACTGGGTTGTTGTGTTGGGTGGGGTTCAGGTCATCAGGGTCTAGGCTCAGCACGTTTTGCAAGCAAAAAAAAAAAAGTGAGCTGAGTACCTACTGAATGTATTGAACCACCATCCCCATCAATGGGCATATTCCAGGACGACGACAATGCCAAAGATTCATCGGGCTCAATTGTGTGAGTGAGGTTAGGCATGATGAAAAATTTTTTTTCACAATTGGCCACCAGAGTCCTGACCTTAACTCCATTGAAAGTATTTGGGATGTGCTGGAGAAGACTTTACGGAGTTGTTCGACTCTCAATACAAGATCTTGGCCAAAAATGAATGCAACTCTGGACGGAAATAAATGCTGTGACGTTGCATAAGGTTGTCGAAACAATGCCACGATGAATCCGCGCCGTAATCAAAGCTAAAGGCGGTCCAACTAAATATTAGTGTGTGCGACGTTTTTTTTTTGGTCAGTGTACCTGTAATGCATTTGGAGGTGGCAGCTGCATTCCCGTTAGTCACTGAGGGAAGGAAAGTACCTTGGGCCAATTCCACAAGTCTACACAGCTGGTTATGAGTGGCTGAATTAGGCACTTTGTGATTAGTTGATTTCCCCTGTAAATCCATGTTATGTCTGAAATAGATTTGTGTGCTATGAAAAAAATTATAACACGTAATATCAGGTAACGACTTCAGAAATCAATCAACTCATACATTAGTTTCTTGCAATAGGCTCTGTGGAAAGTAATGTCTTCTGCAGGAGGCTACATTTGATCGATTGCTTGATTAATGACTGTTAAGATGAGTGGAAGTATAATCAGATTTTAAAAGGGTGAAAATGTGAGCACATGGCTGCTGACATTAAACCCCTTGCCTCTCGAAAAAAACTGTTTAGGAGCAAAGCAAATTATAGTCCCCAGTAAATTTTAAAACCCGCTTTCTGGTGAAATCTGTTTAAAGGCTATATTATAGAAGCACTTAAATGCAGGTTTTCTGTGATCATAATTGTTAAATGAGAGACTGGCTAGACTGAAAATCAGCACGTCCAGGCCGAGTTTGGGGATCCGCTGGCTGGACCCAGGGCTTAGTTTGGGGATCCCCTGAGATAGTCTGTACGAAAAGCCTGTTTTGGGTTTTCCTGCTATGTCCTGTAGCAGGAGCGCCCCCTCATGGCTGTGCTTGTGTCTGCAGTGAAAACCGAGGCGCGCAGCCTGATCAAGAAGTTCTTCGGCCACATACAGCGCTGCGAGAGCGAGGGAGACTGGGAGCACCTGAGAGGGACGGTGGGCGGGGCTAAAGGGGCAGGGGGTGTGGCTGACAGAAGAGGGGGAGGGGCCGACAGAAGAGAGGCGGGACAAGCGACATAGAGCTTCGCCCTTCTTCCCCACCCCCACCCAGCGTACAGGCTCCTACCTGAGGATACTAACGAGAGACTCCTGGTGTTCCGTCAGTGATTGCTGCTAAATCCCTCCCCTCTCATGGACCACCGTTCCTTGCACTACAGCCATTGGCCAGCAGAGTCTGGGCATCGGGGCCTACACTGGGGATAAACATAATGGGGTGTTTCTGGCAGTGCCCTCCAGCTCTACCCTGTACCCTGGTTCTTGCTTATTCAGGAAGCCCCGACGCGCCCCCCCCGGCAGTGTGACATCACTGGTGCCGTGCAACCGCTGGTCCCGTCGTCATGGTTAATGCTCTTCATTTAATTTGTAAATTAAAAGTGTCTTTCTCTGTTGTAAACTGACTTTTATAGATTCAGAAGAGCAGTTAAAATCTCAGGGACCTTTGTTTTCCAAATTGGAATATTAAAACTACTGATGGACTTCACCAAATAATCTTCCTTCGTTGCTCTCAAAAGGAAAAACTGGGCAGTGGGCGACCTTGAGACTATGAAAACGGTAGCTTTTGGTTATTACTTTTTGACGCTTGAACCTCACCAAAAAAGTGCTTGAAGCACCAGTAATGGCAACACCTTGCAACTTACTACATAGGCTAACATTTGACCTAGTGTAGAGATGTTTACAATAAATATTCAGTACTGATCTTTTGTGTGTGAAGTTATTGTGTCACAATATCTCTGTTTTTTATCATTTTGGACTGCCATTCTGCATTAGTGAGCAGCTCTTTGTGCTGAAGACGGTCTTTAGTGACACTACAGGGAAGGAGGAGGGACCTACAGCTGCCACGTTTGTGCCGTTAAATCAGAATTTCCCTCTGGAGGGGGGCCGATCGAGTAATCAGTATCAGGCACTGGATGGGGGGAGGGGGGGTCGTTTAGTTTAGTTTTACAGCTGGACGAGGACATAAAGAATTTAATGCAACATTTCGTGTTGCATAGCCAAATACTAATGATACCCTCGACGCACAGCTGTCCGGTCTACGGCACGACCGATCTCCAGGACAGAGGAAGAAGAAGCGAAGACCCCTCTTGTGCGTGACAGCTTTGAACAGCCACGGCTTCGCGCGAGCCATATCGCAGTTCACCCACATATTTAAGTTATGGGCGTTAAAAAGGGACTGTAGGCTGGACTGTTCAATAGGACCGTATCCATAATTGCACTTAGCCTAAGTGAACACCAACCGCGTCTGGGTTTCGAGTTGTTTGGGTTTCATGTAGCTGTAGCCGTCCGCTGTTGTCGTCATAATAACGCCCCTCCATTCCCGTTATGGGCTTTCTACCATTTCATCTGGCGTGATGCGATTCCAGTGTGACAGGGAAGAAGGAGCGGATGAATGCAGTTTTTCTTCGCTGAAGGACTAGGGTTAACAATAGAGAGCTTAACCATCGGTGATTGTCGTCGCTCGAGAGGCGGGACAGCGGTTGTGCGGGGCGCCCGGACCAGATGCTTAGCCCTGGAATAATGGAAGAGTTTGTCACCGAAGAAGAGGAACCATGGTACGACCAGCGAGACCTGGAACAGGGTGAGTAAAACTCGGATATAGAGCATCTCAAGCCGGCGCGCACTGTACAATACTTTGTCTAGCTAATGTTACGTTATAGTTGCGCTTGCTCCTGCACTGTAGATGTAAGCAATAGCTATCTATTCGGGGTTCCTGTTGAGCATTGTTTGTAAAGGTTATACATTCAGAAGATTTTAATGGATATGTAAATACCTGATGTTAAAATGGTGGGTTTAAAATAAAACTGGCTTTATTACTTAGCGCGGATTTTGTTTTAAGTACAGTAAAGGCCTAGCTAGCTGCTGCGAACACACGCATCCCCCAGCGATGCCTAGTAGTTTTTCTTCTTCACAAAGACAGAACACTCAGTTTGCAAGAGGCCTTGAAAATTAGGAAAACTCACAAAGATGATAAAAGGGACGTGCACTGACGCGACGTCCCAGTGCAGTCAGAATCTTAGAGAAGTAGGCTCCAGTGGAGTTTTCCAGAGAAGTCATTCGCAGCAAATGTCTCGTCATCAAAGGCTGCGGGTGAGCAGATGCTACTCGCGCAGTTCAGAACCACTCCTTTCGCAGCTCGCGCTCAGATTTAGACGAAAACCGTCCCTCTTTTGTACACTCAGGAATTTACTCAAGGGGTGGCAGCAATATCCCGGCGAAAAAAAATTACATTTCAACAAATAAAATACAAACATCACACAACCTTACCACAACATAATATTTTAATATGTGTTAAAGACCAAAACTTCCCAATACTTAAAAAAAAAAAAAAAGGTTTTCAAAGGAATTTATGCTATCATAATTAACTAGCAACTCACTCTGGACAGGCTTAGAATGCACATCCATTCTGTGAAACAAAATAGATAAAAGGGAATATTCTAGTGTGCAGTAGAAATCAGGCGCCTCTGAAAGATTGTTGATATTTCTTGCAAAATTTCAGTGGTGCTCCAGACAGCTGCACACGTTAAAATTAGATACTGTGAAAGCTGTATAATGTGCACCTTCTCTCTTCGTTCTGTCGCCCCCACCCCCAATTCTGTACATCCAGCCACCCATACATCCCTGGGCCTGTCCTGCTTGGCCAGTTACTCTGATTTGCTCAGTGCACAGTGGTTATAGCTCCTTGAGAGAGAGAAAGAGAGAGAACAAAATTCAGTTAATCACACCATGTTCACAAGATAAATCACATATCAACCATTGCAACAACTGTTATCATTATCAGGAAGAAGAAAAAAAACATATATTTTAAAAGTGCCCTGCATCATCCTCCTCACACAAAACTCTCCCCACCCCCCAAGTTTCACTGAAACTGGGTATGTTACCAGTTTATAATATGCATGCTCAACCTTGATGTGTGCGGTCACAAATCCCCTTAACATGGCCTCAGGATTTACACCCCCAGCTCCCAACATTTAAAATTTTCTAGCTTTCCAAATTTATAGTTTTAATTGTCCAGATAAGTAATTTATCAAATGAACACCTGCTTCTTTAATTTAACACTGTTTTAGAGAGAGAGAGAGAGAGAGAGAGAGCTGCAAAGTTCATTGCAGGGAGAAATTTTGCAGCATCACCCTGGCCTCTGCTGTAGTCTTTACCAGCCTCTAGTGCTTGGATGTGCCAGTGTATACGTTGAGATGACCAGCCATTAGAGCTGCACCATTAGTGACATTGTTAAACCAGAGGAAAAGGCACTTAAGGTACAAACCCTGCCGGTGGAAGGATTCTCACGTGTGGAACTAGGAACCTTTGAAATTGTAGGTTTGGGATTTCAGAGCCAGGAAACAAGACGGTATTTGCAGAGGATTATTTTACTCGAGCACACCCCACCACAGACCCCACATTTAAACAAAATTAAACTGGTAGCCACTCACATCATTCACAGGGCTGTACCTGGTGAGACCCCATTCACGGTGTGTTTACATACTTCTGGCCCAGTGTGTTTAAAAAAAAAAATCACCCAGAGGTTTGAAGTGGTTTGTAAAACAGCCCATCTTAATCTCCACTCATGCACAGCAGTGCTCCAGCGACCCCCGGTGGACACTTTGAGCAGCTGCAGCATACGCAGCCAAGCTCTTGAGATTGTAGATGGAGAGAGAGGAGAGAGAGGGTTAAGGTAGTGCGCTAGGAGTCTACAGTGCTCCCATTTTAGGAGCATTTGCTCCTGAAAATTTATTTGATTATAAAAAATAATTTAGCAACACATGCACTAATTAGAAAGCATTTGTGTGCTCCTAGATTTTTGCAACTTAGGAGTGCATGTGCTCCTTGGACAAAATGTTAGCGTGGAGCCCTGCGCGTTTCCAATGCTCTACCTCATTATCACACTCTCCTTCCTCTCCGCGAGACTGTTCCTCTTTTTTTCCTACAAGAGCTTATCTGTTACTCGTTCCTCTTCCGGCGTTCGGCCAGTGCAGCTGGATGGCCTTGTTACACACAGCCAAGCCTTGACCTCCTTCTGGTCCACTTAATGGACGGAATCAACGGCTATGGAGAGTTACACCCTTTATTAATGCTGCAATGACTGTGCCGTTTCCAGGCGAGCAAACAAATCATGCCATAAAGATATTTCTTCATTCTCTTTCTCTCTTTACCTACTTTCTCTCCGTCCATCCCCGTCTCCGTCCCTCCTTCCCTCTCTTCCTCTGTCTCAGACAGTACATTACAGGCATTATGCTTATCTAGAGCGACTTACACAGAATTTTTGCGTAGTATCCATTTATACAGCTGTATATATAGATATATACTGAAGTGATTCAGGTTAAGTATTTTGCTCAAGGATAATAAGGCATTGTCCTACCTGGGAATCAAACATGCACCCTTTTGGTTCCCAGCCCAGTTCCCTGACCATTATCCTACACTGCCCCACGCAGACTTGCACTTGGCAGCAGAGCTGGGGAAGACGCTGCTGGAACAGAACAGGGAGCTGGAGGACTCTCTGCAGCAGATGTACATGACCAGCGAGGACCAAGTGCAGGAGATCGAGGTACCTGCACACCTGTGTATGCCATTACAGCTCACCTGTACACCTGTATGCTATTATATTACACACCTGAGCTCATGTGTACACCTGTGTTAGTGTTGTGCATATAAACAGTGTATTTACATGCAGGTTGGTTCATGCTATGAAAGATAAACGTTGTAAGGAAAGACTTAAGGCACTTTATCTCTTTAACTCTAGTAAAAGGTGACACACCGTAATATTCTATAAGGTGTGGTTGGTCGTAGTAATATATTGAAAAGGGATGCACACTTAGCTCCGTATATTCAGTTTATTTAACCAACATTTCGACTTCCGAGTGTTCATTAGGGAGTTACGGATGAAGACCTGGAAGTCAAAACGTTGGCGACATAAACTACGAACATACGGAGCGAAGTGAGCGGTGTTCATTCCTCTTCAGTATCTTACTACGACCGCCCGCTCCCTATAAATCTTTCTCTTTAGTACGCATGTTATGTCTGTCCACCTGTGTGTTAACGCACCGCGTGTCACTGCAGTACCTGTCCAAACAGCTGGAGACGCTGCGGGAGATGAACGAGCAGCACGCCAAGGTCTACGAGCAGCTGGACGTGACGGCACATGAACTAGAGCTGACCAATCAGAGCCTGGAGCTGGAGAGCAAGGCCTCCCATGAAAAGATTGAAAGGTGGGAGGAGTCACATGATCAGAGAGCGCTGCATGTGCACGCCGCGCGCACGTGGCTGATAACGGTATACCTGCCACTCAATCCCAACGCAGCCCCACCGGTTTCTGTAGCAGGATGCTAAAGGCTATCTTTAGTTTAGTTTAATGTATCTATCTACACTGACATCCTCAGCTGAGTGTCAAAAGTACACTGTGTTTGTGCAATATGACAAATTTGCTTCCCAAAGAGGACAAGGCTAACCGTTCTTTCATGTCTTCACGAGAAACTGATACAATTCTGTATTTGTGATCTTTACGCTTTTGAAATCCAGAAATTTCGCACAATTCCATTCAGCGTTCATTAATATATTGCCATTGAGTTAACCTTCCATACGCAGTAGTTAATGGCTCTAACCATTCATTTTGTGTCAGAAACACAACAGCTGATCAATCCTTGCTTATGTTTGGTGAGAGGATACATGAGTTTGTACTCGACTGCTGTGGCTCACCTGATGAGGTCATGTGACCCTCTGTGCGTTTGCGCGCAGGCTGACGGGGACGATGGAGATGCTCCAGGGCCAGGTGGACGCTCTGACCACCCAGGTGGAGGAGCTGCGCTCGCTGGAGCAGCTGAGGTATCGGAGGGAGAAGAGAGAGAGGCGCCGGACCATACACTCCTTCCCCTGCCTGAGGGAGCTGTGCGCCGGGCCCAGGTCAGAACTCGGGTCCAGCTGGACCCCACTAGTGATTCCTAGTGAATTATTTATATTGTAGTTATGCTCTGTAGTTTCCCTTTAGTCCAGGGAATTCATTTAACTTTTTCACCCACTGGCCTGTGAGTGGCTTGTGGATTCTAAAAATCGGCCATTTTCAACATTTTACCAGCCACATTACCTTTTACAATATAACACAACCTTGTTGGTTACCTGCCAAAGTGGCTGCTAGAGTAGAAAATCTACCAACCACAAACTAAATTTTACCAGCATTTGGCTGGTGGCGGGTGTTAATTTCACACCCTCCAGGTGTGCTTGGTTGACAGGTGTGCTTCTTTGTTTTCCTTCCTCCCTCTCTCTTACCGCCAGTTTCGCAGACAGCCCGGCGGTGCGCCGTCCCGCTCGCCCAGAGCGCTCGGCCCTGGAGGAGGAGAACGAGCGTCTGCGGGATGTCGTGTCGTCTCTGCGCTCGTCCATGGTGGCGGAGCGTGGCCGGCGGGAGGGGGCGGAGCAGGAGTACGCGGCCGTGCTGCAGGAGTTCGGCGGCCTGGAGCAGCGTCTGCAGGGGGCCGAGGGCTGCCGGCAGCGGGTTCGAGACCTGGAGGCCGAGCTCCAGGAGATGCAGCAGCTGTGCCGCCCGCGTGTGCTCGTCATCAACGCCGACGAGGGGCTGGCGCAGACGCTGCTCCGCTCCGCCCCCGAGAGCGACGCGCCCGAGGAGACGCGCCCCGCCGGAGAGGAGGCGGGCATCGGTGAGAGCCTGCAGGCCGCTAGCCCCGTGCGAAAGAGCTGCAGCGACACGGCGCTCAACGCCATGGTGTCCCGCGACGGGCCGGGGCGCGGGCCCGCCGGCTACACCCTCCACGCCCCCGGCGGGCCCCAGCGGGGCATGTCCATCCTCAGGGAGGTGGACGAGCAGTACCACGCCCTCCTGGAGAAGTACGAGGAGCTGCTGGGTAAGTGTCGCAGACACGAGGACAGCCTCCGCCACGCCGGGGTGCAGACGTCCCGCCCCCTCTCCCGGGACCCTTCCCTGAAGGACGGCGCCGGGCCCAGCCTCATCCCTGGCCCCGCCCTAGGCCCCTCCTCTGGCCCCGCCCTCCTGCCCAACCCCGACGAGGCCCTGCAGGGCTTCAGCAGCCAGGTGGAGGCGGTGGACAAGCGGCTGGGTCAGAACACGCCCGAGTACAAGGCCCTGTTCAAGGAGATATTCTCCCGCATTCAGAAGACCAAGAGCCACGTCAAGTCCGCCAAAGCCAGCAAGAGCAGCAAGTGAATGTCGCTGCCTCTCGAATAACCAAAAAAAAGTCACAGCGCTTTGAGGAGATGGCAGCTCTCCTCCTCAAGCTGGATCCGTAAATCCAGGTCTTTCGTGGTTTTAGACTTTTCCGCATTAAAGCCCCCCCCAGCAAATTTTCCAAGCGCGGCCGAAGCCTTTAAACATCGTCGTTTTAAGAGAGACTCTCCTTGTAACTGCTATTTGGCCAAGGATAGCCATGAACAGCAAAAAATAAAAAAGGGAACTGGTAATATTCCCACTTTAAATTCCATAGTTACTAATGGTAACGGTGAATATTGAAGAGATGGTATTGTAGACCATGACCACAGTGCACAGCCTGGCGTAGATATCACACGTAGATAGTTCAGTTTCCCCCAGCGTAAACCTTAGGCCGAGTCGCTGTTTTGGGCTTCACATAGCGCAGTTCATAATTGAGACTCACTTCCTATAATGAGGAAGGCGAGGCTTCCTCTGCTTGGATTGTGTCCGTGCAACTGTTAGTGTTGTGACCATAGATATAGAACCATAGATGTGACATATCATGTAATGTAATAGTAATTTGGCAGCCATCTTACCTGGGTACAGCTATAATAGGAACCTATGGCAAAAGTGTCATGTACTTTCTAACCCACTGTGATGTCATAATCAGGAGTCAGATAGCCGATGATTGGCTCATAGATATAAAACCATGGTTACTGGCCACCATCTTACCTGGGTATGGTCTAAAAAATTGTGCCAAAGAGGGTAGGCGGAGCAAGAGGTCCAACTTCGGGGCTGGAACGTCCGCACTTGGAACTCATTAGACAGACAACAGGCACTCATTGAATGACTGGCGGTCAATGGAGTTTTTACTAAACAGTTTGCTAAACGGGTCATTATCAGACAAACAAAATCAAAAGTCTCCCTTTTCTTTTTCGACTATATATGCCTAGGTTGTCAGGACCAAGTACTACTACTTACAACTCGGTATGATTTTGACTATCCGAGAAAACCAACTTTAAATCCGGCTAGCGCCGGTCAGATGCACGACACTCTAAGCATACGTTATGTAACTTTAGTTGCTAAGCTAACTGAAAACACTACTGCGCATGCCCGATCACTTCTTCTTGTGCGTACAAAAAATCCAATGGGGAAAAGCGCCAGTTGCGTATCTTGTAAAATCTTTGATTGTGCCAGTAAACTATGACACATCTATGGTTCTAGATCTATGTGTGATCTTGTGACTGCGACAAACCGTGACCATATAGGGTATATAATTATTAAGGACACTCAAGCTGGTATAAACATTTTAACAACGATTATTATATGCACATGGAAATTAATGCCAAGGCTGACCCAGAATATTTATGCATGGAAAACCGGACCTTCTGTGTCCAGTTCCTCTCTCTTGACCTTTGACCTCTGGGGGGGGTCAGTGCTCAGAGGATCGCTCAGGTCATATGACTGGATGCTTACAATTAATCTTTTATTCAGGCAAGAAATGCAATGGAGATGTTAATACAGGGGCGAGGGAGGGAGGGAGGGTGGGTCTTCGGTCTCTGAAAACGTGAAAACATGACAAAGCTGACAGTGGGATAAGTCCCCAGAAATGGACCAAACTGTCTGAGCCTTAAAGACTCTGCAACTGGACCAGAGGCCTCCTTTTATACCCAACGCTCAGCTATGTCCAATGTCACCGTTACGCAGTCTCCTGTCAGCCTATGTCCAATGTCACCGTTATGCAGTCTCCTGTCAGCCTATGTCCAATGTCACCGTTATGCAGTCTCATGCATTATAAGCGCTCTTCATTTTGTTTTCCTTCATACAAAAGGGGCAAATGTAGAATATGTACTCTTCATGCAGGGGTCCCTGGCATACGGATTATGGAGCCTTTTCAAGTGAAGGAAGTGAATATATTACACGTAAGGAGCAGTCATACTCGTTTAGCAAATTGCCCTTATTCGTGGCACAATATGAATATCATAATAAAAAATAAAAAAAGCTCGCATTTTAAAGTTTCTGCCTGTTTTCTATGCTCAAGTTTTATTCGTCTGTTGTGACTGTGTGACTGTCCTGCAGTGCTTTGTTTTACATTATTATTTTATATTTATATCTTATTCTCACCACGGGGTCTACAGAACCCCATTCTGCAGCTAGTAAAGCAAAATGAGACTCACACACTTCGTATAGTGCTCCAAAATGACATCTTTACTACAGCACAGTGTTAACATTAACGCTAGCTGATGAAAGCTCGCTAGCCGAAATGTTAACACTGTGCTGTAGTAAAAAAACATTTTTCGGAGCACTATACTAAGTGTGTCTCATTTTGCTTTACGTTTGTGTACTTTTTTTTACTGTGCACCTTAGGCTATTTGGCTGGTGTGCGTGCGTTTCCACAGACATTAACGTTCTGCAGCTATACCCAGGCACGTGGGTCTCATATTCCTCATTCCTGTCTGTTCAGCCAATAACTAGCGAAGTATTTAAATGACATCATTATAACCGGCAATATGCCTTGTGACTTTAAACTACATTCTCCGTCACTTGGTGATTGGGATTGTGCAAAAAGGAAAGAAACACGTTCCTTGGATTTTATTGCAAGACCTTTGCATTAAGAGCTGATGATTACTCAGAGAAAATCACCAAAAATACCAAATTTTTTGTGCTTCCATCACATCCTCAGTGTACAAGTTCACTTCTGTATTTAAAATGATGTGCTTCTATTTATGCGGAGCTCCAATTCCACATATTAAGCTGCAGATTCACATTAGATTCATTATGGTAATGTAGCATATCACTAATATGCATTATTCAAAGTCAAAGTCAAAGTCAGTTTTATTGTCAATTCTTCACATGTACCAGACATACAAAGGAATCGAAATTACGTTCCTCACTATCCTACGGTGAAGACAAGACAGGACATTTCAAAAGAAGGTAAAAAACAGTAAAAAGGAAAAAAAATAACAGTACAAAACAGTAAACGTAAAGTGCACCGGCACAACAAGAAAAGACAGACATGAAGAGACATTTACAATACTTAAATAAAACAAAGAGTTCACAGTGTTCACAGTTTGATATATAAGAGTTAGGAGTTGTAATAGTGCAACAGTCAGTAATAGCAGCAAAAAGGGTCAAGGGTTCAGAGTGTTCTTTGGAGGGGGGGGGGGGGGGGGGGGGTTCAGAGTGTTCTTTGGGGGGGGGGGGGGGGGCAGAGTTTTTATTTTCCTGGCAGCCTGTTGGATGGAGCTGGGGGTAGTGAGGGGAGAGAGTTTAACATCCAAACAGCCTGGTGGATGAAGCTGTTGGTGAGTCTGGTGGTACGGGAACGGAGGCTCCTATACCTCCTCCCAGAGGGCAAGGGGCTAAACAGATTGTGTGCGGGGTGGGTTGCATCGCTCACAATTGTGATAGTTTTCCGGGTGAGGCGGGTGATGTATATGTCTTGCAGGGAAGGGAGTGAGGCACCAATGATCCTTCCAGCCGTGTTCACTATGCGCTGCAGGGCTTTTCTGTTGTAGTTCGTGCAGCTCCCGCCCCACACGGTGATGCAGCTGGAAAGGATGCTCTCAATGGTGCCTCTGTAGAATGTGCTCATGATGGGTGATGGAGCACTTGCCCGTTTGAGTTTGCGCAGGAAGTAGAGGCGCCGCTGGGCTTTCTTCGCTAGTGATGCGGTGTTGATGGTCCAGGTAAGGTCTTCACTGATGTGCACCCCCAGGAATTTGGTGCTGCTCACTCTCTCCACAGCAGCACCATCGATGGTCAGTGGCGGGTGTTGAGTGTGGCCTCTCCTGAAGTCAACAACAATCTCCTTGGTCTTGCTGACATTCAGCAGGAGGTTGTTGTTTCTGCACCACGTGGTCAGTAGGTTGACCTCTTTCCTGTCGTGAGTCTCATCATCCTGGGTGATGAGACCCACCAGAGTTGTGTCGTCCGCAAACTTCACTATGTGATTGGTGCTGTATGTTGCTGTGCAGTCATGTGTCAGCAGGGTGAAGAGCAGAGGGCTGAGCACACAGCCTTGTGGGGCCCCTGTGCTTAGTGTGATGCTGCCCGAGGTGTTGTTGCCGACACGTACTGCTTGTGGCCTCTGGCTGAGAAAGTCCAGCAGCCAGTTGCAGAGGGAGGTGTTGAGTCCCAGTTTATCGAGTTTGCAGATGAGTTGTTGTGGTATTATGGTATTGAATGCTGAACTGAAGTCTATGAACAGCATTCTCACATATGAGTCTTTTTTATCCAGGTGGGTGAGGGCTGGGTGAAGGGCAGAGCAGATTGCATCATCTGTGGATCGTTTGGCTCGATATGCGAACTGCGAGGGGTCCAGGGTGGGGGGAAGGATGGATTTGATGTGTGACATGACTAGTCGTTCGAAGCACTTCATGATGTTGGGTGTCAGTGCCACAGGGCGGTAGTCATTGAAGCAGGATGGCGCAGATTTCTTCGGCACAGGTATGATGATGGCGGCCTTGAAACGAGATGGAACAATGGCTTGCCTCAGAGAAGTGTTAAAGATGTCCCTGAAGACGTCCTTAAGCTCCTCTGCGCAGTCCTTCAACACACGACCAGGGATGTTGTCTGAGCCTGTTGCTTTGCGGGGGTTGATGGCGGAGAGTGTCCTCTTCACGCTGTCGGCAGACAGACACAGAGTCTGATCGTGGGGAGGGGGTGGGGTCTTCTGTGGGCGCGTGTTGTTTTGTGCATCAAAGCGCGCAAAGAAGCTGTTTAGGTTATTTAGCAGAGAGGTGTTGCTCTCGCAGCTCTGTGGCGAGAGCAACGTTATTGTACCATTTAATAATGTTATTTTATGATGGTGTACAACATTCTCTTAGTTATATGTGATCAATAACAAAGGTGCATGTCAGCGATTCCTTATTGATAATAAACTGGACCAATAATGACAGTAAATCTGTAGAATTGGATAAATAATTACATTCGCTGACAGAATCAGCCGGTTTCAAATGAAAGCCTGTGTCACAAAATTAGTCTATGTGAGTGAGTTGGTTGAAATGCAGATACGGCAAACTTACGGTGGCTGAGAAGTGCAAAACACAACGACATTTCACAAAACACAACGACATTTCACAAAACACAACGACATTTCACAAAACGGAAAGGGTAGGACAACACTTCTTGTTTGTGATTGGACAGAACCCAAGCCCCTCAATGTAATTTTCTTTCACAAAACGGAAAGGGTAGGACAACACTTCTTGTTTGTGATTGGACAGAACCCAAGCCCCTCAGCGAAATTACGAATCCTACTATGGCCATGCCAAGACCCGCCCTCCTCTGTCTCTGATTGGCTGGTCGTTCTGTGCGCTCTACCCACCCAACCATTTTCCGAAATTGCATGCAAATTCAGGTAGCCTAACTAACGTTACAGCATAAAACGTGTACTGACATCCATTAGCCTAAAATAAGTTTACGTTTTTAATACCACCAATGTTGATAATAGTTCTAGGCTATAGGACAAATCAGAATGTTTGTAAACAGAGGTTGCTACGATACTTCCGGGTGGCCACTCAGCACTTCAAAACCGACTGAACCAGTCGGAGCTGTGTAGAAACAGTTAGCTAACGTACACTATGCCGAAATCGTGTTGTGTTTGGGGCTGTAATGCCAAATGTAATCAGGCACACCGTGGGTTGGGCTTTTTCCGATTCCCCGCTTTAAAGTCTAAATCGACCCAACGGAACCTGTGGATTCAGAGACTTAAAATAGAGGATACCCCAGATCATACAGTCCGTTTGGCTAGCTAGTGAAGGTAACCATATAGCTCGCTAGCTAACGTTAGCTACTTGTTAACGCTAACTTAGATAAAAATACGTGTTAGCGAATTTAGCTAACGTTAACGTTAGCTGCTTCCCTCAGAAAAAAATAATAGGTAATTCCAGCTATGAACGAACCATCAATCAATAAAACAATGTTTGGCTATCTGTCTGTTGTACTTGTAACGTTAGCTAGCCAGCTAAGAATCCAGAGGTTGAGTTGTCAATAACGTTAACGTTACAGTAAAAACACAAGTTAAAATCTGACAACTCAACCTCTGGATTCTTAGCTGGCTAGCTAACGTTACAAGTACAACAGACAGATAGCCAAACATTGTTTTATTGATTGATAGATGGTTCGATTTTTTTCTGAGGGAAGCAGCTAACGTTAACGTTAGCTAAATTCGCTAACACGTATTTTCATCTAAGTTAGCGTTAACAAGTAGCTAACGTTAGCTAGCGAGCTATATGGTTACCTTCACTAGCTAGCCAAACGGACTGTATGATCTGGGGTATCCTCTATTTTAAGTCTCTGAATCCACAGGTTCCGTTGGGTCGATTTAGACTTTAAAGCGGGGAATCGGAAAAAGCCCAACCCACGGTGTGCCTGATTACATTTGGCATTACAGCCCCAAACACAACACGATTTCGGCATAGTGTACGTTAGCTAACTGTTTCTACACAGCTCCGACTGGTTCAGTCGGTTTTGAAGTGCTGAGTGGCCACCCGGAAGTATCGTAGCAACCTCTGTTTACAAACATTCTGATTTGTCCTATAGCCTAGAACTATTATCAACATTGGTGGTATTAAAAACGTAAACTTATTTTAGGCTAATGGATGTCAGTACACGTTTTATGCTGTAACGTTAGTTAGGCTACCTGAATTTGCATGCAATTTCGGAAAATGGTTGGGTGGGTAGAGCGCACAGAACGACCAGCCAATCAGAGACAGAGGAGGGCGGGTCTTGGCATGGCCATAGTAGGATTCGTAATTTCGCTGAGGGGCTTGGGTTCTGTCCAATCACAAACAAGAAGTGTTGTCCTACCCTTTCCGTTTTGTGAAAGAAAATTACATTGAGGGGCTTGGGTTCTGTCCAATCACAAACAAGAAGTGTTGTCCTACCCTTTCCGTTTTGTGAAATGTCGTTGTGTTTTGTGAAATGTCGTTGTGTTTTGTGAAATGTCGTTGTTTTGTGAAATGTCGTTGTGTTTTGCACTTCTCAGCCACCGTACAAACTAGCGTTGGCCTGCTGGACCAAGTCCAGCATGCCGCAAACAAACCTGATGATTTGTGTAACGTTGCAGCTGTGCGTTGCCTTGGTTGACAGGAGGTCTGGCCCACAGTCAAGAAAGAGATGGCGTGTTCCCGCCTGCAGCATTTAAAAAAAATAATTTTAATATTTAATCATCTCAAGCAGCTTAATTTGATGTTAACAATGGAAAACATTGTGAAGCCTGACATCATTCAGAAATCCCGCCTATTACCAGTAGCTACTTATCTCGCTTAGCTGTATCACTCGCAAAGTACCGTATTTCGCCAATTGTGTGTTGCCATGATTGCGTCCAACGCAATTTTAAATGTAATTCAACATTCCTCACAAGTTGTAGACCACATTTCACAATGAATATGGTAACACATTTTAGCATACACTCAGTGGGAACTTTATTAGATATACCTGTTTGTTAATGTAAATAGCCTGCTCCTCCAAACAGGGAATCATCTAGCTGCAATTCTATACAGGGCATGCAGACATGGTGAAGAAGTTCGGTTGCTGTTCGACCAAACGTTAGAATGGGCAAGACGTGTGATCTAAGCGACTTTGACCGCAGTATGCTCGTCGGGGGCCAGACATGGTGGTGCCAGGCATGTCAGAAATGGCCGCTCTCCTGGGATCTTCACACACTGCAGTCTGTAGTGTTTACGGAGAATGGTGCGATGAACCAAAAGCATTGAGTGAGCGGCAGGTCTTTGGGTGAAAACACTTTGTTAATGAGTGAGGTGAGAGGAGAATGGACAAACGCTCTTAATATTTCACAAAAAGGCCACAAATGCTCAACAGTGGTGTGCAGAACGGCATCTCTGAACACACAACGCATCGAACGTTGAAGTGGACGGATCACAGCAGCCGAAGCTGGGTTCCGCTCTTATCAGAGTGGAACAGGAAGATGAGGATCCGGTGGGCATGCGATCACCAAAACGGGAAGATCGGAAAAACGTCGCCTGGTCTGACGAATCTCAATTTCTGCTACGACATGCAGGTGGTAGGGTCATAAACAGCATGAATCCATGGATCAATCCTGGCTTGTGCGATTGGTGCAGGCGGGTAGTAGTGGTGTACTGGTGTGGGGAATGTTTTCTTGGCACACATTAGTTCCCGTAATACCAATTCTACATCATTTGAATGCCACAGCATACCATTGTTGCTGACCATGTGCAACCTTTTATGCAGCAGCGTAGCCAGAAATTAGCTGGTGGGTGGGCTTGCCTTAGAGGGGGTGGGCAGAAACTTTTGCCGGGAGATTGAAACACAGCTTATAGCCTACATAATAAGTACAGTACCAGAGGGTTGAAACGCAGTTTATAGCCAACCAGTGCTTAATTTGTAAATTTGGAGGTACCGGAGCAAAAAGTGCCTTTGTGACAGCGGTGACCAAAGCCTCAGAGAGCTACTAGAGCGCACAAATACGACAACAAAAAAAAAAGTCACCAGTGTCACGTTATGGTGTTAAATAACCCCATTAGATCTAGATTGCATTAAACGCTTTGGCATGCCCACGTAACTGCAGGACTTACAAGTTTAACATTGGCAACATTTCAAATATCCTCCTCACACAACGGCACTTATTATCACACACAAATGCCCACTAGGCACAGCAGCACAGCAGTGGGGCTTACAAGCCTACATCACATCAATGCCACCTATGCTATTTACTGGTAATTCAAAACAGGAACTCAATGCACTATTAAACCAAAACACAACCAACAGCAACAATAATAATAATACGGATCGTCCCGTATTTGAAAATTAAATCTTGCATCCCGTTTTGAATCAATACCGGACGCGATTTGTCCCGTATTTTCGTACACACTACTCTAATGCAAACACTAAGTTTTCACATGCTTGGAATGACATGAGTTATAATAAAACCAAACGAGGCTCATCATTAAAAAGAATTAAATCAGAATAACAGGCAGGTGCGGGTGGTCGTGGAGGAGAAGACTCGGTGGGAGAAACTTTCTCGGCGGCTTGGATGACTTGAGGCGTATTATCCTCTTCTAGTCGCGGTCTTTTGAAGTAACCCAAAACCGAACTTTGTTTTAAATTCGCCATGTTCGAGCCGGCAAGCAAGCTAATGTTCACGTTCACACAGTTGCTGCGCGCGCACTTGCAGATTGGGACCATGCAGCTACGTAGAAGCGACGTGACAGATGATTGGATGGGAGTGGGCTCATTGTCGAATAAAAACTAAACTAGCAAATTAAATATTATGTATTACGTCCAATACCGGTGCAAACTGTCTGGGTGGGCGGGAGTTTCCCTTGGGTGGCAGCCGCCCATCCACGCCCACCCGTGCCTACGCGGCTGCTTTTATGGCCAGTTTTCAAATGAATATTTCCAGCAGGATAATGTACCATGTCTCAGCACAATCTTAAACAGGCAGTTCACCCCTGATATGTTTCTACATACCAAGAGTAATATCTATCAATCCAACTTCATAGTTTTAGAGAACTCTCCATAGAGTTCCGCTGCAACTCACCTTGACATCACCCCGATATTAACGGACCTCAACGGGTAATTTACAGTCGAAAAAAATCAACAGCAACGTCTCTACAAATATAATGACGCAGTTAATCACGAACATCCACAGACCTTGTTGTGCAGAGATGGCACTCGAGATATGTAGAACTGTTTTTGGGTGTACTGCCCCTTTAAACGGTACAGTCCCCAGCATCTATAGGATGAGGTGGATCCGGAGGTTTGCAGCATAAACGTGCGGCCGAAAAATCTGCGGGAACTGTGGCGTAGCCTACCCATAGACTGTATAAACATAGGGGTGTGCCCAATAAAGTGACCACTGAGTATGTGTGGCCTACGATACTGATTATTTGAATTTGTTTAAGCAAGAAGAATCATACCTCGTTTTCTATGGTGACCGCGTGGCCTAATGGATAAGGCGTCTGACTTCGGATCAGAAGATTGAGGGTTCGAGTCCCTTCGTGGTCGGATTTTTGTCATTTTTCCTTCTGCTGTAATTTGACAGGAAGTGAGTGTACGTAGCACACATCCTCACACGCAGTTTACGTTACAACATTGTACTGTAGGTATGATAAAACAAATATGGCACGTTCTCTCCTCTCTCATGTCAGTCACAGTAAATTATATTAGCGACAAAGTTTTACTCTAGGGACATTAGCTAGCCACCAATGTAATCTTTATCATGGGTGAGCAAACGTGTTTAACCGCCTTAACGTTAACAGAAGCTCACGTTTCCCAAACAAAAAAACGCACCCAGAAGTTACAGGTAGACTTACCTATCCATGCTTGTTGTTTACGTTCCCCGGCATAAACTGAGACGCTTTCCAAAATGTTCAATAGCGTTAGCTAAGCAGGGTAATTTATCTTTAGTTTACGTGGTTTATCGAACCGCTAAAACATGACATAACTAACGTTCGCTAATCCGAAGAGTTCACACTGTTCACACATTGTATATTCCATAAAAAGCATATCTTGCTACTTTTCCCATAATAAATAGGGGAAATGACTGGCTAGTGAAAGTAGGCTATACCTACGTTAGGTTACGAAGTAGCTATCAATTTTCAACAGTGTCAGTAGATCTACTAACATTGCAAGATAGCCTAGGCTACTTAGCTGGACACGTCGACTGTTTAGAGCTTTAAATAAACTCGTGTCCTCCTGAAAAACTATTCGAAACATGTGCCGACTCAGCTAAAGCTGACCTACATGGAGTGAAAGTAATGAAAACATTCATTCAAATTCAGTTGAATCAATTAACAAATTTGATACTACATTCAGTACGGGCTGGGTGGCTTCGGAAAGGTGGAGTCAGGTGTAGAAAACTTCGATATACTCAGAGGATATATTTAGACGGGCGTGGCCATTGATCAACATATTGTGCGTGTCAAACCCATATAGACCGTAAAAAAATAATCCAAATTGATGTAACGCTTTGATTTGATTAAAATGGTGATGAATGGAATTGTGTATGGCACTCCATCGAATTGACTTCCATAATAGTAATTATTTAGTAATTTTAGGGATCTGTTCTGGCCGGTTCTGGTGATTACGTAAACACTCGTGTAGACACAGATACATTCGATTTATGTATTCATAATATATTAGCTAGCCAGCGACATTCAAAGATTTGTAATTTAATTTTTAAAAAAAAAATATTTTACAAGCCAACATATTTATTACGACATTATAGAGGCGCTGAAAAAGCCCCAGTGGCCTAATGGATAAGGCACTGGCCTCCTAAGCCAGGGATTGTGGGTTCGAGTCCCATCTGGGGTGTAAGCGTTTTATACAAAATATCGAGATTTGAAAGTAGCTTCGTCTAGAGCAGGGGTAGGCAACCCTGGTCCTGGAGAGCCGCAGGGTCTGCTGGTATTTGTATTCACCTTAAATACAGCAACTACTTAGACCAAAAAAAAACAGGTGAGGTGAGTTAACTGTGTAATCAACTGCTTTAATTGATCAATTAAGTGGTGAGTAACACCAAAAACCAGCAGACCCTGCGGCTCTCCAGGACCAGGGTTGCCTACCCCTGGTCGAGAGCGCTCCCGGAGAATGTGAGAGTGACTCACGAAAACCAATCACGCTGCCTGAGCTCCATTTTCACTTCCATTTCTTTCCAATCGCGTTCTCTGCCCCGTCCATTTCTTACCAATTAAATCTCCCCATCTCTCAGCTCCATTTTTTTTAACCAATCAGGACTCGTCGTTCCCGTCCATTTCTTACCAATCAAATGTGGCAACGCAACTTTTTGTTTTGAATGCACCGCGCCAAGTATATGCCGATGACAGGAGGAGAGATCGTCATATTGTGAAAAAGAGAAGACAAGTGAAGACGCCAGCCGCCGTCATTGATTGTGATTTTGAAAAACACCGTGGGATTTTGCATTAGGTATTTCTCAAGGTAAGACAACTTTAACTGCATTAAATAATTGAAGTGCATTGTTAAACGTTTAAGATGCAAAGCTAGCTGTCATTTGATAGTCACAGAGACTATATATTTCCTTGAATATTTTCCTTTTACCATATCTGACAGTAATTAGCTAGTTAACGGAAATGTACCTTACAAAAAAGCAGTACACTTCATTTCAAACCGTGATCTCATTTTACTTCTGGAAAGTAAGGTGAAAGTGCACTTTAAATATAGGCATACTACCTGGGATTTAGTTCAGAAGAAGTGTACAGAAGGCATACTTTTATCAACTTATTTTTTGTAAGGGAGGTAACATAACCCCATTATGTTATTACATTATTTGATATTAATATGTTAGCTATTATTGTGACGTTATATGGAGCACTGACATGGTGTATGTCCTAGAGTTGTAGTTGCATAGGGGTGTGCCTAATAAAGTGACCACTGAGTGTGTGGCCGACGATACTGATAATTTGAAATGCGCTCGTTTTGAAAACAAATTTGTATAAGTATTTGTTTCAGGCAGAAGGATCATACCATGCTTTCCATGTTGACCGCGTGGCCTAATGGATAAGGCGTCTGACTTCGAATCAGAAGATTGAGGGTTCGAGTCCCTTCGTGGTCGGGTTTTTTAAATTTGTCTTTTTTCCTTGTGCTGTAATTTGACAGGCAGTGAGACACATAGCTCCACCACATTCCCATACAGAAAATTAATGTAACAGACATCCTCACACGCAGTTAGTGACAGTTAGCCAACTACTGTAGCTTAAGCTTACGTTACAACATTGTACTGTAGGTATGATAAAACAAATATGGCACGTTTTCTCCTCATGTCAGTCACAGTAAATTATATTAGCGACAAAAGTTTTACTCTAGGGACATTAGCTAGCCACCAATGTAATCTTTATCATGGGTGAGCGAACGTGTTAACCGCCTTAACGTTAACAGAAGCTCACGTTTCCCAAACAAAAAAATGCACCCAGAAGTTACAGGTAGACTTACCTATCCATGCTTGTTGTTTACGTTCCCCGGCATAAACTGAGACGCTTTCCAAAATGTTCAATAGCGTTAGCTAAGCAGGGTAATTTATCTTTAGTTTACGTGGTTTATCGAACCGCTAAAACATGACATAACTAACGTTCGCTAATCCGAAGAGTTCACACTGTTCACACATTGTATATTCCATAAAAAGCATATCTTGCTACTTTTCCCATAATAAATGGGGGAAATGACTGGCTAGTGAAAGTAGGCTATACCTACGTTAGGTTACGAAGTAGCTATCAATTTTCAACAGTGTCAGTAGCTCCACTAACATTGCAAGATAGCATAGGCTACTTAGCTGGACACGTCGACTGTTTATAGAGCTTTAAATAAACTCGTGTCCTCCTGAAAAACTATTCGAAACATGTGCCGACTCAGCTAAAGCTGGCCTACATGGAGTGAAAGTAACGAAAAGATTCAAACATTCATTAAAACTCAATTGAATCATTAACAAATGATTTGATACATTCAGTCCGGGCTGGGTGGCTTCAGAAAGGTGGAGTCAGGCGTAGAAAACTTCGATATACTCAGAGGATATATTTAGACGGGCGTGGCCATTGATCAACATATTGTGCGTGTCAAACCCATATAGACCGTAAAAAAATAATCCAAATTGATGTAACGCTTTGATTTGATTAAAATGGTGGTGAATGGAATTGTGGATGGCACTCCATCGAATTGACTTCCATAATAGTAATTATTTAGTAATTTTAGGGATCTGTTCTGGCCGGTTCTGGTGATTACGTAAACACTCGTGTAGACACGGATACATTCGATTTATGTATTCATAATATATTAGCTAGCCAGCGACATTCAAAGATTTACATTTTTTTTATTTATATTAAATATTTTACAAGCCAACATATTTATTACGACATTATAGAGGCGCTGAAAAAGCCCCAGTGGCCTAATGGATAAGGCACTGGCCTCCTAAGCCAGGGATTGTGGGTTCGAGTCCCATCTGGGGTGTAAGCGTTTTATACAAAATATCGAGATTTGAAAGTAGCTTCGTCTAGACTCTAGCGCGCTCCCGGAGAATGTGAGACTGACTCACGAAAACCAATCACGCTGCCTGAGCTCCATTTTCACTTCCATTTCTTTCCAATCGCGTTCTCTGCCCCGTCCATTTCTTACCAATCAAATCTCCCTGTCTCTGCGCTCCATTTCTAACTAATCAGGGCTCGTCGTGCCCGTCCATTTATTACCAATTAAATCTCCCCATCTCTCAGCTCCATTTTTTTTTACCAATCAGGACTCGTTGTTCCCGTCCATTTCTTACCAATCAAATGTGGCAACGCAACTTTTTGTTTTGAATGCACCGCACCAAGTATATGCCGGCGACAGGAGGAGAGATCGTCATATTGTGAAAAAGAGAAGACAAGCGAAGACGCCAGCCGCCGTCATTGATTGTGATTTTGAAAAACACCGTGGGATTTTGCATTAGGTATTTCTCAAGGTAGGACAACTTTAACTGCATTAAATAATTGAAGTACATCGTTAAACGTTTAAGATGCAAAGCTAGCTGTCATTTGATAGTCACAGAGACTATATATTTCCTATGAATATTTTCCTTTTACCGTCTGACAGTAATTAGCTAGTGAACGGAAATGTACCTTACAAAAAAGCAGTACACTTCATTTCAAACCGTGATCTCATTTTACTTCTGGAAAGTAAGGTGAAAGTGCACTTTAAATATAGGCATACTACCTGGGATTTAGTTCAGAAGAAGTGTACTGAAGGCATACTTTTATCAACTTATTTTTTGTAAGGGAGGTAACATAACCCCATTATGTTATTATATTATTTTATATTAATATGTTAGCTATTATTGTGACGTTATATGGAGCACTGACATGGTGTATGTCCTAGAGTTGTAGTTGCATAGGGGTGTGCCTAATAAAGTAACCACTGAGTGTGTGGCCTACGATACTGATCATTTGAAATGCGCTCGTTTTGAAAACAAATTTGTATAAGTATTTGTTTCAGGCAGAAGGATCATACCATGTTTTCCATGTTGACCGCGTGGCCTAATGGATAAGGCGTCTGACTTCGAATCAGAAGATTGAGGGTTCGAGTCCCTTCGTGGTCGGGTTTTTTTAAAATTTGTCTTTTTTCCTTCTGCAGTAATTTGACAGGCGGTGAGACACATAGCTCCACCACATTCCCATACAGAAAATTAATGTAACAGACATCCTCACACGCAGTTAGTGACAGTTAGCCAACTACTGTAGCTTACGTTACAACATTGTACTGTAGGTATGATAAAACAAATATGGCACGTTCTCTCCTCTCATGTCAGTCACAGTAAATTATATTAGCGACAAAGTTGTACTCTAGGGACATTAGCTAGCCACCAATGTAATCTTTATCATGGGTGAGCGAACGTGTTAACCGCCTTAACGTTAACAGAAGCTCACGTTTCCCAAACAAAAAATGCACCCATAAGTTACAGGTAGACTTACCTATCCATGCTTGTTGTTTACGTTCCCCGGCATAAACTGAGACGCTTTCCAAAATGTTCAATAGCGTTAGCTAAGCAGGGTAATTTATCTTTAGTTTACGTGGTTTATCGAACCGCTAAAACATGACATAACTAACGTTCGCTAATCCGAAGAGTTCACACTGTTCACACATTGTATATTCCATAAAAAGCATATCTTGCTACTTTTCCCATAATAAATGGGGGAAATGACTGGCTAGTGAAAGTAGGCTATACCTACGTTAGGTTACGAAGTAGCTATCAATTTTCAAGTGTCAGTAGCTCCACTAACATTGCAAGATAGCCTAGGCTACTTAGCTGGACATGTCGACTGTTTAGAGCTTTAAATAAACTCGTGTCCTCCTGAAAAACTATTCGAAACATGTGCCGACTCAGCTAAAGCTGGCCTACATGGAGTGAAAGTAACGAAAACATTAATTCAAATTCAGTTGAATCAATTAACAAATTTGATACTACATTCAGTCCGGGCTGGGTGGCTTCGGAAAGGTGGAGTCAGGTGTAGAAAACTTCTATATACTCAGAGGATATATTTAGACGGGCGTGGCCATTGATCAACATATTGTGCGTGTCAAATCCATATAGACCGTAAAAAAATAATCCAAATTGATGTAACGCTTTGATTGGATTAAAATGGTGACGAATGGAATTGTGTATGGCACTCCATCGAATTGACTTCCATAATAGTAATTATTTAGTAATTTTAGGGATCTGTTCTGGCCGGTTCTGGTGATTATGTAAACGATCGTGAAGACACGATACATTCGATTTATGTGATTGATTTATGTATTCATAATATATTAGCTAGCCAACGACATTCAAAGATTTCAAAATTGAAAAAAATATTTATATTAAACATTTTACAAGCCAATATATTTATTACGATATTATAGAAGCGCTGAAAAAGCCCCAGTGGCCTAATGGATAAGGCACTGGCCTAAGCCAGGGATTGTGGGTTCGAGTCCCATCTGGGGTGTCAGCGTTTTATACAAAATATCTAGATTTGAAAGTAGCTTCATCTAGAGCGCTACCGGAGAATGGCTGTTATTGTGACGTTCTGTGGAGCACTGACATGGTGTATGTCCTAGTGTTGTAGTTGCATGCATAGTCTAGTTGACACAGACTAATAACATTAATTTCTTTCCACTGACAGTGATTGCATGTTAGTATGACATGAGTTAAATCAAGTCCGATATACTTGTTACTTTGATAGATGCATAAATGTGGTATGATAATATATTACGTGTATGAAACATTCTGGCTAACCTACATAACAAGCTCCAAAGCCAAACCTTCTTTTGGCGAGGAAGTCCGCACGGGTTTGTTTCGTTACATAGTTTTGTATTAAATGCTGCTAACTTTGCATCATATATTTGTTAATAAATAGTTAATAATTGAAGCCATTGTGACATATAATTAAATCACATTAACTGCTGTCTTTTGTGTGGCTGTATTTATGTCTTGTTGCTCGTAGCACGTTTCCACTACTGCCACCACCACACCTCACGTTTCCACCACCGCCACACCTGGTACAACAACTCCAATGTCAGTGTCAACCTCTCCTACACCAGCCAGCCCCACCCCAGTCCTAAAACATGTCCAGACCATCTCCCCTTTCTCACTGCCCCCCTCCTCTATGGCCTCTGTGAGAAGGAAGTCCTCCACTGCCACTTCCAGTTCTGTAGGTGTATCTTTATTCTCCTTTGAAGCAGCTGTAGTATTTAAGACCTGGAGATCACGCCACAGCCTCTGATCTTCCCACACAGTGCATGCAATCCATTTTTGGTTTTGCAGCGGGATGCCTCTGTTCAGCCCTGGCGCCTGAAAGTTCTAGAAATCCGTTGGTTACACTATGTTGTATATTAACTCCTGAAGCGTGATATTACCAACGCTACGTTTTTAGTAAGAACAAGTTTGCTATGATCAATTTTGCTAACTGTAGTCAATTCATGCAATAGGCTATCCTACAATATTTCCATTAGCCTACTACACTGATAACAGTAGGCCCTACGCCAGTCGCGTTTTTTATATCGCAAAAAAATTTGACTACCGTTACGGATTTGTACCTCCCCAGAACAACCAGTCTGTCTTCTAATTTTTGGTATGAAACTTCCTGGTTATTTTGCGCTTTATGGTCACGGCCAACTTGGGCCAAAACAACCTAAACTATTTGCCGCTGGCAGTTTTCCATAAAACTGACTATATGCAAATTGCGCTCTGACGTCTATTTAAATGTGACATCAAAAGAACTGCTCGCCAAGCAGAGTGGCGCAGCGGAAGCGTGCTGGGCCCATAACCCAGAGGTCGATGGATCGAAACCATCCTCTGCTATGCGTGCTTTTTCCTGCCTGGAGCTGTGAGGTTAAACGATACTTTTATTATGAACCAACTATGCATTCAAACATGTCCGCAAAAAACATCGAGCCAGCAATGACATTTTCTGAATAACTTCGTTATAACTAACCAAGCTGATAGGCTACTGCACATAACGTTACATACTGAGTTTATCACACGCGCTAACATGACGAAGCTAATACGAACGCAACGAATTAACGTTACTTTACTGCCAGCTGTTAATAGTTAAACACGATTTAACGCTTACATTTACTATAGTTTCTAACAGCTGGTAGTGTAACTTGTCGCCAATTAATTTGCCACGTTTGACCTTATTTTTTCAGAGTTGGTGGGGTGTTTTTTTTTTTGGATTGGAAAGGTAGAATTATTCCCATTCACTTGCGAAGAATTCAGTGAACAAGCAGTCAAAGGTGTAAAGGTAAACTTTTTTTTTAATTTTTTTTTTTTTTAAAGGACATAACATTTCACTGCTTAATGCACACGTCCATTATGGCAGTCTGTACTGTCCTCGATTATCTTCCATTGTAGCCCATCACGACTGAATGTGGTCTCATTAAAAGTCTGTCTAGTGTCTACATAAGCAGGCTGCAGTTATTTTCGTCACTTTCTCCATGCTTGCATTACATTCATCCACCACTTCTTGGCTTACATAATTGAAGTAAGAGTGCACGTTACTTGGCAAAGGCAGACTCTTGAGGCTTATAGCATGTTGGCTGCATTGTACTTTTTACATAAATATACACAAGACTCACTTTTTAAGAGGGTAATATTTTCACATGGAACCATGGCATTTTTTGAAAACACATCTATGAAAAGCTTATTCTCCCATCAAAATCACACGATTCATTGTAATTAGACTTTTGTCCATTTATAACAATTTTATTTAGGCCCCGTTCACACAGCATTTTCTCATCAAGGATTATGACAAACAATTCAAATCAACAAAGATTACAAAACAAAACAGACCACAAGATGGCAAACCAAACAAAATCATATCTGACAAATCAAAATGAGAAACTATTAATCAAAAACAAACAATTGTAACGCAACTCATTATATTCTTCAATCGCACAGCCCCAGCCATTCCTCTTGGTAATTCTCCTGCCCAGTGTGGGTTTACAATGTAGGATAAGTCAGTCTGCTTATTGGTACAGGGTTTCAGCCTGAAATGGTAGATGTACACACGCCTAGGTCACTCGGTACGTTCCCAGCATAGGCAGAGGAAACCGCGGTCGCCATATTTTTCACCGACTGGTGGAAGATGTGACGCAGAGTGAAAACGGCACAAGCAACAGTGTTCAAGAGTGAGCTATTTAATGGTGATCCGTGTGAACAGGAATATTCAAACATCAATGAGTAGCACAAAGTTTAAATCACTGAAAAACAAAGTAATTCTTAAAAAATAAAACTGATGTTGGAAAAAAAAAGAAAAGAAAAAGGAGTGTAGAAGAAATAAAAAAGCATTAATGATAGAATTCCCAACGTGCCTGTGCCCTAGTTAGATTACGGGGGTCATCCAGTTTACTACCCATAAACACTGCATCGGGCCTTTTGCTTATCGCACTAGAGCACCTCATTTCAAACCACTCACTCACCGACACCCTCATTTGTTAACAGGCTTTTACAGAAGGCGGCCGTCACATGGAGGGGGGAGTCGGTCCAGAGGCACATTCTTCATGCTGCTATCGGATGAAAAGGTTGTTCTTTTTCATCCCTATTTCCCCCTCAGGCACATTTTTAAATCAGCTGCTTTTATAAAAAAATAAAAAATAAAAAAAGGAAACACTGGCCCTCACAGATATAGGGAAAAGGGGAGAGAATTTAAGAGAGGCAGAGGGTGGACCTCACTTCCTCCCCTTGCAGGCAAGAGAAACAGTAACTTCCTGGATAAGTGTTGAGTGCAGCACTGTGAGGTTGAGGCAAACCTCCACCCCCCCGAAATCCCGTTCATGTGCTTCAGATGGTACCCTCCATCCCAGACACACCAGAGGCGTAAATGTGACTCCGCCCATGTCGATGACATCAGCTAGGCCCAGGCCACACCCACAGTGACATGCACAGGGAGGTACTTGTCGAGAGGGGGGAGGGGCTAATAAAGCACGCCAGAGTGAGAGCTGAAAGCCAGAGGTCTCGTCAGAGTCAAGTGACGTCGTTCAGCAAGAATCACTTCTTAAGGCAACATGATGACAGCGAATAAAGAAAAAACTAAACCAATAAAACAGGTACAGAATCTTCAGGATCTGCTGATGGGATGGTGTGTCTGGAGGGGGGGGGGGGGAGGGGAGGGGGGGGCAGGGGTGTAGGTGGGGGCAGAAAAAGAGAACAGCCCAGGACTTTTTTTGTGACAATATAACGTCCCTGCAGGAAGACCTGGGGGGAGGGGCCAAGTTGATTGGCAGATGGTGCCAGACACAAGCACCTCCCTTAAAGAACCTGAATGTCCGCTCTCTCACCCAGAGGATCCCTCCCTCCAAGCTGTGTGCAGATCGACAGTCCCAGAAAGCACACTGAACAGGACTCTCACTCACACATCCTACTCAGATGAGTCAGTATAAGGCAAAGTATTAAGAGCGAGATAGAGACGGAGAGAGAGAGACCACAGAGGAGAAAGTTACAACCAATACAGAAACATTCAGGACATTATGGGCGAAAGGAATGTCACAAGGAACGAGGCAGAAGAGAGAGAGATCAGGACAGAGGGAGGAGAGAGATAAGGAAAGAAAGGAGAAAAGAGCGAGAGATCAGGAAGTTGTCTGCAGGAAGAATGAGGATCGAGACGAGCACCAACAACGGCTGTGGCACAATCGATGCTTCCACTGTTTTTACCTTTATATACAAACAAAGCAAATCACAAAATCAGGATTGTGCACAATTTGTTTTCGCTTGTTTTTCATACATTTCGGTTTCCAGAAACTTCCATACTGCTGAGCTGCTGAAGGGTGTGTGTGTGTGTGTGTGTGGGTGGGGGGAAGGTTCGGGGTGAAAGAACTGAGTGGAATGAGAAAAGGGTGGGGGAGGGGGTGTTGTGAAGGAGAAGAGCAGGACTGGACTAGAAAAGGAACTGAACTGGACTGGACGGACAGAGAGCATGTGCTGCTCGTGCATCTGATCCATGAAGAGGGAAGGATGGATGGATGGAAGAAGACAGATAGAGTAGAGTAGACAGAGGGCTGATGGGGCATTGGGGGGGGGGCATTGGGGGGGTAGGTCAGTCTTTCCACTCCTTCTTGATGTTGAGGTTCCACTCCCAGGACAGGTGGTCGTGTTTGTCGTCGTCGGTGAACTTGGACTTGATGTTGTAGGTCCCGCGCGCCAGCATACCCTTGGGAGCCTCCTCCAGGGGGGTGAGGAATTCGTACTCGGTCGCCCGCGGCCCGTAGCTGCCCACCATGTAGTCGGTCTTGTCGACTGCGGGGGTGAGAGAGAGAGAGAGACACAGAGAAAGAGAAATAATGTAGGCAAGTTCCTCTTTGATACATTCACACTCAGGGTCAGACCAACCGGAGTAGAGGCCTATGTTCAAAATGGCTGACTGAGAAAGTAAAAAATAGAGAATAGAGATGGTAGACAGCATAACTGTGAAGCATCAGGTGACTGCCCACATCTTGCTAAGTTTTGGGGTATCGCAGGGGACAGATGTAGTGTCCGTCACAGACCAGGGGGGGTATTAAGAAGTTTAGCTGGCTAACTTTTGTAAATATTTTGAATTTGATGACATCGAATTAGATGAGCCTGAGTTACTTCAAAATGTTCACAAAAGTTAGCGGGCCAACTCCTTAACTCATTCAGTTCCGCGTGCGACGTAAGTCGACAAAAAATATGAACGGTCTAAAGTGCCAAGGGCGACTATCGTCGATGTCAGCTGTCTTTACACCGCCGGTAAAGAATTCAGGATTTAAGTTGGGAAAAAATTAAACAATTACCAATTTAAACTGACATTGTACCAACACATTTCTGCGCCACATTTTGCCTCAGGATAACGTTTCTGTTGAAACTTAATACAAGTAACGCGGAATTTTACATATCTATACAAATTAACAATGATTATGTTTATTGTTCATCTTTACATAATCTATAGATATGGAAGAGCTGTTTTCACTATTATACATCACAAATGTAAAAGTCCTGTTAACCAAACTGAAAAGCACTGAAAATAAAATTATTTATATTACCCATCAATATTGTTTGATGTTGCTCTCATCGTGAACTGAACCAGCAGATGTGCCATCTGGTGCCACCTATCCTCATTAACAAATAATTATGTTCAATAGGTAAAATAATGTGTTTTGTTAGAAGTTTGCACATTGCTGACATGTTGGCTAGGCACTGCTGAGGCTTAGTGTTCCAGTTAATCCTGTTCTGTGCAATACCACGCAGGTCAACGGCAGTGGCTCTTGAAATGGCGGCACCTTTACCGCATCAAGACATTACTCCGCACATTCACTGGACTAAGATGTATAATAGAAGAAAAAATATATATATATTATTCTGCATTAAAATGAAATGGCACCTTTTCATGTGAGCCATAACCATGTTTGCATTGGGGTATCGCTGATTATGAGCTTCCATTCGTCGTGTCTACATTCACACGACTACATCACACTGAACATGACAACAACAGCACATAACAGCAACTAAAATAAGAGCTGAGAGCATTTTAAACCCGTTTCGTGCCCTACGGGGGTATACTATGAAGCAGGATAACCACGTTGGCCACACTGAGTAAAACTGAAACCCGCCCAAATCTGGAACAGAGCCTGAAATAAAAAGTTTTACTCAGTGCAGTTATCCAGCTAACTCAGTAATCCTGCTTTGTGGAATACCACACTGTTCGGGGTTTTACACAGTGCAGTTATCCAGCTAACTCCGTAATCCTGCTTTGTGGAATACCAGAGCCTGAAATGGGTTTTACTCAGTGCAGTTATCCAGCTAACTCAGTAATCCTGCTTTGTGGAATACCACACTGTTCTGGGTTTTACTCAGTGCGGTTATCCAGCTAACTCCGTAATCCTGCTTTGTGGAATACCACACTGTTCTGGGTTTTACTCAGTGCGGTTATCCAGCTAACTCCGTAATCCTGCTTTGTGGAATACCACACTGTTCTGGGTTTTACTCAGTGCAGTTATCCAGCTAACTCCGTAATCCTGCTTTGTGGAATACCACACTGTTCTGGGTTTTACTCAGTGCAGTTATCCAGCTAACTCCGTAATCCTGCTTTGTGGAATACCACACTGTTCTGGGTTTTACTCAGTGCAGTTATCCAGCTAACTCACTGATCCTGCTTTGTGGAATACCACACTGTTCTGGGTTTTACTCAGTGCAGTTATCCAGCTAACTCCGTAATCCTGCTTTGTGGAATACCACACTGTTCTGGGTTTTACTCAGTGCAGTTATCCAGCTTCTCTGCTCACCAAAGCTTGAATTGCTGCTTTCAGTTTGAACAGCTAACAAACACAAGCACTATTAAAACAAACCTGTATAATAAGGGCAAATAGGTAATATCACATTTATCTTATTATGTGGTCTGTGAAGTTCTTGGGCAGTGGCTACAGGAAGTCTCTCGGACTGAGGCCTGGACGGGGAAGTACAGATGGAGGCAAATGATCACTCACCCCGTACTCCTTTCCGGACGGTCTGTTGTACGTACTTCAGTCCCGCCACGATCTCTTTATTCACCTGCAGAGAACACGCGCGGCGTGACATTTTACACCTGCAAAGTGCACTCAACGGTTACAACCAGTGTCTGAAATGAACACCGGGCCACCAGCCAAACGCTGGTAAAACTACTCTAGCAGCCACTTTGGCAGGTAACCAGCCAGGTTAGGTTATACTGTAAAAGGTCATGTGGCTGGTAAAACATTGAAAATGGCTGGTGATTTTTATAATCCACAAGCCAGTCTGGGTGAAAAATGTCACGCCCTGGTTACAACTAGAGATCACTTTTCTAGATGCACAGTACAGGCTTCCACTATGCACTGAATAATTCCAGCAATGGAGAAGTGTATTCATGTAAATCTTGTTCAGGGTGACAGAGGGCCATCAAGGCCCAATATACAAAGGGATGTATTGTAAGAGCTACAAGGACAAAGGCGTTTGTAGAGAGGAGGAAATAGCACAGTGATCAACGGTAAATCAGACTTTACACAATTGCATAAGTATATGGTCATTCACTTCCAAATAGCCTAGTTATGCAACTTCCTGAAAAGTAAATAGCATCCAGCATTAAAAAGGAAAAAAAGCATTTGCAGTTAAAGTGTAAGTTGGAAACTGAAGTGATTTCTGCTCTTCATCAGAAATGAGGAGATCATTCTGAAGGTACATGCATGTAGTCATATCACTCTTCAGCTGCCAATTTCAACCAAATGTAAAAATTAACTGACTGACAACCTCACCTTAAAGCTGATCTTTATCTTGTATTCTACACCCTCCTTCAGCACAAACGACTGCTTCTTAAAGGATTCCAAGTCTCCTATTTGAGGCAGAGAAGAAAGAGTGGTCAAGAAGAACTGTATTGCGCACCGTGCAAGGTGGTCTGGTCTGGTCGCGCTTTTGAAGAATTGTTGAAAGTGTGGCGTCAGGTGTCCACCAGGTGGTGCTATTATGCCATTGTGCTTCCACCTGAATATTACCTGCCATTTTGTGCCATGGACTATATGAGAACAGAAGTGTCTGAAACCATTGAAGGAAACAGCCAAATAAATTAAATTGGATCAATTTCAGTACAGATAACCCCATTCCTGAAAAATTCTGTATTTGTACACTAAAGCATTCTAAAATTACAACCACAAGGCAATGTCAGCATATAATGCCGTCCGAATATCAAATATAATCTCTGGAACCTCCCCCAACCAGGTTTATCCCAATAACCTGGTCTTATTCTGGTATGGCCAATTATACACAGAGCAGCAAACAAGATATTGTCACCATAAAGGCACCTGACTGTTGGCACATTCCAGAACACAGGCCACATCGTACAGGTGCCACGGAAGGCCTCAAAATGAAGTCCTCTCTCATGGCCTCTAGGGCTCATCACCGTAATCCATCAACATATTCAGAGATCGTCATGTCCATGTGAATATCTGCATGGTTCCAGGTGTCAGGTGTGGATTTTTAGGCTTTGCTGGAACAGGAGGGCCTTTCTTGGCATTTCCCTGGCTGAGAAGAAGCAGCGATTCTGACGGGTTCCCGTCTACCGAAAACCCTACGTCCTTGACAGAAGCGACCCGCCGTTTTCGCTTACACGGCTGATGCTGCACCCCTAACTCACCCTGTAGGTCCAGCGTGAGGGGCCCTGGCGCGGTCTCGCACAACAGCGTCAGCCGCGTCACCTGGATATTCGGAACGCTGGGGTCTGCGAAAGACAGAACAGCAGCAAACATTAAGCCAAAGTTTTAAGTGAAGAAGAAAACAAACCTAAGCAGACCCCCCTGGCTCTTCCTGGGGCAAAAAACCGGGCAACCCAAGTGTGCGGGTGCACATAATATTTGGGGGGGGGGGTTTAATTAACCTGCATTGATGGAGGTTTCCCCCAGCAACGCCTCCTTGTATTTCTGCAGACTCTCGTCATCTTTGTCCAGGTCCTGGATCTCCCGCAGGCTCTTTTGGGCCGGGGCTTGGTAGTTCACACTATCCACTTTCTCGTTCTCTGCCGCGATGGCCGCCAGCTGCTCTGTGGTGGGCTCCTGCTCTGCCATGATCTGAGGGGTAGGGGAGGGGAACAACTGAAGCAACATCTTCCATTCTTTTCTACAGAAGTCTTGATGATGTAACCTAACAGACACAGAATTGCAGAAACACCTTCCATTCTTTTTCTACAGGAGTCTAGATGATGTAAACTAACCGCTTACGATAGAGGACATGCTCACTCGAGTGTCAGGCAGGACTTACGCTACTCAAACGGTTTGGCCGTTTCTTTGAACCATAGAAAATTAGAAAAATTAGAAAACACTCATCGGTTCTGGAAAATCGAGGTCAGGGAAAGATGTTGACATCAAATCGGTTTTAACTTGGGGCACGGTGTGTACAGAGAGAAAACACCTAACTATAGTATGTTTTAAAGACAAGCCACGACTGCCTCTTCCAGGCTGCAACTAGCTAGTGAAATTCAATATAGCCAAATTCCTTCTCGCTTTGACTGTAAAAATATCAACGTTGGGTGAAATAATCTTGTTCTTTCACACAAAATGTCAAGTAGAATAACCATCGCCACAGCAAAAACTCACAAATACGCATTCGGGATAGGATTCAGATCAGAAATATACTGAACTGCGTTCAAAATTTGAGATGTAGCCTACACTGCGAAACTTTAAAAAAAATTTAAACAGCACCTATAACGAGGACATAATATTCACTAGATTATTCAGACCCAAGAGGTCATGGGTCTTATTTTTGAAGAAAAAAAAAGACATAAGTAAATAAAAAAATAAAATAAATAAACAAACATGTTATTTATCTCAGGAAGAGAGGTCACGTGTGGGCAGTGACCAAAGGCAGAAACCACGACCACCCGTTGAGATAAAGGTCACGGGAGCAGGGGCATGTGGCAGTATCTGATATAAAAACCCCACTCAACACACATAATGCACAGAATGAGGGAGTAAAACCTTCCACACGCACACGCACACGCACACGCACACAGGGTCGGGTCCAGTCGGACACTTCCTGTCAGCAGGGCTCCCGAGAGGTTGTTTTTTCAGAGGACGATGGTACCACGTTGCTCCCGTTATTATCAGATGGCGTGGAGCAGGTTCTATAACAGGAAGGCCTGTTTATACTCAATGCAGGAACACATCCCACCCCAGTGAAAGGCAGAATTTGAAAGCAGTCCGTGGTTTTTTTTTTGTGCTCTGAAAACATTTCCTCATGTGGTCTCATTCTATCAGAGATTCAGGACCAAACAGGACCAGAGATTCAGGACCAAACAGGACCAGAGATTCAGAACCAAACAGGACCAGAGATTCAGGACCAAACAGGACCAGAGATTCAGGACCAAACAGGACCAGAGATTCAGGACCAAACAGGACCAGAGATTCAGGACCAAACAGGACCAGAGATTCAGGACCAAACAGGACCAGAGATTCAGGACCAAACAGGACCAGAGATTCAGGACCAAACAGGACCAGAGATTCAGGACCAAACAGGACCAGAGATTCAGGACCAAACAGGACCAGAGATTCAGGACCAAACAGGACCAGAGATTCAGGACCAAACAGGACCAGAGATTCAGGACCAAACAGGACCAGAGATTCAGGACCAAACAGGACCAGAGATTCAGGACCAAACAGGACCAGAGATTCAGGACCAAACAGGACCAGAGATTCATTCACAGCACAGTAACTTGAAATGAGGGAGATTAAAAAGCGTTTCTGCAAGCACCGTACCTCGGTGAATTTGGTTCGGCCCACGCAACGAGCACCTCCCAGGATTCATGTTCAAAAACACCATGTCAGTAGTCAGGAGATGCTACATCACCCGAAAGACCAGAGTCGTCGATAGCTGAGATTACACATCTTCCTTAAGGAGACTAACCACTGTAAGCCCATGGAAAACCCAAGATTAGCACTAATGACGGGTTGGGGAAACCACAAGTAGCCGACACGTTTAGAGAAGCCGTTTCAGCGGTATGCCCGCCGGACGCTTTAACGCACGTTCGGAATGCTCCCAGAAAAAACATCGTGCACTAAAGACCCTCTTCGGAACCAGAGAAGAGTAAGCAAAGCGGAGAGAACCCGTGCCTTTCAGATCTTCCACCCCAAGGGAGCACACTGTGGTTTTAAGTCTGAGAACAGTGGTGTGTACATCTGTTTATACGATTAAACTGGAGTAATTGCTAAAGAACAAAAGCTAGCATGCAAACCAGCCCTGTGGGAATGGTGTTGTGCAACCCTGTTATACAGAGAAGAGCCAAAAACAGACCCTGACAAATCTGATCCTGGCCGAACAATGAGAAATGAGATCAATTCCTCAGAATAGTCAACAGACTCACTCGCTGTAGATGAACACAGGATTCCAGACACGGCCATTTTAACAGAAACGTTTCTCCTCTACTCCCTGGACCAAAATTGAGTCAGATACCCCTGCTGGATGAGATGAAGCCATGACAACCCCTTAACCCTTTGAAGAGTAGGTTTTTTTTGGTATGTTTCTTCCAAATTCTAAGTCAACGTTCTAGAACTCCAGGGCATTCAGTTAGAAGTAGTGATCGTTACGTCAACGTTAGAACGTTCAGTTAAGAACATTCTAATCACATGTTTGTGATTTTACACCTTAAAGGGCTAAGAGGACGTGAAACTGTTACATCGGCCCCCTCCTCCTGCAGGGCTCTGTGCCTAACAGCACTAATGTGGTCCAAACTCCGCCTGACACAGTGCCATCATTAATGTGGAACAGCTGCGTGTTCCCAAGCTGTAATTAACCATTAATATCCGGGCTTTTGGATGTGGGGGCTGAGGTTTAGGCAATTACTGGCCCAGAACCGCGAATCAATGGCCGTAATCACGATGGCAACCTTTACATCACGTCTAGGGTTGCAAAGAGGTGGGAAATTTACCATGGGAAGTTAAGCTCGGAAAATGACCGATTTTTTTGTGTGCAAAAGTTAGCCTATAACATGGAACTTAAATTTAGTTGGAAAATACACAACTGCAATTCTAGATCTTGCAGCATGCTTTGGTTAAAACAACCCAGTTTAAATGTGAATTCAATTTCAACCCTGTACTGTGCATTCTTCCATAGAGTACTCAAGTGACTAGGTCACACTAGTTTCAGAAGTGACTTCCCCATTCATTTAGACCATAGACATTAACTAAAACTTACTATTAAACGATTACTAGTGATTATGTCTTACCATCAATTTTCTGGATTGTTCAATATACCAAATATATTGTTTTCAGGACCAGCATAGAGTATATTTTACGTTTTAGTATTTTTTTGTGAATATACCAGCACTGGCACTGTTTAAAAACTTGACGTCCCATAATTCCCTCCAGACGGTTCAATGAAGTAAAATGGCCAAATTAGCAAGGTGGTATGCACTGCCAAAAATGTCCAGACGAGATGATATCCGATTGGTCGAGAGCCGCCCATGTGTTGCAGTAATGTCCATTAAAGTGGACTGCAAATCATTAATCATTACTTTAAAAAATTTAAATTGGCACATGAAATGTATGCTCTATATCCTTATACCACACAGGCTAATCTAGGAACGTTTTGGCTCATTCTATAAATCAGATTTCATAGCCTCCAAAGTCCATCCTATCTGTCATAGGGAATTTACTTCTGAAACCAAACTCCGCCCACGTCTGACATACTCACTTGAGTACTCCATTACATGTGCAGTGCATACTTATCATGTGCACAGGTCATTCCTAGCTTCCTGCACACTACTGCAGGGCCCTCTGCATGCACTGTGCAGAAATAATTCCCAGCATCCTGCACACTACAGCAAGGCTATTGGGGCCACACTACTGCAGTTGAGCCCAGGGACTACATCCATTTTGAATCTTTTTTTTCAGGGGGAGGAGGGGGTCTTAGGGGGTTAAGAAATGCATTTCTTTTATTCAATATCCATGTTTTTTTTTGTTAAATTAAATAATGCATTAAAGTTCTACTCACAAATGTTTATATTTATGTCTGCATATGACAAGGTAAATACAGCTAGTACAAATAACGCCGACATTTCCCGTTTATTCCAGTGAATTCCTACGGAAAGTTTCCACCTTTGAATATTCCTGGAATTTTTCAACCCTAATCACGTCACATCACTTTACTTTTTTTTTGTGGTAAACACGCGTCGGAACACGTCAGAGATCGAGTCTTGCTACTTTCGACTGTAGCCCCCTGGACACCCTCGATCTCCCTCCTGGGTCCTTCCACCTGGTGCTGTCCTCCCCCCCCCCCCCCATAGAATCATTTTGAGAGGTTTCCCTCTGTTACTGCCAAAAAGCGGCTCCACGAAGCCCCCTCCCCACTCCACCCACCTCCCCCCTTCCTGGAGCCTCGCTCTGTTCAGTCTGACCTTTGACCTCGTCAAAGACTGTCCGGCACGTTCTAAATTCCGGAAGCTGGCTTCCTCCTGGCGCGTCTATGCCATCTGCGACTGAGTCAGACGTTACGCGCGACCCTGCTTAAACGTTTCGTGACGTTTCCTTCTAGGGAGAGGGGGGGAAAAAAGAGAAGCTAAACAGAGAGAGATAAAGTGCATCCTCATTCGACCCTGGTGGGGCCCTCGCTAGGACCGGCTCTGGATAACGTCGTGTGTACGGATCCTGTGACCATAATCCTTCCTCAACTTCAAAGCTCCTTTACTGGTGACCAAAGACCTTCGTTACACCAAATGAGCCCCAAGGCCGCTTTTCTACAAGGAAAGACGCCGCGGCCTCTCCCTTGATCGTCTGAGGGAGGAAACTCGGCCTTCTCGGCTGCTTGGCCCGAGTCCTGTCTGTTGGTCTGAAGACATCTGTTACGAGCATTCATTCCTTCTTTAAGAGGAGGAAGTCGTTCTCAACAGAAGCATCTGAGATTAAACTTGGTCCAAGATTGCGGGGTTACCCGTCTCGTGGTCCTAAGTGCAGTGCTTGAAGCCCTGGCCTCATATTTATCAAAACTTTGTTTGGGTTTGTGTGCCTTAAATGCCATATTACCACCTTAGATTTGTTTGGTGCACTGACACCATTTGCCAAATATTACACTCATGTGCCAGTAGATGTTCCACTTTGGACTCTGGTTACATTTTCATAGGATCATATAGGAATATTCAAGTTTCGGGCTTCAATAACCGTCTCAAAGTAGTGAATGGTTTAGCTCTGGCAGATCTTACACGGAATTCTATAGATAATTGTCATATTGGACAGCAGTGCAAACAGTCAAACTTTGACCCAATACTTGTGTCTATTGTACCCCTCTTAGTGCCAGAGGCAGGCGTACGGTTCTAGCCCAACACCTGATTAAACGCCTGATTCAACCAATCATGGGCTGGGTCCCAAACCTTATACTTCCATGCTCCGAGCACGCATAGCGAGCACGCACACCCATGTGAGTCCATAGCCAAGTACGGTAGTGCGGAGCGTTGAAGTATGCGATTTGGGACACAGCCATGGTCTTCAACAGCTGATCGTCAGGCATTTTAGCGCTGTGCTTGAAACAAAAGCCTTCTTCTTGGCGGAGATGGTGGAGCCCCGCAGTCACCTACATCGTTGAGAGAAAGAGAATCTTAATGAAGTGCACCGCCTGCCTTTTTGCGCGAGAGCCACCATTCCGGCTCAAAAAACTAAAAAAAACTTAAAAGCGAGGCACCCAAAGAGACGCCCCCCTGTGGGGCTTGCCTCAGGGAGTGGGGAGCCATGTGAGGTCAGTGGAAAGGTCACCGGTACGGCGCGTCCATCCGTCGGCCCACCCACCCCCTGCCCCCTTCCCCTGTGACTCTGAGAGACGAGTGTAACAGAATGCTCACAAAGTGACCGTTAATACAGCACTCAAAGGCGGCTCCCGACCCAACTCCCCAGCATCAGCCCGCGCACACAGACCAGAGGCTGAGGAGCCTGACTAACTGCCACTTCCGCACACCAAACGCCATTATGCTTTTCGTTAAAGAATGTTCCGGTAGGGCGTTTTCGTGGCGTAGCCTGTAGAGTACTATACGCATGCTCGTTGTGAGCCGCGACGTCGGCCGGTTCGAATCCGACCGCGCGACCTTTGTTGCATGTCTGCTGTGTGCGGTGACGACGCGTCGCTGACGGCAGACTGAGGTCGAGACGGGGGGCCCCAGGGGAGCGGAGAGGGGGGCCTGTCTCGTGTCAAATGCGGACGTGATAAAGCGGTGACATGGGTGAAGCCGACTCTCTTACCTTCCACCACAGTGAAATGTTCCCATTGCCGTGCGACACAGTTGGTTGGAATCTTTTTTTTGCATGCTAAATCTGACCTTTCTGTTCCACAACCTTCCATCTGGTTAACATACAGAAGAGTAGGAAGGGGAGGAGCCTTGGCATAGCAAGCAAACTGTTCCCTTCACTTTTTTTATGGAGAAACATTACAAAACAGTGGGGAAAGGTCTAGAAAGTGCATTCAAAACCTGCCATTTTTTAATGATAACTGAAACAAACTGCAATGATGGACACATCTCTGATTGTAGAAAGCCAATATCCACATCTTTTTCATATCGTTATAATTTTCCCCAATTGGCCATAAAACATAATTGCCTTTACATCTTCCTCATGACATCTTCCAATATCAAGTTCAAATTTAAAATCATTATTTTCACAAGGTTGGAAGCAACACCAATTTTACAAAGAACCACAATGCAAGAAATACCTTATTAATATAATAATTATTAAGGCCCGGGCAGAGGCGGTGAATACTTATATTTTTGCAAAGCAGTTTAATATTAATATTAATATTTTGATTAAGGGGAAGGTTGGACAGTGAGTTATTGCACTTACCCTCCTGCTGTGATGAGGTTTAAGGAAGCATTCAATTGCTCCCCTGTTTATTATAAACCGTTTTGTTAATAGCAGTCACCATCAAACATAACTTGCTATATAAATATAAGTAACATATCTGGTAGGCACTTGCTTGACTTGTCCTTCCCCATTTAAAAGTTAAAATCAAAAAAGTCAAAACAACTCAACAGTAGTTTTTCTTCTATAAACAGTGTTTTCACAAAATAACCTAAATACCTTATGGGAACAATGGCCTGGTTTTTTAAAGGGGGAAAAAATGTTTCTGGGTCAGTTGCTTGTTTTAGTTTTGTGTAGCCAGACACTCTTAGTGCTATTTAAACCCCAGCATCGTTCTCCAGAATCGCTAACGAACATAAGATGGGAGTCGACTATCTTTTTAAAAATGTATTTTATTGACACCTTTAATGAAGTGTATAGCGTCAGATTCATTTGAGGCAATATAATCGGTAGTGAGGTACAATTTTTAAAATGTATTATTTATTTATTCTTACAAAGAGCTATCATTTGTTTCGTTCAAAATGTTTCACGACACGTGACAATGGGGACGTGCGTCACCCAAAGTCAAGAAACCAAGTAATCGTCTCAGAAGTGGTACGTGACGTCACACTGTAGGAAGCAAAAGTATAAGCAAGTTCGTTTTCTTTGAGTGACTACTGTGTAAAACACAGCTACCAAAAATAATAAAATAAAAAAGCATGCACAACATTTAAACCTGGCCGACACGACGGATAACAGATAACCGAGTAATAACGTAAGCTTTAAAAAGCTTATACAAGTACGTTTTTAAGACAACAGGTACGGATATATGTAACCACTAAATTTACACTTGACTTTACGTGAAATTAAACATAAATTAAAAAATGTTTTACCAGCAGTTTACTGTATAAATCCGATCGACGACTCATACAAAACATGCAATTAATGATATGAATGTTGGTTAAAGTAGGCCTATAGTTCAAAGCGCATAAAAGCGCGTGAGGCCCGTCGACTCGACACCGCCCTGCTGGAGAGAGAAGGACCGAGAAAATACCGCGCCAGCCAGCCCAGCCCAGCGCAGCCCAGCCCAGCCCAGCCCATACACAGGAAGGAAGAGGGTTCAAAACTGGGTCCACAGTCTCAATCACATTCCAGCCGACAAAGTCACACACATGATTCATCTGCAGGCTTTTTCGTTTCTACTGCAGTATAGTAGCCAGAGGAAAAGACTGAGGTTACAATCTTCCAGAGGATCAGAGCTTATGCCATGCAACAATGTAACTAACGCAGACCTACCAAATATCAAAGATCACACGTTAGCCTAATGGTGTCCAAAATGACACTTGAAGAAATCAGAACGTGGTCGCTGTAATAATCGCCAAAACCAGCTTACATACTGGTAACCAGTACACTACACACTGGCACCGCAGTTTCAACTTTTACAAACATGTCACATCCACCGAGAAGACAATAGGATTACAATCTAACTTTTTATTTTATTTTTATTTTTTTAAACAAGTTACTGTTACGGAAGCCACGTTTACTTATTCGGGCAGCCTATACATTCTCTCCTTATCGCGTTTTTTCGTTATGGAAATAAGTGATATATCGGGTTTGTCAGACAAACCTGGCTAGTTTTTTATTATTTATTTATTTATTTAATTCTCGTTGCTTCCTTGCTGAATTCCATTTGTATATTGCACAACAGTAAGCTAGTGTAGTGCAAAAGAGCATGAACATACCTTACTAATATGTAACGTTAGTGTGTAGTTCAAAATACAATACAACGTCGAGCACAACGGTTAGAAGTTATTTCAAGTCAGTTCACGGCAGGACACTAAACTTGCAAAAAATTCAAGTTTCCCACTCTTTACATGCTGCTTGCAGTAGCTCGCATCCTGTCATGACGTCCAATGTCAAGTCCAGTTTTAAAAATGACCAAAGACATAAGCTTTCTGCCACAGGTAAAATACTTAACCTCGCCATCCAGCAAATAAAATGACATGCAATGGCTTGCCCTGTAGCTAGCTGGTTCGATAACAAAATTCTTGGCTGAATAATGATTACAAATTTTTGAGTGAGAGTTCAGACTGCGACTGATTGCTTGTTGGAAAGCAAGCTGACCGACATCAAAGTAACGCAACATTTTCTATCTAATTAACTAGACTGGCAGCAGAACAAAGAGAAGAACCAGTGATGTACTATGTGGCAAACTGTAGTTAGCAGTGGTTCAACTCGAACAATAGATGAAGAATTAGAATTATTAGCATCTTCATCAGGTCGGTCTTACGTTACCTAACGTTACTGTAGTTGGCTTACGATTAGTTAGAAACAAGAAGTTGTGGCTGGCAAAGACATCGGGGCTGCTCCAGAATAAAAAAAAACAGCACATGAGCACGTTTAAAGTTTACAGACTAATTTGGCAACGTGTAACAACTTCAGTTTAGACGAATCGTTGGTAAAGTCCGGTCCTTACCGTTAAACGTTGGATGCAATAGGGGGTCTGCGCCTCGGCTTCTTGGTTCCACAGTGCAAGAATGGCGATGAGAGAGCGAGCCGCCCGCCCCACACGCTTCCGGGAATAGCGACGTGCACTGCAAAGTTGGACGAGTCCCCGGGGCCGCGCGGCGCGTCACAGTAAATCAGACTGCGCGAACCCGGACATAATGAACACCTTAAATTATGGCATATTTTTAAATTTAAATTAATTCAGGATAAATTCACCCATATGCTAGAAAATTTTATTTTAATGGCCACCATTTAGAAATATCTCTAAATCCATTCTAGATTAACTTTGTAAGCACAATACCACAATGGGTTAATGTCATAACCCTGTGGAAATTACATGTCAAGCTCAATATTGACTATTCAATCAGTGTTGTGACAGAAAAGTACATCATTTTGGCATGTTAGCTGAAAGAAAGGCATTTTTGGCTTAGTACCAATTGTCCACTTGAAACGCCTCTCACTCACACGCACTAAATTAATGTGATTGCAACTGTTGGCACACTGTATAGCCTACCACAAACCCAAAGACAAACCATGTCTTTGTCCCAAGAAAGAGAAAGTAGGCTCTTGAGAACATGTAGTGTTCAGAGACGAATGATTGAAAGATTGTGGGGACCTCTGCTGGTGAAAAAAGGCAACAACAACAACAAAAAAACGAACCCCCGTCAAGCAACCATTCAAATGACTCATATTTTAAAATGAACCTGGAGATAAATTCAGACCACTTGCAAGTCACTTTAATGCTGTGGAGATTCACTTAGAGTTGGAGCCACACTTTCCACCAAACATAACACTTAAACCGAGCCAATTGTCAATACCAGATCATGGATTACAGACATCAGTCCTGGAATAGCACAGAAATAAATGGATCAATTAAATAATTGTATTGGTTAACTCCCCTAGACAGGGCCTTAATGACCAATTTTTCCATTAAGCAGTTTATAAGGTTGTTTTTCCCCTTCATCCAAAAGTATATCCCAATATTAAACCACACAAGTTCAGAACTGAATTAGCCACATTGCAGGTATGGGACTTAATCTAAGCTTCTGCACGATGCACAAACCAGGTTAAACTGAGGAGATTGTTCAGTCCTCCCCGTTAAATTAGGGATAAATGGACGACAACCAATTAAAAATGACAAATTATACAAGCACTGCAGTCATAGCCATTTAAAAATGTCAATTCAAGGTTAAAAGTGCATTATGCAGGATATTTTTTAGCTTTTCTGCAGTCCTGTGTTTACAATCTCAACAAAAAATGTTTTTAACATACAAAAATGCCAACTTTCTCACACATAGCCTACAAAGCACTGCTGTATTTAATTAAAAACTTGCTAAAACTAGGCCTGCCGTTAAAAGTATTGATATCAAAATGAGGCCAAGTTATAAACAAACAATATTGTCTAACGTAGCTCACACTAATTAAACTATCTATTCCAAAGCAATGCTACCCAATCTTTCCTAAATTATTTAATGTAACTTGGCCCTGTGTTTTTTCATCCATAGAGAAAATGAGTCAGGAGAAACAGCCCTTAGTGATCCATCCATATCTGGCAGCAGTGATGGTTTGAGGCTAGTTTGATACCTCAGACAACTTGCAGCCATTTAGTCAACCATGTGTCCCATATTTTTCCAGTGTAATTTACAACTTAATCTTGACCCCCCTGCATAAAGTGGACAAAATACACTGTAGGTCAGCTACCCAAAAGAAACATCCTATGAATTTAAGCATAATAGTATTGTGGAAATATGCTACAATTCTAAACTTTTATAATTTTTGTTTTAAAACCAATCAGTGTCTTCCACCACCCTCTCGTGTGGGCACGAGCCAGAGGCAGAAACAATGGCCACCCGTCTAGACAAAGGTCACGGGAGCGGGGTCACGCGTTAGTAATCATAAAAATAAGTGGATACATTTTACGTTGCGATTGTTCTACAATGATTGTGCTACATGAGTGCATTAAATAGACACGTGGACAAACCGAAGGCATAAATCAAGTGCTATACCGGTTTGCCAGATAAACCTGCCTAGCCAGTCCATTTATTTCCCACTTCTGAATTCCATTTGATATTGCACAACAGTATTGCAAAATAACATTAATATACTTAGCAAGTCGTTTCAACTAGTAAGTTATAAAATTCAAGTTTCCCCACGACTGGCTACTTGCAGTCTCTCGCATCCTGTCATGATGCCCAATGTCAAGTCCAGTTTTAAAAATGACCAAAGACATAAGCTTTCTGCCACAGGTAAAATACTTAAACCTCACCACGCAGCAAATAAAAACAAGAAATGGCTCATCCTATAGCTAGCTACTTAGATAACCAAATTCTTGGCTGACCGATATACTTTGAGGAAGAGTCGACTGCGACTGAAAGCTTGTTGACTAGCAAGCAAGCTGACTGCCATCAAAGCAATTTAACATTAAATTAGAGCATATTTGTTGGATTGGTCTATCTACTGTAGTTGGCTTATGTTTAGTTAACATTAGAACATTGTGGCTAGCAAACACAAAAATAAACTGCACAAGCAAAATTAGTTGCCAGACTGATTGATGTGTAACAACTGCAGTTTAGACAAACAGGTGGTAATATTAGTCTTACCGTTAAACCTTGGATGCACTCGGGGGTCTGTGCCTCAGTGAAAGACTGGATTGGTGAGGAACGCGGAACAGATCACAGGAGCGGGTGGGAGGGGCCAGGCAGTGAAGCACACAGAACTGCGCATGCTCAGTGCAAAAGAGCTTTGTAGAGATTCTTCAGTCCTCCCCATTAAATTAGGGATAAATGGACAACACCCAATTTCAAAATGACTAATTATACCAGTACAGCAGAGTCATGTGCGTTTAAATGCCAATCCCCACCCCAAACAAAGTAAAAATGAGCAAGTCAGGGTGTGGTTAATGGATACTGCAGGTTTATTACAAGAATCTAAAGAGGCAAAGGAACAACCATCCCCCTCCACCCTACAGTCAAGACAACCAGTCAATTTTTTCCAAAAAATAGTACAAAAACAGAGCATTTAAAAGGAGAAATAAAATAGTTACACAAATTTAAAACAAATTAGAGGACTGCAGAGTGTAAAAACCGCTTCCCCCTCTGCCGGCTCAGGACACACCCTCCTCGGGCCACAGCCAAGAAGAAACGCAGGGCAGTGCTCTTAGCTGGTATCCATCTGCAACACAATTAGGAAACATTACATTAGGTCAAGAGGTTCATCTTTCCAAGCACAAGTAGACATCCAGGGCTGTGTCCAAATGAGTGCACTTGCCTACTATCGAGTAAGCAAGATGAGTACACTTTTTAAGAAGCTGTTAAGTACGTGACAATTCTGCATTCTTAATATCCCCGGATGATATGCTATGCTTATTTCCGGGTTTTCACTGATAATAGTAGAGGCTATTTCCCCCCGAACCGCACATCACAAAACAGAATGCAGTATACAGTATACAGTACGCAGTACATATGGCTGATTCGGATACAGCCCAGGGCCACAATGCTTTCCTCACTTGACCAGGGCCGTTCTCGTACGTGGTTAACTCAGTAAGCTGGCTAACTGCACTCAGTAAAACCTGGAAACCCCCAAATGAGACAAACTAGCAAAAACACTTCCGGGTTCGACTCGGCGCAGTTATCCAGCTACAAAGGCGCTGGGGCCTCTCGAAGCAGGAGTTGGATGGATAACTGCACTGAGGAAAGAGCCCTTTTTTTTTATTTTTTTTATTTTTTTAAACTTCAGTCCATATTCCAGATTTGGAAGGTTCCGGGTTTTATTCAGTGCAGTTATCCAGCCAAGTCAATAATCCTGCTTTATGATATACCCCCCTGGTCTATACACAAAGAGCTTTAATACCCATGAGAGCATACCCATAAGCATTTAATGAAGAAAAAAAAGAAAAAAACTCCATTCAGAAGGTTTATACTTCTATGCATCAAGTTAAATCACAATTCACTCAGTGGTGTCAAGTGATACAAGCATGTTGGCTGGTCTCCTTCCCCATAGGACTCACTCTGGCATTGTAGGCGTCTAGCTGGGCGTCCAGCTCCTCCGCTGACAGCTGTTGCTTGGGGTTGCTCCGGCCGCCGCCGCCGCCCCTCCCTCTTCCCCTGTTGCCTCCTCCGCGCCCGCCCCGCCTCTGCATCCCCGTGAAACCTCCGCCGCGAATCCTGCTCATCACACTGCCTCCTTGGTTCAGACTGCAGAAGCAGGGAAGACAATTTTTAAAAAAATACACCAACCAATGAGCACATGAACACCACGGAGACAGAATTTGTAGCCACAGGTGACGACACTAAATGAAAGCGTACCCCTGCATCGGAGGCCGTCTCTGCGTGTCGATCTGCGATGTCACCAACTGGATGTTCATTGGCCTTCCTGCAAATAAAAATAATATTTTTAATAAAACAAAGCCCATTACTTGACTTTGCAGTGGTTCCCAAACCTCCCATCGGGGTGCCCCCAGCGAGATCCAGGTGTTTGGTGGGTTCCATCTTAAGCACAAATGGTTGTATCAGGTGTGCTTGGGGTGGAACACAAATACCTGGATCCACTGGTCGAGTGCAACACCAACTAGTTTTAAAGAACAGCTTCATCAGGGCTCTATGCTAACATTTTTTCCAAAGTGCACATGCTCCTAAATTGAAAAATTTCAGAGCACACCAAGGCATCCCAATTAGTAGGTGTGCGCCAACTTGAATAAATTGAGCACATTAAATACTCCTAAAATGGGAGCACTGTTGAGCCCCGTTAGTGTAGGAGGATCCCCCCGCCCCCAAAAAAGGGGAGGTCATAGTTAAGGCGAGTCATTTACCATCCAGCGGAACACCGTTATACTGCTTCATGGCCTTCAGCGCGTCAGCCTTCCGCTCAAAATGAACATCAGCGGTGCCGAGACTGCGGCCGGACCGGTCGTAATGCACCGCCGCCTTCTTCAACGTGCCGAACTCCACAAACAACTCCTGGAGAGAAAGTCAGAACAGCGTTAAGAACACACAAAATAAAACCTAACGGCTGGGAGGCACCTTAAGACGATGCGCTTACTGTTACCTGAATGTCAGCGTCCGACACCCCAAAGTCGAGGTTAGAAACGAGGAGCTTGCCCCCCGTCTCGACGCCCGCCCCGCCGCCCCCGCCGGTGTTGAAGCCGCTGTCGAACAGGTCGTGCTGCCACTTGTCCGGGAGTTGTTTGGGCTGCAAGAGATCAAACAGAACGCACCTGCTGACTGTGGGCTCCCGGGGCCTTTCCAGCCATAATGTGGGCAGGTGCAAGCAGGAGAAACCACTGTCCCTCACCACACCCATTCCCACCCCAGTTAATCCAGAACAGGAGCCCAAGCGGAGCAAAATACATATGAAATCAGTCCAGGACAGACAAACCACAAAGCCCCAAAACAATAGTTTAAAAAAAATAAAAACCCATCTAAACTACAAATCTAGTCACACTAAGCTGTGCTACCACTATAAAAGATCAAAATTAGTTTCAACTCGATATACATTTCAAAACGTTTGATCAAAATTCTGACTAAGAAATCTAGCGTCATTTACATGGCATCCACTTCACACAGAACAATGCATTAAATTGGTCATGTCACACCAATTGCACCGAGAGTTGAAGATTATGCGGTGCAATTAGCCTGTACATAGCCAGCCAGAAGTACCCCATCCATGCCTTGTTTATTCAGCCCTCACGCTTAGTACCCAAATTTCCCAGAAAACTGCTTGCCGCCCGACCAGCCGCGAGCACTCCAGGAGCCAAGGCCGCGAGCGTTCCCTGGACTGGTGTAGACCGAGGGAACCCATTGATCTGGGGGGGATCCACTTGCGTAAAAAACATTCCCGTCGGCCCGATCTGTGTCGAAAGGTCTTTCCTCCTGGATCCTCGTTGCATCGGCGTCAAAATGTCGATCTCACCGCACTCGCGTCCAGATTAAAGTCCATTAAAAAGTGTTGATTGCAAGCGGTGAATTGTGCCACTTCTGTCGACACTCATCTCCAGTAGTGGCGGCCATTTATTTATCTGAGCGTCCATTTTGAGGCTGCGCCATTTTGTTTGTACAGATTTCTTTGGAGGAAAAAAAATAAAAAAAGTAGGGCCATCGTCGTTCACCTCCTGGTCTTGGGATTTTAAAGTCCATTAATAACCATCAACTAAACCATTACAGGTGAATAATGTGCCTTTAAAGAAGCTTGCAGCAAATCATGAATCTTTGAACAAAGGCGTTCATTCATTAACCGGTTTCAATGAGCACTTCTTGGCTTGTTTTCCCCAAACCAACATTTTTTTTTACAAACGGGGTAAATGACTCGTCGATGCAATGGTTTGCAGTATGAAACACAACGACGCTTTGGAGCAGAACTTCACACAAAAAAAAAAACTCTTATGCTTGTGAATCTGTTGTTTTGATGATCCATAATTCAAAATGGCGCTCCAGGACCGCAAACGCTAGAGAATATTGAACATTCCACGATGACTGTGGGTTGAAAAACTACTAACGTTACAAAACAAACATGTTGGGAGGAAAGGAAAACGTTATGTATTAAATATCCTTCAGGATGATAAAATTAACTGACAGACATTTTCCTTCACAATAAGATTCCAGAGAAATCCCAGGATTAGCTAGCTACACGGATTTAGCTAGCTAAAGTAAAAAAGACTTGACCAAGGCATTTTCAGGTGGCACGTTTTTCTCCTCGGACCCACTCCGTTTTCTTTCTCATACCCTGCTGTAAGGCGTTGGTCTGCTTCTACCCCGGCTCAGGTTCTGTCGATTCCGCATAGGGGCTGATCCTCCGCCTCGGCCCCCAAAGCCACCTCCGAGTCGACCGACGCCACCTCCTCGTCCGCCGCCCGAAGCACCCCGGCCTCGGTTTCCCCTACCTCCGCGGCCCCCTCCGCCCCCACGTTGCTGCCTGTTTTGTTTGATTATGTCGTCCAAAGACATATCCATTTTATCAGCCATGCTGAATCCTAGACTAATGCTTAAACTATAGTCAGCTAGCTAAACCAAACAATCAACGCACTCTGCTATTCTGGCCTACAGTAACTAGCTCACTCGCAGTCCCTTCGGCGCTGACCTACAAACGACGGAATGATGGCGGAAGTGGGGCAGCGACTGACTTTATAATTGCCGGAAATTACGTCAAAACAAGAGTGACAACTTCCGGTTTGTCGAATTTTCGCGGTTTGACCATAAAGACTCATTTTTGTAGGGAACTTTTACGCTGACAATAGTTTCTACGAGTAAACGCCCAGTTACATCAATCCACAAGCCCCAGATTTAATTATCTGATTCTCACTCCATACTCGTGTTCCGTGGGATAAATGTTTAAAACATCACCATGAAATATGAAGCGTATGTCAATAATGTAGCCTATACATACTTACTTATATTACTCTTCTTGCAATAAAAATAATTCCTTAAATATATACTTCCAGATTTACAGATTTTGGATGTGTAGTTAACAGATATTATAGAAATCGGGATCGTATACAGCACCTCTGTGTATATTTGGTCATGTACTGATTGTAGGTTCCAGTCATCTCAAATATTTCCCTTAAAAAGTTTGTATTTGTTTGTACAAAATAAATGAAAAACAATTGGCGGATAAAAACGAACTAAACACGCACACTAGCTAGATCGACGAGCTACGGTTATTTGGTGTTTAACAGATGTTAAAGGCATTCTGGAAAAAAAAACGTGGTAGACTACAGCTAGAAAACAAATAGCTAAGCCCATAGAATGCAAAATGAGAAGGGTACAATCCACGGAACAAAAACGTCAAGGGATACTGAGGAAATCTTTATTCTGCAAAGCATATTGTAGGCCTATTAAAAAACGAATGATCACTTTTTTTGTGTTACAAAAGCTTTATTTGCACAACACATTTTTTAAAATACAAACCTCTGGGCAATTAAAAAAAATGTTTTTTGTTCTTTTTGCAAAGCCTTCTTGTGTGGAAAATAAAATACCTGGATCCCACCAGCTGTCATTCACTAGACGCAGAAGAGGTTTCACTGAGGCACCTCGAAAAAATGCATTTTCTCTTTGATTCTGCCCGTCTTTAAAAATAAATTATCTTTGGCGCAAGGAGAAAAAAGCTAAACAAATTGTGAAGCCATTTTCAGGCGGGTAGACTGAACTGGGAAACCACAACGCATCCTCCTTACCACTGGATTCATAGCTCAGATGGTGAGTTTTGTTTTTGATCCTGCTGTCCCGTGTTGGCGGCCTCTCTACGTCATACGCGAACTAGACTCGATGTAGGCCTATGTCTATGATAGCGGTTGCTACTTTATGATAGAACTGTATAGCTACTTTATCTGACCTGTTTGTAGTTTCAGTGACTTTCGGTATGCACTTATTGTTGGCCTACGTCGCTTTGGATAAAAGCATCAGCCAAATGAATGTAGGCTAATGTAATTCATGGACCAATACCCTGAGGATGATGATGACAATGGAAGACGAAGCTGCCTATTCCAACCATTCTGTCCACCACACACTGTGGCTCCGCCCTAACCGTGTTTATACATAATACAAATATGTAAATACGTTTTTATAATAAAATAAATATAAATAATATTAAAAACAATTTTTCCGCCCACCGCTTATTGATCAGGTCAAACAGCATCTCGACAGTCTGTGGCTGGATTTTTAAGCGCACAACCTTGTCTGCGAGTTAGCTTATGTGAACCAACGTACTGGCTTACTGGACAACAACGTAATGGAATCACGACTGTCCCGTGCTGGCAAATTCCGCAACTTTTTTGGCTGCCCTGGTACCCGAGCAGCCAGAGAGAGGCGCTGCAGGACCATGCTCCGTACATCCACTGGTCTGGCAGCTGAACCGTGCAATTCGCAGAGACGGCGTTATACCAACTGTGGGCTCAGGGGCGCGGATCTGCTCCCGAAGTTTACTCAGTACCTTTTCATTTAAAATAATAGGTGTCTGCTTTGTGTTCTTGGTTCTAAATGTGGTTGCTCTTGCATACTTTAGGGAAACCACAATTATTCTGGGGGCATTGACATTAATAGGAAAAAAAGGTCAAAAACATTCTAAAAATTATTATTTATTTTTTTAAATTAAAAGGTTCCTTTGTCTCCTAGATACGGTCATACGGAGTTCTTTCCGTAAATTTATTGTCTGACCTGTGTGGTCAAGTTGATACCTCTACTTTCTCCATTTGCCAAAGTTCTGTCTCATCAATATCTCAAATATCTCAGTACATATAAAACCAAGAACAATGAAAAAAATCCCTGAAAATGAAATCCCAGTCTTCTTGTTGTCCCTCTTCCCCAGTGGAGGTAAGCAGGCTAGAGAGCCAGAAAACACAGTTTATAAGATAAATAGGGTCAGGAGGTGGGAGACCTCCAAAACTGGGGAACTGTCCATCAAACTGCTGGGGGGGTGGGGCCATCAGCTTGATTGGCAGAAGTAGGAGGGGCCTTCTTGGCTCAGACTACCAGATTAGCTGACTGGCTGGCAGATAATTGGTGGAGGAACCTTTCCAAAAAGAGCAGCTGGAAAACAGGAGGGGGGGGGGGGAAGTGGAGGACTACGACTTCCTGCAGTCTTGTGAATTCCGTTTTCTGATGTCACTCAAATCGACTGGCGTGAAAGCTGCAGGGAAAGAATAAGAAAAATCAAACCAACATACACATCATAAACATCTCCGTTATACCAATACACTGCGAGAGCAGATTTCTTAACAAATTTGCATGTCTGAAATGCAAGTGCCCCCTCAGAGTTCTTTGACCCCACCCGTTCATATACAGTCCTTCCTTTTTTTTTCTTTTTTAATGTTATTTTTTAAGAGCTTTTTTAGCTTTATTCGACAGCGCGGGAGCAAGAGAGACAAGCGACAAAGGTCGCTCGACTCGGCCCGTCCCGCCCCGCCCCGCGACGAGCGCACGGGTGGCGCTCCACAGGCTACGCCACCGAGACAGCGCATACGATCCTTCCTCAGTACTCACAGTGCAGGGCTGGATTTGGGTTCTTCTCCACATATTCCTGGGGCCCTCGGGCACTGCGCTCACTGCTCTGCAAGGACCTGGAGTCTCTCAGCACACACTGCCAGGCTGCGGGAGCACAAAAACCCATCATGCATTTTCCATACTGCTCATGCCACCCACCATTTCCACTGAGCCAGGGATGGGCAACTCCAGGGCCATGTCTGAATCAGCGCACTTGCCTACTATTGAGCATGCCAGTTGAGTACACTTTTTAAGTACACGACAATTCTGAAAATTGATATGCCCGGATGATATACTTAGTTATTTTTAATTTTTTTGCATACTGCATGTCACTACACAGTATGCAGTAAGCAGTATACAGTACGCGAGTACACAGTAAACGGGACACAATAGATAGGGCTCTGATTCGGGCACAGCCCAGGCCTAGCGGGCCGGTGTGTATGCTGGTTTTTGCTGCCACCAGTTACCCTTGCTCAATTAACTAATTAGTCATATAAACCAACACAGATTAACTCGTATATTACACCACAATACATGCATACAGGCACAAGGACATTCATCAGCTGCTGTTCGTATAGCGGAATGTCGTGAAAATATCAGATCATGTAAATGATTGGGCTAATTAAATAATTGGTAACTGGTGGCAGTAAAAACCTGCATCGGCCTACACACCTTCCCAAGAGGCCTGGAGTTGCCCATCTCTGGACTGAGCCGTTAATCCAGAGGTGGCCAATCTTATCCGCAATGGGCTGGTGTGGGGGCAGGTTTTATGAATTAATTTTTATTTAGTCCAGCACTAAGACACTCGATTCAACTAATTAACTAATCATGGTCTTTAATCAAGACCTTTGATAAGTAGAATCAGGTGTCTTAGTGCCGGGCTAAAACAAACACCTGCACCGGCCCTTTTTGGATAAGATCCCCCACCCCTGCATTAATCCAATATGGACCTTTTTTTGTTTTTGTATCGCTTGACAAGTGCAGTATGTGCGGACACGGTCGACTGTGAAATAAATTTGTAGTTTAAATTAGATAAGATTAAATTAGATTTTTTTTCCCCGTAGCATTTTAAAATTATTATTACTATTTGTTATTATCCCCATCACATTAAAGAAATGTATACATTCAACTTCACTGAATAAGAAGGTACACAAACTGCTTCAGAGCCTTGAAGATTCAATGAGACTGCTGCCCCAATTCTGTTCAAGGGGTACTGAAATAGGGCAAAAGAACATCCTTTAGGTGTACCGTATTTATTATTATTTTTGTGGCACAAGCAAAGGCTTTTTAACCTAAATATTTAAAAGGTTGTCAATATTCAGTAAAAAAATGACTCTGTGCCTACTGTTCAGTGTTAGCGGCCACCAATCGCTGTGCCTGTCTCTGATTGACTTACTGTCGTGGATAAAGCGCACGTTCTCCTCGTGTGCGGGGGTGAATATTTCTCCCGTGTTTGTTGGGGAGCGAGGGCTGGAGGCTCGCCGGTAGCTGTGAAGCATTCTGGGAGCTGAAGAACTGTGGCTATATAGAAACAAAACCTACAATATCAGCATTTAATGGAGAAACAAAACGTGTACTCTAAAATTCCCAACGTTAGCGTCATGCTGTACGACAATGTTTCTCAACCATTGGTGTAAAATACAGGGGTCAGAAAGTAAAAACCCTGCCCTGTGTTTTCTTCCAGCCGTTAACTCAGCCAGCTGATTTCACTAATTAGCTCTACCTCCTGGCTGAAGAATGAGCAAATCTAGGTGATTGGAACAAAATACTGGGGAGGACTTTTACTTTCTGAACCTGGATTTTACACGTCTGTTCTTAGCCCTGGTCCTGGGGACCCACTGTGTATGCTGGTTTTTGTTCTAACCATAGTAAGCTCCATATTGTACTGAGCTGCTAACTGTTCTTAATTACCCACCAGTTGTTCTTAATTAATTATGTCTATTACTGACAGCAAATGGCAACAAGTCAAACCTACATTGTGTTAAAATAAGTTTAACCACAAAATTATGACAAAACTTCAAAACACATTTTCAACGTCCTTAATTGAGAATAATTGAGGTCCTCAACAGATTGACTTTGACGAAAACCAGCATTCACAGTGGGTCCCCGGGACTAGAGAAACACGGATCAACATTAAATCTACCTACAGCTGCATTGGCTTTAACTCGCTGCCGACAAATGTTACGATTTTAAACCGTTTTCAACGTCTACTCTAAATAGGGACTTTGTTTAAACTCAAAGAATTCGAGTCTGTAGTGAACTTGGATGCAGACATTGCTGTTCTCACCTCGTCATTATGGCGACGCAGTCAAGTTCTTTGGAGTTCAGATCACAAGACCGTTGTCTTATTTCTTTCTGCAAGTGATAATTATACAGTCAGAGGTAGACCGTAGACAAGTAGACACGCACACGCAACCTATCAAACCTATCTAGTCAACTGCATGTCCGACAAGATATAATGTAATAGGCTATTAATTGAATCAATACAAGTGATCCTGTTCTTGTTACTAGAAATAATATCATAAGTAATTGATTTAAAAACTTCTGGCTATATAACTTCCATCACCCTGAATTCGCTCAACACACACACATAACTAGCCAGCTAGCTAACTAGGGTCAGCTATAGTGAACGACTCGGCCATGGCTAACTTGATGGGAGTTACGGGCTCGATAAATACCGCTGTATGTCTATGAAAGCCTATGCAGGCTATGCTAGCGAGGTATCAAGCAACTCACCGAGCTAGACAGATAACATGCACGGTCTCTTGGAGTTGACTGACGGAATAACAATGTACTTGCTGCATGCTATTCCATTATAAATGACATGCTTTTGACATATCCAGTAAAACATAGGCTATACGACTAAACGTTAGTCATTCATATTGTATGTCATTCACATGTAACCAGCGTGCAACACGAATGGAACATATACAGTGTCGATAGTTTCTAGCTAATGTAACTGACGTTAGTTAATGCTACGTGCATGTTTAATCGGTTAGTTAGCTACAGTTTTAACCGTGTTCCCGACTTCAGACGCCTTACAGCAGCCAGGGCGTTGAGTTTGTCCTGTGCAGTCCCGTGTCCAGGTTGCTTGTCAGGATGTTATCAAACGGCGTTAAACGCACGAGCCGCTGGGTCCCCCGAGTTTGATTCCACCCCTCAGCAACCTCGCTTTGTCTTTCAGTTTCTCGATTCTTTCGCAGCGATGGTAACGTTAGGCCTCTGGCGGGCCGCAACGTTGCCGATGCCAACCAATTCCTTCCGGGAAAATTGAACGGAAGAAGAAGCAGACCTGGGATCATGAAGTCCCAAAAGAGGATACATTTTATATTTGATGGTTCCAAATGATCGATCTCCCCCTTATTCTGGACTGAAGGTTGATGGATGACGCCACGTACCGCTCTAAGAACCTAGAATATAATAAGCGTACAAATAGCCTTTTGCCTATAATAACTTTAAAATAGTCTACGTTATTTAGAACAACGTGACGTAATATAATAACGAGGCAATTGATTACAGTGTTCTTATGATGTTAAGTCCGAGTAGCTTGTCATAGAAAATGCATTAAACAATACTTAAGATAATAATAATAATAATAATAATAATAATAAAGATCAGCCTTTCTACTTCATTTATCATTCCCATGTCCTTGATATGCTGGCGACGGTGACCAACATGCTGGAACCAACTGGTCTAGCATGACCAAGTAGCAAGTTTATGAGAATGACCATCACATTATCAGCCTGGCCAAAATGATCTACCAGCTTAACCAGCAAAAAGTCAACTGCCCATCTTGGAATAGCATAAGGTTTAATCCTCTTTGAACGTGTGCTGTTTTATCAGCAAGGCGAAAATCTATTTTGTTGCATGCGTCATCGCTTTTTAATGGGGTTTTGATAAGAATGAATGTAGCTACTGTCGTGGTTTCCAAGCGACAAGATTTTCAGAGTTCTCAAGAAAATTCAGAGTTCTCAACTTTTGCTCTCAAATTTCAAAGTGTTTAAATAAAGAGAATGAGGCAGTAATTCTCAGAGAATGCTAGACTTTATTTCATTAAACATACAACAAAAGTCCAGCGTAGTGCCCCCGCAGAGACTATCAAAAATGCCAGACCTTATCCCATACACCGCACGATCAAGGTCATGACATCTCTGCAGGAGACACTCCTCCGCAGGGACACTCCTCCGCAGGGACACTCCTCCGCAGGGACACTCAATTATTCTTGGTTTACAGTCCATCTTTATACAGTTTCTTATCAGATTGTCCATCCCATTCTCCCGTCTTTCGCCAATCAGGTGTCTCTTCTCAAGCCACGATGGTTTCCTCAGTGCGCATGTCCGCGCATGTCCAGTCTCTGTCTGATCTCTTCTGTGGATGGAAACCTTAAACTGAACTCTGGAAAGCACCGAAAATTAATAATACCTTCATGTCATTATGATTGCTCTATTTTTGTAAACTTTCCTCATTATTTTTTATGCGTTTCTGTGTAACTGTGAGTGTATTTTAATTAGTCTGCCTTTGGAAAATACCAGGCGCTCCCCCACCTTCCAACAGACCCTTAAAAAATACCAGGTGCTCCCGCGCTCCCACATCTCCCAAAAACAGAGTTGCGCTGCTGTGAAAGTGTGCTTCCATTTGATCTAACATTATGTGCTTTTGTGCTCACATTATACCTGCTGTGAAAGTGTATTATGTGCTTCTAACATTATACCTTATATATTTTATTGTGTTTTGCTGCACATGATACATTTCATAGATACATATTCAGATACTATCAATACATATTGTCACAGGTGATACAGTTTACAGGTGATACATATTCAAATATAATCAATACATATTGTCACAGGTGACCAATGGATTTAATGGAATTCCCAACAATAATTCCCAACAATCCCCCCTTTGAGGCTTATTAGCCTCACCATCACCAATTCCATTATACTACAGTTCTGCAGGAGAGCATTCATATTTCCAATCCTCCTCTTTTCCATCATTCCCTACATTTTTTAAGCTCACACGGCCCACTGGTTCTTCCACATAACGTATACTAGTGTATGGCTGTAACCATACTAAACCACCATCCTTTCACTGCTGTTAAATTATATGGTGCGATAACTGGGTACCTTTCTTTAAGATATACTTATCAGATTGTTCCACTGCAGGTTTTTCAGCAGCTGGGCAGCTGAGGGGTCCGCACCAAATTCCAAAGGCAGCAGTACCACTCTGCCCTCTGCCTTTCTCTGATGCAGCGACACTCCCCAGCCGCCCAGTCTGCATCACACCTGCAGCATAAAAAGAATATAAGAGTACATAGTTAAAATAAATTTGTAAAATTGATTATGCCATGTATACAGCAAAATGAGATCAACTGTCTCGCAGTCAGTACGCTTTGATCCTTCGAGCCTCCCGCTGTCTGGGGCGCAGCTCCAGGCTAGATCCCTTTCCGCTGAATTCCCTTACCCAGACTCCTCTGAGTGAAGGAACCTCAGCCTCTCTGCTTCCCAATGTTTTCTTTTCAAAAACACTGATCACAGAAAGCACTACTCGCTTACTAACTCATTCGGTTTCAGCTTATAGTGGCCTGACTGTACATTGAGCCGGACGCAGCGGCCATGGGCTCCACTACAGGGACGTCACCCAGGTGCTCCACTACAGGGACGCAACCCAATGCGCTCCACTACAGGGAAGTCACCCAGTCGCTCCACTACAGGGAAGCCACTCAGGTGCTCCACTACAGGGATGCAACCCAGGCGCTCCACCACAGGGAAGTCACTCAGGCGCGCCACCACAGGGAAGCCACCCAGGTGCCTCACCACAGGGAAGCCACTCTTGGTCTTACTGCTGTATGCGACCCGACCGGCCGGTGACCCAGTCGATAGCGATCTCCAGTCCTGCATCTAATCAGGACCCCGTAGTAGCTGTTAACCACCCGGTTAGGAACCGACGGTCTGATCCCTATCCCACTTTGCTATGGGTATAGAAACTTTGACCGTTTTCACCAGCCTTGCCTGTTCACAGAGGTCGTCTCTTACGCCCCTCTGCTAGGTGTGGACTGTCATCCACGTACCACGTACTGCCTGCACACTTACATGCGACAGCCACGCCGACTAGACGGTACCACGGCAGTATGTCCATTCATACTTCATCAGACACGGGGGCCTTCAGTCTTCTCCCCTGCACTATAGTTAGTTTTTAACGTGCCCTCGGAACTTTGCAGTTCCGCCGCCGCCTGTTGAGGACTAGGTTCGGGGGGCCTAATCCCCTGCCTAGTCCTCGATGCCTGGCCCACTTAGATCCTTCGAGCCTCCCGCTGTCTGGGGCGCAGCTCCAGGCTGGATCCCTTTCCGCTGAATTCCTTTCCCCAAACTCCTCTGAGTGAAAGGAAATTCAGCTTTCCTGCTTCCCAATGCTTTCTTTTCAAAAACACTGATCACAGAAAGCACTACTCGCTTACTAACTCATTCGGTTTCAGCTTATAGTGGCCTGACTGTACATTGAGCCGAGCGCAGCGGCCATGGGCTCCACTACAGGGACATCACCCAGGTGCTCCACTACAGGGACGCAACCCAATGCGCTCCACTACAGGGAAGTCACCCAGTCGCTCCACTACAGGGAAGCCACTCAGGTGCTCCACTACAGGGACGCAACCCAGGCGCTCCACCACAGGGAAGTCACTCAGGCGCTCCACCACAGGGAAGCCACCCAGGTGCTCCACCACAGGGAAGCCACTCTTGGTCTTACTGCTGTATGCGACCCGACCGGCCGGTGACCCAGTCGATAGCGATCCCCAGTCCTGCATCTAATCAGGACCCCGTAGAAGCTATTAACCACCCGTTTAGGAACCGACGGTCTGATCCCTATCCCACTTTGCTATGGGTATAGAAACTTTGACCGTTTTCACCAGCCTTGCCTGTTCACAGAGGTCGTCTCTTACGCCCCTCTGCTAGGTGTGGACTGTCATCCACGTACCACGTACTGCCTGCACACTTACATGCGACAGCCACGCCGACTAGACGGTACCATGGCAGTATGTCTATTCATACTTCATCAGACACGGGGGCCTTCAGTCTTCTCCCCTGCACTATAGATAGTTTTTAACGTGCCCTCGGAACTTTGCAATTCCGCCGCCGCCTGTTAGCGGCTAGGTTCGGGGGGCCTAGTCCCCTGCCTAGCCGCTTTTATCTGATCTGGCGCTTGTATACATATTTTAAGATTATATAAGAGTAAATATGTTTAATTTTGTACTGCAGGACATTCAGCAGTCGGACAGCCGAGTGGTCTGCACACAGTTTCAAAGGCAGTATTACCACTCTGCCTTCCGTTTATCTCTGATGCACTGACACTTCCCGGCCGTCCATCCCGCTTCAATCCATGCAGCACTGAAAAAATATATGAGTAAAAAATGTTTATATAGAAGCCCATGGACACATTTATACAATGTCTCAATTATTAGAATGCATGTATGTTCTTCCACAAAGGGGGTGACTGGTATTTGTATAGCATACCAGTGTTCCAGGCATTATTTTAATTCTGCAGTGCTACAGGGGAACGCGGAGATACGCCACCAATCGCGGTATACAGCCACTCCCCCCTCTCATACTTACAGTTTAATAGTACCCTATCCTCTGTCATATCTGGAGCAGGTGTCAAGAGGCACCCATATTAAGTATGAATATGTATCCTAACTTTTCTAAATATAAGTAAATATAGCTCTCTATCGCCCGTTCCAGAAGTGACTAAGGGCCCTGAGACGCACAACCAAAAAACCTCCCACTTTTGTCTAGGAAGGAGAAAAAGGTTGCACTCCTCTTACAACTCTGAAATCTTTCTCTTATTCATAACAAACACAATACTCTGGTTGCTCATAATGAAGAGTTTGCATATTCTCATATTTCATTAGCTTGACTCGATACATTTCAGTTCCCCTTTTGTGGTGTTTCATCAGTCCAAGCCGCTGTTTGTCTGCGGCCAGGTTAATTACCAGCTGATGATCCTCTGTGGTCTGGGTCGCTTTAGCCACCAGAGGATATGCATCCACAATTCTGGTGAGAAAAGACCTCAAAACAGATAACAGACAACAGATCATCAATGCTCTGCCACTCTGTGATGGGTGTATATCGTTATTGGATACCCTGTTGTTACTGCTACTGCTTTTTCATAGGCCCACCACACTCCTGCCAAGTCCTGATAGCAGGGTGGATAGCCGAAACCCACCTTATCTAGCTTAGTGCTGTAATAAGCTATAGGCTGTTTTTTCCTTCCTTTACAAGTTTCCTGCAGTAACATTGCTGTAGAAATTCCTCCTGTTTTTGTTGACACATATAGTTCAAATAGCTTGTCATAATTTGGTAAGGCTGGAGCTGGAGCTTGTGTTAATTTTTATTTTTATTTTACACTTTTAAACACTGTGTCTGCATCCACATCTCACTTTAATTTGTTTCTTAAATTATCTTGTCCTGCTTCTTTCATTATTTTCCTCAGTGGGTGTGTTTTCACTTTGATCCTGTTGGCAGTATTGTAGCTTTTTTCTTTTTCTGGACACCTTGTGCCCTTTTGGCGCAAATTTTTCTAAGAGCTTTAAATTATCTATTTCACATTGTTCTTGTGAACTTGAACACACTAATAAGTCATCCCTGTAAATTGATTAAAAACCTGGGGCTCTTGACTGCTACTGTGGAGGGCCATTACGGCAGTTTCTCTTTACATGCCCTATTTGCCCACATCCCCAGCATATTGGACCCTGAGGGGGTCCCTGCTGATTGTGCACATAACCTCCTTGACCTTGTCCCCTATTCTGATTCCCCTGTCCCTTGTTCCCTTGGTTCTGTCCAGTTCCCCCTTTGTTCCCTTGCCCCCAGTTTTGTGGCGGGGCTCCCTGCATTGCCCCTTGAACGTACACTGGTGTTGGGAATGCTGGCGGAGGAACTCCAGCGAAACTATAGATGATGACTGGCTGGGATCCGCTCAGGCCCCCCTCAGAGAGCAGGGGTTCTGGCTCTTGCCATGTGAAGTCTGCCATGATTGGTGCTATTTTCTGTGTGTCATCTGGAAAAGTTTTCTTTGCACCTCCCGCTCCTGGTTGCTTTGTTTCTTCTAGGCGGCATCTTTCCACAGCATGGATCACATGGTCCACAAACTCTCTGTGTGACATGGAATGCACTCCCACTACCTCCTCCAGGCGGTTTTTGGCAAGCTCTGGCAGTCCTTCTAGGATGGCTGTGCGAAACATTGCTGTCATAATGGGATCCCTCTGTATGTCTTTATCCAGTGTCATTCTCCAGTTTCTGAATTGATTCTCCACAAATGCTGCTGGAGACTCCCCCTCTTTCATAGCCACCCCCTTCAGCATTGCTATGCTTGGCCTTGTGGGGTAGGCTTCCCTCAGAGTGTCCCATATATTTTTCCTATACAGGTCAAATTTTCCCCTATCCACTTCATATCTGTCTGCTTGCCTGTAACCAGCTTGAGCCATTATTTCCAGCGTTTTTTCCTTTCCCACTACCTTTCCGAGTAGGGCCCTCACATCTCCCAGCGCCAGCATCCTTCCCACCACCACCACCCCCAGCCTCCCCACCCAAATGGCCGCTCCATCCTGTATTTCCGGCAGGGTCGTGATCAGATTTTGGAGGTCCTGGGCAGCCCAGGGAACATACTGTGGGAGTGGTCCCTTCATCAGCATTGGACACACTTTTTTAGCATCTCTGCTCCTTGTACTCATTCTCTCCTCACTTACTTTACCATCTCTTTCTTCCTCTGCTCCCTCAAATAATTCCTCCTCATCACCACTTTCCCCTCTCACTTTCTGGTTTCCCACTGCTTCTTGCGCTTCTTCCTGTTCCCTCACCCTGTCTTCCCCCTGTTGGTCATCTTTTGCTCTTTCTTTTCTTTGTTTTCCCCATTCTTGCCTTGTAGCTTTTTTCTTTTTTTCACTCCTAGTTTGGTGCCCTTTTTCTTTCTTTTTTAGCTCTTGTATTTCTTCCTCTTGTTTTATCAGCTGTACTTCCATCTCTTTTATCTTTTGTCTGAACATTTCCTCCATTATTCAACTTTCTTTTATCATTGCTTCTCGTTCGGCCTTTATGTCAATTTTCCCTTTCTCTTGTTCCTCTTGCAGCTTTAACCATATCCTTAAATTAGCTGCTACCTCTTGGGCTTGTTTTTCCTCTTTTTCGTCTGATCCCAACGTATTGAGTGTTTCTCACAAAATAAACCACCTCTTCTTTCTATTAACCAATGCGTATTTGTAATTATCATTCCTCGTTTCTTTTAATTACTCTTGTCTTTTTAACTTCAACTAGTTAATATAATTTTTATTCCTCACTTCGTTATTTACCATTAACACTTAGATCTATGCTTCTTTTATATTTTAATTCTCATACTTTAGTCACAGTTTTATTTCTAGAATTCTTTCAATCTTTTTAAATTTACTTTAAACTATTGTTAAAACTTTCTCCTCCTTATTTAAACACCATATGTTTTGTTCAGGCAACCGATAATTCTTAACTTATTCTATAAATTATTATACCTTTTGTATATTTGTTCCGTTGTTACTTATTTTATTGTTTTACTTTCTTTTATCACTTAGATTATTTCCTAAATTATTTCTCACTCGCACTAATGTAACTGCAGTATTTTATATCCCTTTCTTATTTTTATTTTTTTTAATATTCTATTTCACGTATTCATTCGCGTGACTTTTTCCAAATTATCCGAGTTCTTTTTTAACACACTTGAAATGCTTAAAATACTTTTCTTATTCAGACACCATATGTTTGTTCAGATATCAAATAAATGTTCATATTATCCCATTTATTCTTTTTACCTTATTTATTCCTTATTATTCTTTATCACTCTCTGTTATTCTAATTTTCTGAACAAGCTTTCCTTGTAATATAGCCTTAAATTTTTCTGCGTGCTACTCACGCTGTGTATTTTCCTTATACAAGTTCTAGTTTTTCCCGTTTATTAGCTTATCACTTTTTATTATGCACCTTATTTCCCCAATTTTATCCACACAACAGATTAAGTTATTAATTTGTTCTACTATTTTCTTTTTCTTTATTAATGTTTATAACTATCTATTACTTCAAATTTTTGCACAAACCGTCTGTGTAAAATTGCCGTTAATTTAGCTTCATGCCACTCACTTCTCCTAATTTCAAATGCAAGTTCTATTTCTCCTTTGATTTTTCTTTCTATTATATACCAATTCACAACCTTCTTCGTGTATATGTCTTTCAGTTATTTTCCCGTTTTCATGATACGTCAAAACCTCAAAATGCATATCTTGTATCAACAAATTTAAAAACAGTAATTTATTACATCATCATTCGTTCTTTATCAGCACGCACGCTTTTACTTTATTTCACACCATGCACATCACTCTTCTCTGGTCTCTCAGTGGACCTCCTCTTACAAAACACTCTTCTTTGGTCTCTCAGTGGACCCCCTCTTACACAACACTCTTCTCTGGTCTCTCAGTGGACCCCCTCTTCTCTCACTCCGTACGTTTTATTGCTGACTTCAAGTTTGTAGCTCTGACCACCCAAACTTCCATTCACTCCAACACCTGCAGTTAGCGTTTAATATAACAACCTCTGCCCAGGTGTTACTCTTTCACTCACTTTCATACAAAATATCGCTTGCGCAATGATTCTCTCAGATTACCGCCGTCCTCCTTTACACAATTTTTATCAAACTTTATCTTTACTTTTGCACAGGATTTTTTAATAGGCAAGGTTTTTTAGCAGGGAAAGGGAGAGACAGAGAGAGAGCCCTTTTTATTTTTTTATTTTTTCCACTATATCTATACATATATTTCAACAAGGTATTCTCAAGCGATATAAGATTAACTTCGCTTACCTTGGTTTCTGTCAATTAGCCGGCTGGAAGGACCCTCCCCCGTCTCCTCCTCCCGTCTGCACCGCAATCAGCCTTGATCCTATCCTGTTCGTGACGCCAAGTTTGTCGTGGTTTCCAAGCGACAAGATTTTCAGAGTTCTCAAGAAAATTCAGAGTTCTCAACTTTTGCTCTCAAATTTCAAAGTGTTTAAATAAAGAGAATGAGGCAGTAATTCTCAGAGAATGCTAGACTTTATTTCATTAAACATACAACAAAAGTCCAGCGTAGTGCCCCCGCAGAGACTATCAAAAATGCCAGACCTTATCCCATACACCGCACGATCAAGGTCATGACATCTCTGCAGGAGACACTCCTCCGCAGGGACACTCCTCCGCAGGGACACTCCTCCGCAGGGACACTCAATTATTCTTGGTTTACAGTCCATCTTTATACAGTTTCTTATCAGATTGTCCATCCCATTCTCCCGTCTTTCGCCAATCAGGTGTCTCTTCTCAAGCCACGATGGTTTCCTCAGTGCGCATGTCCGCGCATGTCCAGTCTCTGTCTGATCTCTTCTGTGGATGGAAACCTTAAACTGAACTCTGGAAAGCACCGAAAATTAATAATACCTTCATGTCATTATGATTGCTCTATTTTTGTAAACTTTCCTCATTATTTTTTATGCGTTTCTGTGTAACTGTGAGTGTATTTTAATTAGTCTGCCTTTGGAAAATACCAGGCGCTCCCCCACCTTCCAACAGACCCTTAAAAAATACCAGGTGCTCCCGCGCTCCCACATCTCCCAAAAACAGAGTTGCGCTGCTGTGAAAGCGTGCTTCCATTTGATCTAACATTATGTGCTTTTGTGCTCACATTATACCTGCTGTGAAAGTGTATTATGTGCTTCTAACATTATACCTTATATATTTTATTGTGTTTTGCTGCACATGATACATTTCATAGATACATATTCAGATACTATCAATACATATTGTCACAGGTGATACAGTTTACAGGTGATACATATTCAAATATAATCAATACATATTGTCACAGGTGACCAATGGATTTAATGGAATTCCCAACAATAATTCCCAACACTACGCGCAAACAATCCATGTTAGAACCACCAACTATAGTTCGGCGGTTAAAACGAATATAGTTACCACGAGGTGGCACTACGACCGTACTTTGACAATCATGCAAAATGGAACGCGTTGCTCTAAACCCGAACTGAAGGACAATTTTGTTGTTACCAGTTGAGTGAGTGACGGTTGCTAAATTGTCCTGAAGACGAAACCACAACAGTAGTCTATATTGATGAAGAAGGAAAAAGGTGTGGTGTTAATGATTTAAATATAGCTATTGTTCGTCCAGTTTCAGGCAGCCGCCCAGCACAGCTATCTTCCCTCTCCACCCTGACTGAGCCGCCTGAAAGGCTAGTAGGGTGTTAATTGGCCACATTGTGAAGGTATGACAGGCGCCGTCCACCTGGAAATGCATTGAAAACACTCTGTTCCACTATTCACCCCCCAACTCCAATAAGCATTTAAGCAATCAAGAAATGTGTTGACTTGAACTCAGTTATCAGACATTTTTATAAAAAGGCAACTTATTCATACATAGAAAAATAACTGAATTGATAGCTATTCAGCAAAACCCACATTGCCAGACATATGAAGGTTTACTGTCCAACTATGGGACATTCACAGAATGTCAATGAAATAGCATTTTGTACCTTTAATCTTGTTTTTAGAAGAGGGCATAAGTAAGTAGCATACCATTACCAAAACCGTATAATACCATTATAAACCATATACCATATAAACCATATAAAATATGAACTGTATAAACCACATTAAATTAGTTTTTGGGCCCTATTTCAATATTTGAGGCATAGCTACATTGTTCTATTATTCCAGTCATGTTTGACCTGTGAGTTTGTATATATGTTTTTTAAAATGCATTGCCATTGGCTGTTTGATTTCATAGCAACTATGTGGTAGTCAACAGTGTTTCCCAAAGAGAGTTCCTCGGTAACCTCCTGACAGGCTGATAACACCATGCACTCATAACATAAAATCACAGAACACTCTGGAAATCACGTATTGTGTACTAAGTACTTAAAGTATGTAGCACATGCTAACAGTACTGCATACTATTTAGTGCATACTATTTGGTATACAGGTATGCTGGAAATATATGCATACTTTTAATTTAGTGGAAGTTAGCATGCCATTCAGGTAATTCAAGTGTACTGCATTTCATAATATGGAGTCTTTCTTACTTTCTAAGTATGTAGTATGCGGGTAAAGACATAGCCAGAGAGAAAGCATGGTGGGTCACAGAGATGCTGGTTGAGTTGCAAGCCTTGAAATGCTGGGAAATTTGGAATGGGCAAAAGTATAGAAGACACACCATTTTCAGTATTTTTTTGTGATAGATGTTGTGTCATATCCATAGTAATTTGCACAAAAAAATTAGATTTGCTATTTGATTTATTTTTGGTGGTCTGGGTCATAGCTATTTAAAAAAAAAAAAACTTTTTGAAAAAGAAGTTTATCTGTTTACCAGAGAAGAAAGGCTCTCTTACATAGTGAACACAACAAACAAATACAAACCATACATTTTTACAGTGGATTGTAAAGAAAACCAACTTTATTTATGAAAAACAACAGAGTTTTGTAAAAAAAAAAAAGGAAAAAAAAGAAGAAAAGCAATTAATAAAGATTTAAGACTTCTACAGAATTCTGTGTAAATCCAGCATACAGGACACACTTGGGCAACAGTGTCACTCCTTCTTGCAGTAACTATGACAACACAGGGCAAATTTATTAACAGTACAATGCACAGTGCAGTGTGCTGGAGTCCGTAAAGTGTAATTTCTGAGGAGAAGTACCAGCGTTCGTTCGTTCTGCCCAGCAGAGCGGAAACGTGCTATTTCTCCCAGAGGTGCGGCCATTCCCAGCTAGTCCTGTTAATTATACCCTTTATCCCTTCGGCTGATTTAAAATATGGCAATAAGGCAAGCTAGGTGGGGTTTTTTTTGCGGAGAAGGGTGTGCTGGACAGCAGTTGTATGTGGAAGTTAAATGGGTCGGGCCTGCAAGTGTGTCATGTGACGTCGAGCGTAACAGGAGCTACATAGTCAGAGCAGTGGACCATTTATGGCCCAGAGGGACGGAGGAAATTCCATCTTAACAGGGCATGCGGATACAAGGCGTCGCAGGTCGACTTTTCACCATGTCATACTCAAACAGAGGTGTACGAAGTAGCGCAATGGAAAGCGTCAAACACAAACCATACAGCACCATTTTATAACGTGGTGAATGTTCATGTATAAATGTAAAACCAAAAAAATAAATAAAATACAAAGCAGATGTGTTCGGAAATAAGGACGAGCGTAAATGTCGGTCAGCACAGCCGGAGATCGCCGCTGCCACAAAAGAAGCAGCTGCCCCGCCACGCTGGGCCGGGCTCGTCAGTTCCGCGCATCCTTCCGCTCCGTCTCCGTCACCGTGGTGACCAGCAGGGGACACGGGGCCAGGTGAGTCCAGGTGGGCGTGGGGTCAGACACAGCCCACCTGAAACATCTTGACCAGCTCCTTGTTCTCGGGGTCGATGAGATCCGCCGGCTTTTCCCCGGATTCGTTCTCCGCCGCCGTGCTCGCGCCTAGAGACAGCAGATAACTGCGCCGGAAAAACAGCAGCTTTCAGCTTTCTGTTGTAAATGTAAACTTTTAGTTATAAAGAGTTCTGTCTTTATTAAATATTTGATATTGTTTAAGGCATATATTACATATTTATATACATCGTTGTGGATATAAACAGAAAACCCACTCACTGTCCTGTCAACAAAGATGCGTGTGGTTGACATAAGTGTTACACAAATATGTGTGCACGGCAAAAATAATAAAATGTGCGGCAATTTTATATCATAACGGGAAAAACGTGGAGGCTACCTATTTTTAAGTACGCATTTGCTCCATTATGAAATTCCCGCGCATTATATTCCTTTTGCCGAGTGAGCTTACTTGCTCACACTTATGTCAACCCTAATTGTATGTGAATATCTCACCGGGCAATTTCCGGGTAGCCATCACTGCAGGCCATATGCAGCGCTGTCCAGCCGTCCTCGTCGCGTTGGTGAACGTCCGCTCCGTACGTCACCAGCAGTTTCACACACTCCAGGTTCCCTGTGAGCACAGCTTCGTGGATCGCCGCCATGCCTGTAGAGGGGGCCGGACACAGCATGAGTCAGGATACAGCACAGAGGTGCCAACACAGGCCAGGATACAGCACAGAGACACCAATACAGGCCAGGATACAGCACAGAGACACCAATACAGGCCAGGATACAGCACAGAGACACCAATACAGGCCAGGATACAGCACAGAGACACCAACACAGGCCAGGATACAGCACAGAGACACCAACACACGCCAGGATACAGCACAGAGACACCAATACAGGCCAGGATACAGCACAGAGACACCAATACAGGCCAGGATACAGCACAGAGACACCAATACAGGCCAGGATACAGCACAGAGACACCAATACAGGCCAGGATACAGCACAGAGACACCATTACAGGCCAGGATACAGCACAGAGACACCATCACAGGCCAGGATACAGCACAGAGACACCAACACAATGGCTGGCGAAGAGACACTTGATAGTTCAGACTATGGCACACTTTGCCAGCACAGTTCAGCATTATGCACATTCACACCAGCAAAGATCAACATACGGCGCTGAGACACTACGGCTGTTCAGGATATAGCAGAGCTACTCTACAGCACAGTTACACTGCGTTCAGGCTGAAGCACAGTCACTTAGCGCAGGTGTAGGAACAGCACAGAAACACTTAAATATGCTATTCCTGTGCTTCCCTTTATATACTGAAGCCCAAGTGACCATTCTTGGCTTGAGAATAACATGGAAGCATTAAATCTGGGAATCGGGTGAAATATATGGTGAGTGATAATGTTTAAATGTATATTTGGTCACAGGAAGGTAAAAGTATAAATCATATTTCACGCCGGCAGTACAAACGAGCAGGAGGGCCCTGAAAGGGGATACTGACATGGTGGAGGTGCCAAAGAAAGCGGGAGGTTTGGGAAGTCGATCCCGATATAGTCAGCCTATAAGGCCAGCCACCATGTCTTTTCCTTTGGGAAAACGTGGCCCGAGAGGGAGCGAGACTCACGCACCGGAGTGGAAAATGGTATCCAGTCGGACTTTCCCGGCCCTGAGGAAGCGTCCGATCGGCTGAAGGTCCCCGTGCCGGACGTGGTCCTGGAAGACGACGTCGTTGGGAAAGTGTACGGCGCGAGCCGGCCTCAGCAACTTTGCGCGGCGCGCGGCCGTGTAGCTCGAGTACGTGCGCTGCGTGGGCACGTAGTTTGCAACTGCGGAGTACTTAGTCGCGGGCTGCCTGGGCGTGTATTCCGTTGGCGCATAATTCCTGGGCGTGTAGCTCGCCGGCGTGTAGCTCACTGGCGTGTAGTGCGTGGGTGTGCACTGCGCAGGCTTGTAGTGGCCGGATTGTGCATACTCTGCCACCAGGCACTGCAGGCTGTATTTCATACCCGCCGCCGTTGAGTGCTGTCGTCCTGCCAGGGATCAGCCCGCGTTGAGAAAATCGGGAATATCCAGGGAATATCAAGAGAAACTGCAATCCAATCCCGGTAAATTCCCCTGGGTCCTGCACGTCCTTCAGAAGCCTCTTATTTTATTTTAATTAATTAATTAATTTTTTAAAAACAAGAAAACATACAGGTTCCTTGAGCTTTCCACGGAGGTAACAGAACTTTTTTCGAGCAGTTAAAAAAACTAATATTTAAATATTTTGTGCTGTGTCTTCCCTCTAGATTTGCAGAACGCTCTCTGTTAGACTGTGGGGGGTCCCCTTGCGCCAGAGGGGGGGACGGAGGGTCTCTATATATGCTTGGTGGGGCTATTTTAGGGCCTTGGCCACGCTCCTCCCACCACATGCTCACATGTCTCGGGTCTATGCGTTAGGTCTGGCCTGCGCTTCCAGGACTGCCATAGCCTCTCCCCCATGTCCCTTAAGGCAGAGGTGGAAAATACAGGTTCAGAAAGTCAAATTCCTCCCCAGTAGGATTGTTCCAATCACCTGGATTTGCTAATTAGCACATTTCTCAGGTTGAACTAATTAGTGAAATCAGCTGGCTGAGTTCATGGCTGGAAGCAACACATGGTAGGATCTTTTTCTTTCTGACCCCTGGACTTTCCACCTCTGCTACACAGCTTTTACAGTGAGCAAAGATTACACGCATTATTACCAAACTACAGCGAACTACAGGGGAGTCCAGTGGCCTGTATCACTAAGCAGGATTACTAAATTAGCTGGAGAACTACACTGAATTAATCCCGGAACCCTCACAAATCTGGAACATGGACTGAAGTAAAAAGAGCTGGTCCGGGTTTTGCTCAGTGCAGTTATCCAGCTAACTCAGTAATCCTGCTTTGTGATACAGGCTCCTGGTGGCGCAACACACTCGTATTGTGTGTCATTCACCCCCCCTCCTCCCCCTCCTCCCCCTCCTCCCCCTCCCAGAACTCCAGAACAGTGCAGAGCCATACTGTTCCACCCAATAAATAGCCGCTGACACTGCCCACGACAAGTAAACACATGGGTAAACAAACTTGTTTCTCAGCCTAGTCAGACGGCAACACACTAAAATCAACCAACTGCTAGTACTAAGCTGTTTGAAGCTTCGAGTGAACGTTGTACAATCATAAACGGTCGCTGTCACAAGAATCATAAACAGATACTTTCATGAGAATTGTAAACAAGCGCTGTCATTCTGGTCACACAAACCACCGGCCTGCGAAGGCTCTTTAGCGTATCACGTGGAGAGTGAGAGAGGGTTGAATGTTGAGAAGCAAAAACGAGACATTGCAGGATTCAGAATAAGCTGTTTTTAAAATGACAGTCATTTCCCAGTGTGGTATTGAGTGCCCTGTTGTTCAAACACTACCTTGGCATGGGTTGGGGGGTGGAAGGCGTTCCCTGTTTGCAACGTGCCAAAAATTTATTGTTTCGCGGAAAACAGCTGGAGAGGGGGGTCTGTGTTTGAGGCTGCAGTCCGGGGAAGGGAACGTGTGAAAGCTCACACTGGCTTCCACTCCTCGCCCGCATGACATCACGTCTCAGCCGCCGGGTACACCCTGCACTGGCCCCGCCCCTCACGACCAGAAGCCGATAAAATTACCTCTTCCTCTAAATGGCGTCTCAGAGGTCAGGTGGTGTCAGTTTACGAAAACAAGACTCTTCTCTTCCCTTATGATGTCTCTCCAGCATGCAGCATGCAGGCCCTCAGTGTACTAGGCCCTGTTTATGTCCTAGGCTATGGAGAAACACAGCAAGATTAAAAAGCAGCAGCCATTTTTAAATAAACAGCTATTCTCCTTACTGGGCACCACTGTATCTGCTTTCATCACACTTCTGCACCTGTTCTCATTGTGAATCCAACTTTACCCTTTTGTCCACTAACATGCTGATAACCACACATACACACACGCATGCACAGACACACACACACACAAACACATGCACACACACACACACATACACACGCATGCAGAGACACACATACATGCACAGTCACACGTGCACACACGTACACACTTACACACACACGCACACACGCACACATGCACCTACATGCGCACACACAGGAACAAACACGATGGCGTTCGTGATCTGGGTGGTGGTGAGGTACACTGTGATGTAAACAGATCCAGCAGCTGTAGCTGTCAGTAGACGGGCGTCCAGGCTAGACTGACTGTGTGGTGGATTCCTTGGGTCTTGGACCATGTTCTTTCACACGTAGAGTGGGTGGGGTGGGGTGTCATTGTGACATATTCCAATTACACTCACAAACGCTTCAAGGACCTGTCACATATTCTCACTCACATATGCCACGTTCACATTACATACAGTGGAGCTCACAGGGGCTGCGGCATATTCACCTTATACATTCACAGCAGCTTAGAGGAGCTGTAAGCCGACATTCAAATATTCCCATTACACACACTGGAGCATTGATATGTTGCCATTACACACACTGGAGCATTGATATGTTGCCATTACACACACTGGAGCACTGCTATGTTGCCATTACACACACTGGAGCTCACTGGAGCACAGACCAGGGTCCTGGTGTTAATCCTGGTAGATTTTTAAAATATCAGAGCTCTGTATTGTCCCCTTATGTTACAGTATGATTTTCTCTGCATTTGGACCTTCAACTTCAACTGAAATGAGTTTGGCGACCTTGTATAGTAGGTTGAACCTTGACTCGGTAGAACAATTTCACTAGTCTTTTGTTCTGTCAGCAAAAGGGGGGCATGGAGTCAACTGAACGGACTGAATGAACCGGGGAAAGCCAATGTATCTGAACAGAAAAGTGAGATTACAAGCATACAGAATATGCAGTCTATATCCTATTCACAATGGTGTCATGCTGTCATCATAAAAAATACTTTTGTTTGTTGAACCATTTGCAAATTGTTATCTTATAGTGAATTATAATCTTATTCTGTTTTGATTATATTAGTAAGTTGCAGGCAGGGATAGACTTGCATGGTGCAGTATTTCTTGGACTTCTGAAATTAGATTCTGAAATGAAAATTTTATTTGTTAAAATTTTATTCACGTGCATGCATGTGTTCCTTCTCATTTTGGAATGTTACTGGACAAATAATAATAATAATAATAATAATAATCCATAATTTCACCACAATATGATTAAAGTTATTAAACCACATGTGACATGGGACATTCAAGGGGTCAGCTGGGTCCAGTTACTGCATGCCTAGCCAGCGCTAAAGGGAAATGCTTCTAAATCCGGCCATGGAAACTGTGCTTCTGCCGGGCGTGGCTGTCCAGTAACGTACAGTGATTAAGCCTCAGAAATACATCGGAGTGGCGAGGTCACACTTTTCATGCCAGTGTAATTTTAGTCAGCCCCTGTCATTAAATTAAAATAAAAATTCTAGTCATGAATTCTGGGGTGATATTAGATTATTTTGCGCATGCGGTTCACTAAAGCCAACACAGACAGCTATTCTGTAATTGACTGCCAATTTTTCAGGGAGTATCACTTGCTCTTGCAGGACCGATGTTCTGATTGCATTTATTTCTCTGTACTTATTACGTGAAATAAATGTGTCGTTAGAAATTAAAGGTTTCAGGCCCACCCAACAAACAGAATCCCTGTGCCTAGCGTAGACATTATTATCATTTTTTTATCAAAGGGCTTGTTAGCTACCCAAAAGGGCCAACAAGAGCTCTCGAACATCTGCAACACAGGCTTGTGATGGCCAAGCAGGGTTTTAGTGTGACTATGCCAACTATGTCAATTCTAATGTACCGACCTCACACTTTCTTTAGTAAAGGTGAGTTCTAATGTAACAACCTCACACTTTCTTTAGTAAAGGTGAGTTCTAATGTAACGACCTCACACTTTCTTTAGTAACGGTGAGTTCTAATGTAACGACCTCACACTTTCTTTAGTGACGGTGAGTTCTAATGTAACAACCTCACACTTTCTTTAGTAACGGTGAGTTCTAATGTAACGACCTCACACTTTCTTTAGTGACGGTGAGTTCTAATGTACTGACCTCACACTTTCTTTAGTGACGGTGAGTTCTAATGTACTGACCTCACACTTTCTTTAGTAACGGTGAGTTCTAATGTAACGACCTCACACTTTCTTTAGTGACGGTGAGTTCTAATGTACTGACCTCACACTTTCTTTAGTGACGGTGAGTTCTAATGTACTGACCTCACACTTTCTTTAGTAACGGTGAGTTCTAATGTATCAACCTCACACTTTCTTTAGTAAAGGTGAGTTCTAATGTAACGACCTCACACTTTCTTTAGTGACGGTGAGTTCTAATGTAACGACCTCACACTTTCTTTAGTGACGGTGAGTTCTAATGTATCAACCTCACACTTTCTTTAGTAAAGGTGAGTTCTAATGTACCGACCTCACACTTTCTTTAGTGACGGTGAGTTCTAATGTAACAACCTCACACTTTCTTTAGTGACGGTGAGTTCTAATGTACCGACCTCACACTTTCTTTAGTGACGGTGAGCTCTAATGTAACGACCTCACACTTTCTTTAGTGACGGTGAGTTCTAATGTATCAACCTCACACTTTCTTTAGTAAAGGTGAGTTCTAATGTATCAACCTCACACTTTCTTTAGTGACGGTGAGTTCTAATGTAACGACCTCACACTTTCTTTAGTGACGGTGAGTTCTAATGTAACAACCTCACACTTTATTTAGTGAAAAAAAATTGTTTAAAAATGTTTTAAATTCCTGGTCCCAGAAAAGACCAGGGCCATGTCCGAATCAGCACTCTTCCACACTGTTGAGTAGCCTTGGTGAGTAGATAGGAAGAGAAAGTCGTTGAGTAGGCGAAAATCTTTCAAATTGCAGTATACTTGAAACACTCTGATGACACACTTAGTTCCGGGCTTTTGCTGAGTACATTCGGGAGCACACTTTTCAAGAAGTACACAAAGATTTTGGTCGCATGCATATGACGTGAGGTTTTGTTTTTTTAAAAATGAAGCGCAGCTTCGCTGACGTTGCCCTTCAAATACAACAAAACAACACGTGACATGGCAGCGCAAGGGTGGGGCACGGAGTTGCCAGATCTGGCAAGACTTTCCAGAAAAATGGCAACTCAAAACTATCCCAAAATATATTTTTAACCGAAACCAACGTATTTTTATTTATATTTACTTTTTAAAATAAGTGCGTGCTTTACAACTTTTAATTTTTACCTGTGACTGCACTTTGAATGTATCCCAATTTAGCTGTAAAACCGCAGCCATGGCAACACTGGTGGGACGTCTTATGACCTGCTTACGACACTTCCACAGTACGTTTGGAAAATAGTATGGCGGAGATTTTTCACGAACTGCTAAACAATGCACATTAAACAGCACACTTCTGCCAGTGCACAGTTCACAGGAGACAGGGTGCAGTAGATAAGGCTCTGATTCGGACACAGCCCAGGAAGCACTGATCCACATAGTGCACTGTGCCACAAAACTAATAACACAACCAATGATTGGTGCAAAACAAATACCATGACCAATCATTGGTCCTGTTATTGGTTTCGCGTGTGCTAAAATGTTTTGCCCATGCTAAATGTCTTAGCAAATCAGGCCAATAGTGCATGGTGCTGATGTGCAAGATTACAGCCGAATTAGGATCACGTTGTTCAGGAATACCAAAATAAAACTATGTGTGTGTTTTGTGGTATGTGTTAGCCATCATCGCCCCCCCCCTCCCCCATCACACATATCTACAACAAATAATTAGGAGAGTGCCTTGCGGGCATGTGCAACATTAAACACATTGCGATAGAGAATAGTGCTACTAGCGCAACTAGCGCTATGTTCTTTTCTTTTTTTTTTTCTTTCGGCCATTGTAACGGAAAACACTTTTTTTTTAACGGTTTTTTTTTTTTAAAATTCTGTTGTCGGGCTAGGGTTACAGGGCTTGGGAACTGGGAGGGGGGAGCTTTAGTGTGCTCTCCTGGAGCAGAGGGGCTCACCCGGCCAGGTCTATAGGAGGTTATAGGGATTATGGGTATTTTATACTGGTCACACACAACACACAACAAACACACATATACAGTGAGCACATTCACATCAGACACATTTTGACATTTTTTTGTTTTTTTGTTCTGTGTTTGTTCTGTACTCTAAATGACAATGACAATGTGAAGTGCAGACTGTCAGCTTTAATTTGAGAATTTTTTCCCATATATCGTGAACCGACCGTTTAGAATTTTAACCTTTTTACCATTGCCCCCCCCCCCCCCCCCCCCCCATTTTAAATAAAAAAAATATTTAACATATTAACAAAAGTAATATTTTTTAATTATTTTATTTATTTTCCTTTGCATGCCAATGTCATGATGACCTTCCTGATATCCAACAACCCAACAACATCAAAGATATCTTATTATAAGATCATATACTACTTTTTTAGCATTGGAATGGATCTTTATGGGGGGGGGGGGGGGGGATAGATTTAAACTGTAAATTATGGATGGAAATCATGGAATACATGGTTTGACGAAAATGGCTGTAAGTTCAAAGGGTCTATCAAAAACAACGAGCCTCAAACCATCACTCTGCGGCCAGATATGCAGTAGTGGATGGATCGCTTTAAGGGTTGTTTCTTCTGACAAATTTTTCTATTAAACTCTATGGAAAAATAAGTCAGGAGAAGAAACCCTTCAAGTTATATATGCAAAAGATATGTGACCAAATATAAAAAATGATTACTTTATTCTACATTATGTTAAACTGTCCAATATGTTTTGATTCCTGAAATGAGGGGGATTATGTGCAAAAGGTTCTATAATTTATTATATAATTTATTTATAATTTCTAAACGTTTCATCCGATATGGATTGTATCCTTTCAAACTCAAAGTGCCAGAATACAGAACCAAAATAACAAAAAATGTGTCACTGTCCAATGAATTATGGTGCTCACTGTACACACACGCGCACACAGACACACACACACACGCACACACACATACACACACATACACACACACACACAAACATTTGCGCACACACACACACGCACACACACACAGACGCACACACACACGGTCACCTCTAAATCGGGCCTCCCGCTCTGCAAAACTGGAGCCCTTGCCACCAGGCCTGGGATTCACGGAATACCGCTCACGGTTTTCCATGGGGCCGAATCGCGAGTGCCGTCTCGATTTTGGGAAAACAAAATTCGATGAAGACATTCCTGGCAGGACTGAGGTTGGAAAAATGGCCTTGTCTGGGTTCTTGTTCCCATTGTTTGGGATTGCCTGGCTCGTCAGGTGACCAGAGGATAGCAGTCGATTCACTTTATGTTAACCCTCATATTAAGTTTGCGGTCAATTTGACTCGATTCAATGTTTGACGTCTCTTAAAAAGAACTTAACCTTATTGTTTCATCTAGACACTATATTACTTCTCTTAAAGTCCCGCACCATCCTAGTATACAAAGGTGTCATGTGGGGTCATTTGTGGGGTAGCAGTGTAAAATGTAAGAAAATGTCCAAGCTTTTTTATTTTTTTTATTTTTTGTGGGTGATTCTGATGGTTCTTCCTGAATGTTGGAAATAGCGCTATTGAGCCGTCATAAAGACAAGTGGTAAGTCTAGTGGTGCTTACTCAAGGACTGTAAATAATGCGCTGTTGACATTGCAACACAGCACTGTTGTTGGTGAACAGTCATGTTTGCAACTTAATGCAGTCTCTATGTCTGTAGTAGGGTGCAGTGTGAGTGAAGGAGTGTACACTCTGGCTTATACAGTATGGAACTTAATGCAGTCTCTATGTCTGTAGTAGGGTGCAGTGTGAGTGAAGGAGTGCACACTCTGGCTTATACAGTATGGAACTTAATGCAGTCTCTATGTCTGTAGTAGGGTGCAGTGTGAGTGAAGGAGTGTACACTCTGGCTTATACAGTATGGAACTTAATGCAGTCTCTATGTCTGTAGTAGGGTGCAGTGTGAGTGAAGGAGTGCACACTCTGGCTTATACAGTATGGAACTTAATGCAGTCTCTATGTCTGTAGTAGGGTGCAGTGTGAGTGAAGGAGTGTACACTCTGGCTTATACAGTATGGAACTTAATGCAGTCTCTATGTCTGTAGTAGGGTGCAGTGTGTGTGAAGGAGTGTACACTCTGGCTTATACAGTATGGAACTTAATGCAGTCTCTATGTCTGTAGTAGGGTGCAGTGTGAGTGAAGGAGTGTACACTCTGGCTTATACAGTATGGAACTTAATGCAGTCTCTATGTCTGTAGTAGGGTGCAGTGTGAGTGAAGGAGTGCACACTCTGGCTTATACAGTATGGAACTTAATGCAGTCTCTATGTCTGTAGTAGGGTGCAGTGTGAGTGAAGGAGTGTACACTCTGGCTTATACAGTATGGAACTTAATGCAGTCTCTATGTCTGTAGTAGGGTGCAGTGTGTGTGAAGGAGTGTACACTCTGGCTTATACAGTATGGAACTTAATGCAGTCTCTATGTCTGTAGTAGGGTGCAGTGTGAGTGAAGGAGTGTACACTCTGGCTTATACAGTATGGAACTTAATGCAGTCTCTATGTCTGTAGTAGGGTGCAGTGTGAGTGAAGGAGTGTACACTCTGGCGTATACAGTATGGAACTTAATGCAGTCTCTATGTCTGTAGTAGGGTGCAGTGTGTGTGAAGGAGTGTACACTCTGGCTTATACAGTATGGAACTTAATGCAGTCTCTATGTCTGTAGTAGGGTGCAGTGTGAGTGAAGGAGTGTACACTCTGGCTTATACAGTATGGAACTTAATGCAGTCTCTATGTCTGTAGTAGGGTGCAGTGTGAGTGAAGGAGTGTACACTCTGGCTTATACAGTATGGAACTTAATGCAGTCTCTATGTCTGTAGTAGGGTGCAGTGTGTGTGAAGGAGTGTACACTCTGGCGTATACAGTATGGAACTTAATGCAGTCTCTATGTCTGTAGTAGGGTGCAGTGTGTGTGAAGGAGTGTACACTCTGGCGTATACAGTATGGAACTTAATGCAGTCTCTATGTCTGTAGTAGGGTGCAGTGTGAGTGAAGGAGTGTACACTCTGGCTTATACAGTATGGAACTTAATGCAGTCTCTATGTCTGTAGTAGGGTGCAGTGTGAGTGAAGGAGTGTACACTCTGGCTTATACAGTATGGAACTTAATGCAGTCTCTATGTCTGTAGTAGGGTGCAGTGTGAGTGAAGGAGTGTACACTCTGGCTTATACAGTATGGAACTTAATGCAGTCTCTATGTCTGTAGTAGGGTGCAGTGTGAGTGAAGGAGTGTACACTCTGGCTTATACAGTATGGAACTTAATGCAGTCTCTATGTCTGTAGTAGGGTGCAGTGTGAGTGAAGGAGTGTACACTCTGGCTTATACAGTATGGAACTTAATGCAGTCTCTATGTCTGTAGTAGGGTGCAGTGTGTGTGAAGGAGTGTACACTCTGGCTTATACAGTATGGAACTTAATGCAGTCTCTATGTCTGTAGTAGGGTGCAGTGTGTGTGAAGGAGTGTACACTCTGGCTTATACAGTATGGAACTTAATGCAGTCTCTATGTCTGTAGTAGGGTGCAGTGTGAGTGAAGGAGTGTACACTCTGGCTTATACAGTATGGAACTTAATGCAGTCTCTATGTCTGTAGTAGGGTGCAGTGTGTGAAGGAGTGTACACTCTGGCTTATACAGTATGGAACTTAATGCAGTCTCTATGTCTGTAGTAGGGTGCAGTGTGTGTGAAGGAGTGTACACTCTGGCTTATACAGTATGGAACTTAATGCAGTCTCTATGTCTGTAGTAGGGTGCAGTGTGAGTGAAGGAGTGTACACTCTGGCTTATACAGTATGGAACTTAATGCAGTCTCTATGTCTGTAGTAGGGTGCAGTGTGTGTGAAGGAGTGTACACTCTGGCTTATACAGTATGGAACTTAATGCAGTCTCTATGTCTGTAGTAGGGTGCAGTGTGTGTGAAGGAGTGTACACTCTGGCTTATACAGTATGGAACTTAATGCAGTCTCTATGTCTGTAGTAGGGTGCAGTGTGAGTGAAGGAGTGTACACTCTGGCTTATACAGTATGGAACTTAATGCAGTCTCTATGTCTGTAGTAGGGTGCAGTGTGAGTGAAGGAGTGTACACTCTGGCTTATACAGTATGGAACTTAATGCAGTCTCTATGTCTGTAGTAGGGTGCAGTGTGTGTGAAGGAGTGTACACTCTGGCTTATACAGTATGGAACTTAATGCAGTCTCTATGTCTGTAGTAGGGTGCAGTGTGAGTGAAGGAGTGTACACTCTGGCTTATACAGTATGGAACTTAATGCAGTCTCTATGTCTGTAGTAGGGTGCAGTGTGAGTGAAGGAGTGTACACTCTGGCTTATACAGTATGGAACTTAATGCAGTCTCTATGTCTGTAGTAGGGTGCAGTGTGAGTGAAGGAGTGTACACTCTGGCTTATACAGTATGGAACTTAATGCAGTCTCTATGTCTGTAGTAGGGTGCAGTGTGAGTGAAGGAGTGTACACTCTGGCTTATACAGTATGGAACTTAATGCAGTCTCTATGTCTGTAGTAGGGTGCAGTGTGTGTGAAGGAGTGTACACTCTGGCTTATACAGTATGGAACTTAATGCAGTCTCTATGTCTGTAGTAGGGTGCAGTGTGTGTGAAGGAGTGTACACTCTGGCTTATACAGTATGGAACTTAATGCAGTCTCTATGTCTGTAGTAGGGTGCAGTGTGTGTGAAGGAGTGTACACTCTGGCTTATACAGTATGGAACTTAATGCAGTCTCTATGTCTGTAGTAGGGTGCAGTGTGTGTGAAGGAGTGTACACTCTGGCTTATACAGTATGGAACTTAATGCAGTCTCTATGTCTGTAGTAGGGTGCAGTGTGTGTGAAGGAGTGTACACTCTGGCTTATACAGTATGGAACTTAATGCAGTCTCTATGTCTGTAGTAGGGTGCAGTGTGAGTGAAGGAGTGTACACTCTGGCTTATACAGTATGGAACTTAATGCAGTCTCTATGTCTGTAGTAGGGTGCAGTGTGTGTGAAGGAGTGTACACTCTGGCTTATACAGTATGGAACTTAATGCAGTCTCTATGTCTGTAGTAGGGTGCAGTGTGTGTGAAGGAGTGTACACTCTGGCTTATACAGTATGGAACTTAATGCAGTCTCTATGTCTGTAGTAGGGTGCAGTGTGTGTGAAGGAGTGTACACTCTGGCTTATACAGTATGGAACTTAATGCAGTCTCTATGTCTGTAGTAGGGTGCAGTGTGAGTGAAGGAGTGTACACTCTGGCTTATACAGTATGGAACTGGTCGTGTGAGGGCTCCACGTTATGAGTTGTTAGTCAATCCAGAATTAATGAATGTATTATTGAAGAGACAGACCCGATGTTTGCAACAAAAAGACCGGAAGGTTTAAGTTACACAGCCAGGCCGGGGGAAAACACATGTATTGTATATTTCCTAAATGTTCACGGAACACTCATTTTAGTTGTTCTTTTGTACAGTTCTAACAGGTACATTAGCATTGAGTAGTTCTAACAGGTACATTAGCATTGAGTTGTTCTAACAGGTACATTAGCATTGAGTAGTTCTAACAGATACATTAGCATTGAGTAGTTCTAACTGGGACATTAGCATTGAGTAGTTCTAACAGGTACATTAGCATTGAGTAGTCTTTGAGGGTGTGGTGTTCGCTCCTGCCTGATTGGTTTCGGGACACTATTGTTACAAACCAGCCAGACATCAGGGTGTCGTCTGTACAATTCCCAATACACCAACGCTCAACATCATATGTATGCTCTCGGACCAAATGTTGTGCTTCTATGTATATATTAAAAGTACATTCTCACAGAGTTAAGACTTAGAGCAGAAGCTAAAGTGTGAAGTAGGATAAGAATCAGAAGTCTTCCAGAAATGGGACTGGGAGATGGACATTTAATTTTGTCCATTAAATATGACATAAAATGGAGCATTGACATGACTCTTCTTCTCATCAATGCACAGAGATACTGATACTTTCTCACCAAACTAGGTATGCAAGCCTGGCCCTTAATAAAGCGTGTGGTCATTTGCCTTTCGGAAGTACGCCAATGTTGTTAGCCTCTGGAGCAGGAAGAGCTCATGACATAGAAGATAGAGAAAGAGCAGGATCATCCGGAATAGCTTAAAAGATAATTGAAAGGATGCGGATCAAGCAGGTGGTCTGCTATGGCTGCCCTTCAGAGTGCCTCTCAGCCAATCTGAAGCAAGAATCCACAGTAACCTAGGGAACACCTCTCTCTGCAGTGCATACAACACTCACAGCTGCTGATGCACTCTGGATCCAGTAGGAGGCGCCCCCGAGCAGGAGAACCCAAGACCACTTTAAACCATGCAGAGTGCTGAACGAGCCTTTTAAAATGTATTCTGATGAGTGCTGAACGACAGTTAAAAAAATAATAATAATAAAATTTACATTTGTTGGTCAGCTCTCCAATGTAAAACAGCAATTTTTGAACCTCAATATTTCCGCTGTTTCAAAACCAATCTCAATGCCTCGGGCTCACCAAATACTGATTTTGTTATAGCTACATTACACCATTACTATGACGTGGACAGACCCCCTAGAAATTGGCATAAAAAAGACATTACTGCAGCTGCTTCGACTGACCAGGATGAGAAGAAAATCAAATGTGTTTCAGCGCGTCATTTCTGCTTATTTTAATTCCACCAGGTCCCATAATGTCCAAGCGCTGAGCTGATAAACACACACAAACACACCTACAGGATTATCCAATCACAGCCCAGTAAAACCGCCTCTGACCGTGTTTGCTTTCCGAGCGTACTCCGCACATCCCTAGGACTTTACCCATGAGCCAGCAGAATTATTATCGCTGCAATAAATATCACGCTGTGAACGAGGGTGTTATCTGACCATTTCATGATACCTCGTAAACATTCGATGTCACAGGATACAAGTTATACGACACGCAGATGTGACAGGACTGAGCCGGTGAGCCGTCCAATCTGAGCTGTCGTCAGGAGAAGGAGAACCAGCGGTGGTTACGCGGCACGGAGACGAGTGAAACACCTGACCGGGAGACGAGTGAAACACCTGACCGGGAGCCAAGCCAACTGGGTCTCCTGACCTGGGCAGTCACGCAAGGTGACCGGCCCGAAGGCCGCCTGCATTCAAACGCGCTTGCGGTGTGACGATCCTCACGCCTCTGCCATGTGAACACATACAGTGGTGCTTGAAAGTATTCATACCTCTTCACTTTTGTGACCCATCAACATCAAAAGACTCTTGATATCATATTTTCAGGTAGGCTACTGTTACAAGCCGATACTATAACCTTTCTGCATTTGAATGGATCTCTATGGGAATAGGGAGGTGAGACTAGATTCAGCTGTAAATTACACTGGTACAGTATGGAACACATGGCTGGCTAAATGGCTGTAAGTAATCAAGGGTCTGAGCTATCTTCAGGACTTCAGGAAGTAACAGCATGCAAAGGATATGCCAGCAAATATGACATATGATCCTTTAAAAATACATTAAAGCAAAGGGTATGAATACTTATGCACATGAGATATTTCAGTTTTTGGTTTTTAATACATTTGCTAAAATTTTATCCATTTAAAATTAAATTTACAACACAATAAAGTGTGCAAAAAGTGAATGGGTATGAATACTTTTGAGCACCGCTGTACGTCCTCCTCCAGTTTCTCAACTATGCCAACCATGGGGCCACAGACTGAGACCGGTCATGAACTCGCACACTCAGATACTCCTTTAAATATCCGCCTCTATTTTAAATATCCCTTCACAAATGCCTCTTACATTCAAATTAGCAGTGCGACTAACCTAATATTCTTCCTCCGAAAAAACCGACGTGAATACATCGTCTTAGCAATGGATTGCAAGGGGTCTTAAGGGGTTTTAAATGATTATCTGCTATCTCAAGTGCAATCTTATCTGGAAAATATGACCTCACTCTTCTATATGTAAACGCACTATTATTATAATTATATCTAATGTGATAATTGCAGTTATTATTATCTGTAACTGTACACCAATGGGTCCGGTGGATTCCCACAAACACTATTCTGTGGATAATTACGTACAGGAGTCGGAGTGGGTGTGCACATTCAGAAAACGTATGACAATCACCCTGTGCTTGTTGTGTTAACAACAAGCAATACATTAAGGTTGCAGGTGTGGGACAGGAAGTTTGTGAAAGTCACTGCAACCTAATGTAGCAAAAGCTCCAGAAAAGAATGACCCTATATTTTTATGACCTCACCCCACATCACGACAGACCACGCGGTATTGACCCCATAAGGCAAAGTGAGTTTGCGGAATATTCCCAGAATGCATTTCACAGGGGTCAACATGCCAATTTTAGCAACGCAGCCAATGGCAGAGCAGGAGCCCCGGCTCCAGATATAGGACCGGCTGATCAGGTTACAGAGCCGAAGCACGGAGAGACACAGCTCTCGTGAGAGAGAGGACAGCCTGTTCTGTCTCAATGAAATTCATACATTTTTAAAAAAGTAAAACAGGAAATACACAAATTGCGCGCAATTCGTGACCCAATCTGGGACACTTTACTTTAAAAAAAGCCTGGAGTTAAAAGTAAAAAATGGCTTTACTCCATCACCACACACGTTTACATGTGTCACCACTTATGTGCCAGCACTACAGGTGAAACAGAGCTCCAGGTGTTGACAGGTGCAGATGTGACAGACGCTCAGAGCTCCAGGCAGTGGTGTAATTGTGTCTCAGGAGGTGGGTACGCTGTAAGTTTGAGGTGGTACTGTATATGCGGTATTGTGGTATATGTGGCATTGTGGTTTGGTAATTGGCGAGAAGCACACACAGTGGCAGGTGAAAGAGAGCTCAGGTGTGAAGAACACAGAGCTGCAGGTGAAAGAGAGCTCAGGTGTGATGCACACAGAGCTGCAGGTGAAAGAGAGCTCAGGTGTGAAGAACACAGAGCTGCAGGTGAAAGAGAGCTCAGGTGTGAAGCACACAGAGCGGCAGGTGAAAGAGAGCTCAGGTGTGAAGAACACAGAGCTGCAGGTGAAAGAGAGCTCCAGGTGTGATGCACACAGAGCTGCAGGTGAAAGAGAGCTCAGGTGTGAAGCACACAGAGCTGCAGGTGAAAGAGAGCTCAGGTGTGAAGAACACAGAGCTGCAGGTGAAAGAGAGCTCAGGTGTGAAGCACACAGAGCTGCAGGTGAAAGAGAGCTCCAGGTGTGAAGCACACAGAGCTGCAGGTGAAAGAGAGCTCCAGGTGTGAAGAACACAGAGCTGCAGGTGAAAGAGAGCTCCAGGTGTGATGCACACAGAGCTGCAGGTGAAAGAGAGCTCAGGTGTGAAGCACACAGAGCTGCAGGTGAAAGAGAGCTCAGGTGTGATGCATACAGAGCTGCAGGTGAAAGAGAGCTCCAGGTGTGAAGAACACAGAGCTGCAGGTGAAAGAGAGCTCCAGGTGTGAAGCACACAAAACTACAGTAAGAATCAGAGACTCGTAGCCCTGGCATGCCTTGATTGACAGGGGGACGGCCCGGATACAGACCCAGCTTAACACATACCAGACCCACTCAAAGGAGGATCGGTGGAAAATTGACCCCCCTTCCCCTCAACCCACCCATGACAACGTTCCGTTTCAGAGAAGGCGACTCTATCAACGACAGCTGGAATCTAAGAGAAAAGGGCCCGCATCGAGCGAGATGGAGACGACTGTGATTGGCAGCTTAGACGGCCCGGCCCGGGTCCTGTTGGGCTCAGCAGTGCTGGCGGCTCTGGGCAAACAAAAAAAAGCCGCGTGGCCGGATTCGAACCTCCGAAGTCGGGGCTCGCAAAGAGCATGTGGACAGTGCTCTACAGGCTACGCCACTGAGACACCCTGACCCAGTGTAGAATAATGATTAGGGAATGGGCTTTTAATGCAAAAATTGTGGGTTCAATTCTGATCAGAGGAATTGTTCTCTTGTGCAAGACGTTTTAACCTGCAGCTGTGTAAATGTATTGTTTGTAAAAACTGGAATCTGTGTGAGTTGCTCTGGGTAAGAGCATCTGCTAAATGCCAAAATGTCAAATGTAACCACTGTTCATGTTACAGCGCCCCCTTGTGATAAGGGCTAACATTGCCACTGGAGTAAAGCAGGAAGCACAAAGTACTATGTACTCTGGTCTGGTGAGCTGAACATTAAATTACCTGTGTTACAAAAAAAAATTTATAAATATCAGTATCGCTCAATGAAACACTTGTCTTTTCCCCTACCCTGTAAACTTCTTTTTAAAAATAAATAAGTAAAGAATCTGGTTGCCTGCAGTACATATATATGACCACTAGATGGAACCCTGGGCTCACAGGTGAGGGGAGCAAACTGATCTCCATGGCAACAGTGTCTGGTGAAATGTGACTGATGAGCTGGGAGACGTTGTGCCTGTGGCATCCACTCCCATCATCAGGGCATCCACAGAAACATCAGCCAATCAGAGAGAAAAAGAAACATTTCATAAACTCTTTTCAAAAATAAAATAAAAAAACCTTTTAATTTTGCTTTTTTAAAATGTAATTTTATGGGGGCCAAATGGCACCCTCTTAAATATAAAAATTTGCAGCTAAATGACGGCCAATGTGGCATCACCAAAAGTGAGTATGTGTTACTTGGAGGGAGTATGTAACACATACTGCAATGTTTTGGCCTAATACTCCCTCAGGAAGTGGTCCAAATACAAGCATGATATTTGTCCCTGTTTCTTCATATCCTAAACTGGGACGTTGAGTTAGTGGGGCCTCCTGGGTAAGCTGTAAGGCCTAAAGATGCCTAATGTTTATCCAGATAGTTTACAGTATATGCAATGTTTTGGCCCATATTCCCACAGCAAGTGGTCCAAAAAACAAAACAAATAGTAACGTCCATAAATGTAATGTTGGGTCATCCACAGCCATGATATTTTTTCTGCTGAATTATCCTTTTAGATTCTATATTATATACCAGACCTCCAATTTTTGTCTCATCTTCAAATGTAGCTATTTTGCTATTGACCACCATAGCAAGGTCATTTATATAAATGAAGAGTACTGGACAATACTCCTCCGACAATGCCACTTTCAGTTTAGCCGTGCAACCAGTTTCAAACTCACTCTGCTATGACTCACTCTGCTATGACTCACTCTGCTATGACTCACTCTGCTATGACTCCTGTAATTTCTACTGATGTCATTTTCATTATGGCCTCTCATGTGGAACTTTGTCAAAAGCTGTTTGGAACTCCAAATAAACGACTCTTTTGATGACGAACTCTGCTGGAAAAATTGCCTTAATTAAAAAAAAAAAATTGTTGCTTTTATATGATTGTTTTTCTTGTTGAAAAAGTAAAAAAATAACCCGTCTGCATCACTCCAGAACCCAGAGGTTGGCGGAAAGGCCGTGGAAGACCAGCTGAAACGTACATTTTTCATGTATTTTTAAAGTAGAGTGCACTCTTCGTTCACGCTGACCCTCTGAAGTCGTTGGATGTATGAAGTATTCTCTTTTCCCTGCTCTGTTTCTGTCTTTCTCGCTGATCATACTCGGCTCGCATGCTTCCAGAGAGTAGGCTCTGCTTTTCAGCAAATTCGCATCAAAGCCGAAAGAAACTTTGCCTTCCCTTGTTAAGGCTTGTGAAGGCTTATGCCATATATCACTGACTGCTTCCCTGAGCATGCCAGCAGTAGGTTTTAGCACTCGGGCATCTGAGTTCCCAAAACAGGGCACTGTTCAAAATATGCTAATTAAATAGGTCAGCCAATAAGACTGGTGTTTGTTGGAGCAGGGAACTTCAACTTATACGTTCACTTTTTAAAATCTGAGACAGACGACACTACGTATTTTAGAGAAAGCAAAGCACTCTGGAACAAAAATGACCAAATATGTCCTATTTATTGTGAAAAAAAAAACTATTAGTGGTACTGCATGCTGAGGTTAAATGCATCTCATTTTCATTGAACAAGGCAAGACATTACAGCCAAATATATTTCATTTTAAATGGCCCTCAAGACAGAGATGACACCATTTAAAAAGATTTTTCTTTTCAAAAGTATAAATCTCAGAGATGTCTGATGTTTTATGCAGTTTTCATATTCTGCAATCTGTCTGGTGTTTGAAAAAATGCCTCCAGATAGAATTATTACATTTGCAGAATTGTTGGATGTTTGTGTTCACGTAAAAATTGACAGAGTAAACAAGGCGTGCTTAATTTAAAATGATGCGATATACATGTATTTTAAATTAATTATATTTTTTAAATGATAAAAGCCAACCGCACACACCTCAGGCTGTTCCTGTAAAAGAGCATGCTTGCTCAGTCAAATTACCCTGTGTAAATAAAGGCAAAAATAAAAGAAATACACACAGATAGAAGACATGAAAGTAGTTTCAGAATCAAAGCAAGCTCATTAAATGGGCCACAGTGATTTAGCAGTTTTTCTGAAGGCCTGAAACACCCAGTGTATAGAGCTCTCACACGCTCGCAGTGGAGGTTATCTGTCTCTTCAATTTAAAATTTCTGTTTGTGGCATATTTTTGGAGTCAGTTGAGTTTCCTTTCTGATGAATTAAGGGAAGAGAGAGAGAGAGAGAGAGAGAGTGAGGGAAGGAGGGAGGGAAAAAGAGAGACAGAGAGATGGGCTTTATTCGCAAGAACAAGCACTCAATAAAGCAATTTGAATTAGAAAAAAAAAATAATTTGAGAGAAACAGAGAGAGAGAGAGAGAGAGAGAGAGAGCCATAGAGAGAAAGAAAGAGAGAGAGAGAGAGACATAGAGAGAGAAAGACAGAGAGAGAGATGGGCTTTATTCACAAGAACAAGCACGTCTTGTTCCAGACAGTTAAATGGCTGTGGTATAACAGGTGGTAGATAATACCTCTTTGGTACTAACAGTTCTGTTTTTGCACTCAAAGGAGAACTCTGGTCAAATAATTTCATATGCTTTAAAAAACAAAAAAAACAACACACATTTTCACCATCGACATTTTCTTCTCCATGGACACAACAAAAATGGTGGAGGTCAATCAGGTGGAATCGATGACTCATACCTAGGCTTAAAATTACATTTACCCCCAGGTGAAGTTAGGAATAAGGAAGTAGAAAATTAAAATCGACCTGTCAGGGAAAAGTGGATATAGTCCATATGGTTACAATTACATTTAGGAAACACGGTTATCCAGAGTGACACTGGAATATTTACTGAAGCAATATCAGGTTAAGCACCTAGGAATCAAACTGATAACCGTTAGTAAGTCTGTAAGTTCCGATTTCTTACCGTTGTACTACACCAGTGGTCCCCAACCCTGTTCCTGGATATGTGTGATCCCGTAGGTTTTCAATTCAACCCTAATTTGGCGCACCTCATTTGTCAAGTGAAGCTGCGTGTCATATTCATGCAACAAAAATGTTTGCGTAGCCTACTTCTTGAAAAAGTATGGTCAGCTATACTCAGCGAAACCCCGCAAGTAAGTATATCATCCGGGGGTTTTAAGTACACTACATTTAAAGAAAATTTTGCTTACTTAACTACATTCTCATCCAGTTTTCTCAAGATGCATACTCAACAGTATGGAAGGGTGCTGATTGGGACACAGCCCCAGTGTACTCAACAAGCATACTCAACAGTATGGAAGGGTGCTGATTGGGACACAGCCCCAGTGTACTCAACAAGCATACTCAACAGTATGAAAGGGTGCTGATTGGGACACAGCCCAAGTGTACTCAACAAGCATACTCAACAGTATGGAAGGGTGCTGATTGGGACACAGCCCCAGTGTACTCAACAAGCATACTCAACAGTATGGAAGGGTGCTGATTGGGACACAGCCCCAGTATACTCAAAAAGCATACTCAACAGTATGGAAGGGTGCTGATTGGGACAGCCCAAACATTTCTCAGATTAGGCAGGCTAGCCCTTATTGTCAGGTGCTTTGGAAAGAAGATCCTTCATCAGGGTGTCCCTGATCTCTCTGGCTTTTTTGCAATTTTGTAATTGCTTTCTTATCACAGTAATCTTTACAGAGGAGTGCACACCTGGGACACTGTTGCTTATTAACGCTGGGCGCTGTGTTGCCGGTCTGTGTGATTGTTTCAGATGAGATTGCTTCAGAGCACAGCTGCTGCCAGCAAATATTTAAATTACTTCAGTAATGAGGTGAAATCAAATGCAAAAATTAAAGTGTTTTGTATACAAAAGTGAATATAATCTTAATCTCAATTTGTCTCATATCATATTTCAACCCTTAACTAGCACAGGCCCATATTCAGGCCAGAAGTGGTTTATTTTCGTTCATCTCAGACTTGGGCACCATTACATATCATACGCATCCCTGCCGAGGTTTTATGAGTTATGTTTCCTGCCATTTGTGTCATATTGATAACTATAGTCTGTGTATCTGTCTCTGTGTGAAGCACAGACTGTATCGTTCGGCCATTTTACATTTTTGACTGGCAGGTAATTTGTCCCCTCCAGACGTGATGCGCTTACTCGTTATGTGTTAAAATGAAAGCCGTCAGTTATATCATTCGGATGAAGTGTGCATGAGCAAACTTGTTTAAGCACCGTGGAAAGTGACATGTTTGTCATCTATCTGAAACAGCGTTTGTGAGCAGTATTTATCTCGAGGCGTGTATAGTACTCCATCTCTCATTAAGGATTTAAATCATGTGTTTGAAACACTATTTATGTAACTGCAAAGGTGTTTAAAACCCCAAAAGTGGATTTAAAAAAAAATCTTACTAAACCCCCTTTAAAGTGCATAACTGGATGAAAATGTATTCATTAACATTAACAAAACACATAGAAGATTTAATGGAAAGTATTTTTGTTATTGTAAGCTATCTAAAGCTCACGTCTTAACTGATACTGTATGGTGACAGACTCCATGTGTCTGGATGAGTTTTAAAAAGCCTGAAGTGGGCCAAAGCAACTTAAGTTCAAGTAAAGTTCAATAGTTGTGCAACAAGCATATACTACAATAAAAATAATGATACATTTTACTGTATATATCGAAAGGGAAAAATGTATTTGCCAATTTAAAATTGTATTGGCTAATTGGATATTTATGTTTTTGGAAGACGTTGCAGTAGTTAAATACACATTATGTCAGCTTCATAAGAATTTGAAATGAACAATAATTGTACTTCTAATCAATTAGTGTCACTGTTAAATATAATCACTTGATGTTGAACATTTACCACTAATATGACTGACTGTTGTGAGTTTTGGACATGATTTGAATCAGCATACAGTCCACAGACACCACGTTTGTTTCATAGAGATCCGTCTACATTAAAACCCATAAATCCTACTTATCCTGTCCGACTGAAAACACGCAGAATACCTGGTATGGCACACAGAGAATAATTAAACAATACAGTCCTGTAAATATAACAATAACTAAACAATACAGTCCTGTAAATATAACAATAACTAAACAATACAGTCCTGTAAATATAACAATAACTAAACAATACAGTCCTGTAAATATAACAATAACTAAACAATACAGTCCTGTAAATATAACAATAACTATTAATATGCATAGTGGCATGCTATGAACATACATACATACTGACTGCGAGTTAACAATTTCGGTGAGCAAACAGATTAGATCCCATCGCATTAGCGATGTTCCTCGGTGTGAAATTGGGTAGCGGTTATCCTTCCAAAGCGTGTGATAGAATTGGATGCTGGGGCGGGCGAGAGAGAGGAGGGAACAGGAGGTAATTATCTGCTGAAGGAGGCTCGCTGACATCGTTCCAAGGTGAGACGGGAGTATCTGGAGTCGCATCTCTGTCACAGGCCTAATCGCTGACAAATGACCCCAGTCAGAGTGTAAATTGGGACTCTGGAACACTACTGGAGGTCACAGTGAATGGATTGGCTACCTTTTCACTGCTCTCGAGGCCAGCAGCTCACCACAGGTCATTTTGCGGTGCAGTCGTTCTCCCTCGTAACCCTACGTTACGAGCTCTGGTCACCTGGGGCCTGTTCCAGAAAGCAGGGTTACTGAGTTAGCTGGATACGTGCACTGAGTAAAACCCGGAACAGCTCCTTTTACTTCCAAATTCTGGTTTTTACTCTGTGCAGTTATCCAGCTAACTCACTAATCCTGCTTTGTGGAATACCCCACTGGGGTGCCCAATCTTATCTGAAATTACACAGACCTGCAACACAGACGTGAAGAGAAGGCCACTGATTGTTACATCAGCATTAGAATATTCAGTTCAGAGCATTCTAATCAGGTATATGTGATCTCACACCTTAAAGTAGGGGAGGGGAATGATATCCGAAATGGCCGTGTGTCGGTGCAAGTTTTTGTGTTAGCCCGACAGTAAGACACCTGATTCAACTACTTAACCCCATAAAAGCCCCGTAGAAATGGGTGTGGAGCGGATTTCTCGTGCGATTACACCGCCTCCGTTCATTTTCAATGAGAGGCGATTCCTTGTGTCTGCAAAGCATGTTGGGATTGCTTGTGATGCGAGGCGTCCAGACGAGACGGGGAATGTGACGCAATAACCAATCAGATTAAAGATTATTGGAGGCGAGAGCAACGGCATGCGATTTCATTGCTTTCTGTGGGGCTTTACCATAACTATTCATGGGCCGTGTCTGAATATGACCCCTACACCCTTTTGAGGGCGCATATTTGAGTCCACTTCGTCAAAAAGCTTTTGAGTGGGCGACTTTTTCTCACAAATGGGGGCACTTAAATTACCAGGATGAACCCCTTATTTCCGGGGTTTTGTTGAGGGAATTCAGGAGCACACTCATCTGCAGAACTGTGCACTCAACCGACAATTTCAGTAAGTAACCCGGAAGTAAAAGCGTAAAAGACATAGAGCGTATATGTATATCTATGGTACAAGACAGGTTCATATTACAAACTCCTCTTTTTTTCTTCTTCATTCATAATCTAGTTTGTAACAGTCGTCATATGTTAACTGATTGATATTCTCAATTAAAAAAAAAATTCTAAATAAATATTACGAACTACTTACTTCCTCACTAGTTTGGAAAGAGTTTTGCAGGATTTATTTCGCACACTGCTTGCAAAGTGAGGGGACAGGGCACATAGGCACAGGGGTCTGAGTGGACAGGGAACAGGGGTCGTATTTGGTCACGGCCTTGGTCTTCAATCAAGATCTTCATGCTGCGCAGAAAGAAAAACCTGCACCCACACCGGCCCTTTTTGGATAAGAATCCCCTCCCCTGCCTTAAAGGGTTAAGGGTGGCTTTTCAGACTGATGGATATCACAGATACGTTCTTTTTCCTACCTTGATATCATTTGAATACTCCTGTTCAGTAATCTGATCATATATGGAAGTTAACACTTAACACAATGGAAATCTGATGATGAATCATTGTTCCAGCACTGTCTATTAAAGCCCACAGTGTAAATACAAGTTGGTAACAAATAGAGGACAATGAAAGTTAATGGCCTCTCCAAAGTTTTTTTTTTTTTTCTCCATTTGTTTTTTTAAAAGCTAAATGAGCATTTTTCTTATCGACTCGTCTCTAACCCTACGAGACCCAGAAGAGATTAGTTTTAAAAGTTTACAACAAAAGTTGGCTGTTAAACATTTTCCACCACTTATCGGCGTCGTAAATTTACAAGCCTCAACGCGCATACCTGCCTTTATTTCAGAGAGAGGTTATTGCATTAGGAATTAAGTCTGCAGTTTTGTCTGTAGGAGGGTTTAGTCGTGACTGGAAGACTGCTCATATTTATCCGTGTTAACACACATGTTTTTTTTTTTCTTATAGAACACGGGTCCTCAATCTTATCTAGAAAGAGTTAGTGTGGCTGCAAGCTTTTATTTCAACCAAGCAGCAGTTACACACCTGATACTACTAATCAACCACTGGAGTCTTTGCCAAGGACCTTGATTAGTAGAATCAGGTGTGTTACTGCTGGGTTGGAACAAAAGCCTGCACCCACACCGGCCCTTACTGGATAAGATTGAGGGCCCCTGCTATAGAATGTGCTTATACTATATAGCAGCAGTCCCCAACCCTGTCCTGAGAGATCTACCATTCTGCAGGTTTTTACTACAAAACTTACAAAGCACACCTCATTCAACAGCTAGAGATCTCGTTGAGCTGCTAATTAGTGGAATCAGGTGTGGCAAATTGGGGTTGAAATGGAAACCAACAGGATGGTAGATCTGCAGAAACAGGGGCGGAGACCACTGCTCTATACGCTTTACTAATTCAGCATATGCCCAAACATAATTTCACTTTTCTATAATGTTATGTATTGAGTTTTTTGTTGTGCAGACGAGATGAGCATCAACAGCTTGCTGGCGTCTCATTAATGTCCCTGTGGTGGGGTGTATGTGGGCGAGGTGGTGCTATGCTGAAACCTGTGAGGTCATTGTGTACTTGTTTAAAGACTGGAGGTGCTGTGCAAGAGGTATGCAAATCATGCTGTGACCGGGGGGGGGGGGGGGTCTGCCAGAGAAAGTAGCCCACTCAAAAGCTTTTTGACTCAAATACGCGCCCTCAAAGGGGTTAAAGGATCACGGTCAATCACAACTCTTTAGTGCAGCGATCTCCAACCCTGTTCTTAGAGATCGACCGTCCTGTATGTTTTCACTCCAACCCTAACAAAGCACACCTCATTCACCAGCTAAAGAAGCAGGTGTGCCAAATTAGGGTTGAAATGAAAACCTACAGGAAGGTAGATCTCCAGGGACAGGGTTGGGAACCACTGGTTTAGTGTGCAGCATGAGGATGTGGTACCACTCTCCTGCTTTGCTTGTCTCTACTGCAGGGATGGGCAACTCCAGGCCTCGTGGGCCGCTGTGTATGCAGGTTTTTGCTGCCACCAGTTGCCCTACCTCAATCAGCTATTTAGTCATAAACACCAACGCAGATTCACTCGTAAATTAGACCGCAATAAAATGCTACAATACATGCATATGGGCACAAGAACATTAATCAGCTTTTGTTCATATTGTGGAATGTAGCTAAAATATCAGATCATGTAAATGATTGGGCTCATAATATAATTGCTAATTGGTGGCAGCAAGAACCTGCATACACCCCGGCCCATGCAGCCTGGAGTTGCCCATGCAGCCTGGAGTTGCCCATCCTTGATTCTTTGCTCTATTGGACCTCTCAGATGCTACATTCTGCTTTGTTTCCATGGCACCGTATTCATTGTTTTCTTTCGTAGCCCTTCCTGCATGAAGCACGAGATTTATATTAGACAGGATGGGACACATCCAGAGCCCTGTGGAATAGCACAAGAGCGAAAGAGAAAAAGTGCATCCCCAAGAGCGTCCAGCAGAGGGCGCCTGTTCATCCAGCTTATTGCTCTCGTTGTCGATATGTCAGTTAAGCAGTCCTAAATGCTCTCTTAACTGGTAAATTAAATATGTTTTAATAACACCTGGACATTTGAAATGTGCCCTTTGGAGTCCTGAGTGCATTTTAATTTTGGAGAGGGGTTGAATCTCTCCTCATAATTATACTCATAATCACGAAATCTGACTGCTGTAATTAAATCGCTACAGTTTTGTGTGTGTGTGTGCGTGTGTGTGTATGTGAGAGAAAATAGGATGGGCATCATCGGTGTGATCTCTAATCCAGCCGGTAATTCCGCTACCCAGCAGTTCCTCATTAATGGAGCAGTGTGCTGTAATTAACACAGTCAGGTGTGTAATGGAGTAGTGTGCTGTAATGTGCACAGTCAGGTGTGTAATGGAGCAGTGTGCTGTAATGAGCACAGTCAGATGTGTAAGGAACAGTGTGCTGTAATGAGCAGTCAGGTGTGTAATGAAACAGTGTGCTGTAATGAACAGTCAGGTGTGTAATGGAGCAGTGTGCTGTAATGAGCACAGTCAGGTGTGTAATGGAGCAGTGTGCTGTAATGAGCAGTCAGGTGTGTAATGAAGCAGTGTGCTGTAATGAGCACAAACAGGTGTGTAATGGAGCAGTGTGCTGTAATGAGCACAGTCAGGTGTGTAATAGAGCAGTGCGCTGTAATGAACACCGTCAGGTGTGTAACAAAGCAGTGTGCTGTAATGAGCACAGTCAGGTGTGTAATGGAGCAGTGTGCTGTAATGAGCACAGTCAGGTGTGTAATGAAGCAGTGTGCTGTAATGAGCAGTCAGGTGTGTAATGGGACAGTTTGAGAATCCACTCCCAGGTTGTGTCAACGGAGCAACCCAAAGCTACTTCTTGGACACAGAAATCAGAGGGAGGGAGAAAATTCTCTCTTTGTACAAAATTTGAATACTTTGGAGAGAAACAGTCATGTTAATACAGGGATTATCCACATTTCATTCAAGTCTTTGTTTGAGGATTATTTCTACTGGCTTCACATTCAAGGTACATTGGAGGAGGTTCTTTTTCTTTTTCAGAAAAGGAAGGGATAAAACATAGCTGGTTTTTAGATGTAGAAAAGTTTTCCTATTTTAAAAGGGTGCACGTGTGCATCCTAAACCTACAAAGCTTTGTTTTCTGAACATAATATTTTCCGTTTCATTTTCTTCTCGGCTGCCAAGCCTTGTCAAGAGATTGTCTTTGTCTGGTTAAAACAAGCGGAGCTTATATAAGCAAGGTCGAGTTTACCTTCATATCATGTCCGAAGAAGCACAAATCACACGCCCACAGGCACCTCATTATTTATAGTTCTGGGGGGTCAAAAATACTTGAGCCCCTCTAGGATTAGGGAGAGATTAACAAGCTATAGCTAGAAAGTTAACCTTGGGAGAGAAAGTCATATTTTCCTTTTGAAATTGGGTATGTGAATTACATTCGCTCTGGACAGATGTTGCTCTGGACAGATGTTACTCTGCTTAATTTGCAAATCAGGAGGTTCCATTATGTGATTGCAGACTGGGGGGGGGGGGGTTTGGGCGGGGCAAAGCAAACGCACAGGGCTAGCGAGCACAATGGCGCTCTGAGCCGCGCTGCAGTGGGAGAGGGGGGAGAGGGGGAGAGGGGGGAGAGCAGGCTTTGGTGGAATGCGGAACGAGAGGGTGACTGTGACAGTGTTTGGACAATACAACTGGAAGCCATTCAAGAGACTTCCTGGATCCTGATATGAGAATCTTCGAGAGAAAGGTCACAGAGGCACTGGGGATGTGTGAAGAGATGAATGCGGAGAAAGAGACAAAGAACGAGAAAAAGAGAGACTGTGGAGGAGACTGACTTTAGAAGGCCGAAGGTAGAGGAGAGGTGAGACTCATGAAAGAAAGAGCCAATGAAAGGAAGGAAGACATACAACCACATTTTATACCTATCGATAGATAAAGATTATATGGGGACTCTTTAATGATTGGCCAACCAAATTACCCTCCAGTTACATGTCTTTATTTGTTCTTATATTGCATGTGTGTGTCTATGGGGGGGGGGTGAAGTAATGGATGTCCAGCTGGACCCCCCACTGGCGTTAAGCACCCTTCACTGAATTCTTCTACCTGTCAGGGCCTCTCAATATCACAGCCTCTGTTAGTCTCCATCACATCCCCCAACCCATTTCGTAAACACCACTGCCTCTCCATCTCTCGCTCCACTGTTGTCATGCCAACCTCCCAGGAGACAGAGTTGTCATGGTGACGGTGCAGGAGGGAGGATCAGCTGATCCGCTGAAAAATCCGCCGCCTCCATGTACTCTCCGCTCCACCCGACCTCCACCCTTTTCTTCTGTCCATCTTTCTCTCCTCTCTTCATCATTCCTTTCTCAGCCTCGTGATTATTAGGGGCCTGAAACCCGATTCTATTTGTCCTTTATGTTTTTATCATTCAGCCATGTTCCCTTTTCCAGAGAAATGGCCATAACTCTTTCAAACATTTGTCGCTTTTTATGAGATTTGGCCGGTAGGTAGAGGCCCCAAAGCCACACCCTCACAGCAATGTTGATTCCAGAAGGGGGCGCTATAAAAGCAGTCAAAGTCAAAACTTCGAGAGGCCGTAACTTTTGTACCGTTAGTCAGAGATACACAAAACCAGCACTGCCAGATCCGGCTCCTCAAGTCGATAAAAACGGACTAAAATCTTCCACTATTTAGATTTTTCTTCTCATTAATTATACATCCGCTTGAGGTCAGATTCAGTGTGAACCATCTTTCTGCTACTCCCTAAACTAAACTTAGAAATATTCTTCTCATGAAGTGTAAGTCTGACCACGATGGCATTTGGAACAAGAACACTGTTCAATTGCCTAACTAAATTGCAATGGAGAAGTTTTTATGTAAAAAAATTGGAGAAATGATTGTCAATCATGTTTCGCTGTATGAAAACTAGAATACGATGCTGTGAGTGACAGACCAGACTTGGTCTTCGGCCTTGAAAGAAATGTCGTTCTGAACAAGAACAATAGTGTCAATAGCGTGTAAAACATGCCCGCTATTAAAAAAAAGTAATATATGATAGCTGCAGGACCATGGACAGCGTTGGCCCCAAAACAACTCAAAGCATTCTAATCACATGTTTGTAATCTTACACCTTAAAGGGTTAAGTGAGCTGCTGCTGGGATTTCTGCTTCCTTTCATCCCCAAAATCTACTGTTTACCATTAATGTCTGAACAGGAACTATTGTTTCTTTATGGTTAAAGAAAAGTATTGTTTCACATAGATGGTGTTTAAGTAGCCCTAAGTTTATGTTCAATTAGATTAATAGCAAGACTATTATTATTATAGCAATTATATTTTTCATTATTCATGTAGTTTTATAAAAATGTTCAGCATACAAAATGTCAACACATAATACACAAAAGCAGCCCAGAAGAGGGCAGATGTCCAGAACTTAGACATCGATTCCCGATGATGTCAGATCTCAGGCTCCCCGCCCCTCCATCCCTGTGTGGTGGGCGCGTAAACTGAATCAGCCTAGTGTGATGTAACGGCGGACGCTTGGACGTCAGTCAGGAATGATTCCGCGGAGGTGGGCGGGATCAATGGGGCCTGTGTGATGGTGAGTGTGTCCGCGGGCGCCCGTGGCACTGACCATGCGACCTCCCTCGGCCCCTGCTGCCAGTCTCACCCGCCCAAGTGTTGGCGGTCAGCTCCTGGTGCCACACCGGCACCCCATGGCGTGAGCCTGATTGATCCAGCCCGGACGTGGCGATCGTTCTGTTTGGTATCGATGATCCGACTGACATCTCGGCTGAATCCAATGCGATCCCAAGGGGCTGCGTCTAAATGACGGATCACTTCACGGAAGGGTATCAGCTGGAATTCTGTAAAAAGCTAAGGCCAGGGATCAAGGCCACTTTGAGTGGCTGAATTCCCCTTGTTTTTTTCTAAGTATGAAAATGAGCAAAAATCCCCACTTTGACGAAATCCCTTATTTTCAACCATATGACTCTACCACAAGTCAAAGTCACATGTTATTTAAAGAAACCAGTTAAACTGCAAGCTTTTTTTTTTAACCCTTGTTGTGGAGTGACTGGCATGAGCCTTTTAACAAGGTTGCAATCGGAAGCACAGAACATCTCCAGTGCTGTTAGAGATCCTGATCTTCTTTTTGAGTGGCAGACACGGAACCTCCCTGATTCTAGAATTTAAAAATTTTAAAAAAAAAAAACTTGTGGTCACAGGTGGATTATGATTTTACAGCTCATACAATACACAATGTAGCATTTAACAAACGATAGCTATTGTCTGGTTGCAAGAATGCTTGGTAAACAACAAAATCCTCCAATGAGATTAATTTCTAGGAAAGCAGAAATATTCCAAGTATTTTTCGACCTGTTCTTTTCTTGGCTCAAGCCATCGCCTTGGGGTTTGAAGAATATTGTGCCGCCGATATTGCGACAGCTTGAGTTTATTCCCAACTTTGTTATGTTGTAAAATATTTTTCCCCGGCTTAACTTGCTTACCTGTCCTTGAAGGCTGCTTTGCGCTTGACTGGCCGTTAGCGCGAGCAGCGAGAGGCTAAAGGAGCGGCAGCATTGAACCCGCTCTCGACTGGCCGTTAGCGCGAGCAGCGAGAGGCTAAAGGAGCGGCAGCATTGAACCCGCGCTCGACTGGCCGTCAGCGCGAGCAGCGAGAGGCTAAAGGAGCGGCAGCATTGAACCCGCTCTCGACCGGCCGTTAGCACGAGCAGCGAGAGGCCAAAGGAGCGGCAGCATTGCTCTTAGCTGTAATGGTGTCTAGCGAAGGGGGAAAACGACATTATAAAAGCACAGACTTGTCCTATTCTTGTTTTAGCTGGTAGCCTGCATGACTGGCACCTCAGAGTGTTTCTAATTGAATCCACCGGTGAGGGAGGTATGCTTGAGCAATTGAGATGCCTGACTAAAAACATTTCGACTTTTTTTGGGGAGTTCTCGGGCCAGCAGGAGTGGGGGAGGAGCAGAGAGGGGGACGCTCATTCTGATTGGCTGCTTTCAACTTCCTGCTTCTGCAGAAACCTGGGAACACAAAAACCAAAACATAAATTAATCTTAACAAGCATTTTAATCTTATATTTTGACTCTAGAATCTTATTTCTGTTACTTTTAGCTAAAGACAAAAAGATTGTCAATGGGGTGAGAGAGTTTTACTCATTTCAAGATTTGCCAGTAAGGTAAGATCATTTCACTTGTCAAAAAAGTAACTTAAAACAAGCTAATATTTTCCACGTTAGAGAAAAAGAAAATATAAGTCTCATTACAAGACTAAAACACTTTTTTGCAATGAAGTCTTTGGGGTACAACGGGGAATGCAAATCAGCCAATTCACACAACCATTAGGTGCCCTCATTCACATCCACTCATCACCTGGCATGATGACTGTTACCATGCTACACTCATAGTCTGGCATGATGACTGTTACCATGCTACACTCATAGTCTGGCATGATGACCGTTACCATGCTACACTCATAGTCTGGCATGATGACTGTTACCATGCTACACTCATAGTCTGGCATGATGACTGTTACCATGTTACACTCATAGTCTGGCATGATGACTGTTACCATGTTACACTCATAGTCTGGCATGATGACTGTTACCATGCTACACTCATAGTCTGGCATGATGGCTGTTACCATGTTACACTCATAGTCTGGCATGATGACTGTTACCATGCTACACTCATAGTCTGGCATGATGACTGTTACCATGTTACACTCATAGTCTGGCATGATGACTGTTACCATGTTACACTCATAGTCTGGCATGATGACTGCTACCATGTTACACCCATAGTCTGGCATGATGGCTGTTACCATGCTACACTCATAGTCTGGCATGATGGCTGTTACCATGCTACACTCATAGTCTGGCATGATGACTGTTACCATGCTACACTCATAGTCTGGCATGATGGCTGTTACCATGCTACACTCATAGTCTGCCATGATGGCTGTTACCATGCTACACTCATAGTCTGGCATGATGGCTGTTACCATGCTACACTCATAGTCTGGCATGATGGCTGTTACCATGCTACACTCATAGTCTGGCATGATGACTGTTACCATGCTACACTCATAGTCTGGCATGATGGCTGTTACCATGCTACACTCATAGTCTGGCATGATGGCTGTTACCATGTTACACTCATAGTCTGGCATGATGACTGTTACCATGCTACACTCATAGTCTGCCATGATGGCTGTTACCATGCTACACTCATAGTCTGGCATGATGGCTGTTACCATGCTACACTCATAGTCTGGCATGATGGCTGTTACCATGCTACACTCATAGTCTGGCATGATGACTGTTACCATGCTACACTCATAGTCTGGCATGATGGCTGTTACCATGCTACACTCATAGTCTGCCATGATGGCTGTTACCATGCTACACTCATAGTCTGGCATGATGGCTGTTACCATGCTACACTCATAGTCTGGCATGATGGCTGTTACCATGCTACACTCATAGTCTGGCATGATGATGGCTGTTACCATGCTACACTCATAGTCTGGCATGATGGCTGTTACCATGCTACACTCATAGTCTGGCATGATGACTGTTACCATGCTACACTCATAGTCTGGCATGATGGCTGTTACCATGCTACACTCATAGTCTGGCATGATGGCTGTTACCATGTTACACTCATAGTCTGGCATGATGGCTGTTACCATGTTACACTCATAGTCTGGCATGATGACTGTTACCATGCTACACTCATAGTCTGGCATGATGGCTGTTACCATGCTACACTCATAGTCTGGCATGATGGCTGTTACCATGCTACACTCATAGTCTGGCATGATGGCTGTTACCATGCTACACTCATAGTCTGGCATGATGGCTGTTACCATGCTACACTCATAGTCTGGCATGATGGCTGTTACCATGCTACACTCATAGTCTGGCATGATGGCTGTTACCATGCTACACTCATAGTCTGGCATGATGACTGTTACCATGCTACACTCATAGTCTGGCATGATGGCTGTTACCATGCTACACTCATAGTCTGGCATGATGGCTGTTACCATGCTACACTCATAGTCTGGCATGATGGCTGTTACCATGTTACACTCATAGTCTGGCATGATGGCTGTTACCATGCTACACTCATAGTCTGGAATGATGACTGTTACCATGCTACACTCATAGTCTGGCATGATGACTGTTACCATGCTACACTCATAGTCTGGAATGATGACTGTTACCATGCTACACTCATAGTCTGGCATGACGGCTGTTACCATGCTACACTCATAGTCTGGAATGATGGCTGTTACCATGCTACACTCATAGTCTGGCATGATGGCTGTTACCATGCTACACTCATAGTCTGGCTCATTTTATTTTCTTAGTTTCTTCAGCACGATCAGTTTAGGAATGGCAGATCAGAGGAGATTCTAAATTCAGGCGCTACAGAGCACGATTTTTCTGCTCGGAGGTGCAGCGGCTGATTGCTCTCTCGGGATGGGGAAGCTAAGTGGACTGATTAAAAAGCACATTCTCCCGTCTGCTTTCAGACATATGGTCCGAATCGCCCCTACAGTCGGCGTGAAGGCCAGATGTCCCGAGCAAAAGTCCCATATTGGGGTTCAAGGGTACAGTGGGCTGTGTTCATCCGACTTCTCTGTGAAAAAAATGGGGGGGGCGGCAATACATAACATGTGGCAGATTCAACAAAGCGCGAAATGGCCTTTTCTACGGCCATTCGGGGCAGGCTGGAAATTGCAGCTTCCAAACTGTCACCGCTGCAGTTTTCATGGCCCGTGGAACGTGTTTATTAATTGGTAGGGCTGGGTCCCTTGGGAGGGAGATCAATGGGTTGGAACGGCCTGATTGATTTTCCCTCTTTCCGAACCACCTCGTTTGCGCATTCCAAGACGACGGGGGAGTCACCGACTTCACCTACCTGACTCCGCCCCTCTGGCTGGTGAGGTGGGAACGGGCGGAGCATAAAGCTCATCTTTAAAAGCAATCGTTACTCTCAGCCCACGTCCTTTTTGCTTTTCTCGATTGATGATCAAGCAACTAATTAGCTGAATGATCAATACCAGTCAGTTCAGTAATTATTCTTGATTTTATTTTGAGATGGCATTATTTCCCAATATCGTGCAACATTTTCTATCAACAGATCATTTTAACTTGTGGATAAATATAATGTTTTTTCCATGCCTGATTTCAACAAATATGACAATTTTTTAAAAACTTGTTTCATATATGCAATACGCAGAAGAATACAGACTTTGTTGTTATGACAACTTTGGCTGATTTACAATTCCTTATTTAGCATCATGCACAATTTCAAGTTTCCTTCCATTTACATATTAGCAAAGAAAAAAATCTTCAAACTTTGGTGAAAGTATGTTTGAATGTGTTTATTATTGCCTAACTAAAGAATAATTATAATTAGGATGATTATATTTTCACAGCTGCCTTGAGATCACAGCTGCTTTTGGCTGGTGCTCTGTTTGGGATTATGGACACATTAGTGAAGATGTACAACATTCACACCCCCACATGGACTGTTCAATAGGATTCTAACACTAGCTGCCAGTGGGGCTTTTTTGATGTGACTGGTTGGCACACGATTTTGTTGTGGTGAATTGTTTTCTTCTCAATTCTATAGATATTCCTGTTTAATATTTCATGTTCCTTTTTTAAATAAAAACTTTCTGAATTATTGTCACATACTTAACAGCTTTTTAGAAAATTATACTCAACTGGCCTTCTCAATAGTAGGCAAGTGCACTGTTTCGGACGCGGCCATACTTTTCAAGAACTAAGCAAACATTTTGGTCGCATAAAAATGAGTCGTTTTCTTTCAACGACAACAAAAACAACACGTGACATGGCTGTGGAAGGGCGGGACATCTTACGACACTTCCACAGTATGGTTGGAAAGTAGTGTGGAGGATATTATTCGCATTCTTCAAGTCATGTACTAAACAGTATACAGTACACAGTACACAGGAGACAGGACGCAGATAGGGCTCTGGTTTGGACACTGACACAGTTTTCATGCCAGACTGTGGAACCCATCCATGCACCGAACCAGTCTTTTTTTTAAGTTATATTTTTAGGGATTTTTAGCTTTATTTGACAGCACAGTGTAGAGAGACAGGAAGACTGGGGAACGAGAGAGAGGGAGAGTTCCAGCTTTATTTGACAGCACAGTGTGGAGAGACAGGAAGACTGGGGAACGAGAGAGAGAGAGGGAGAGACACGCCACAGAGGTTGCTTGGCCAGATTTTAACCACCAACATCGCGGCTCTCAACGAGCATGTGGAACTGCTGTAGAAGAGCGAAGTGGTCGAGCAGGAACATAGTTCTGGATTAAGTCCTGCAGGTAGGCGGGGCCTGTTCTATTGGCTGCAGTGTAGGCCAGGGTCAGAACTTTGAACCTGATCCTGGCTGCAACTGGCAGCCAGTGGAGTGACCTCAGCAGGGGGGTGACATGTGAAAATTTCGGGAGGTTGAACAAAAGCCGGGCAGCTGCGTTCTGGATCAGTTGAAGAGGCTGAATGGTGCAGTCTGGTAGGCTTGCGAGCAGGGAGTTGCAGTAGTCCAGGCGTGAGGTGACCATGGTCTGGGCAAGAAGCTGGGTGGAGTAGGTGGTCAAATATTGTTTTGTTAAGCATTTTAAAAGTGTAAGTTTGTAGCATTAATGCTAATATAGTGTACTGTACATTCAGGGTTTCAGTGCCATAAGGGGCTATGTGTGTGACTACCCCAGCGTTGGCAGGGGGGGGGGGTATCTCTGGCAGCCAAGCCCTTATTATGAGGACTGGGAGCTGGACCTGGAGGACATGCTGTGTTTCAGTGGGCGCCACACTGGGGAACTGGTCCTAATCGCATTCGGCCACTTCAAGGGATAATTTACACAAGAGACACGTGTCTCCTCTGTCTCTCAGCCACCACGAAAAGCAGAGGGAACCGTCCGTTCTTCTTTTCCAATTATCGACCAGACTCTCACAACTGTGCCTTCTCTAAAAAAAAATTAAAAAAAATAAATGAAAAGCACGGAGTAAAAACGCACGTTTGAACACGCAGCGCCTTCGAACATCGCGTCTGAACTCAAATTGACTGCATTTACTTGAACGCACGCTTTCGGGAGCTCTGTACGAGAGCCGCGCGGTTAAACGGCTCCCGTTTGCTCCGTTCAGCGGTCTGCGGAAAGCTCTTCGGATTTCCAGGAAAGACAATTACCTGCCCAGTCCGTGAACTGCATGAACTCACTGAGCTGGATTTAAAAATGGGGAGAATGTTAACTCTGGTTCTTTATGCCATTCTTTATATTGTAATGCTAATGGACCTCTCTTTGGATGACACTGCAAAGTGATCAGTCGGCAGCCCAAAATATCTATCGGTTGTTTCTTTTTAAATCACTCCGGCTCCTCAATATGCGGCCAATAATATATGGAGCTTGGCGCAGAGAAGGGACCTGAGACTATTGAAGGATAGCACTATGAAAAGACCTTGTTTTTAAATTGGTATAACAGTCACAGATGGTTGAGTATCTCACTGGCTACAGAGCATAGACAAAATCCAAGCTTGCTCTATACAAGGACATTTATCTCATCAAATACTGTAGTGTTATTATGTCTATTTTTTCGGTTCAGTCTGATATATCACTAGGGCTGGTGTTCACAGGCCCTCATCTACCTGTATTCATGCCAGAAAATGACTCCTTTGAATCATCACAATTCAAATTTGTTACCTGAACAACCTGTTTTTGTTGAGTAAAGATAATGTCTGTGTGAATTTATATAAAAGCTCTGGACGGGACACAGGAATAGCCCGCCATACAAACATCCATTTTGACAGTATATATGCGAATGATGGTCATTGATCCACTCAGACATTTTACTGTATGTAAATTGTTAACCAAAACCACTTAAGATGGGCTAGTGGGCATTCTTATCCCACAGACTCCCTGGATCTAAAGTAGGGCTGTCCAATCTTCTCTAAAAAGGGCTGATGTGGGTGCAGGTTTTTGTTTTTTCCAGCACTAAGACACTAAGAGATTATTTTAATATGACTTTCATGCACCATTAGGAAGCAATCTGCCTCTGAGGCGTGTAATCCGTGTCCTGGCCTCCGTGTAGCGCCCCCTACAGCATCTGTCTGTCTCTGCGGGGCTTTCAGTGGCAAGGCTGAGCGCAGCTACCAGTTACCACAAACTGCAATGTGTGTGTGTGTGTGTGTGTGTGTGTGTGTGTGAGAGAGAGAGAGTATGTACGCATCAATAATATAACCACTATATATCAGAATATAACCGGACAATGAGCCCCTGTATTGGCTCGTTGCTTGCATAGATAATGGTGCGCGCACACACACACACACACACACACAGACAGACATCATGACTATGGCTCCACAAAGAAGCAGTGGAAGGCATAAAAGATGAACAGGCTGGTAATGGGTTCTGGGAAGAGTTGACGTGGAGGCCAGCGGAAGGCGTGTGTATGTGAACGCTTGCGGGAATTTGTGCACTGAAACCGCGCAGCTCAAACGGTCCCAAGGACAGTCATGCACTCTTACTCTCTTGTATATGTAGGACTCCTGGCTGCATCACATTAAATACACACCTGTGTTAAAGGGGGAAAGTCACATAAATTAAATTCAATCTGTTGTATAAACTGCGTGTTCGTATGCATTGTTGCTCTAGATCCTCCCCGTTGCGGATCACAGAAATTAAATCCTCACCCCCCCCTCCGACCGTTGGCCTGGGGGAGACGGAAACGCGGCTGCTATGATCGATATCGTCCTCCTCTCTATTTCCACGCGAACCGTGAGAGCGCAAACCTTTTATCTGTGACGACACTGCGTTTCACATTTTCCCCCGCCGTGCTCGAGGTGTCTATGTCTGAAACAGTCGGCCTGCTCTACGTGAAAAATGGGGGTTATTGCTGCGTTCTCTCCCTCCCTCTTCCTCTCTCCACATCCCTCTCTCACTTTCTCTCTTCTTCCGTTTGGGTGTGTCTCCCTCCTCCCCCCTCTCCTTCACAGGCAACCTTTCCCTCTCTTCTCCTTCTTTCTCCTTGGTAATTAACTGAACAATTAGGGTTACTGATTGGTCAGACTATCTCCGCACCTGGCTCCCAGGTAAAGCCATCTGCCCACTGCCCACTGCAGTAGACTGACCTTCAGGTATTCTGGGTTTGACTTGAGTGGTTTGTGGTAAGACAAACACCCACACACACACATACACACACACACCCGCACACACACATACACACACACACACACCCACACACACACCCACACACACATACATACACACACACACACACACACACACATACAAGCACACGCACACACATGCACGCACACACACACTTACAAACACCTACTCACACACACACACACACACACGCACACACATTTACATGCGCACACACTGCCTTGCCCAACTTCCTCCCCTGTTCCTCACCCTCCCAATAAAAAACGTGCACTACAGGACGTGTCCTATAAAATCACAGAACAACTGGACTTCTGCCCCACGTGTCCTTCACCCTGTCCTCTGTTCTTCTGTCCGAATTTAACCCTCTTACCTTACAGCCTACCGACAACACTCACAAACATTACAACGTCACAGCAGTGCCGTGGAAACCTGGCGAGTCAGCTCTAAACATCTGACGGTCGGTCAGTAAGGTGTGCTAACGGTCAGTAAAGTGTGCTAACAGTAAGTAAGGTGTGCTAGCGGTCAGGAAAGTGCGCTAACAGTCAGTGAGGTGTGCTAGCAGGCAGGAAGGTGTGCTAGCAGTCAGTAAGGTGTGCTAATGGTCAGTAAGGTGTGCTAACAGTAAGTAAGGTGTGCTAGCGGTCAGGAAAGTGCACTAACAGTCAGTGAGGTGTGCTAGCAGTCAGGAAGGTGTGCTAGCGGTCAGTAAGGTGTGCTAGCGGTTAGTAAGGTATGCTAATGGTCAGAGTTCAAAGTTCAGAAGTCAAAGTGCGCCAGCAATCCAGCAAAGCAGCCCGTCTGCTGAAGAGACTGTGACTCCATCCGAATGGAAAACGGCTGTCTGTTTTTTTTAAAAAGGCGCTCAAATGAAGGCAGTATGTGTGTGTTTTCTGCCGGGATTCATTAGTTCAGTTTTTTTCTGTCTTTTCTCTGAGGAGAAGAATGGGCTATTCTGGTGTCTTTGACTCTAATGAGGGGGAAACAGTCTGATACAGGAGCTTGATCCGGGGTGGGCGGTGTTGGTTTATCGCAACACAACATGGTGCTTGCTTCATTCCTCGTCGCTCTTTCTCTCTCTCTCTGCTTTTCCTAACTCTCACTTTCTTTCTCTTTTTTTCGCTCTCTTTCGCTTTCATTCCCTCCCTTTTTCTGTCCCATTCGGGTTGAATGAACCAGAAATATCGCTCTGTACTGCTGTGCTCCATTAAACCCGCCTTTATTTAGACTGGATTTGCATTGCTCTGGTGTCTGACTGCGGTGTGCCTCTGCCCTGGTCTAGCTAAAGCCGTCAGTGTTTCACACAGAGAGAGAGTGTGTGTGTGTGTGTATGTATGTGCATGTGTGTGTGTGTGTGTGTGTGAGTGTGTGTGTGTGTGCCTGTGTCTGAATGTGTGTGTATGTGTGTATGTATGTGCATGTGTGTGTGTGCCTGTGTCTGAATGTGTGTGTATGTGTGTGTGCCTGTGTCTGTGTGAGTGTGTGTGTTTGTGTGTGTGTGTGTGTATGTCTGAGTGTGTATGTGTGTGTGTGTCTGAGTGTGTGTGTGCCTGTATGTGAGTGTGTGTGTGTGTCTGAGTGTGTGTGTGTGTGTGTGTAAGGGCAGTAACTGAGTCCCCTGGGACGTTGAGAGGAGGCTGGCTCCTGACAGCGCAGGTTAATGATCCTGCGGGCCCCTGAGAAAGCGCTCCCCGTATGGTGCCTTTATGAAGACGTCAGCACATCTCTCCCAAGACCAGAGACAGAGTGACGGAAACTTCTGGAGCTGCGGGGCAGGTGTGCGATCCCCCTCGTAATCAGAGAGAGAGTGATTTATGGAGCATCTGCCACACCACCTCCCCCAAACCTCCACTTCTCTGCCTATCCCTTTTTCCGTATCCGTGGCAATTTAGCCACCGAGAGGAAGCCCTGAAGACGGGCTTTTGTGTTCAGCTGGTGTTTCTGGCCTCTTGTACCAAAGGATTCTCCTGAGATGAGTCTACATCTCCTCCCAACACTAACCGCTCTTTTTCTACCTTCTTCCTCCTTCTTCCCCAGCCCACAATCTGAGCATCTTCACTGGAGCCAAGCACTCGGCATGCTGGGATGCATGTGGAGGCCGTGAATTAGTTATTTTCCACGAGACGTGCAGCTGAGCCTCGTATGCTAAAAGTTTTTTTTTTTAGTCACAGGAACATAGGGAAAAGACCCAACACTCAATATGAACCCATCCTTACACTTGTGCGTGGTGAGAGGGATCATTAAAGATAAACAAAAATAAACAGCGACACACAGAGCATGTGTGTGTGTGTGTGTGTGTGTGTGTGTATGTGTGCTTGTACATGTGTGTGTGTGCATGTACATGTGTGTGTACATGCGTGTTTGTGTGTGTGTGTGCATGTACATGTGTGTGTACATGCGTGTTTGTGTGTGTGTGTGCATGTACATGTGTGTGTACATGCGTGTTTGTGTGTGTGTGTGCATGTACATGTGTGTGTACATGCGTGTTTGTGTGTCTGTGAAACAATGTTTCACCAAAGGCTGGTGCCTTTGTCTCCTTTCCCAAGGTCATCCATTATGCTGAATTGGAATTTCAGGCTTGAAGGACTCCAGACACTCTCTCTCTCTCTCTCTCTCTCTCTCTCTCTCTCTCTCTCTCTCTCTCTCTCCTTCTCCCTCTCCCTCTCTTTCTCTCTCTTTGTCTCTATCTCTCTCCCTTTCTTTCTGTCTCTCTCCCCCCTTTCTCTCTCTCTCTCCCCTCTCTCTTTCTCTCTCTCTCTCTCTTACTCTCTTTTTCCACCCTGTTTTTTTCTGTCTCAATTCCTCTTTTTCCCTCAGAGCCCCTCCCTCTGTCTGGCACCCCCCCCCCCTTCCCTACACACACACACACACACACACACACACACACACACTGGTGCAGAGGCAGTTCCCATAGCAACCAGCCAGGCCATGCTTGCCTGATATTTAGCCCGTTATTACCATCTCTGAACGGAAGCACTAATGACAGCTTGTCTGTCACTGGGAGACTGTGTGTGTGTGTGTGTGTTTGTTTCTGTGTATATGTGTGTGTTTCCGTGTGTGTGTGTGCGTTTGTACACATTTTCTCAAGAGAGAATGTGAATAATGGCACTCTGCACTGTTCTTTCTCGTGGGTTAGGTTAAACGATTTAACCCCCA